>JAWWLV010000088.1:79639386-79655235 GCA_035041135.1 Platyrinchus mystaceus
TGGCCTGTCCTCCCATTCTCAATTTATGATCTTTATCCCTCCAATTCTGACATCTGCCCCCATCATCATTCTTTTTTTTCCATATATTTCTCCATGCTTCTCCATCTTTGCCTTCCTTTTGATCTCTTCATGTTCCCATAAGCCCCCAAAGATAGGTTTCTTCCCTTGTTCTTCACTCTTTTGCTTTCAAGTTGGATTACACTCTTCTCCTCCTTTACAACTTCTTAGTACTATACCCACATTCCTTGTCAACCAGAAAATTGCATGGAAGTCCTCTCAGTTATGGTATTAGGGTGGGACTGTGGGCATTTGTCAATGAGGGTGGCATGTGCCCAGCTCTGCTTACACCGAAGAGTTCTGCAAAGGACAGAGGAAGCTCAATACAGAGTACACCTGTGGAAGTATTGCTGGAGAATGAGCAGCAACAAGTAGCTTTGGAAGCTGAAGTTAGCAGGACACTGTTGCAAATGCCCAACAGCTTACAGCTGGTGAATGCTAAAGGGTACAAAAGATATATCCAAAAACTGGCTTGTTGTCAACAATTAAAAAGAATCTCATAGATGTGTCAGGGACTTAACAACTGGCACATATTCTGTGAATTGCACCCAGTTGACCCTGGGCACTCCACCTGGGCACACACATCTTGATGTTTTACAGTATGTGGGCATGTAGGTGAATGAATTAAATCAATAGGAGAATGAGTGAATACTCTGGTTTTAGGCAGAGATGTTCTTAAGCTGAAAATCCTTTGTTTTATATTCTGCCTTTGAACTTCAGCTGATCTCTGAGGGAGCTTTGCACGCTCCAGTGTGCAGACTTTGTTCAGCAGGTCTGCAGCACGTTCCCTGGGACAGGCACTTTGCCCAGCTGCTATAAATGTAACTTGGCTTTACAATGTTCAGTAGCAGTTTACACATATTACGGCCCCTGTTGATAATTTCTGGGTTCCTTGAAAGAGTTTAAAGCTGGGATATGAACGTTTGACTTATTGAAGGACTTCTCTACCAGATGAAGCACCATTTTCAAACAGCAAACACAAAACAGACCTACACAGATCTTGTTGCAAAAGAAAAGACAATCTGTCCCATTACTTTGGAAGAAGAAGATGTCCAGAGACTGAGACCTGAGGAAAAGAGTAGAGAAATACTGTGATAATTTTTTATTCAGGATGGATTATCTTAGTGACAGCATTCCAAATTAGAATAAGGAGGACTTAATATAAGGAATGGTAGCCAGGAAATGGTTTGTGATCGGTTCAGTATAACCTTCCCCACAAAGGAAGTTTTGTCATTACAGAAAAACACAGGAAAAAAGAGAGCATGGGGAAAGTGATCAAAAGCTTAGTTTTAACCCTCTTAAGTACCAGTTGACTCCTAAGTCAACTGAGAAAATCCCTAAAAAGAGGATGCTAGAGACACAGACAAGAGTGAATATGGACAGAGAAAACCTAAGCAAAAGAGCTGATCTCAGTTTAAGTGTAATTTGAGTGAAATTTGCAGAAAGGACCATTCAGAGAGAGAGAACACAGAGGTACCGCACGAGTCAAGCATGGGGCCCACCCAGACTGGAAGACAGAAAGGAGGCAACGAGGAGGAAGAGTGAATCAAATCAAAGAGTTCATTAGTTCTGGACTGAAGAAGAGATTGCAGGATCTCAGAGGCAGCAGGGTTTGATGAGGTTCATGACTGCAAAAGTTAGTTAAACCAGTCTGGAGAGAAAAAAAGGACATACTAATATACACCCTCCTGGTTCACTAGCCTGTTTTGAAACTTCCTACCCAAAGTTCCTACCCTTGAATCTCTCGCATCTCAGGCTAGCCTCTTGCCCTGGTCCCTTCTTAACACTTGCCTATATCTGTCCTTCTTCCCACTAGAGCTGACTGGGACCATGGCAGACTATGTGGAAGTTGTTTCTTTGTTGTACATGTAACAGGCAAGGAATTAATACAGGAAGAAGAGCAGCTAATGGAATTGTCTTCAAATATAAAATTTAATTCTCAGCTTGTAAACAAGCAAAAGGTATAGACAGCTGTTTACCATTATCTTGAAGAAAGTCATTCCAGCTCTGCTATGGTGCAACCAGGAGACCTTGAATCAGAGTTGTTAAAAGAGAGCAATGTGGGAAAGCACTCACTGGGGGTTCCCCACCTTTGCCTGGGGACTGCAGTCAGCTCTTGTCTTTGTCTGAGCCATGTCTTTGACCATGTGCCTTGCTGATTTGGACGCTGACCCACAGACTTAATTTCTTGTTTGACCTCAGAACTACCTTATCTCTACAGATTTGCCCTTGTTACGTAGCCTGCACAACAACCGCTGCAGTATTGGCTGATCCTGGTTATTGTCACAAGCCCTGCTCTGTTCCTTCAAGAAGTGCCTTTGTTGATCAGGCTAGTGCTGAGGCCATGCTGTCACCCTTGGCTCACCTCCCTTTGAGGAGAAGCCTGCTCCTGACAGATAAGTCCCCAGGGCTTTTGGAAAGTTTATCTCAGAAAACAATACTATGGAGTATTGAAATCCAAACCTTTCGACAGAAATCAATGCTGACTTTGTACCCTGTATCACAAAATCTTTTCTAAGATGTGATTTACTATAGTTGTATTGACTTTCTGTACAAGTCAGGAGACATTCCTGAACAAAACTGTCATTCAGCAGAATGCCTTATCTGGAATAAACATGAATAGTTATGTCCCTTTATAAATGTGATAGCTGTCTTATTGAACTAATTGTCACTTCAGTGTAAATATAGCCAACAAGTTCTC
The DNA here is from genome assembly GCA_035041135.1 of Platyrinchus mystaceus. Lineage (NCBI taxonomy): Eukaryota > Metazoa > Chordata > Aves > Passeriformes > Tyrannidae > Platyrinchus > Platyrinchus mystaceus. The sequence continues at coordinate 79,642,145 of JAWWLV010000088.1, forward strand.
TTTTAGGAAAACTACACTTGCCACTTGCCTTGCTTTTCCTAAAAAGTTGCCCTGAAGATCATTTTCGGCACAATTAGTTTGAATACACATGCTCCTTTAGGATATCAATATCCTATTTTATTAAGAAGGTTTAATGTCCCTTGAGACGCACAACTGACATACTGAGTTTAAAAATGGGGAGTGAGGAAGCTCAGGTATTGTTACCAACCTGTTTTATAGGCAGTATTTAAAACCCAGTCTCCAGATCCGTGGCCACTATGACAACTTTACTAAAGCAGCACTGAGTTTACACTGGAGATTACAGCAGGGCTTGACATGTGAATAACAACCAGCATTTCTGGCTGGCTCACTTGATGAGTGCTGGCAGTGGTGCGGTCCTGGCAGCGCAGCAGCCTGTGACAAACTGCTGATGAGAGACCAGCTTCCCCCTTACTCGCTGTGCACTCACAAATAGCAAATTCACATGTTCCAAAGACTCACTTTGAAAGAGCAACATTATGTCCAAGTGTCTCAGAGTGCCTTAATCTTGTAGTGATTGACCTTGGCCACCCTCCAGGAACTCAAATTTTAGAAAGAGCAGTCACTTCGACAATCCAGCTCCAACCATCTGTCACACATTGCTGTTACCTTTTTCCCCATCTGACTGTGCTAAATCCAGCATTCAATCCAGATTTCAAATCCAGCTGGGAAAGTGAGTTATTTTGGTTTACTGACCTCCTGAGTTGCTGTAAGTAGCTGGCCATCCAGAGGTCTTACCCAAGCCACTGAACAAATACTGGATTTAAAAACCTCCTGGCTGTAACTCTTCTCTAAACACACATACCTGCTTTGTAGCTACGCAAGTAGACCCACAGCTGATTATGGGTGTTCCTTCCCATGAGTTTTTATGTTTTAACAGAACTTTGCCCATTTATTTGTGAAATCAATTTTTTCACCAAATCTCTTAATAACAATTTTCTTTACCTTCTTCAGCACAGCAGCACTTTATTGTCAGTGGCACTCAGTATCCCTTAAGTCCCAAACAACTTCTAAATCTGTTCTGAATGAGAATCTTTCTCCCTCCATTTCAGCAGGCTCTGCAGTGCTAAAAAGCACTCAGATATTAAAATGGGTGCAGGCAATTTACCACACTTCCTTTGTGGCCCTTATTTTGAGCTGAAAAAGTGAGGAACTGCAAGATACTCATCAAAACATGTATATAAATTGCAATGTAGAAAGTCAAGAGTATATTAATTCTACACCTCATTAGTGAGTGGATGATCTTTGGTATCCTCACTATCTCTGATGCACAAACAGGCTGATACAACTTTCTGTAGGTAAACTCAAGGTAGGGGCCAAGAAAGCCATTTTCTGGCTGGCTAAAGGTTTTTTCTCCCCAATATTCTGTTTTCTTTTGAATCATGAAAACAAGAAGGTAGCTATTCAGATGCCAGAGGCAGCAACCACAGTTGTGAACTTTGATGTCAATACTTTCTGTACAAGAATCAGAATAACAAGGACTGAAAGGTTGTGAAATAGCTTCTAGTGACCCAAACAGAGAGAACAAGCTTCCCTCAGATCTCTAGTGGTAATAATAGAAGGCCATGACACTGTAAGGAAATTTGACAAGTCATAAAGACTTAGGATTGAAGTTTCATTTTAAGATTCATTGGAGAATTCTGAACTAGCATCTGCACAAAGAAGGTGTTGGTCGAGAAAGTGCATCTGTTTCTAGCAGTACTCTAGCCTTGACAGTCATCTCATAATTTTTTGTCATAAAAATTTAACTCCAAAATGAATCATCTGATTCCAAAGCCCTGATTCCAGTGTAAGAGGCTACAGAACCTTGCAGAAAATAACGTGCCAGTTACCACATCATCTAAACATTTTCTGTGTCATCAGTGTGTCATTCCAGCCTAGAAACTGGATATTATTAAATCAATGATAGTAATATCACTATGCTTGATAAATTCCTGTAGCTTCAAATATTTTGATTATGAAGGGTTAGACTTCCATGACAGGAAAATCACTGAACTGAACTACTTATTCAAGATCTCTCTCAATGAAAAGGACCTGTAGGACTCTTCGTCTAGACAGTATTTACATGTCATTTGTTGTCATTTCCATAATATTTAATTTGTGTCAAATATCTACTACTGAAATACAAGAATATATACTAATATAAGCTAGCTATTTAATTTGTATATAATGATTTATATACAAATTACTTAATATTAAAATACCATACAACATTGTGGCTCAAAGTTGCTCTATGCTAGGACTCCTCCTGTAGAGACTGTTGCCCCTCCAGCAGCCTTCTGAGTCTCCTCTCCAGGATTCCTTCACCTTGCAATGCAATACAGCTGGAAATTCAACTGCAGACAAGAGCTACTAGCAAGAAACATAATTCCTGTTCTCAGATGTGAAGAGAGACAGGTGGGAAGAGATGGACCTGCTCACTCCCTGTGCCATGACTCCCTCCTTGCAGCAGAGACAGACCTGCTAGTGCCCTGTTGCCCATAAACCTGGAGACCAAATTCAGAACTGTAGAGGCATTAGAAGAAAATCTACATCACCAAATTTCCCACCAGTGTTCCCTGTGGGATATGGCTCCTATACCCTACACTCTCCTGATGGGAGCCAGAGCCACCAGAGCTCTCCAGTCCCTGCCCCAGCTGGAGGCAGAAGTGGAGGTCTGGCTGTGGTCCCACCACCATCATGCAGACAGCAAGAGACCTGCATGTCTTCCCCAACTGTATAATGAATTTCATTAACTCCTTTTCTACAGATTTTGATGCTTCTGCTCCCCAAACTCTCCTGGAAAGAATTAATCTCAGCCTGAGAGCTCCTGGAGAACTCCTGGGTGAGAACTCCTGAGGATGGCCCATACAGGCAAACTGAGTGCCCCCAATAGCCAATTTTCTTCTTGGTGTTTGTGTATAACTGTCTATTATTTAGTTAGATGAAGACAAAGAAGCAGCAAAGCACTTAGCATACCTGCCATCATCAAGGCTTTCACACACTCAGTTCGACCCTGCATTGCAGATTTCATCAGTGCTGTGAATCCAAACGCATTCCTCTTCTCAATATCAAGCCCAGGAAAATAGTTCAACAAATAGTTTGTAATGGTTATGTGCCCTTTAAAGAAATGAAAAAGCAGAGAAAACATGTCACAGAATGAAGGCGCTCTCTCAAGGTTAAACCAAAAATTACTCCTGTGGGTCTGATAACTGGAAAATGCAGTATTTAAGTATTTAATAATAAACATATTAGGTATTTTATAATAAGATCTCTTTTCTTTGTGTACTCTTCTACTCATTGCAGTTATCAACCTTAGGGCTGATGGTTGCAGTCAGCCTTAAGTGGCGCTGACTTAGGACCTGAGTGTTGGGATAGAGGTGGAAAACTTGGGTTCCCACCTTCTCTGAAGTTGCTCTCCTTTCTGAAAAGTCAGTTTAAGGTAAGGGAATAATTGAAGGCCAGAGATGGTTCACTCTGAGGTTGCAAGGGGCCCCAGTTTCTTGATTCAGTGAGTAGCAATGCAAAGGGAATCCCTACAACTTAAGGAAGGATGGCCAATCACCATGGGTAACTGGCTGCAAAGGTTCACCTTTTTCCCTTCCCTGGTAAAACTGAGCATTACAATCATGGTGCTTCATTAAAAAGCGATGATTGCGTACAGTTGTTTCAGCCAACAATGCTAAAAAAAACATGTCGGGCCTGATACGAGAGAAAAGACTATTTTGTGTAGGATCCCACATTTTTATGTTTCCATCTGACAGTGTAAAGCCACTTGTCTACTCACCAGCAAGAGGAAAATGGGGCGGATGTTCAGTTTTGCTAGTAAAAAAAATTCATGTGCCTTGTATGCCAGTATAACTGGTGTCAGCAAGGGCCTACTGAGGAGCTGAAGACATCTCTGGCTAAATGGTTGGAAGATCAATTAAGACGTCAAATCTTTATAATTGGACTATCAGGCAAATAGCGAGTGCCATTATGACTCATTTAAAATAGTTTTCCCTTCACTTGTCAATCATTTTATGATGCTTTGATGCTTTATAAAATAATGCAGTCTGTCAGGCAGCTGCAACAATCACAATTTAATTACTAGGAGCTGTAAAAATATTCTCTCATACCACTCTGCAGTCCAGCTGAATATTCTGTGATACATGACATTCAAATTCATCTAGAAATGTTACTGAAGCAAATTATAATTCATACAGGACAATTAAAAAAGTCTATAGTGTCACATCTGATGCAGATTTAATCAGCAGTCGCTTTGTACCAACACTGTCCTGCACTCACTTTGAAAAACAAGTTAAGAAAATCTTGGCTGATTAATTTAAGATGTTTTGCAGATGTTACTCTTTTTTCTCCTATAATTTTTTGTACTCTGCTACCTTTCTGCATAACTGGAGACTATCCTGAAACCTGAGCAGATGTAGAGATAGTGCAGATCAGCTGACAAACTCCAGAGTCTGAGAAAACCAAATAATGAGCTTCCAGTACCTTGTGCAGACTGATGAGAATAAAATATAAAGATTCAACAAACCACAATGAGAAGAACAAAGCAAAAGTGAACGGAGTTCAGGGCGGGATCAAGTGACCTGGTCCCGCTTACTCAATACAGAGGCTTCACCTTCACTGACTTTACGGCATAAGATCAAATCCTAGCAGGGTATTGGTTACTACTGGGAGAATCTTTGTGCCCAAATTGTTTTGCAGGACACTCTCTGTTTCACTGATATAGACCATGTGTCTTCATGAAGGCTTTGGAACAGTTGAAATACTGCTTTTTGACCACAGAAACCAGAGACAAACTGAAACAAGGAGAAATAATAAAATGGAAGATTTTTCAGCAATTATTACTTCACTAACAATTTTCTTCCCTTTACCAAAAGTATAATTGCAGAAAGAGATATTTTGCAAATCTGGGGTGATCCTAAAAGTTAATCCTGAAAGATCTTGCTCAATCTAATTTCTCCAGGGGACTACAGATGGCCTCAAATTAGACAGAAAAAAATACCAACAATAAATTAACAATTTTTTAAGAAAGTTAAGAAGTTTGTGATTCTCAGAAGTTTTGTGTCTCAGGGATTCCTGAGAACCACTTCAGTTTTAATCTGCAAGATCTCTATCCTCTGAGGTTTGCTTCAGATTTCTAGTTCAAACAGATCTAAAATTCAAAGCAAAACTCAGAGCTGCCAAGTTTTTCTTCAGTCTGTGTCATACACTTTTGATTTAAGGCCATGAAGTTTGCTTTGGTTCTCCTGTGTCTGGGTGCACCAGCAGTCTGTACCTAAATCATAAACCAGATGAGTCTTTTGTCATGTAAAGTCTACTATGAAAGGCATATGCAGCTCTAAAATAAATGAGCCTGGCCTCAGCCAGTTTGGGGATACTGAATTCAAATCAGGCTTTTGCTGTTTGCAAGCCAGATCTATCTTCTACCAGAACTGGCATGCTAAAGGTACACTTCTTCTCCCTGAGAGCCATATTTAGAGATCAGCACAGATGTCTGTAATAGCTTAATTCACTTAATTGCTGCCACAAAGGAAATGCCTCTAATGATGACAATATTGCCTAATAATCTATGTAATGCAGGCAGAAGGATAAGCTGCATAGTAAGGAAGATGCTTTGTCAAATAGCATTGCTATTTTGAATTGTACCTGCAAAACACTTTTGTATAGTTTGTGGGTGGTGAATGGATGGAACAAAAGACACCCAGCACACTTTATCCTCTGGGTGTTTTGGGTGTTTTAAGTGTTTGTGTTCTCATGTCTTTATTAATGAACAGAAGCTGGGATAACTTCCAATTTTGTGTTCCCAACTCTACAGCTTTGCCCCAAACTGGTCCCTGTAACATAAAATATCTCTACTTTATAAGCAAATATGACTCTCTCTGAACACCAGTGCATGCCAATTACCATACACTGATGTAGCTTTGTCCCCACCAGCAGCAGAACTGAGGGAAAAAAAACCCAAACAAACAAAAACCCAAGAAAAAGTAATTTTCCTCCTTTTTCTGTCTCTTTTTTAAATCCCTGTCCTTCCTCCCTTTCTTTGCACTTGTTATTTCAATCTCTTGTTTGCATCAACCCCTGCTTTTTTTTCTGCATTGTACTTGTGATGATGTTTAATGATTTTGCTTCTGCTTCAACAGCATCACCACTCATTTCTGGGCACCACCTACTGCAGGCTGCAATGAATTTACAGTTTTGGAAGGCAAGCTATCTTTGAGAAGGGATATAAGAAATAAGAAATATTGAGAAACCAAATGAACAGACCAATTTTCAAACCTGAAATTTACACACAAAGCAGGACACTTTGTGGTTATTTTTCAATACCAGTAAGCTTGTTAAGAAAGTACTGCTTTTCACTGATCCGTCCAACCTGTCTTTCTCAGGTCAGCCCAAGCAAAGGACTTCAGCTTTAGATACTTTTTTTGAAGGACGAGGAAATCTCAAATTATCAAAAACAATATGAGAAACTGAATTCGCTTATCTTCTGAGGCTCAGATTTGAGCATCATGTCTGGGTAGTCATTAAATGTCATAAGCAAGTGTAGATTTTAAACTCCACTAGCACAAGTAAAGAGGCCTCTCTGTCATCTCCCTTGGCATCTGTACCTCATAATACAAATGCAGCCTCTGCAACACAAGGAACAATTCCTCAGGACTGCAGCTTTTTTACCATCCAGCTCCTCTTTGGGATCTGGACATACATGATGTTTCACTTGGCCAGTGGATCATAACAAAAACGGCAGCACTTTTTGAAACCTTCTAATATTACCTTACAATTAACTGAAATATTGTGGATTTCCTATTAGACTTTCTTTGGTATAAATAACACTGATCTCAGAATAATTTATTTTGCAAAAATGTTATATTTACATGGCCTAAAGTTAATAAAACCCCAACAAATAATTCACCTCTAAAGGCAAGCTTGCATAAGCTTTGCTTTCAGATCTTTATAATACACTGCTCAGCATTACTACTTAACATACAGCAATAATTAAGCAGCATCTATTGCACTGTAGCTCCTCTGGTCGCAATGTTAACCTCACAGAAATCTCTATTAACACTACAGCATCTTGTGATAATTAATAAATAACTGGTGTTAACATTGTAGCTCAGGATTTTCACAGGCAGGGGAAAACATCCAAGTTGCTGGGGGTTTGTATAAGCTTCTGCTGACTACAGTCATTTCCAGTTGCTTTGGGGATCAATAACAAGTACTGGCAGAGAGTATCAAGTGAATGTCAGCCCGCTGGATTAATTCTGAGCTCATTATCATGAGTTATAAAGGTCAGGAAGGAGTGAGTGCTAAACCTTTTGTAGTCCAAATTTATATTAAGGCAGATAAATAAAAGTAGATTAGCGTTTTGGAGACTTCTCCACTTTCTTTGGAAAGCTACCATAACTCATGACTTTGCTATGAATGTGACTACTGTGGTCACAATTGTTTCTTCCAGATTCAAGACCCATCTTGCAATGACTTCTTTATCAGAGTTCACTTTTTGGTACAACACAAAGCAAAGTTGTGTTTCTATTCTGCGTTTCCTTCAAGCAGACAGCATCTGGGAGTGACTACTATGTCCCATGAACTTCCACAAACATTCCATACTCTCCATCAGTCAGAAAGCATGATGAAGACCAGGTGTGTGTTTCCTTGTTAGTCACTGCCTTTGAGGAGTATGCTTGAGTGATGCAAAGGAAACCAGGGATGCAGAGCTAGACGGCCCTTGGAAAAACTTTTAGACTGCAAAGTGATGATGGCATCCTTGGCGAAATTTTTCCTGATTTACATGCTTTGGCACTTTGTTAACACTTGTAAGAGAAAACTAAAGCTTCCCTTAAAGATTAAAGTGCAGCCTTTCATTTTTAACAGAAATAATCAAATGATTGTTTTTTAACTGAACACTTGAAACTGATAACTCCCTTGGTAGTTTCTCTTATATTTAAGTGATCTGATACACTGGTTCACTGAATATTATCATGCTGGGAGGTATAAAAGAAACCCTGGGGGTAAACCTGCTCTCACCGCAGTTTGCAACAGGATTAACATGGTTGATGTCAATATCAGTCCATTATAAAAGGAGCACTGGCAAACACTAAATCCTGTTGAGGATTTTTTTGCTTTTAACTATGCAGTGGATGAAGAATGTCTTAGCAGATAAGTTATTTGTTAATGATTATACATTTTCCTACAGTCAGGAATTACTATAAACCCACTGCGGTAGGTGTAACAAGCATGGGAGAAAATATGTTATCATGCAATAATACAGCACATTACACGTCCACAGTGTTCACTTGTTGCTTGCCAGAGCAAACATAGGAAATAAGCTTAAAAGAACAAAGCAATATAATACTGCATACTTGGGGCAAGATTTTCTTATTTTTTAAGTTAAAATCATTAATGGTGGCTACTAGAAATGTATAACTTTTGCTGTCTTAATCTACTGGATAAATACTACTATAGATTAATTAGTTGAAAAAAAACAATGACAAACTTGGGAGTGGGTTTGGCCAGAATTATTTTACACAAATTAATTTCTTTCAGCAATTTGAAAAACAATCCTAAAAAAAGTAGCCAAAACATGTACTTCTCCCAAGATCCTGAGTGATACAGAGAGCCTTACCTGCCTGTGCAGCTGTAATTAGAGCTGTGTTCCCTTCGTTGTCCTGCCAGTTCACATCAAGGTGAGGGCATTGTGCTAAGGCTATTACAATATCCACATAACCTTGGTAACAGGCAACGATGAGACCATTCTGTAAGTAAAATATAAAGTGAGAGTGAGGTTTACCAGACTCAAAAAACTTCTGTGAAGAAGCATACTAGTCTGCTTTTTTATTTTTTTTTTCTAGACTGAAGAACTGAAAAGGTATCAGCATAACTAGTGATTAGCTTCAGGCACAATGTTCAGATCTCAAACACTTCTTTTTATCTCTGCCCTTTGGCAACTAACATTTGATACTCCTCAGAAATACCTAAGAGAGTAGGTATTACATTATGCTACATGCAAAGTAACTGCTTATAAATGGCTCATGTTTATATGGCTATATACTCTATATCCAAATGAGAATAAATCTGATTTTATTATATAATAAAATGAAGCCAGCAGGTAAGATGATCTGGACCTGCTCTGAATATTAATTCTCTGAAAAACTACTACTTGTTCTCTGAAGGGTAAGTGTTAGGCAGGAGTTGTGTTCATACTGCCTGTTGTTATCTTTAAATACTTCAGGTTTCCCATTAGAACTACATCTCCTTTTTTTTCATTATCATAAATAAAATAAAATTGCTTTTAGAGTTCCTATTTAATGTGCTTTATGACAGCTGGAAGCTGTAAAACTTCCAGGAGGAAGCCAAGCCAGCAGGTAAACCTTGTAACTCTTCTTGGTACCCAGATAATGTTTCATTCCACAGGGGTAAAACTGACGATGTCCCTAAAATACAGCAAAATACACTTGTCATTAATTAAATGGAAATACAGTACTTAATCCTGGTTGCTCACTTGACCACTAGGATGAACTCCATTGCCTCTGGTCCTCAGGATTACTTGGGCAGCATTACTGCATAGGTCTGATGGGGGTAGAGGAGGTCATGTGCAGATAAATTAATGCTCCCTGTGCTCCCTCTTCACTGCCAATGCATAACTCAGTTTACCTGATCTCAGCATCAGTATCTGACTAACAAAAAGAGAAGGGTAGAGACACAAATCCCAAAGTCTGGTAAGCCTGCTTGCCTGAAATGCACTACACAGACATGTCGCAAGTTCATAACCACAAAAGACTAGCAAGAAGGAGAACCTGGTTATGAAAACAGAATGGCCCACCCTGACTCCTCCATCATTTTTCTAAGCAGCTCTTACTTACACATTATTTTTATTTCTTTACCCCATGAACACTACTGAGACAGAGACATTCATCAAATCAAAACGATGCCTTCTGATTTATTATCCTTATAACTATTTAGTTAATATTTCAGTGTCCTGCTCCACTGTTTTTCTGGATAGTTCTGTTGGCTTAGGTGGCAAACAGCTTCATTGCCAACTCTTTAGGCTGTTCAGAGGCTATGTAAGTTACTTTTCAATTACATCTTTCAATAAAATAATTACTCTGATTTCTTTTATTCTCAATTCTCCCTTGTCCTCAGCATGAAGCAAAACCCACCACTGCTTTATAAAGAGCATCTCCATTTCCTTGTGAAGAGCCTATAATACTTCAAAGCCTTCTATTGAAATTGTACAGAGGATTCTTCTAAAAGTAATTTTTTTCAAGTATATATATACATTTTCACTCAAATGTATCTACTTTCTTGGTGGGATTGTTCTGATTAATCCCAGTTTTACTACAGTGTAATAGCTTTTAGCTTAAAAAAAATAATGTGTCATTGTCCACTTGGTAAGAACTTGAGCATTATTTTAGTTTCTTTAATAATTTCATTTTTCACCCAGTGTTGAGGATGTAGTCCTTTACAACTCCAAAAGCTTATCAGATTTAAAACACTACCCAGTCATTCAGTAAAATGCCAGTTACTAATGATGGCAGAAAACTAAGTTTACAATAGTTTGGAGACCTAAAACTCTTGACAATAAGAAGTGAGACCCTATTGTTCACTGAAAAAAAATGACATTTTTTAAGAGAGTGGTAGTTCCAAAAAGGTTATAAGAATAACTTAAGGTGTAGCTATCATCTCTAATGGATAAAAACTGTTTCACCCACTATCTGGATAATATTTTTACAGTATATTTTCACTGAAAAGTTTTGTCTTCTAAAAATATTTAGCAGATGCTAAAAAAAGAATTTCATTTTTTTGATCTCTCTGTAAAAGAAATGCAAACTGTAAATGAGTAAAGTTAAAATATTGTGAAAATACAATAGAATTCTGTAAAACAATAATGAATAACAAACATTAGCTCTTTTTTGTGAGAGATTTTTGCATTACAGTGTTTTGGGACTTTTGTCCTACTTTTAGTGGGTACATCCATCAGATAGGATCTAATGCATCCAACACTGGCATTCTGATTTCAGCAGATATGAGTCACAAATTCTCTCAAAATCAGTCAAACTCATTCACCATTCTGAGTTTACAAACCAGAAGGATTATTAAGGTAGCAACATTTTCTGAAGTTTATTTTGCAAAAACGTTATCAAAGACTGCTTCCTCTAGGATAAAGAAAGACAACAGAGAGTAGGAGCTTTCTGAGGGATTACATGATGCAGTAGCATGGAAAATCATTCTTGAAGGATGGTTATACAAATCTGAAGTGGGTCAGATAAGAGTGTGAGAACCTGACATTCAGTGGAGTGTGTGCCCAGCCATCCCTGGTTGAGAAGCAAAACAAGCAATCACATGAGGACATAAAAACAAATCCCTTCTGCCATATGGTTACCAGCACTGTCCATGGCTGTAAAGCTGATGTGAGTGCTCCCTTCTTACCCTCACCCATTACATATTCCATAGGGAGGGGGGTGAGACAGACTGCTGAAGGACTGCTTTCCTTTGCATAACCCTTTCAAATGTGTCAGACACTGAAATGGGCTGCAGGAGGCTATAGCTTTAGAATGAAAGTTGCAATAAACTCCTAGATTTGATGGTTATTTCCCAAATCCTCATTCAATGATACCATGATGATGTGTGGTACCAAGTTGTTTTTTCTTTTGTCTTTTTTTTATCTCTTTGCATCCATTTCTGGCCCTGTCTGTATTCTGCTTGCTGAAAGGTAGTATAAGCAGGTCATTCAGGATGTACAATCAGTCAATAACAATGTGAGTTATTAGTCTGGAATCTTTCAGTTCATACACCAATAAATACCATAATATATTAAAAACTCCTTCAGCAGTCCCAATTAATAAATATAAGTGATACAAAATTGCTTTCAACAAACTGCCTTTTGAAGCAATCAGTAAAGCAAGCAGTAGTCTGTATCACAGCAGTCTGGAGGAAAATACAGCTGTACACTTAATGTCTTTTAAAAAGATAAAAATAAATTAGTTTTAGTTAGAAAATACCGAACCTGAGAAATCTGATTACTCTCAGAAAAGAGAGGACATTAATGTTCTACCAAGGCATCAATTGTTCTGCTCCTCATATGAAGGGTCATGGTGTAATTACGAAGTGGTCAGTGTACATGGGGAAAAAAATGTATTTCTTAAATTAAGTTTTACTATTATTTTTGTCAGTAAGATCCATTTTCAGAAATATTCACTACATGTGAAAGCTTTAGGAAAAAGGAAAATTGGTGATTCTTAAAAGTATGTCCTTTCCTCAGACTTCAACAGCGTCCTTCAACAGCAATCTTTCTGCTCTCTTCCCTTTCATAGATCCACAGCCACCACTTATTTTAAATCATAATAAAAACTCAAATTATTTCCATTAATATATAATAATTATCATCAATTATTAGATGGTACAACTGTACATATGTCACAGCATGCAAGCACAGTATCCCTGTTTTTCAAGGACTTGCTCTCTCCCGATCAGTGGCCAGGGTTGCTCCCTGAGCAATGAAACAGAACAGGCAAAAAAGTGTTTTAATCCTCTGTGCTAAGAGACCTTAAATATAAAACAAGATTTACAACAGATCCTATTTTGTTTCTCAGATATCTCACATAGACTCTGAGTGACAAACAAGAAAGCATGAGTCATTCATCACATCAACTACATTAACATTTACATTAACATAAGGGGTCATTGAAAATCAGCTCAGTAACTTTTTTTTTCCAAGTTAAAGCCACAATACTCCCAGGTGTTGAGGGCTCTCTCTTTCCTCTGTGAAATATTTGGCATTTCACAGAGCTTTTCCACAGTTTTGCTATATGACATACTGATTTTTATGTATTTAGCATAGTTTTGAAAGATTCCCATTTGTTTTGAAGTGATAGAGCAAAATTAACAATATTTTATTTAGAATGCATGACAAAACAGTCAGTCTGGGATAAATTATTTATTTTTATAACTCATTTTCTTATTTTCTTCCCAGAGCATATAAATGAACATTTCAGGCATGAAGTTAATCAGATGTTTATATAGTGCTGCCATTATGAAAATAAACTCTGCTTTGCTCAGCTGTGATGACATAACATGCCTAAGTGAAGTCATGGATA
>JAWWLV010000088.1:79664326-79677372 GCA_035041135.1 Platyrinchus mystaceus
AGAAATACAGAAAAATATTGTCTACCTGACTGGTTCCACCTCAGCTTGTGACAGCTTTTACTGTTTGCAAGAAGACTCTATCCTATTGCATACAGAGTTGGCCAAACATCACAGCTGTTATGGACTAGCACTTTCATGCAACCAAGCATTTATCTGCAGCCATACTATTCATGTCTTGAAAAAAAGGAATTAGTGAATGGGCCTGCACATCCATGAGCAGTCTGTGTTGCTTTCCAAGATTTTCTGTTACATGAGGATACTTCCCATCAGCTCAGTATGGCATTAGGCCACACAAAACTGTCGTGGCTGACCCCGAGCTATTGGAGAGCTCCATCTAAGCAAATAGACTGGCAAGCTCAGGATTGAAGTGTGTTTCTACTAAAAGTGTAAACAAAGGTACACCAACAACTGCAGAGATTCCCGTATGGTAAATGAAACCCTTTGGTGGTAAATGAAAGCCTTTGGTAGAAATGGGATTTGGTTGCTCAGAGAGACCTGTCCATTAAAATAGTATAGAGATGATTTGTAAACACATTTTTCTTCCTTTGGTGCCCAACTCCAAAGCAATGGAATTTTCTAAGAGTTGAGAACAAAGAATCACACTTATTTTCAAGAAATATTGCAAAGAAGATTCCCTTAATATTTGTGCAACTTTTCTATTTCATAATGATAAAGAGCCTGAAAGAGAAGGAAACTCCTCAACCGTTGGATAAGCATAGGGTGGTTGGCAGTAAATAGGAATAATTAGAATAAAAAGCTGGGATGAAGAGGTATTTCTACTTTTAAAAATAAGATAGTACAGGCTGGTGTAACTAAATATCCTATTATAAATTTGATGTTTTGTTACTAGCAATGTATGACATTCTTAATGTAGATTTTCAGCTGCACAGCCCAATTACATGCATTACACTGAGCAAGAAACATGACATTTCCACCCCATAAAGAGTAACAGTCATTTTTCTAAAGTTAGTCCTTGTCCATTTAGCAGTCACTCACAGGCCACACTTAATGGATAAATAAGAAGTTTTACAGGAGACTGAGGCAAAACCAGAAGATTGACATTTCTGGATTTGATTAATGATAAACATTTTGCCTACATTTATTTTTTCTTGGCACTTCTTTCTGTTTCGTAACTAAGTATGTGGAGCACTAGCTGTCCTCCTTCAGCAACACACCTTTAGAGCATCCTTAAATCCATCTGTGTAGGGTCTGGGAGCACAAATCTTAGCAGCATTAAACCTTCACTCAGAGCTCTCCACTGAGCCTCAGCTTGCCAGCCTGTTTGCTTAGATGGAGCCCTCTAATAGCAACAGCTCAGCATAAGAGCTTGTAAGGCACACCAGCAGCACAACCTACTGCTAACGCATGCCTTGTCTTGCCCTGTGGATGGACATGGACAGTCGCTCCTGTTCTACAGAGCCTCTACCACCACACTGTCCTTCATTACCACCAAATCTACAGAGGAGCTATTTCTTCAGCCGTGATCTCTAGAAGCAAATGCACTGAGGGCTGTACCTTCAGTTCTGCATTTTTTTAATTCCTCTAATGTGCATTTTATCACCCATTGCCAAATGTCTTGTTTCCTAGATCTGACTCTCAACTTGTTCCTTTGCCAAAGAAATGCACAACAAATACTTTCAGTTCTGAAAAGGTAAGAAGCAATATTCTAACTATATAAACATCAAAGTCTCTGAGCCCTTTATTTCACAAAGAGTATTCTACTTGTGACTGAAGCCCACCAGACTGTGCCCAATTCTACCCAGTGATAGCCAAAAACCCCTTTTATGCCTCAGTTAGAAGATAGATGTCAGATAATATGCATCAGCTGCATGAAGGCAATGACTCATACAGTAGCAGTAAACTGAAGGACATGTGTACCTTGATTTCAAAGGCTCTTTTTCAGGTTATGATCCTTTTTAGTTCTGAGTCAGGAGTGTCGTGTGTGTGTGTGTGTGTGTGTGTGTGTGTGTGTGTCCCTGACAAAGTGTGTGCTAACTTGTCCTACTCAGCTGGATATTAGAAAGCACAGGGAGGAAATAATCAAGGTCTTGGCTCCACAGGAAGACTAACAACTTATAATTTCCTTCTCTTTTTAAGTTCATGTACAAGGAAAAGAGCTTTTACACCCGGATTTGAAAATTGCTTATTTAATAGCATTTTACTTTCCATATATTTCATTCATTCATATTATATTGTTTGTGGCATGAGGAACCTCATCAGTACATGCCTTTCCCTTCATATATCTCTGATCTAAGTATTTGCTTAAAGGACAAAAACTCCCATAAGCTTAGAGAGATTAAAAATCTTTTCAGAGAATATAAAATCAATTTTCGTAGTAATTCCTGGTTTTCCCTGCTAAAATTTTCATTACTCTTTCAAAATGCCTTGATCTGGAGATAGGCTGTGAAGTTGTCATTTTCCATTGGCTTTTACTTTTAATTCAATAGGAATTAAGGTGACTTACGTCTGTGTAGAAAAGCTGCAGTGTAGTACAATCAGCAGGAAGGTCTGTTGAGATCTTCCTTTACTCACATTGATGAGAAAGGCAAAATTTCAGAGAAATTAAAAGAAATGGAAACCAAAAAAATATGGACAAATATGGTCACCTTCCACTTAACAAGTTCATATTTCTCATGATCTCAGAAGATATGGTTTTTCATTTTTCTCCTCCCCTCCTCCCCCCTCCCCTTCCCTCTCCTCCCCTTCCCTGAGTAACTAAGCACTATTTTAAAAACCTCCTCCCCAGAGAAATGAGTTTTGTGGATGGCAAGGATTAAACAGAAAAGAAAGTGCAATACACACATTAAACTCACAACTGCAACTACAATTACTACTTTATGTTACAGAAACATTAGTACTGATTATTATTTTTTCTAAAATTGTCAAACAGTTAATTTCTTCTTACCATTCATAAATTCTCAAAACATGAATTTGGAAATATTTGACCTAAATTTTCAAACTCTGCAGACTGACAGATGAATGCAGGCTAGCATTACAGGATTGTGAACTGTACTCTTCTGCATGCCCAACTTGTCCGAAGAATAATGACAGTATGGAGAATTAGATGCTGAAGTCCTTAAACACACTGCCTGTGTTACCCTCTAACCAGTCCCCCTTGAAGCTGGCAGCCCTCATCTCACTCTGCTGCCACAACCTGTGCTGGAGTCACTCATTCTTTCCACCAAGGATCACTTGTGTTTTTTAAATCCCTCCTCTCTGTGATATTTATCACTGGATCACACCTATTTATGACATTTATTTGGTTCACTTGTTTTGCCACATGGTTACTGTCAATGTAACTACTACAGCACGGTAGTTTCTACTGATCTAGTATCAGGTACTAAAGCTCCAAAGAAACATCACAGTACTTTTTGCTGACACCTGATAGCTGGGGGATTTCATAGTTTTAACGATAGCAGAAAAGAGAGTGTTAGACCTGAGATATGAGAAGCACTGGGGAACAGTATCACCTTATTCAAAACCTTCGGGTTATTTTTTTTTTCCTTATTTGAACTCAGATCCTTAGAGGATGATAAGTGATCTGTGAAAAGCACAGTAACAATTCCATGGATGTATACCTGAATACCTCAGCTCTGCCTGCACCCATCTGTGAATGAAGCCTCTGCTCATAAATCAGCTGTGCTAAATGTAATAAGCATAAACTGGGTCAAGCTAAAAATGCCCAAAGAAAGAAAAAACAGCAATAGCAAGTGAAAGATATTTCATAATCTCAGGCCTTAGAAGAAAATAATTTGAGTGATTAATTTTAAGAGAAAGGTTGACATTTATTCACCATTTCTCTTTCTTTTTTTCTTTCCTTTTTTTTTTTTTTTTTTTTTTTTTTTTTTTGTTCTGGGATGCTGATATTAGAATCAGAGAATCATTATGGTTGGAAAAGACCTCCAAGATGATCAAATCCAATCTTCAACCAAATGCCACCATATCACTAAGTGTATTGCAAAATGCCACATAACATTTTGTAACATTTCCAGGGATACACCTGCGGTGACTACACTGCTTCCCGGGACAACCTGTTCCAATGATTCACCATTAATGCCATTTTTCCTTGTCCTATCACTTGTTACCTGGGAGAAGAGGCTGACCCTCCCCTTACCACAACCTCCTTTCAGGGGCGTTAGAAGCTCACTGCTTCTAAAATGTCTAACTTGACCATTAAATATTTCATGTATCACTAACAGAATGATTGGGAGGTAATTCATAGTGAGAAGGGGCTATGTTATCTGATTATATTTTTAAAATTCAAATGCAAATTTTTCAAACTCCTCAGGCAACTATATTTATTGCCACAGTTGTAATTTCCTGAGGCAGCTCTTGCCTGTCACATTTAATTATCTTGGTTTGCAGGGAGTTTTCCACATATATGTAATGGATCCCATACACTTCATGGGAAGTTTTATGAAGATAAGTATTGCAAATGCACTGAAACATCTGACTTCAATAAACTGCCTACATGCCATTTTAATTCAAGTAAAGTACTAACAAGGTCATCATATACCTAGTACTCAGTTTAAGTTCCTATTCCACCAGTTCTGCTCATGGGTGTCTTCACTGATGGCACATCCCTGTTGCATCTCACAAGAGGAAGAATTTTCTGGATGGCAAAATGCCCACAGATGGTACAGAATCAGTGAAGTAAAATGAAAGCACAACTGTAAATAGGCGGCAAGGAAGATTCAGTCCCACCCTACATAAATGACAGCAGGACACAGCATGTTTTCCATCCCACTGACTGGTGCTAGCAGGAGGTTAATGGGGCATCCCAGAGCCACCACAGCCCTTCTGCACATATGCTGCTTGCGTGGGGCAGTCTCTACCTGGGGCATTGCACCTGTCCCTTAGTTAGAAGGAAGATGCTTTTACATCATTCCCAGGGACCTTGAAATTGTTTTCCTTCCCTGTCACCCAGGGAAACGGCAAATGGTTTCACTCATTGCTCAAACTACTGGCCAGGTTGCCCTCCAGGAACATTGTGCTTTTAATTCCAGGCTGGCAATTCTGCATGGGGAGCTCTGCTGAAGCAGCATGGCAGAGCAGTGTCTCTGACACGGTTATATTGCCCAGTTTTCCCTGCATACAGGGCTCGCCTAAGACAGTGGTGTGCCTGCAAAGTGCCTGCAGCACAGCAAGGAAAATAACCTGTTACTTCCCAGATGTAGGTTGCCTCTGGCTGCTGTTGCTCCACACAACTAGGCATTTACTATGTAGTACAGCTTGTCTCACCGTAACCAGAGCTTAGAAGGGCTCTGCAAGCCTAAGATCTCAATATTCTCTAAGATCTCATTAATATTTGTGGTATTTCATTTTCTGAAACTGGCCAATACTTGTTATCCTATACTCTTTGTCTAACAAGCTATTGTTATGTCATGCTCTTTAGAGAAAGTCTTTCTCTGTAGAAAGAAAAATATTTAAATTAATTCCATTTTGGAGCTGAGCTTTGACTCCTCCTTCTCTTAAAACCTTTATCAAACCCATGTCATACTTGCAGATAGACGGAAGTACTCTCCCACCTTTCAAAGGAAGTCTTCCCTTTTCTTCTTCCCTTTCCACATCTAAAGACACTTAGGAAGACATGGCTACCTTTCCTGTGTTTCCCAATCAAGTGGCAAGCAGGTGAGCTGAGCCTTCTTACTATTAGCTACAAATAGCAAGATATCTAAGTTTTGTAAAGAAAAAAAGAAGGGGAAAAAAAAGCCAAAAATAGGGGAAAAAAGCACGCCAGAAGATGAAAGGCTGCTTTTATGAACAGATTGAATACATTCTGTTATCTGCCACTTTTCCACTTCAGAAAACTAGTAACAATGGCTTATGCATAGGTCTCTCCTCCAAAGTAATAGAAAAAACCTTCAAAACTTCCCAGAGGGCCCAGTTCTGAGGCGGGGTGGCTGCTGGCAGCATCTCTTGTCACCAGCAGTTAGTCTGTCTATACACAGGCGGTCCCAAAGAGAAGGACTCATGCACTGAGAGGCAAAGAGGCAAAAGACCAAAAAAAGCCTCCAGACCCTCATATGTGAGAGGGTATTACCGGATCAGGCTCAGAACGTTATACATCCAAAACATGTGAAGCAACAAAAGCCCGACAGTGAGTCATTCCCGTTTTGCATCAGCTCGCTTTTAAATTGCTCCCTGTGGAATTTAAAAGACATAATAGCAAATAATAGAATTGAAAAATGGGAACTATTTCCACATAGTGGGTTTTTCCCACAGTGGATAAAATTTGAATTGCTAATTTACTGACAGATGTGCAACCATAGACTCTGTGACAACCATCCTCTTCTTATGGTACTTGATAATTTCTTATTGTGACACACTGAGTATGCTAAAAAATTATATTTAGCCCAGATTGGAGAGTTTCCATTTTTGTATTTAATTAAAAAACCCTTAGAAATGGATAAACTGAAACCTATGTGGCATAACATTTTAAATAATTTAAAAGAGTAACCTTTTGAGAGAAATTTTATTTATGAAAACATTAAAGGTGAACTCCTATCTCTGATAAAGCTTGTGGGAGTTCTTCATTGCTTTCACGTTCTCCAGAGATTTTCTTTTCTAATTAAAAAAATCTACCAGCAGTTTTTAGTAAATCAACCACTAGTTTTTAGTGCAACTGTACCTCAGTCACAAACGATAAACTTAATTCCACAGTGCAAATAACAGACAATACAGAAAGAATATGCAGGAAAACTGTTAGCAGGCAATATATTGTCAATTGTTAAAAAAAACCCCCAAAACTAACCAGAACATAATAACTTGTATAAACAAAGTTTATACTGGAAAAAGAAAGAAAATTAATGAAAAAAGAAAACATTTTGGGAAAACTGGAGCATCCTATGATCTATGTTATCCTACTTGGAAGCTATCTTATCATATCTGAAATAAGTCTCCAGCAAACAGCAATCATACCAACTTAAATAGCTATTATATCAATTTTAGCAGCAGTGTGATTTCCAAAACCGTAACAAAACAAATGATGCTAGGTTGGGCATTTTGAATTGAAAAGCCTAAAAACCAATGATAAATTAGAAAAACCACTTGGGATTCCGAGAAAACCTGGGCCAAGCACTGACTGTGTGGTCATCACTGGTCCACAGCAGAGAGGTTACCTTTTGAGTAGCTGGATGTGAGCTCTCATGCCAGAGATGGTTTCCTCTGGCAGTGCGCTCACACACTCCATGCTCACCTAGCAAGATTTTCTACAAGGCTGCTTGCACCTTCCAAATCTATCTATATTTCAAAATTAATTGTGAATTTTAGTTGGTGATCATATATTACTTCTCTTTAGAAGAAGAAAGATGTGTTTTAATGAAATGTAATTTAAAATAAACCTGATGCACATTAGGCTCACATGGCAGGAAGCAACCAACACCTGTAAAGTCATACAAGAGTTACTACTCAGTCTTACAGTAAAACAGCTGATTTTTGTAGGTCTCTGTTACACAGTAATCTTTTCCAAAATGTGTAACAGGGCTTTGCTTTTTTAATCTTTCAATCTTTCTCTTCTTGAGTAGTAAAACAGACTTTGAACATAACAGTACCTGCTGAAATGTCTGGATAGATCCAAATAGATATTTTGATTACTTGTAGTCATTGTTCAACATCTGACATTACTTATTTTCACAGTTTATATTCCCAAGCACACACACAAGACAGTGTGACCACAATTAGTAAGACGACAAGTGTTTTCTGTGCCGCACACAAAAGTGAACATTAATGCCTCTTTCAAAACCCTTTTTGAAATGTCCCTTGAAACCCAGTAACAAGTCACACCGAGTGAAAAACAAGCAAGTCTCACACCTTTGAAAAGGGAACTCCCTGATGAGGGGCTGAGCATCTCCATCCCTGCCTTTGCATCTGTCAGCATTGACTCTGAGCCTCCAAGAGCCACACCACTGCTTCCAGCACCAGCAGGAACAAAGCAGGTGAGAGTTAGGCTCCTCATGATGCTGAAAGATGTGGCACTGGAGACCTGCTGTCCCTCAGAGTTGGCATCTGGATTCACCGCTCCTGTGGTACTTCTTAGCCGGCAGCTTTGAACCTGGTGCCTAAGATAGGAACATTTCTTCTTTCTTCCTCAGAGCCCTTGCCTTGAGACCTAAAGCCTTGATAGATGAGGTACAGATGTTACCTTACTGGTAAATTCTTACCTTGGAGCTGAAGAATTTAGGAATTTAGGGGCTTTTGGACCCCTTTTCTTTCTCAGCATACTTAAAGCCCAGTAGCTTCTACAGGCTACTGAAACTAAACACGATCCACCTTTTCAGAGCAATCAAATGGTTTGTAGGAGTGCTATCTGTTTTAAATTCCTAAGATTCCACAATAAAATTTCCCTGAAAATTTATTGAGAAACCTTGGGAACCTTTACAGGAGGCAATTAGTTGCCAATATTCCTTCCTGAGTATTCCTTAATGAGAATATAATTTTTTATTTCCTAATGGGATGAAGGAATTAGCAGTGTCACTTTGTGCACTGTGAAATAAAGCTTAAATATTCTCCTAGAAAAAAGCAGTAATGCAACCCAAGGTCACACATTATATTAAAAACTCCATTATATATCTGTCATAATTACTGATGACAGATTTCCCAGACAACCAGTCTTGTTAGACTATCATTATGTTTGAAAAGTAGCCATAGTTTTTAACATCTGGAGTCAACCTGTACCTGGGTAGCCAGGATCACCCCTGCATCTCTGAGGAACTCTGCAAATCCACATACTTGATTTAAGACACCAACATAAAACACTGCTTAAACTAGAACTAAAGGTTGATATGATCTTTACTTCTGTGCAACTATCAGATTGAAAACATCCCTCCTGTTGCATTAGGCAATTTTGTCAACATTCTTCAAGTAAACTACTCTTCATCTGGTTTCTCTAGAAGTTGCATCACTTGAAACTAGATTAAACTTGTAAAACTTTCTCATGTAGCCTTTAAATCTGTATCTATCCATTTCAATAGGAATTGCATCTATTAGCTGATGCTGCTTTTGACACTAAGTACAAATTGTATCTTACTACCTGTCAACTCCATGGAAAATGCAGCAGGTCTGCATTTCCAGCAGTCTGCTAAAGATCTGCATTTCCATTCTTTATGTCTGCGCACCCTCATGGTCCTTATTAACTGTTCTCTTTACTCCACAGTAATTGTGTTCCCTGCATATACTTTCTCTTCAGTTATTTTAAAGGATATCTTCTTGTGCCAGGTTTACAAAGGCATTACTCGCCTTACACTCCAGATGAATGCAGGCAAGGGCGAGCAGACAGCTAACCTGCCCACGCTCTTCTGATAATGCCTCCAAGTGCCTACTTGTATCAATCTGGCCTATGCTCTGGTTAGCTCACCAAATTCCCTCTTAGCCAGCTGACTTCATATTTTCCATGCTCTATCTAGTCCTTTCTGATGGCTTCTCTTGAGCTGTAATTACTGTATTTGAAGAGTTCCCAACTTGTTGTGAGCACCTTCTGTATTTTGACAAACTACTATTCTTTGCCTTACTTGCTTACCTCCTTTTTAAGCACAAACACATATTTCCAGGGCTAATTCTTACTGGATTTGAGTATTTCTGTACTTTTTGAAGGATTTAAATTAGACTACTTTTGCTGTTAGGGTCTTTTTAAAAGCACTTTTACCCTAAAAAATTCCCTTTCATGGTTTAGTCTCGATGTAAATTTTCAATACAATTGCTCCCATGAGAATACCTTGTATAAGATAATAAGAAGGAATTGAAACTGTCTATGAAAATAATAATAAAAAAAAAAAAAGATTTCCAGCACTGTAGCAGATGATGTTCTTCAAATCCTTTTTTCTGACATGGGATGACTTACGCTATGTGCCAGCACAACTGTGACAGGGAGTTCTTCATCCCTTACCACAAAATGCTGGACTCCTCATTTTTTATTTTTACAAGTTAGTATTGTTAAGATAATGAAAGTAATAAAACAGGTTAATGGAGTGTTACACAGGCTCTGGCATTTTTTTGTAATACATGACTACCTAGAAAAGCATTATCCAGCGCAGTGTTTCCTCACTCAGAAAGTGGGAGCTGAACCACTGCCTCCCTGTCCTTCACAACCAGTTGCAATTTCACAAACCTAGCACTTTGGCAAAGGCAAATTCAGGTGTCAGCTCCACGGAGGATTCACTGTGCATCTCTCTGTGGAAAACTCTGAAGGATAACACTCCCCAAATTGGCTGAGTTGCCTGAAGAAGTTTGTTGTGGTAGTTCAGAGCCAGCGGGCTACTTCGCCGTGCTGAGGAGCAGTTTGCAGCATAGGGCGAGGAGACCAACGTGATGTCTGATACCTTGGATACTGTCACAGGTCCAATAAGGAAACTGGGTGAGTGATGTCATTCCCAAACACACATTCACAGCGTGTAGCGCACAAACAAGCCTAGATTGCATTCAGAGAAACATTTCCACAATTGTCTCCATAGTTACCTATGGAACTGGACAAAAGACCCATTGAACAACAACATAAAAACCAAAAAGCTGAAAAAGACTACAACAGAATATTCTCACACCTAGATCACTTCTAAAACACGGACTGACAGAATACCTACTAATACAGACTATACCACATGGAAGGTTAACACAAAACCTTTCTGCGGATTAGCTGCAGTGACTATTTTCAATCTGGCAAAGGAATGTTCTTTACCTTCTTTTCTTTCTCTCCCCCATCTCTTAATGCCTTTGCTATTGTCATGGCAAATTTCTAAATCTGCTTGCATTCTGCAGTTAGGTAACACCAGATTTTGAAACTCTGTTTTCCAGAGTATATTTATAATCCTGATCACCAGGCAAAATTTGATATTAAATGATGTTAAAATTATGAGACACAAATATTTGAAATTCTAGAAATGTGGGTAGTGAGGAGGCAGAACCAGTCCCGATGCAACACAGTGAAAAGTAGCACCATTACCCAGATGACACAATAGTCTCAGTCAGGTCAGGAAATTTCATCAGAACCATGATTTTATTTTCCCATATATATTTTCAAATCCCTCTTTAGTACTAGCTTGAAGCAGGTAAATGCATAAACATTCATGAATGAGAGGCCACCCCACATGATGTACAATTAGTGTATTATTATGTCATAGTTATTTTTCAAATATTTCAGTATTAGCTTGGGCAAGGAGAAGAAATCAGCAGTACCAAGCCAGTCTTTCAGGATTCCATATACAGACAGCAGTACAAGAGAAGATCAGGGGATCAGCCCTTTGGGGGTCTTCTGCAGACAATGATATATAAACTGTTGTTGTCTTGACAGTAATGAAAACGAGACAGGGAAGGTACAGATCTTCAGGCTACATGTGGTGACTAATAAATCAGATGTTGCGGAGTCTGGTTTACTGCAGGAAGGTGAATTTGATGAAAACTTGTGCCTGGCAGGAGGTTCTGCAGCTCACAGGATATGGGGAAAATACACTTCCAAAGAAATGACACAAAAAGCCACTATTGAGACTTGGCAAATTGACTTAAAAAAGACAACTGATGTATTTTGACAAAAAGGATGAAAGAAAATAAGTAAGATTACCTCTGGATCCTAGCGTTTTCAGGACTAATTCCTTCCAAATCTTAAATTTATGCATTTAGGGACAAAGTAAAAATAATTAAATATGGGCTGTTTGTGCCCAATTTAGGGCATTTGGAAGTTTCTTCTTCATGTTACATTTTATGAGCAAAGTTTAATCATTTTCAGAATCAAAATATGGTATCGTCTCACTACAATAACCTGTTACTTGCTTTGCCTATTCTGAAGAAAACCTGATTTTTATTTTGTGAAAATGAAACTTTACTGTACTTACCAGAGCTTATCAGATCAGGATGGTGAAAATAGTTAATATACTCAGTTGCACAGCCCTCCCTTCACCATCCCATTTCTCAAAAAGCAAGTTATTCTTCCTTCTCTCTCCTGCCTCACAGAAAAGAAACAAAAACTTGGAACAAACAAAAGTTCAGCTTATTTGTTAACATTGTAAAAAAAAAAAAAATCCAATAAAAGCATGCAAGATAGCATTGTAAACAAACATTACCCTGGCAAAAGAAGATGCTGAAAGCCAAAAATAAAAGTTTCAGCAATGAAAAAAATTCATTAGCATAACTGGTGTATGTAACTTGTTCTAGTACTTTGTGGCAGCAAAATTATTTTGTTCATGGATAATGTCCAATGACTTTATATTCAAATTCAAGAGCTACAAAAAATCCACATAAAGGGCAATAAAAGACCTGAGCAAATCTTAACCTTTTGTCAGGTAAAATTCTCTAAAAAAAGGGTGATCTTCCTTTGCAAAATAATGAGAATCTCCCCCATGTCCTGACAGGACATCAGGACTGTAGTCACACCTGAAGTTTCAGCTTCCGGGTCAAAAGGTTTCTCCCATCCCATTCACATCTGTTTGGAAAAGATAGACTATCCTACTCTGAACTGTTGTGATTAGGGCACTTCTGTGAGGGAGGCAGAGAGAGAAACTGAACTCATGTCTCCCACATCATTCATAAAGTTTCAGAAGTTGCTGAATTCCAGAACTTCTTTTATTTTGTTTTCATAAAGAATGGAGAAAATAGAATTTGATGTTAATGTTTAATTGCAAGTCAAATGGAATATTTGTCTGAGTAAATTATTTTATTTTTTTACGGTATGAACAGAGAGGAGAAACTATGTTTTTTCTTACAAGTAGATACATCTAAGATGCAAGAAAAGCCCTTCTCCAAACAGCACCAAATACAAATTATGGCATTCTTTTTGAAGTAAAGACCACTTATGTTGCTGGAAGGTGCAAGCCACTTGCCCAACGAAAATAACACAGGCTTTCTTTCAAAACATTCCTGCCACTGATTAGTCACAGAAATGTTTTTGCAGATTGTTTATGCAAACTAAAAGTAAAAATTTCTTAATTTTAACACAAACTGTAGCGATAGTGGTGGAAGAAACTGCTGTTGTTAATCTTCAATATTGTAGTTCAAATGTCCCACTTACACATCACCCAGGACATCTTTCCCAAGTTATCACCTTCTGATTTAGTGAAGCACAC
>JAWWLV010000088.1:79677472-79750605 GCA_035041135.1 Platyrinchus mystaceus
AAACAAAAAAAAAAAAGTAACCCCACGAACTTTCATCAGTTGTTCCAATTATCAAGGTGAACAGTGTGAAGTACTGCGGGGGATGGACATCCCAGATGGACATCCAGAAAAGAGGATGGTTTAGTGATGCTGAACACAACCATTACCAGCCATTCGTGGTCCCCGATAAACTGTGGGAAAACAAAACCCAATTCAAAACTGATCGCGGCAAAACTCGAATCTCAGCCTTTCTCTCACCCCATAAACTGGACCTTTCTTAGCCAAAGGTGGAAAGTCATGCCTAGCAAGGCGAAGCTTCACGCCCTTCTCCGCTCCTCGCTGCTTGGGGTCCCGTGCCCCACGGAGCTGCAGAGCAGCACTCCAGCAAATGAGGGGGGTGTCACCCAACACACGCACGGCTGCCCCCGCCCCCCTCTCCTCCGACTCTGCTCCACGGTGCGGGGCGGAGGCGGCGCGACAGCCGAGCCGCTCTCCCCTCGGCTCCCGGGGCGCGGCGCGGGATGCTCACCCGGCGGTTGCGGTCGGCCTCCCGTACCTCCTCCTCTCCGGGGCCTTGGCGGATGAGCGCCTTCAGCACGATGCTGTTGTTGGTGCAGCAGGCTCGGAAGAGGCTGAGCGCCTCGGGGCTGTCGCGCTCGTCCCCGTCCTGGGACCAGGTGTCCTCGTCGTCGTCATCTACCCGCGGCGGGTAGAAGGAATCGTCCGAGGCGATGCTGCAAGTGTCGGGCAGCTCGGAGAAGTCCTCGTACTCCTCGCAGTCCTCCTCCTCCTCCTCATCCTCCTCGCCCGGCCCCTCGGCGGCAGCCCCCTCCGTGCCCTGCTCGGGGCTGCTCTCCGCTTCGGCACCGGGCATCTCCTTCGCCGCCGCCGGCGCGGGGCAGACCCGCTCCCCGGCCAGCTGCTCCCCGTGCCCCGACAGCAGCACCATGTTGGGCCCGGGGCCGGGGCGCGGGAGCTCCCCTCCGCCCCGAGGGGCGGCCGGCCCAGCGGCCAGCGCCCCGCAGCCCCCGCCCCGCCCGCCGAGCGCTGCCCCGCCGGGAGCCGCCGCTCTTCCCCGCGGCGGGCGAGGGGTTCCGCTGCCCCCGCTCACGCAAGTGTCAGCCCCCTCCCGCAGGTGGCCCCGCAGCAGCCCGGCGGGCCCCCGGGCCGGGACATGCCGCCGCCTCAGAAGGGGCTTCCCTGGGGACCGGTCCGGGCTCGTTCAGCGCCGCCGGCCCGGCCCGGGGGAGCTGCGGCCGCCGCGGAGAGCGGGGAGAGGCTGCGGCAGGCAGGGCGGCTCTGGGGAGCGCAGGCAGTTGTCAAAGTGCCGGCCCGTAATCCGCTCAGCATCGCAGTGAGGAGATTGGGGCTCGGGCGGAGCGTCAGGGGCGCGGTGTCGGGGCGGTGTGCGGGGGGAGCGGGCGGCTGCTCCCTGCGGGCGCCGAGCTGCAGCCGCAGGTGGGGGACCGGCACGTCCTGAGCACCCCCGGGCTCCTCATCCTCCGTCCAGCGGCGTGCCGCGCTGCTCGGCGGGGGCTGCGCCGAAAGGTGGCCCGCGGCGAGCCCACCCGCGGGTGGGAGAGGCAGGGAGTGGGGCCGGCGGGACCCGCGGCGGGAGAGGCAGCGGCTGCCGCTGGTCCTTCAGCGTGATCCCGAGAGCCGCGGTGACAGCGATTGCGAAAACTTTTCAGGAACACAACTAGCCTGCGTGGAATTGTTTTGAAATGAATACTGAAACTAAGGAGAACGATTGCACAGAATTCCCGTGCTTTGAAGCAGAGCTTTAAAAGCAAGTAATTAAATCAGCCCCGACAGTTTACCAACTGTAAAGATGTCAGGCACTTAATTTTTATGGAAAGGAATTTGGAGATTAGATTGCGAGGAATAATGCATGTATAAATTGAGTTTCTGCTTTGTCACAGTTCCTCTAAAATCTCTTTTTCCTTTCAAATGCCATGGAATAACACTGCTTTCTGGCAAGGAAACACTGGGGAGGAGCCCTTTGGCTAACCAGATGGGATATTTGCTTTCTTCAACAGCTCTTTGAAGCGAACCTCCTATATCTGACATCCTGCAGCAGGTGAATGTCCAGGGACTGAGTCCCTGTCTGATGGATGGGAGAGAAATAAGCTGGTATTTCTGCATGAGGTGAGGCAGTGTATGATACATGCTTTTTACACTTAAAGAAGGTTTTAACAAAAAATAAAATGAAACTAAGTAAAGGGGCCCTAATAGTAGGTGTTTATAGTCTTTCAAGAAAACATGGTGTAAACCAGACATGATGGGTGATACAAAGCCCAGCAGCTTCTTGCTGATTCCTAACTGGTGGGGTTATCCCAGCAACCAACAGGAGGATATCTGTAACCAGAATTAGTATTAAATAGCTCCCGGATTGGCTGCTTCTGCAAAGGAGCTAAAGTGGGAAAGAAGGAGATTAAACTATTCTCTCACCTCCAGACACCTCTGAGATCATAGCTGATGTACATTACCAGCTATACTCGTGTTAATGCCATCTGTCTCCCATTATTTCCTTGGGTAAAGAAAGGCCCTTACTCCAATACTGCTGTATGTGACTGTTCCCAAATCAAATGCTTCTGAGCTGCCTTTACCTGCAGCATGCCAGCTCCATAGGATTCACTTTTTACACGTATTGCCTATCCATTTCTTAAGTATTTGCATTCACAGAATTAAAGGGCTCCATTCATTTAACTTCTTGTTTCCAGCTCAGTTAGTGTGGCCAGTGAACTGCTCAAAAGAATATTACCTCTTAGAATAGCACTTGTGTTTTGGAAGAACTTAGTTTTTGCTTGAGATCCTGAGGCTGGCAGGGAGCATTGGAGTTGTTCTCAGCCTGAACTCACTGTAAAGGCCAAGAAAGACTTTTGGCTCAAGTAACTTCAAATAGCAAAAAAAAAAAAAAAAAAAACCAAAATAATTCTAACTACAGGGGAACAAAGATTTTTTGGGGTGTGGATTCAGCTCATCTGTAGGATCTCATTAATCAAATATACATGCTTTGTTTCTGTCTTAAAAAATAATTCCAGAAGAATAAATGTTTACTTTACCAGACTTTTTAAAAAATATATGGAATTTTTAGCAAAGATGCAGGGACCAGCAACTTCGAATAGGAAAAAAAAACACCCAAACCCCACAAAAAAAACAAACCCTGAAAAAACTTACTTTTAACTAGAGGGAAACTACACTTATTTCAATACAGGAAAAAAAGTTTCATTCTGAAAAGTCATCCTTTTTTTGTGTTCAGAGTTTACCTTACCATCTTGTAAATTGAGGATAAATGAATCCTTTTACTCCCACATCTGTAGTGGTTCTGTGGGGTTCTCAGAGATGAAAACTGGTTTCTCTTACCTGAGCCTGACACTTTCATCTTTTCTCTCAAAGAATAGTGCTATATTGCTTGAGCTTTCAAAGCAAGGTGTCTGGCTGGTACAGAGCAGACAAGGTGTTTTCTATTGAATTTCTCACTTTTATAACTGCTACTGAGACTATTTCAAATTATTCAATCTCTGTGCAGCTTGACAATAAGCTGCCACATAAAGGTGCACCTAATTGGACATAGACTGGTGCATGACTCCTTAAGATGCTGATGCAACCATTTATCTTGTCACACAGAGGCTCCCAACAAAGCTACTGTGCTTGGGCATGGTTATAGATGTAAAACAGATGATGCCTGGTTTCTTGGTTCTTTCAGTGACACAGCTTGTACATGACAAGCAGGGTTTCTGTAATTTGTGCTTCCATGAGTAAATCAAATTAAAAGAATGTGAGGAAAGGCCATACAGTAAGTCTGCAAATGCTTTCAAATTATATATATTAAAAAAAAAAACCCAAACCTGTTTTCATGTCATTTGTAAGAGGACAGCCTCAACCTTTCATCTAGAAAAAAACATACTTAATATATTTGAAGTTAAATTCTGGTATTTATAAACTTTAGTAATAAAAGCAAAGAAATAAACATTATCATCTTAAAGCAAATACCCCAGAACTATTAGTCGTTATCATCATCTGTATCCCATCAAAATTTATTGCTGGGAATTACCAAGGCAGGAAATTAAAATACCCAGAGCAGATACCACCTGTCCCTATGCAGACACAGCTTCCCTTGAAGAAATTGATTTTTGGAATGACTATAGCATGGGATGCCCCCATTTTGCCTCATTAAGGCTTGTAAGTCATTCCGTTTATAAACAATTCTGAGATTGAGATTTAATGAGATTCATGTGCAATAGTAAAGATAATAGCAAGATAGATAGTAAGACTCAGTGACTATTATGTGTCCTTCTCACATTCAACACTTTAACCTAAGGAAAAAATTCATAACGCACTGAAGGTTATTGCCAGTATTCTTAAAAAATGAAATCTCATCAGAACAAAAGCATGGTTTCCAAAATAAAATAAAATATGTTTAGTTTTGGTTGTTTACACTGTTTAGGTGTCTGAAATTTCTGAATAAGAAGGAGTCTGTTTATGTTTTATTTTTATCTCTCTGACATCTATGCACTCACTTTTGAAATTCTGAGCATACTTCTCTCTTCCTTAGTTTATCTGCCTGTAAAAATCTACCCTATGAGAATCTGAGGCTGAGTTAGCATTTGTTCGTAAGGCATTTAGGCTACTTAGGCATCGTCCTGGTGTATTCCCACAAACTGGCAACTTAAGCGGTTTCAGTGCTTCAAAGGTTTTACAAACTCTTGCTTGCACATCAGGCAGGTTTTTCTGCAGCCATTTGGCTCCTCACCCACTGCTTTGTAGGTTTGTGCTGAGAGCAGGTGAATGGATGGAGCAGCATATCCTTGCCTGGCAGTACCTGCAGTGGTGGCAATACCACAGTATTAAACATGAGAGCCATCTCACTTCCTTAATTCCTCTCTCTGGTTGTAAAAACTGTTTTTGAGATACACAGAAGCTGTTGCTGTGGACGCTGGAACCCCTCATTCACAGCACTTCCACCAGCATCACCGAAGGAAATGTTCAGATCACAAGGAAACCTCTCTTGAACAATCTGCCTATCTTCACATATGGGAGAGGAGCAGAAATCTCCAAGAGACCAGAGTGGGGAGTGGGTTTCGTGACGTGATGTAAGTCAGCATCACTCCAGTCCTAACCTTGTCCATGCCAAGGATCACAACAAGAGATCCACAGAGGAAACGCCAACACTGAGGGAAAAAAGGTTCTAAAAGAGATGGGGTATTGCTTTTTACTGACAGCATCTTTTGGATCTCTGGAGACAGACTTTCAGCATTACTGCCTGCAAGCCTTGCACTGATCCTCAAGACAGACTGGTTGCAGCTTCAAAAACTGGCCGCTTGAAGTTAGTCTCAGGACAATATTTAGGCATATATATAAGCAAACTGGTTTCTGGAGTTGCTGAGTTCTTGGCAGGGCTAGCAGACTAATAAATCCAACTCCATGTTTATTATGCCCAATAATGTACTTTTGATTTGGATGATCAGGCCAGCTGCTGTGAGGCATCAAAGTGCAATTAACCTAGTCAAAAAACATTAGGTGGTGTACTACTGGCAAGGTACTTGTAAAGAAGGCATTCAAGGTAAAGAGTTAATTTGAAGAAATGACTGAGGAAATATTTCCTCTCAATTACAGAGAGCCAAGGAGAGACAGAGTTTGCTTTCATATTTACCCTATCTGGGGGGAAGAGGGGGTGGGGGTGGGGAGAGGATTTACAAACAGATTCAGCAGAACTTTCTAGGTCTGTCTGACTTTAAAAGTTCTTTGGAAGGAGCAGGGTTGGGACCTCAGTTTTCCTAAGATCTGGCCAAAATTTGATGTCAAATCCTGCTTGATCTGAAAAGTAACATCTGCTAAGGAGCTAAGGGTGGAAGTAGCAATATGTTTCCTAGAAACCAAAGGCTTGAGTTGAATAATAAGAGCAGAGTCTGAGAATAAGAAATATTAGCAATCATCTTGCAAAGTGTTTTCTCACTTACTTGTATTTTCCAGCTCAGTCAGATTAAATGTTGTTTAAAGCATCTGTAATACTAGCCCATTGGTATCTTTGTGTGGTTAGTACAGTGAAGGCACATAAGTGTAAAAATGTAATAGTAATTAATTTCATTTCATTTACTAGCTATGACTGAAAATAATTGGTGTTCTGCTTTTAATATGAACTTGAATTTTGTTTCTACTGAAATCCAAAGCATGGACCTCTCTAGAAAAAGTATACTTCCTCAAGGCACTGGCTTGTGTCTAGCTGATCTTGGCTTAGCTTGTGGTCAAACCTTGCAAGCTCTGTCAGTGCTGAGCTCCCTGAGGACTGCAGTGGTTAGTAGCAGGTAGGTCTCTCAAGTAAAATTGTGCTAGTTCTGATCAGGTAGGGTAGTTCCCTGATAGCAAAGATCATGGGGAAGGTGTGCACCTTCCACTTAAGCACTAGTCAGTGGGGCTCAGCATCACTGGAGGAAGTCTGGAAGTTACTTAACTCTTTTTGAATTATTTCCTCAAGACTGTAAGGAACAACAGTTGTAGCATTAGAAAGGCACATCAAATATACTAATAGTCTGCTTTTATGTGTGGTTTGATATTTTTAAACATGGTAGGTAGAACACTGACAATGGAGGAGCCAGTGCAGTGAAGAGGGAAGAGATGGATGGTGTTCAAGGTCCCACAGAGATGCTCTTTTCAAATATATGCTACTTTAGAATATGGTGATGGTGAAGATCCTTGAGGCTTTTCAATAATTTTCAATAATTTTCAAGTGTGGAACTTTTGTTTTCCTATTTCTCTTAATTTCTGTCTTAGGGAATCTCTTGGGAGAAAACTGATGAAAATTTGTTGTTGTCCAGATGTTGCCTTATTAAAATACTAGGAAAACCAGAACTTTGCATAAAGTCTTTGTCTGGGGGTCTGCTGTCTCTGAAGAGTGGATTATAAAAATCACCTCCTCGAAATACTTCTTTTCTCTTTTTACTTTGCATATTATTTTTTAAAATGCTACACAACCACATAATAATGTGGAAACAATCCTGTCTTGAACGGTCAATGAATTCCTTTTTCATTGGATGAAGGCTAACAAAGATTGAGAGCAGGAGAGAAAAATGTTTGTCAAATTACAAGTTTAATTTTCTTTTTCTGTATTTTGATATCTTTTACCAAAATAACACAATATTAGAAATTAATACATGTATAAAATTATTAGGGAAAATAATCCCATATATATTCCATTACTAGATTATAATTATTAGATCATAGAGGTGTGGGGTGTGACTGGATAAGTGTGCATGTGAATTCATTTGTTATCTTATTTTTGCACTCCATTGTAGGAGAAGACTCCCCACATCCATGTGTGAAAATGTGTCACTCAGTGGGTATATAGAATAAATAAGTAATGTTTTGGTAAAAAAAAATAGTTTGTTCCTCTCTAAAGGAACCACATACAGTGGGTAAGCCATGTATTTGCTTCACATTTTCCTAAAATTCTTCCTTTTCCTTTATTGTGATATTATGCAACCAAAAATAGGCTGGTTTGATGCTGGTATGAATAAGCCTGCTGATGCCATTCCATATGGAGAAAGCATGTAGCATGCCTACCCTGACACTTCTGATCAGTTCACTTCTCTTCTACAGATTTTCTGCATGACTGTGGGAGCTTTGAGCCTTTCCATCTCTGAGGTTTTGCTCCTGAATGACAATAATAGTACATCTCTCTGCTCCTGGGATATTTGACAACTAAGGACATTACCATTTGATAGAGGTTCTAATGGTATTTGACTTCAAGTCATGGAAGCACCCTAGGTACATGTCCGTCTATCCTTACTGTTGCCCCACATCAGTAAGCAGTAAAGAAGTCAGTGCTAAATTCATTCTAATTTTAATCTTTCTGACAAACCCTAGAGAAAGCCTTAATATGTGACCCAGTTTCTATTTCTGAAATATTATGGTTTTAATCCTCTTTCTGTTTGAGTTTTGTCTAATTCAAACTGGGGCTTGGACATGCTATCTAATGCAATCCAGTACTGGAGAAATATTGATATAAAAGCAGAAACAGAAATAATTTCACAAAGTAAAGAAATAAGAAGTGAAATCTAGAAGTTGCTGTCATAATTTATTAATATATACCACTCTCCTTTGAGAATTTGGAGTGCTTTAGAATATAACTTGCATTGAATGACATGTTTCAGCAAAATATCTCACCTCATGCTGAAAAGGTGAATGTCATAACCATTTTATAGATGCTGAAATTGAATTGCAGACTACTCAAATCCAGCAGAGCATTGCACAGTATAACGTCAAACATACAGATGTCTTATTTTGGCATGACTCAAATGCTTTAAATGACTCATGGTTTAAATGGCTTACCCATACCTATATAATCAGGTAAATGAGGAACAGGGTGCGATTTCTTACTGGAACCACTAGAGAAATCCATCTGAATACATGTGGTGTAGCTTCATCAAAGGCTACCAGTGGCAATCTTGAAACTATTTCTCTTTTCAGAACATAATGAATGCTGGCCAGAAAATTGTAAGCAGCACTTTTGGACAAACACTGTTAATATTTTCAGTATGCTGGATTTTTCTCCATGTATTTCTTCTACACTCTTAAATATAAACCAGGATGCTGAAACACAAAGTGGTCTCCAGCAAGGCCGTGTGGATGCAAGTCCACTTTGTTGCTTTAGTACAGGATTTCAGAGTTTGTATTTGTTTCTTCATACAATATCAAAATAATTAGACCCTATATTTGGAAATGTGGTTCCTTGTATGTGCAATGAATCATGTTCAGGGGATTTCTTGTTTTTCCTCTCCCATCTCTTCCTGAGGTAATTGATCTTTCTGGTGTTAACTGGTGTTTCACCAGAATATGCAATCATATGAATAACCAAAGCCTTGTATTGAAAGAAAAATATGCTTACATATTCAGGAAAGGCTTTGTGCACGTATTTAAGTGATTTAAAGAATTAGTGCCTGATAAGATGTGTGTGGTTTGAAAACATTTTAGAAACCCACAGAATAATCGCAGGACTACTATTGTTTTCATATTGTGTGCATTATCTATTAGGTTTTCTTGTCTTTAAGAGAATCATACTCATTTTCATCTTTGCAGAAATGCAATGTTCTTCAAGGAGTTTATTTATTATTTTCCTGAAATCATTTAAATTTCCATACTGACAGGTTAAAATAAACAGATGCTTATCTCACCCAATGGTTCTCTTGTTTCTCAGTGTTTTCATAATGCGATTTTCACAAATCGCAAACATCATGGGACTCATCCTAGGAGATGTTCGAGTGAAAGCAGATTATCTGTAAATTATTCCTCTTTAGAAAGCATACCTTCCACGTGATCATTATTTAAGCAATTTTAAATATCCTACTCACTCTGTTTCATCCCTTTTTATCAGAATTCTTCCATTTAAGAAAATTTATTTTCATTAATTTGCTAGAGAAGGAGTTAGGGGAGTAATTCAGTAGGTAACACTGACTAGACTTTTGTGATAAATTCTATGCAGTTCCATTGGTTTCAATTATGTTACTATCCATACTCCTCTGTATGGATATAGTGTATTACGCTGAAGAGCTGTCCCTCTTCAAAGCATATTATGCCATAGAGGGCAAGTATGGAGGGTGCTTCTTACCCCCTTTACAGTGCTAGTTAACAGGTAATACCAAGTGGAGAGGGCAATATTGCCTTTCTGCACTGTTCTCATTGCCTGTATTTTCTTTACAACTCTAAATAAAGTCCATTACTGATTCAGTAAAAGAAATAGATGTCTCTGCGTGGCTGTATTTTCTTTGGAAACATCCTATGAGTCTAGTGCGATTTCCTTTTGTTTCATGCACATTCAGCAATAAGAAAGCCCTTTAACTTCCTCTGTAAGAAGGGCAGCATCAAGGGATGACATTTCCATAGTCAAACTGCTTCAGAAGGAGCAATTAATAATCAGAAGATGCTAAGATAGGTAAATATTTTTATCTCTGCTTTTCAGTTGGTGAAACTGAAATAAAGACATCAAGGTCAACGTCTTCCAATTTAAAATCTGTGGTTGGACTTCAACAGCTAAATTAATGACATGAATTGCAAACTTTTGAAACCTACCAAGTCAAAAGGACTGCACATTTGCAGGAATCCTGAAGTCAGAATTACAACAATATGCCAGAATTATTGTAACCAAATTAAACATTCTTGCTTTAATTATTAGGGCAATGTTAGATCATGGTCAAAGATATCTTGAATATATTAGGTTTTAGAGTTTTGTCTTATGTTAAGCAGTAGATATCTGCATTTGTATTAGCTCCCTTTGTTTATTTGCACTTACATAGTATCAAGATCTTAGGAGGAAATTTTCCTTAAATATCTTGGTTGCTCTTAAAGTTAAGTTGTATTTAGATTTCTATGTTTTCCGTCACTACAGTCTATCTCACATTGATGAAGGAACTTGCACACTAAGTGAAGGAAAATGTATCATCTACTCTGTGGGTGGTTGTGGAAGAGATAAAAATAGGCACTTTCCTGATGAAGAAAGAAGAGGGAAGAAAGCAGATCTTCCTTTCCCAGAGGACAGTAGTAGGGAAGGGACAGGGCAAGCCGAGGCAGATCTCTATAAGAAGTTTTGCACTCAATTCTTCTCTGCATCCACACAGTCCTGTTTGAAAGGGACTCCAGATGCGGTGGCCAGTGGTGATGCAGACCATGAGCTGTATGGTGTGTTTTCCTTGCATATGAGTAACTTGTTAATGAAATGCTGACCAGATGGAACCCCAATTGCATCACACTAATGGATGGATTTTATAGGATTCTTAAAAACTAGGGGGAAAGTGGGTAGTGAACTGTAAAACTTGAATGGTTTGGACTGATTGGCCCTTTTAGTTCTCTCCCTCACATTAAGGCATGTGGCCAAAGCAGAAGTTTTTCCATTTTCAGCGGACATGGCACAGAAAATACAGTTGTGCTGTATGTAACAGTAATCAGAGGTGGAAGAAGACAGATGTTTCCTTTATCTTAGCACATGATCTGACTCCCTCTCATGCTGTATTTTTCCTTGCCTAGCAGAGGAGTCGAGGAGTCAAGTCAGGTATCTCCTTTTTCATTTCTGCCTGGAGGTGGCATGTCCTGCCTGGAGACACTGATCATGTTCTGCTTGGAGGCACTGATCATGTTCTGCCTGACACGTGGCAAATTGATAAGAGGAAACACAAGCTGGGGGCTGCTGCTGAGACAAATTATAACTCTCCCATTGGAAGCCTGGAGACAGTATTTTGGCAATCTGGGAAAGGTACACGCTCTGTCTTAATTATGAACACAGTTAGTTATATTGCTCGTGAAAGTTTCATTATACCAGTTAGCATATTAGCATTACAAGCAACATAATGAAGCATAATTGGTACAAGGGTTCAGTGTGAACTAATTGATCTGGAAAAAATGCCATTTCAGAATACAAACAAGAAAAATAAACCTTGACATTCCCTAGAAATTCACAGGAGGGATTTTATTTAAAAAGTAGCAAGAGAACTTGCTAACAAGCTGATTTAAGTTTTTTGTTGATTGGTTTACAAAAATGGCATCTTGCTCATCACCTAGCAATGAGATTTACCAGCAGGGACCTGTATATTGAGCTGTGTTTGATTAGAAACTGCAGAAAATGTTGTTTTGGGAATAAGAGGACACAACATGTTTAAAAAATAAAGACTGTTGCTAATTTTTGTTGTAAAAATATTTATTATTCAAATAAGGTTACTGAGAGAAAGGGGAAAGCCATTCTAGCTATAACAAACATGTCAGCCCAGCTGTAAGATTTTGCTGTGTGTTATGCTGTATGGTGTGCTCTAAAGTTAACCTGCAGCACATAAGTTTTTGCCAATCAAATATAGTGACATGAGATTCAGTTTAAAAATCTTCTGCTGAACTGCTCTTCTCTTCTCAGCTAAATTAAAAATACCTTTTCCAATAATGAAAAAAAAATAGAGATCTAACATTTAGTTTTATAAATTTGCTTTTTGCTTACCCATATTAAAACGACCTCTGAAACTGTGATACCTGTAAACCTTTCTTTGCATTAGAACCAAAAGCAGCTCCTGGGTTTCAGTAAAAAAAAAAAAAGGCAGTTTTAGATGATAGTTGTGAAAGATAATGAAATGCCCTTTTAAGAACCAAGAAACGTTGTAATTTAAATGAGAAATTGCTACAGCAATTTTGGTGACATTCAATTGTTTTTATGTGTACAAAGCACCTCATCTTTTCTGTGGAGACAATCCTTTGCTGATACCATTGGGACAACTTCTGTGGCAAGACTCAGCAGTGTAAAATGGGCAGAGTCTTGGATAATGGGTATATCTTGGATCAAATGCATGTTTTCAGCAGGTATCACTGGTTTTTACACCACACAAGGCACTCCTAAATATTTGAATAGTGCAGTCAGAAGGCTCCTGACACTCACAAAATGAGCAGAGTGAGCGAGTTTTTCAGGTAATTTCACAGCCAGGAGACTGAGCAGAGAGGCCAGCACCATTCCTCCGGGGGTGAGGAGGAAGGCTGGGGGTCGGCTTGAATGAGGGGGAGGGACCACGAGGAGTAAAACACATGCACCAGGGGGAGAGACACATCACCAGGCTGATCCACGAGCATCCTCCTTCTCCCCTGGAGTGACAGCCGTAGATGTTTACCGGGATTCAGGGTTCTTTCTAGTGGCATCCTCTGTGCTCTTCACCCCAGTTTGTTTATCTCTGCCTAGTAAATACCTTGCCAGGTAAAACAAATGTATTAATAACAATTTAAACCACTTCAGCACTGCAAGAAACACAGAGCTGAGGGCTGTGAGAGCCAAGTTCAATTCACACATAATTTTTTGTCAGTTTGGGGGGTGTGTGCCAAATGCACAGGCACCAGTGCTGCAAGTGTTTCTCTTTCTGTCTGATGGTGTGTCGGCTCAGCACAGATGGTGTGAATCCCCAGCAGTGAATCACCAGTTTCATGCAACGGTTGTGTTTGCTTCCTCCAGGATGAAGGAAAAGCAGGTGGGACGGTCTCCTGAGCAAGGAGACCTCCTCAGCCCAGCACTGCAGCTCAAAACACACCAGGCAGGGGCTATCAGCAGTGTACACCTGGACCATCAGCAGGGATTTCAGGAGAAATGAATTTTAACCTTTCATTAAGTCAATAGATATGTGCTGTATAAATTACATTTAGATATTACATTAGCATTTGAGCTAATTACAAATGTGGAGCAGAGGCACATCTCTCTGGTGGTGCCCCCCCGGTCTGGTTAGAAAGCAAGGCATGGTGGCAAAAGAGGTTCCTCATTCCTCCTGCAGATCATGAATACAATTACTTTCTGCATGTCAATACTGACAATGTGCCTAGGCTAGAAACTCTGAAATAGGGATTATCCCTCAGGTCCATGTGGCCAGGGCAGCTGCTGACACAACTGGAGGGTTACAGTGGAAGTTTTAGCAAAGGCTGATGCTAAAAGACACGTTTAACGTGCTTGGAAATGCTTTATGATCCACTGGGAGTGGCTTTTGAGAACAACATACATACTGTTGGGAAAACACACTGTGATTAATAGGAATAGGCCATGGTCCTGAGTAAAATGTCTTGGTTTCCAACAGTCTCGTGATGTTCCCTTTTTTCGCTGAAAGCCAGAGCTCTTGAAATCATCTGCTTATCTGTGAATCCCATTCCTAAACTAGAAAGATGAGTAAAAGTAATAGTAAGTCTGCTATTTTGCATGCCTGATAATTTTAAAGATAATCTGTGGATTTATGTTGCCGAGTACAGGGATCTTTGAAAGTTTCAGTGTGGTACTCCTTGAAATCTGTTAATCCACTGTCATACAGTCTTACAAATGATGAAGAGATTGGGAGCAGTCCTCAAATTCATCACCTGTCTGAGCTAATTCCTCTGCAATGTGTGATACAGATCCCACTTTCCCAATGCTTGCTGATGGTTACAGTGCAATAGTATTTCAATGACTTCACGTGTTAGCTATTAATTAGTAAAAACTCTGCCTAATTTAAAATTTTTGCAGTTAGGAATCAGTGTTTTGGAAGTACACCTGACTGACAGGTCCAGTGAGGAACACATATTTACATAATAGTGGTACAACAGGCACTCACTCCCACACTGTATTACCCCATTATTCTGCTACATAGGCAGAATAATCTTTTAGAAATAACAGGAAATCCAGCCCATAACCCAAGAAGTTCTTGGCTACTTTTCTGCATCTACTTTCTAGTTGCTGTATTAAAAGCTCTTCACGTGTGGCCCAAGGACATAACAAACTGATTTCATATGAGAAGCCTTTCATAACTGGACAACAGGTTTCACTAGCTGTAGATTCTGTGCTGGACTGTGAGAAGTTTCTGCACTTCATGATCAATATCAGTCTTTCCATGACTGAGGTTCAGCCTCTTGGGCCCTGATGTAATTAAGTCAGCTTAACACTTTCACATTAGAAGGAACCCTGTTCTGTTACTTAAAAGTTCATCAAGTTTTAAATGCTTACACAAAATTGCTGAGATTTTAGGAAGACTGCTTCCATGACTTTGTTGGGGTTTTTTTACCCTAATTTGATTTGCTACATTCAAGAAGGAAAAAAAAAAGAGAGAAAGAAAAATTGTGCTGTTCTGGAACATTAAAAACTCTGGTGTCCTCTTTGAAAGTGGACTTTCTGTAAATATTATGACTAATGCTTTTTTTCCAGCAGTGTCATTTTTCAGCCTTTTGAACCAAGCTGACTAGTGGTCACTAGCTGTGTGTTTCTGATTTTCAGAGGGCCTTGATTCCTTCTTTTCAAAGTCCTCTATCCTTTTCTCAAAAATACTGATCATTTACTACTGCAGCTGAAACATAGCTATGCTGGAGAGAGAGAGAGAGAGTATCTTGGGAAATTCTTAAGAGGAAGGTGAATGTAGACAGGCACATGTGTTAGGTATATAAATACATTTAAATTGTTTGCTAAGAACTGGCAAAATTCAGGTCCTAAGCATGTCCAGCGATGTGCTCTGAATTAGTGGTAACAACTCTGTGCTTCATTTTCTCCAAAAAAGTGGGTTTTTAAATTTTTTTTCACAGTGTACAATTCTCTCATAAAAGTCAGACTTCACTTCTCCCACCATTTCTTTTTATCCTTTTTTTAACCAGGAAATATGAAAGTTAAAGAGAGGTGGGAAGTAAAATAGTTTCTGGACTAACTTAAAAAAAAAAAAATCTAAATTTCTTCCTGATTGCCTTCAGTTTCAGCTAACTTCTGTTTTTAACACTCCTCCCCTTCAAAAGTGTAGTTCAAAGCATTTTTTAATAATGATTCCTCATGTGCCTGGCATTCTGCTGCAGTCCCTAATGAGACAGCGACATGTTATTGTTTTTCCTACATGTGCTGTGTGCAGCACAGATGGGGCACCGTCCGGG
Source organism: Platyrinchus mystaceus (assembly GCA_035041135.1). NCBI lineage: Eukaryota > Metazoa > Chordata > Aves > Passeriformes > Tyrannidae > Platyrinchus > Platyrinchus mystaceus. The sequence goes on from JAWWLV010000088.1 coordinate 79,692,830, forward strand.
TCTCAGCTACTGTGGGACAGGCTAAGTAGGCTCTTATCCTCAGTGCAAAGCAGCTTCTTGGAGAGGAGGCAAGGCAAACACCACGCCTGCCATTATGTTACACAAGAATTTCTGAGACATCTGTGGTTTATGTAACAGTACCCAGCGTCGAGGCAGGATTTCTCGTCAGCAGATATTAAAACGCTCTTTAAAAAAAAAAAAAAAAAAAAAAAAGGTCAGTGTTATCATCCTCAATTTAAATATTCTGCGTCTGAAGAAAGAGCATTTTCCTTGTGGTCAGATCAGTGGTAAAAGACAAGACAGCTTGTGCAAAGATTTAAAACACTTGAGTGATGTGCCTGAGTAAACAAGGCTTATCTATTTAGTACTTAAGACCTGTGGCTGAATCCAAAACATGCCTGAATTACCTCTGTGTAAGCTTGCGGCCACAAAATTAAATACTACTAATTACCTATCTGTCTCTGATGTGTTATATTTTGGGCTGCAGAACTAGCAGTCCCTACAGCTTGATTTGTTTAACACTTTTTATACTAAGACCTTGTCTTTAGTTGCATGTAGTTTACATGTGTGTGCACAGCTGTGGAGGTTAGGATTTTCAAACCTGTCTCAACAGCTTTATCTTTAAACACAGATGATCTTTAAAAATCTTTTAGAAAAAGTGCTTCTGCAAATACATATCAGCACAAATTGAAGTTTGAGGAAAAAATATGCTTAGGTATATCAAGGGGGAGTGTCTGTCTCGCCTGGCACTGGGCACAGGCTTTAAAGTTCCCATTGTTATTTCACGCCTCATTAACACAAGCCCTCTGCTTTGGTCCTGTCCCTGTAAAATGAATCAACAGCACTTTTTTTTAATGCAATTCTTCTGTGTTTTGCCCTTTTTGCCTGCAAGCTCTTGAGACCAGAGTCTGTCTTAAACATACTGTCTGGCTTGTCTGGACCCAAGTGTTATTTCAAAAACTTGCTGTAGCTTCACTGAAAGAAATTTATAGTAATATAATATTATTATTGGCTCTTTGATCAGCATCTCACAACATAATGAAAGAAAAATATGTTTAGGAAGAGGAGTGTATCTCGTAGGAATGATCATTTGTTTGACCTTAATCTGTCATTGGCAAAGCTTCCAGGCTGCACTGTATTAGCAGATGGATAATGGGCTCCAGCTGAAATTACTTGCACAGTTAAGTAGTTTATTTTCTCATTTTCCTACAGTGAGAGTCTCTAAGAACAGAGCTGGCATATAAGCACTCATGTACGTTCATGCATAAACATGTTGGGCTCATTGTTTGCACTGTTTGAGTGAGAAGCTGAGGTGCTGCCACCTCTTCTCCAGTGCTTTGTGCAAGAAACAAAAGCTGGATTCAGGTCATCACTCTTGCTTTCCTTGAGGAAAGTGGGGAGCCTGGCACAAAAGTGCTGCACCTCAATTGGGACCCATTCCAAAGGACATAGGGAGGGAGGTTTTTCACAGACTTCACTGGATTTTGGATCGTCTTCAGGGTATTTATCCTAGAATATCTTGTAAAGCTTCTCTGTATTGAGCTTTTCAATGATATCTTTGTGCTGTGTAGAGAGAAAGTAATTAAAAAAGAAAATTTACCATAGCAGTAAACAAAATTAGAAAATCACAAGATTCAGAGGAAATAGGATTCAGGGGATAAAACTGGAGAAAACAATACAACGAACACTCATTTTGCATGCATACAATCTTATTGCCTATAACTTTTGTTAACAGGTTAGGGAGAGCTCTTGTGAAGATTTTTATTAAAGTGTAAGCAACACGAGAAACAAAATTTATCAATTTCCTGCTAATTACACAGCTTCTGATGACTTTGACATCTCTAGAAAGGAATTCCTCTCACCACAACGGGATCACATTTGCAGTTTTTGTCAAGATGACTACTCTCCTAAATGCTTCAAATATTATTAGAGCAGAATTAAGTGAAGTGAAGTTCCTGTCTGTGGACCAAAATTAGCCTCTCATTTGAACACAAAGATGTAGACGTTTACTGATGATAAGTTAAAACAATGTAAGAAAATTGTGCACAAAATTGTGCATCCAAGGGTTTTGTTCAGGAATAATGCATTTATTTATTCAGGAATGACATAAAGAAATTTGCATCTTATGAATAATAATATACATGCTCAGTAAAGTAGTTACAGAAATGTTGTTTTCATATGGTAGAAAATTGTCATTTGCAGCTGGCTTCTTTTCTTAGCATATAAACCTGACATAACTGTTACCATTGACATGGGGTCATTTTAATAAAACTTAATTGAAAGAAATTGAAAGTCAGGTTGGATGTGGAACTCCCATCTCAGTTATATTCATTCTGCTTATATTAACCAGAGACAAAAGAAGTTGTCTAAACTATACTTTATTCCTAACAGAATCATGGGTAAATGACATTCAAAGAAAATTGAAAGCAAAAAGAAGAGCAGTTCCCCTGCTTAGAGTTGTAGAAGATGAATAGAAAAGGATTTTTTTTTTTTTTTTGAAAGAAGGAAAAGCTGTGTCACAGATTTTGGAGGTCAGATGGGGGTTCAGTGATTTTCTATCAAATCCCTGGTGTGGTTAACTGCAGGAGCAATATGGTCAGACATCCAGTTGTCAGTTTAGGGGCAAGTAAAGATTTCTGGGAATAACTGAGTCCTGTGGAGGTAGAGTAGAAAGCAGTAAGCTACGACATTAAGTCACAAAGAAATACAATGAACATTGAGTAAAAAAAATATTTGGTCAGCAGCCACAGATATTTCAAAAAGAAACATGAAGCCTTGACCAGTTTGGCACTCCTAAAAGAGTTGCTACCCCTCATGTGGCAAAGCCTGCAAATGTAGCAGCCTGTAGTCTTGCTTGTCCCATGGCTTGCCCACACCTTTGCCAGTCAGAACCAGGAGGTGCAGGGCTGAATTACTCCAGCCCTGAAACAGCACGGTGTGTGACCTCGTGAAATCTGCTAAATTGGGAATGAGAGCCAAGGCTAGAGCAGGATTTTAAAGACTTGGGAATTTGCTTTGAGGTTCAATTTTCTCTGCTTGCAAATACTCATTTTAGTAGGGTAGGGCATTTGCAGCATTTCTGCTACTGCCATGCAGCACTCACAAATCAGCTCCAATGACAGGTGGGGAAAAACTTTCTAGATTGCTTGTGGCTACACGTGATTGATAATATAACAGAGCAGAGGCAGATGGGACACTTTTTATTTAATTTAAGGGAAGGAAACAGCATAGGCTGTGTCAGCATTAAAAGATTATACACCATGACAGGAGCAGGTCTGCTACCTAAATGCTGGTCAGGTCTGTAAATTCATGTTGCATGAAGCTTAACATGAAATGTAGACACAGGGCCCACAGCATACCTGTACCCTTCTGACAAAGCTGCTGGGAGGGAGGTGGGATGCTCAGTGTCCACAAGGGCACAAGGTACCTATATATACATGTGAGACAGTTGTATGGGCTCCAGCTGCAGTCAGTGGAGTCTTTCAGAGGAAGTTTGTGGAGAATAAATGTGACTGCTTTCCACCAACAGTATCAGATGGATCCTACACCTGGCCCAGATATAGGTACTGAACCCAAAATTAAGGAACAAAAGCCCTACCTACCTTGTTAGCAGTTAGCTTGAATATTACAGCTCTGCCGGTGCTGCAGACCTCAATGGCACAAAAGAAGGATAACTACATATTTCTTGCACAAGTTATTTGGATTCTGCTTTTGGTCTGAACCATTCAGGATTTGTCTAAGGGTGAGGAGAAAAAGTGCTACAGGTTATGCATGGGAACTGTGAGTTCCCATAAGGTATAAAAAGAAGGTTGGTGTAACTAGATATTCCCTGTAGAGGCACATGGAATTTATTTTTTTTTAAAAAGGTAATTTTTTTAATCTTCTAGCAATCTTGTAGTGTGAAATCTGTTGTTCCAGTGTAAACAGTTATATTCTTAGTTCAGTGGCTGAATCAGGTGTGAAATAATGAAGTTTTGTTTATTTGTTTTAGGTTAATATGTGGGAATGACAAAATTACTTGTAAAAACTATACAAAACTGCATTTTCGTTGGACTTAAAATTTATAGGCAGCATTTTTTCCAGTTCCAAAGAGTCCCTGGACTCTTTGCATAAATCAGCAAGCATTGGCATTTTCTTAATGTCACTATCAACATTTTGGCCAAGAGGGTCTTAGCGGACTTGGTTTACTACAAAATTGCACACTACATATCCTGAGGGGAATTACTGCATTACCGTATTTGTTTACATTACTCTTTAAGCTGTCATCCCCAGCAAGTGTAATTGGCTGTCCTGTGAAACAAGATCTTTCATTACCATCTTTCCTAATGCTTAATCAAAGAATAATTCTCTGGGATGTTTGTTATATATGGAGTAAACAAAATGTTTCCTTCTCAGTGAGGTAAATAAAGTTACCATTGTCAAATGCTGAATGATGAAAGACAGAGTTTACCCAAATGCACTGTTTTGGGGGGAAAAACCGAACAAAACTACCATAGACCTGATGCAATGTTGTTGAGGTTATTATATGGCAAATTTAGTGAAGAACTAATTTTATTCCAGGCCCTTACAGAATTATATGAGCCAATGGCCAGCTAAGAAAGTAAAAATCTCTTTCCAGGAGAAAGAAGGTCACAACAAATATTTGATAACAATCGTGCTATGACTCAAGTGATGGTGATGGATTAAGCCAAGGTTAATGTAACCTAGCTGAACCCACATCTACTGATGTATACTGGAGGGGGGTCTGGTAACACTGCTACCCACCATATCCTCTTTGAAGAAGAAGCAGAGTGTGCTTACTGTAACAGTTGCACATCTTTATCACAGCACCTAGGCAGGTTGACTGCTTCTGTATCAGTATTCAGTGCTTTTGGGATAGAAAGAGAGTAAAAAGTGCTCCCACAGAATGAGAGGAAAATATCTAAAAATATCTAAATTGCTTATGAATCAGATTAGGACTTGTGGACGTAGACCACTTCAGGAGTATTGTGAACCTGTACCCAGGTATCTGTCCTCCTACCAGCAGGCCAGTTCAGCCACAACTCTGAATGTGAGCAGCATTTTAGGACAGTGATGTGATTTTAAAAACTCCACATTACTGTTTTTTTCCAATGAATGTGTATTGCCCTCTTTCTTCTGAAAAGGTCAGTCTCTGCCTGACTGGAGGGGTTTGCAGTTACACAGTGTGTGGTGCCTTTTGGCACATTGTGATTCTAAGGTCTTGACATTGTGTTTCTTCCCTGCACAGGTTGTGTTGAGGCGAGTCTTTGTTAGTCCTGATATCCCATTGGTCTCAGAATAGTGTCATTAGAGGGCTCAACATAATAAAATGCGCTAAGAGCCAAGGGATGTAAAAAACTAAGTATCTGACATCTGTGCAAGGCTTCAGTGCATAGGATCTGTGTTTTCCATGCTCCATAGACATTAATTATTTGTCTGGCAAAAATACTGTCTCAAATGGCATGTTCCCCAGGAGGTTAAAATGCTCTCCTGTTCAATTGAGTTACTGATTCCTTTTACCATTATGAACAGTTACATCAGTTTTCATTGGAAAATAAGGCAGTAATAGAGGTGACAGAACAGCTCATTAGTCCTCATTAGAGGACTGTGACCCATGACTCAGCTTCCATCGGCAGAAAGAGTGGAAGAGACAGTAAAAACTGAGGAGGTGGGTCAGGGAAAATGGAAAGGCATTTCTTTTGAAATTCAAGTGGTAACCCTGTTCTTCATGTAAGAGTTGTGTGATTCATAAAAGACACAGCCTTACAGATTTTTTTTGGGAAATAAGTAACAGGGATGTTTTTGAGTTCTGCTTTTAGTTGTTTGGTTTTTTTTCCCCTTTATTATTTAATCAAAAAGAAAGTTGTTGCAGAACCATGACTTTTATTAGGCTGACACCAGTGCAAAGAAAGAGGGCAAGTTTGCATTTAGATGCTGATACAGACAAGTTGGAGCAGTGGAGAGGTCAGTACAGCACTTGCTGGTCTTTCTTTTAAATGCTTTTCCCTTCTTGTCTAATCCTAGTTGCCTGATTTTCCCCTTAACTGTTCAACAAATGTACAGCAGTTGGAAAACTTTGGAGGAAAGGCAAGTTATCCCATAACTTGAACTATTCATCTGCGGTGGTAGAACTTAGAGCATAAGGAGGTGAAACATGGTGGATAGCACTTGGTATGAGGAGGGACAATTTGCCTTGAATTGTGCCCCAAATAAAAGTAGTGCAGTCTCTGGAATTATGGTGTAACAGGGCCTTTCCCTTAATTAGCTACTTAGATAAAAAAAAACCCCTAAGCAATTCTAGAGCACGCAGTTTAAACATGCTTTAGGAGTATTAATAAACTGTATGTTCTTTAGTAGTCCAGGTATGCACAGAATTTTTTCCACAGAATCGTTTAGGTTGGAAGAGAGCTCTAAGATTGAGTCCAACCATTAACCCAGCACTTCAAAGTCCACCACTAAAACATGTCTCCAAGTATCACATTTACGCATTTTTTGAACACTTCCAGGGATAGTGATTTCACCACTACCCTGGGCAGCCTGTTGCAATTTCTGACCACCATATCGGTGAATAAATTTTTTCCTAATATCCAACCTAAACCTCCCCTGGTGCAACTTGAGGCCATTTCTTCTTATCTTGTCACCTGTTACTCAGGAGAAGAGGCTGCCTCTCACCTGGCTGCAACCTCCTTTCAGGCTGTTGTAGAGAGCAATAAGGTCTCTCCTTATCTCCAGACTAAACAACCCCAACTCCCTCAGCTGCTTCTTTGAAGACTTGTGCTCTAGTCCCAAGTTCCAGCCAAAAAGACATAAGTGACTCATGGCTCTGCTATCCACTTCTTTTTCTGAATCCTTTGGCATTTGTGCTCCTTTGTTACAAGATGAGTGTCCTGCTTTGAGTAGCAGAGGAGGAGCCTAGCCTCAGCATTCTCAAGTCCTTCGTGCCCTCTCAGGATCTTCTCTATTACAACTGGAGACCCTCTTATGAAGAAGGGCTGGGGATGGTACTAATCTGACACCAGACAGTTTGCAGAAGACCTCAGAGGAGCAATAATTCCAAAGTACTTGTATCCCTTCAAGCAACAGACTGAAACCTGTATGTGGAAGCAGAAAAGGTGCACCAAAACAGAAAAGGTACAATCACATGTTGTCTCTGCCACTGTTTTCTCCTCAGGGGAAGGACTCTTCACACTCTTTCCCTGGCCCAGCATGGCTCCCTTACATGGGGTGCAGTCCCTCAGGAACACATCAGAAACAAGCTGCGCCTGTGTGGGTCCCCCATAGGGTCACAAGTTCTGCCAGCAAACCTGCTCCAATGTGAACTCTCATTTCCATGCTTCCACAGGCCCTGCAAGAACCCTGATCCACCACGGGCTTCCCACTGGGGCCTCCTTCAGGCATCCACCTATTCTGGCATGGGGTCCTCTATGGGCTGCAGGTGGATCTCTGCTCCCCCATGGATCTCCATGGGCTGCAGGGGCACAGCTACCTCACCATGGACTGCACCACGGACTGCAGGGGAATCTCTGCCTCAGCAGCTGGAGCACCTCCTTCCCCTCCTTCCTCACTGACCTTGGTGCCTTCAGGGCTGTTCCTCTCACATATTCCCACTCCTTTCTCTGGCTGCTGTTGCACAAGAGTTGCCCACCTCACCCTATTTAAGTAATTACCCAGAGATGCTACCACTGTCACTGATGGGCTCAGTCTGGGCCAGTAGCAGGTCCATCTAGGAGCTGGCTGGCACTGGCTCTGTTGGACATGGAGGAAGCTTCAGGCAGAAGCTCACAGAAGCCATTCCCGTAGCATCCCCCTTTCCTGCACTATCGCCAAAACCTTGTCATGCAAACCCAATACATGCTGTTTCTACCAACAGAATTTTTTTTTAATTGGATTCTAACAATGATGGGATTTCTCCACGGTGTCCTTTACATGTTTAAGTTAAGTAAGCGTAACAAAAATCAAACAAATGCTGACATGTATAAACAATGAGTCTTTTTTTCAACTCTGTTTTCCAGATTCAGTACTGATGATTCAGTACTGACCTGGTCATCACAGCCTCCCATGAAGAACTAAAAAGAAGGTTTTTTGAAAATACTTGTCAAATAATCTTAAAACACTACATTGAGGAAAAAAACACATATACACACCTATGGTCCTTTGTTTCTTGGCAGAACACCTGGAATGTGAAGGGCAATGGTTTTTCTAATAGAAGAACATGCTATGGGATAAGTCTTTCCCAAGCAATTATGTTCTTTCACAGTAATGCTTTCATGAAAGATAATCTGATGAAATTCCTTTGGTCAGGAGTCTATTTTTAATTAAATACCCTAAGGAAAGCTCTTTTAGAGCTATTTAACTCACTTGGTTTTAATGGCTGTCAATAAACCCTGAGTAATTCACATGGTCAAAGAAGATGAATTTGTGACTAAATCCTAACATCCCAGCCTGAATCTATGGTTTGGCAGAAGGGTTATAAAGGGAGTTAAGGCGTCTCTCTCTGCTGCACAGACCTCTGGAGGCTGAGAAAGCACCTAGATATTTGGACACTTTCAGAGGGACCACTGGCCTGATGCCATGCAGCTGTTCTGATGTCTCTATGCTTAAACTCCCTAGAGTTTCACCTATTGCATACTCAGCCATCTTTTGGGTCCTAAACATAATGAGAGCTCAAACATGAGCAGAAATCCAGAAATGTTTATGAACAGCTCTGATGATGAGCAGTCAAACCCATCAGGGACACCAATCAGTGATTTAGGCCGATTATGTCTCAAATACAAAGGGGGCCTGAAATTTATGCATATATATATATTAGACTTACATATAAAAATACATTTACATATAGACATAATAAATTTGAAGGTTATTCTCACAGATTAAATGCATACTTGGGTGCAGCCAACAGAGGCAGCAGGTTGGGTAGCAGTCCTTGCATCCTGTTTCAGGAGCTTCTGGAGCTCCCAGGGACAAGGTTCAGGATCATTGAGTTCCTGGAACCCTCTGGGAAACTGGAGGGTGCCTGCTGCTACCAGGCAGGAATAAAGGAAGGGGAGCCACCAAGTGTGGGCTCAAGGAAGCTCTAGCATCTTCTAAGAAGCATGATCAGCTGCCTTTGACCCAGAGAGCCTGTAGCCTTTGTGGCAGCTGCCCCTTATTTGGGTGGATAAAGCACCCTTTAGCCAGTGCTCAGGAAAGAACTATATAAGAGCCCTGGCTCAGAGCACAGCTCCCAGAGGCAGCAGTTTGTGCAGCAGAGCATAAGAAAGGGGGCCTTGGTTGTGTTTGTACTGTCGTGACAGCCTCACTTATGGTGGTGATGTGTTTAGGGCAGACTGCCTAACAGTTGTTAGAGCAGCTGCCCCTGCTAGGACAGTGGCTTCATGCAGACTGAGCTCTGCATAGCAGATGAAGCTTTCCAAGTCCTGGGCTGCAGGGACTACCTGAAGATTTGCTCAGATGCCCAAGAGGTGGCCCGCTGTCCTCCCAGATGTGTGCCATCTTGGAACAACTATGCTGTCAAGTGGACAGGCAGAATAATCTTTCAGAAATAACAGGAAATCCAGCCCATAACCCAAGAAGTTCTTGGCTACTTTTCTGCATCTACTTTCTAGTCGCTGTATTAGCTCTTCATGTGAGGCCCAAGGTCATAAACTGATTTCATATGAGCAGCCTTTCATAACTGGACAACAGGTAACACTGAGAAAAAGGCTTCTGCCCCACCTAAGGGCTTACAACTGAAAAATGCATTCACTGTCCTCAAAGCTGTAGAGGAGACAGATATGCTTTCAGGCAAAGAATCTGATCCACCTCACACTAAGCCACGCAAGAACACCGGGAAAAAATGGTGAGTCCCTGTGAACATGCTGCAGGGGACAGAGGCACCCATCTGTTGACCTGACCTTCATCTAGAAAGGTCTGCTGCCTGTCCCATGACTGGGGACGCTGTGGAGGGAATGCTGAAACTTCTCCAACCCTCTGACCACTATCCTCTGCAGGTCAAGGGAGATGATTCTTCCCCTGTGCTCAGAACTGATGAGGCCACACCTAGAACACTGTTGGTGTTGGGCTCCTAAGTACAATAGAGAAGAGACATAGGAATATTGAAGAGAATCCAGGTAATGCCCAGCTACAAAGATGATGGGCTAGAGCATCTCTTATAAAAGAGGAAAGGCTGAGTGAACTGGAACTTTTAGCCTGGAGATGAGAAAGCTCAGGGATAATGTTATTAATATGTTTATATAAATATGTAAAGTTATATAAATAACTATGAGGGTGGCTGAGTGCTGGCACACCAGAGTGGTGCTGGAGTTCCTGGAAATATTCAAAAGCTGCCTGAAAATGGTTCTGGGCAGCTGGATCTAGCTGACCTTGTCTTGATTATGGTGGGGGAATGTTGGATGAGATTATCTTCAGAGGTCCCTTTCAACCTCAGCCCTTCCGTGATTCTTCCTGTTACTGCCACAGGTCTTTCTGCTGGCAAGACTAGAAATGTATTAAACTTTGCTGTGGTATTCCACATTTTGATTTCACTTCAAATTTTTCACTGCATCAGAAAAATAAATTCTCTGAGTGCTACCTTGAAACAATACTCTAATGAGAATATGCTCATTACAGATGGAGCTGTCTGAGCCCATTAAATGTACAGAGAAGAGTATGTCTGAAAAACAGTCCTCAGAGTATTTAAAAAAACCTTTGCCTGACTATGGCACACGCTGAGAAACTAACCTAGAGGTGTAGCCTCACATGTTATGTGCCACATTATGTAATGTGGCAACATTGCACCAAATGGGCAGCCACTCAGCAGTCCTAGTGGTTTGGCCTTTGTTAGAAGAGGGATGAACTCCATCTTACACTGCTACACATGTAATTTTAATTAATTCAGCAGTTGGAAAGGAGGTTACATTGCATGGCTAACTTTGAGTGCTGGCTGTGAACATACTCATTCTAAAAATAGGTGGCCATATTGTCAGTGGTACAGTGAATTTAATTTAATTTGGGACTGACATCTGGGCTCAACATCTCAGGAAATGGAGCCATGTTAGAAAAATATACTTGGATCCAGAAGCAAAGTTATAAAATTCTATCTGTTTTAAATTTTACTTCATATCATTATGAAGGTTAAATCCAAAATTTTACTAAAGAGGAGAGGAATAGTGCTTGAGACTTCTGTTGAGGATTTCTTTTGTTTACAAATATTGATGAAATAACTCCCAGAGTAATTACAATACATGCAGTTTCTTTGAGGAAAGTGAAACAACTTGAGGCATAATGAGTCTTCCAGGTCACACAATATATTTGTTCTGTTTAGAAATACAGATAAGACCTATCCACTATCTACAAGCCCTCTTTTTCTGGAAGTTCCTTGAGAAAATGGCTGGATCAGGAGCCAAGAAATTCTTTAATATAACAAAGCAAAGTTTTTAGAACAGAAGCAGACAAGGTTTGAATACTTCTAATAAGCTAATCAGTGAATCTCCATTTCTCCTGATTTTTTGATTTATTAAAACAATTGACATGAAGTTTCTGATTAATAAGTACTTGCTGAAATACTTTAATCAAGCCTACTTGTTTTTTACTAAGCTTGAACAAATGCTCTGATCAAATGTAGTTAATATGCTTTTAGTTAAAAACAATATATAAGATTTAAATTAGGATACTATTGAAAATATAACTAACGTATAGGTTCACCTTACAGAAACATTATAACGGTTTATTTTTACTATTCAAGATAAACTATTTCTTCACAGATATTAAGAGTGATAAGGATTTAACCTATACTGTTAAGAAAAAAACCCTGAATTATTACAACCAGCCTCATCCTGAAAATGGTCACAACCAGCAGGCTGACAGTCAAATCGGACTGTTTGGCTGAACTGCTGCAGCATTGCCATATTGCTAATGGCCAATTTCCACAGCAGCAAGTTTTCTTTCTGGTGCTGTTAATTTCTCCCTTGATTCTTTCATAGGACTCTGGTTGTCTTTTAGGTATAATATTGTCTTGTTAAAGTATGCTTAACAGCCTATAATGGCTGTTTAAAGCATCTTTTCCTTTCAATAATTTTTACAATGTGTTTACTAACAGAATACAGTGCATTGGATAGAAAAATGCATTTATGTCCAGCTTGGATATTAATTGCTCCTGGGAATCTCAATACTTACCTGTTTCAAAACACTGTTTTCCCTTTGAAAGGTAGTCCTTTACCTAGTCCATCCTTTTATTCTGTGCTTGGGTTCAAAATGCATGCCTAAATGTAAACTTGTGTCCCTGGTCTGGACATCTGGGAAGCTGAGGTTTCAGTCAGGGTAGTAGTGTGCTCAAACGTGACAAGATGAAAGGAGGGTGTGCTGTTGTGCACTGAGACCCACAGGCAACATCTGTGAAGTCACTAAAGCAGGTCAAGTTCTGTTTTCTGAGCTGAACTGAGGACCACCTCAGTTCACGCATGCATACATGTCTTCCCCCCCACCACCCACACCCATGTGGCTGCATCCAGACTGTTGTCCCCCAGCGGTCCCTCACTCACACCTGTCCAATGCCTGGGAGCCCTTTGGGTGAGTGATGTGCTGGGGACCATGCAGCAGCTTTGCAGGGCTGGTGGCTGGGACTGAGTGGGGGACAACCATGGCTCCAGATGCTGTGGATACTGAGGCTGTGTGGAACTGGCAGTTTGGGAGCAGGCACAACAGCCCAGAGCAGTCAGCTGCAGAAGAAAGACCAAGCGGAGTGGGTTGATGAGGTGAATTAAATTGCTTGTTAAATAATTAACCTCCCCCTAAGAAAGTGCCTTTTAAAAAGAGAATGAAGTATGCCAGTGTTTTGCTTTTTTCAGTCTTCTATATTTGTGCCATGGGTTATAATGGCAAAGAAAACTTTGTAGTGACTTCAACGATCCAGATGCTTTCTGGGCAAATTCTGACATAAAGTAAATTGTTCATAATACTATAACATGATCATCAATAATAATGAGTAGGCATAGTAGACCATTATTATAATATGCATACAGCTTTTATTATGTATATAACTCCTGCTAAAAGGGGCCTCCTGTCCTGGAGGATTTAATGTCTAAGGTTCTAGTCCTTTAATTTGCAGTATATGAGTGCATTTCTTAATCTGTATGCATTGCCAATGCAGTCAGGTGCATGGGAGCAGTCAGTCACAGCCTATGATCTTCCTAGAGCAGAACTGAAAATTGCCTGAGAGGACCCAGAGCTCATTTTTTTTTTTTTAATTTAGCTAATATGTCTTATTTTTTTGTCAAGTTGAGGGAGCTTTCACTTCAGGAAGAGTAGGGCAGTGTAGGGCAGCTCCCTGTGATTGCAACTCTCTGTGATTGCCAAGTGAATACTGTTGTGATGAGACTCCAGAAATCCCGGAAGGTCTCTGGGATATACTGTGCCTTTCCCTTAATATGAAAATGGTTATTTACAGCCACCAATTTCTCTGAGTACAGAAAAATGAGCAACTCAACAAAAGTGCCTGTAGTTTCCACCCTCTGACTAGACAGACAGAAGCCTCTAAAACATTAATCTTATTAGTAGTTTAAAATTGTCATTAGCAAATAACTATCACAATTTAGTTGCACGGACATTACTGCAGGATAAACGTCTATGGGGAGTTATGAATTTTGTTTGGTCATAGTGGCTAATGTTGACGGAGGCACAGCACTCTTCATTCTCTTACGCTGCCAGGTCAGTGGCAGTAGAATTTTGCTATGTGTGATCTGACATTTTGTCTATTTTAAAATTTGCAATTGCCCTTCTCTGGACTGTCACCCCAGTTTGACACCAGCTGAATGAAGGCTGACTTGGAAGGGACAAAGAGAGTGAGCCACTGGGGCTGCTGTCCTTCAGGGCTTTCAATGGCAGCTTGCAACAGTGAATTGGAAAGGGGAGCTCCAGGCCCCGGGGTTCAACCCATTACCTGGAGGGAGATGCTCCCCCCTGCCCCCCTGCCACGTGGTCCCCATGGACACAGAGACCATCACAGAGAGACAAGCAAGAGAGAGATTTTATTGTGGGGTAGGGGCTTATATAGGTTTTGGGGGAATCAGAAAGATGACCAATTACAAGTCTCCGAGAGTTTACAGAACCACCAATTGCAGGCAAGGGTCAACAACCGATAGAAAAGAGTTAACAAAGCCAATAAGAAAACTTCCCGATATCTTCCCAGGACATTCCTGAAATAGAGATAACACTGTGAAGGGGACTCTGGGAAGAAGACACAATGAGTTAGCAAAAAGACTACAAAAAGCCATTTTGAAGCATACAAGACATTTAGGCTGGTTTCTTCACTTTCTTCACAAGTCCATTTCTGACAGGACTTCTTCCATCTTAAATACTGCAGGCTCCTGCCACAAAAGACCAAAAAAACCCTAATCCCAGATAAATCACTGTCTGGAGATGCTTGTTTCTTTATACCTTTCCACTGCGTGCAGAGGGAGCCTGGATGACAGCTTTTGACCACAGAACAAACTTTAATGCAGATAAGCTTTTCTAGAGTAATTTTGCCTATGCTTTTACACTAAAATGATTATATAATTTTAAGCAATATCATATTCTAGAACAGAAAATTCTAAGCAGAACAGCAGAATGAATATTGGCAGAGGAGCAGGTGACCCCTTCATGTCAGCAATTACACTAAAAGTTTCATAAGTGCTTTCACAGCATACAGTGGAGCTTCACCTGTTAAAGAGTCATTCATTAGCTCAGATCTCTCACTGAGGCTGATGCAGAGATACACATTGGTTAGTGTGCATTTTTTGGTGTGGTTCATATAGATCAATATTTGTCAAGCAGAGGAAATTTACTGGGGTATATCCTTGCCTAGCTTGGAGAAAATATTCCAGATTTAATCACACTTGAAACATAACTGAGAAAAAAAGATGTTGCACTGGATCTGTCTGGGATGGAGTTAATTTCCTTCATCACACCCTGTATGGCACTGTACTTTGGATTTGTGACTAGGATGATGTTAACACGCCAGTATTTTGGCTGTTGCTGAACAACACTTGCACAGCATCAAGGTTTTTTTCTTTTTCCACTTTGCTCCACAAGCTGCCTGCCAATGGGGTGTTGCGAATAAATTAACTCTTTGCTTGCATACTCAACTATTGAACTGTCTCTGTCTCATGAGGTCATGATGCTTCTTGCCTTCCACTTTCTCCCCAGCTGGCAGAAGAGGGTAGTGAAAAAGTTAAGTGCTTGGCTGCTGTCAGGGGTCAAATCACCATAGATGCAGCTGTAAAAAAGGAGATAATAAAAGACTAAATATTTATTCAATGTGATGCCTCTTCACTTCCATGATTGTTTCCATAAGCACTTGCTTGTTTTATTGTTGATGGTATTGCAGTTGCGCTAGTTTTCTGTATGTTTTGTAAATGAGAACCTGTCTTTAGTTCAGACTGAGTTAGGTATTGACTGAACCAGTAGAAGAGAGCAGTGTAAAACCAGCAAGGGAGAGGATGGATAGCTGAAAAGTCTGTTCAGTACAAGGTAGCAAACAAGCATAAATACTTTACATTATAAACTTTTCCATACCAAACAAGGTAGAACAGTCCCTGCTGTCAATAAATCCTAAGGGAGAGGCAAGTAAGAGATGTTACCTGAAAAAAATTGCTGACAACCTGAGAGAAAAATGTAACACCAATTTTCTCTCCTACAACATTTTAAAATAGATTTTTTAAGTAGGGTTTTATAGTGAATGAAGGAATGAACTGTTAGTAGTTAAAAGTTCCTGAGTGTTTTTTGAGACACTCTTTAGGCATATTGGTTTGTGCCAATCACTTTCATGAACACATTATGACAAATAAGTCAAGTTGCAGCCTAGCCCTTTGTCACTGCTTTGCCATGATCAATCACAAAATACTTCTTACATATTTTTCATCCATTTTCTCTAAGCAATGCTAATATTTATTTTAAAGTTCTTTTAAAATAACATTATCTGTAAACTTCAAATTATAAACCCAACTGTGAAAAAATGAAACTGCAAATGCAAGTGCATGTGTGCAGTCATTGAGCCAGCACGACAGAGTTGTATAGATACTTGTGCATGTATTCCTTCATTCTACTTAAAATTTACAGTTCCATCTGGTTAGGTTAGTTTTCAGATGTTAAATAATTGAGAAAGTTTTCACAAGACAAGTTACTTACTCTTTTTACAGTCTTTACTCTTTCGAAATTGCAATTGCAGATATTCCTCTCCAAACTTCATTCCAGTAAATTTACCAGTATGCATACATGGAATGTAATTGGATTTCTTTCACCTCGCACATCGTTTCTTTGTAACAAAAAGACATGGAAAGCACCCACAGATTTTTTTGTCATCTACTGCAGTCTTTATAGATATTCTTTCCATTATCTGGAGAAGCATATCTTTGGTGAAACAGAGGAAAGCCAGCTCTGTTGCCGGGACACAGCAATTTCCATGACCCTTAGCATTTTCCATCAATGAGACAATTTTTTCCTGTGATTTAAAAAGTGCAGTACACCAACTCCATGTTCTTAATTATTATTTAATATTAAGACTAAGACCTGAATTTTTATTCTAGACTTATTTTATTACTGAAAAATAGTACTGATGATCTATTCTAGGTAAGAACTAGCAAAAAAGAGCTAAAAGACTCTTCAGATATCCAATCTTCAGAGAATCGTGTAATCTAGAATACATGAATGCCATTCTCCACAATCTGTTTCCTGAATTCTTTTTCTGTATCTCAGTGTCTGTTTCAGAGTGTCATAGAATTGTTCATTATACAGTTTTAAATAGCTTATCTATTTTCTAGATACCATTTGAAATAGAATCCCTGTTGTCCAGGAAAACCAGAAGACATTTTGAACTAGTGTGTCAACTATCAGAGAGTTTTGAAAGCAGTATGCATAACAGTACAGTGAAAAACTCTTTCACTTTCCCCTTTTTCCTCTTGAGATGACCAGCAGGAACTCATTAACAGAACTTCCCACACTATGTTATAAAAGTGTTGCTCCAACAGACTATGTTGAGTTTTTAATAGGACTTTCATCTAAAAAGAAGAGAAAAACATGCTTGAGGTATTTTTAGAATAAGCTCTCACTTTATTCAATGCAACCATGCTATATTGCAAGGTTTCCGTGACATACAGAGGTACAAACTGTGTTTAATAGAAAGGAGGATACGTATGCCTGTATAGTTTGCTGAAAGGATGGAAATATGTTTCATGGGTATGGTCAAAATGCTGTAGCGAGATGGAACATCCTTCACTACAGTCAGTGTCATTACTAAAAACTTAGTTAAAAGCTGTGGGAATTTCAAACAAATGTAGTTAAAACACATAGCCAAGCTGAAGTCATCCATGTCAAATGATGGGTTAATAAAATCAACTTAGGATTCAGTTTTTGTTTAAAAGAGAGTATGGATTCAAGGCCAGATCAAGGATAGGGTTTAGATATTCCAAGATTTTGTGAATTGCTGTCACCACTGCATAACCAGAGGGTCTAGAAGTGTTAAAAGAATTTCCCTTGTTCTCAAGCTATTAACATACTAGAATAAAATTTTATTATTATGGATAAAGGCAGTCTGATTTTTACTTTTGAGGGAACAGAAGTTTGTCGTGGGTTTCCTCTGGGCCAATATTCTCACCCCCCACACAATTGCTATAAGCTGAAAGAAGATTTATGCAGACAAAAGAGATCTGATCTGGTGAGAATAATATTAGGATTTATTATTAGCAAATTAAAAACTAAAGAGCTATATATATATAACAATTTTAACTAGGCAAAAGTACTATGTATTTACAGAAGTACTCCTCCCCCCTTTTATCAGTTCAGGAGGAGAAGCAGTCTCTTCTCCATTTCCAGAGCTACAGGTCTTTCAAACAATTTTGCAGCATTTGAAAGTTCTTCTTCTGTTGTCTCTAGGATGACAGCTCCGATTCATCGTAGCTGGAATTCTTTCTCTCTGTCTCTCTCTTCTATGTTGACCTCAGGGCTGGGCCCACCCCCTCCTGGGCTAAGGCCGGAGGCTGGGCGTTACCAGGGGCCATGGATTGCAAGGAGACACTTGCCTTACCATGGTCTTCACCACAGTTACAGGGGATAATGGTTTTGAGTCCACCCTTGTTTCCTGTGAGGTCCCTTCCCACGGGAGACGATTCTCAATAGTCCTCTCTGGTGTGGGTCCATCCCTCAGGCAACAGTTCTTCCATTCTCTGCTGTCCCTTAGGGTCAAAAATTCAGCTGCCCCAGCATGGATCCCTCACTAGGATCACAAGATCCTCCTACCTGGGCTGACTTGCTCCAGCGTAGGTCTTTCTCTTCATGGGCCACAGGTCTCCAGCAGGACTCTGTTTCATCTTAGGCCTCCACCAGAGTCACATCTCCTCTGCTCCGGTGTGAGCTCTTTCATGAGCTGAAGAGGGTCTCCTCACTCAGTAATCTTCTACAGACAGCAGGGTTTTCAGTTTTCCGTCTTTTCCCTGCTGAAGGGGCATGGGGGAAAGGACTTCCCCCCCATCTTCAGACTTCTCTCTCCTCCAGCTGCCACTGTTGACCTTGGAGGCTCCGTTATCTCTCTGCCTGGAATTCCTTTTGCAGCAGTCTTGTCCAGGCAGTCTTTCATTAGAGATTTTTTCTCCACTCTGTTACATGTCTCAGCCAGGGGGGCTTCAGTGCCACACCTGCCCCCAGCCCATGGCCGGGGGAGGAGGGAGGCCTGGCCCACACGTGTGGCCTTGCCGTCTCTCCCTACATGGCTCCTAAGTTCTTCTGCGCAACAACCTTCTCTTCCATTTTCTTAAATATGTAATTAGCAGAGGTGTTACTAAAACTTTTGATTGGCTTTGCTCTGGAAATCCACTTGGAAAAACTATTTTCAGTCCCAGGATGGGGGGGCTGGTTGGCAAACCCACGACAAAGTTGAAGAGAAACTCCAGTCATCTTTGGACATAATCCCAAACCATAAATTGATGAAGGAATTTCAGCCAAAGAAATCAAACTAGCATTTTATTTTTTTTATATTTCAGGTATTCTTCTTGAGATTTATCTCATTTAGTACAAAGCTATTAGGTTCAACAGTAAATTAGGACTTTTATACCTGATTTACATTTTACCTGATTGTGGCCTTTTAAAATTAATTTCCCTCAAAAAAGGCAACTTTAAAATAATAACATTTTGTGATCTCAAAGAAAGTCCTGTGTTTGTTCTCAAAACTGTTATGACTTCTCAAATACAGCAGAATTTTTCTGGTACATCCATATATGACTAGTACTGAACAAAATACCTGAAATATACATTAAAGACCTTTATGTGTTTGAACTACAACTATTAGCTTGCTCAAGTGAAATATTGATATAATTAGTCAATGTACTGAAAAAAAAAAAGTCTGTGCCATAGAAACTGCAAAACCACATTTTTGAGCAGTAAGTTTATTAGTAGTGCATACACTAATTTTGTAGATATACTACAGAGATAGTGTAAAGATACACTAATTTTGTGTTAAGTCTGGATACCAGAGTGCTGGTATCTTAGATATGATCTCTAACTTCATTCTCCAAGACAAACTTCTGAGAACTAGACTGTAGACAAGCACAAGTTATGGGGTTCAAATCAAGAGTAACTGCATGAAATCTTATATCATACAGAAGGCTAGACTATATATTTTAATGATCCTTTCTGGTCTGATAAACAATGCATAGGTGAACCTTCTCTGAGGTTTTAATTTTACTTATTAAAAACCTACTCCCTAGAAAAGCACTGGTAAAGACTGGTAGCAGAAAATAACATATATCTTCCTACTTTGAAAAAAAAAACAAAAAAACCAAAAAAAACCCTTTAAAATAATCTTTTTTGGTATTTAAGATAAGAATATTCACATGTTTCTAGATAAATGATTCTAGGATTTTTATATATTTTAAAGGAAACGACTCTCATTTTTTTCACCTTCCAAAAGCATTTTGTATCCATTCTCAAAATGTGGTTGGCAGTTTTTGCAAGTGCATAAGGGTCTAAGCTCTTTAATAATGCTAGAATGTGTAACGTGATCTTTGAAAGAGGAAAATTAACAAGAGAGTATGATGAATTTTAGGTAGCAACAGCAGATAGTTATACAATTAGGACTGTAGTTATTCAAATCCCATAATTCAGTTAGCAAATATCAGTAATACTTGGGAATTATAGATGGGTTCTAGAAAGTTCAAATGTGTTTGTTATAAACTTCTGTGATTCTGATAGGGTTGGTGGGAATTTTAGATTTTAGCTTACTGTGAGCTTTGTTATTTGCACTTTCTTATATCCAAGTTGTCAGCCATATAAGAACAACAGAACAATCTGCCTGTGCCAATGCAGTATGTGGACTTTGCTGTGTACCTACTTAAATGTAATTGCCACTGATTTCCTATCTGAGAACTTCTGGTTTTTTTATAATACATGTGAGGTGGCATATCAATTCCGTAGTTATTTAAAGTCCTGTGCCAAAACTATAGACCACCCTGAATAGATTGCTGGCTCAATACCATGTCAAAACCGTACTTAGAGTAGGATAATTTAGCTGATTGGGACCTTATTTGTACAACCTTAGGAGTCCAGGACAAGAAGAAAGTAATTCTTAACATCAGCTGTTCCCTCTTAAATATTCAGCAAAACTACTAAGCCAACTATTCAGTGTCTACAGAAATTAAAAAAAAAAAAAATTCTGGATACTCCCAGGGTTAAATTTCCTCCCTCTCCCTCTGCACCCTACCTGTCTCCTTTTTTTTTTCTTTCTTCAGTTATAAAGAATTTGTGCTGCAAGGAGAAATTTCACATCTTTCTAAAACATGTGTTATCCCATTAAACAAAAAAAGTGTATAAGGGGAAGGACTGGAGCAGTCTCAATGGAACAAATAGCTATTAGACTGAGTCCAAATGGGGAAAAATCTCAATTTATTACATGATATAGTGTGCCAATAATCCTGTTCATAAAAATATTTGTTTACAATTTAGACAGCTGACACTGTAAAACCAAAGGCATCTCAGCTTCTTAATACAATCCATATATCACACTACAAGCTACTCGATTTCTACGGGTAAGTCACAGACCTACTTCTTTGCTTTCTTTCTCTTAGGAAAGTAGTTTATTGACGTCTGGAAGTAAATATACTTTATTTTGAAGATTTTTCTTATTGCATTTTGCTGTAGACACAATGGAAATGTGAAAGCTAACACAGGGATGCTGTGGATGGCCGCATAGCCAGTGTTTACTTCTCTGTGGCAAAAGAAAAATAAAATGCTTAGCCACTTTAAACAATCCTTTTATTCTCCAAATTGTGTATTATGCTAACTCATAAATCAGTGATACCATCTGTCTCATTATTTGAAACTTTTATAAAATCATTTACTAGCGAAATACTTTAAAAACCTAATTTATCTTTTAAAAAAGCTAAATATTTGTAATTATGTCTTTGACTGTTTGCATTTATGAAGTTTTGATCTTATACTTCCTCCAATTAATTGAAAATCCATTTATGAATAATATTTTAATTGTGTTCTGCTAGAGTCATACAAGTACATGGTAAAGGTACAAGGTACAAGGCAAACATCTGTACTGGTTTGAATTCAAAGAGGCAGTGTAGGTTTCAAGTCACACTAAAAGTGTTGATCACTGCAGACCTCCTGCCCTCTAATCTATTGTCATCAAGTTAGAATTTTTGTTCTGTCATCAGAATTTCCAATCACACTAGTGAAAGAGGTGGGTGCAAGGAAATAAGTCATAATTCATAACCCCTAGTTTAAATTTTCCTGAGGCAATGGCCATGTGGAGGACACTTCAGTCACTACTTTTTGACAGTGATTCTTATTGAACTGCCTAGTGATTATTTCTAGTGAAGATTCCTAAATTAGGAGCCACACCAGCCCATTTCAGATGGCCTATGAATTCCAAATGCAAAGGCAATTTGTGAGATTTATAAGATTAAACTAATAAACTTATTAACTACAATAAAGTAGGTAGCATGTGGGAGATAGATTAAAAAGTTATGGCAGAAAGCTTGGTGTTACTGGGGGATTTTGTACATAGCAGAAGTGTAAGTGCCAGAACAAGTTTTAGGATATGTAGCTTCAATTCTGGTTACAGAGAATTTCTCAAAACTCTCTGACTATTTTGCATGTCAGCTGTCTCCTTATAACTGAAACTCAATCTTGGTAATTTATGGCATATTTCTGTCACAGTCCTGTACATACACTCAGAGTACCCAGCTTAGTCTTCCATGCTACTAGCGTAAATATCTCAAATGTATAAAATGTGAATGCATTTTAAGATGAATACTTCTGATTTGGATGACCTTGGTGAATTAAATATTATAGGCACTGACGTTATCAGTATTAACAATTCCTTTGGAGCAGTTTTTTTGTAGAATGTAAATGTAGATTAAGAATAATTGGTGTGTACATGGAATGTACTGAAATCAATGCTACATTCCCAGAATAGTGAATGCACAATACAATTAATTATGAAAAAGTTATATAAATTCAAACCTATTTGATTAATTATAAAATTATTTTGCACACATTTTCATCTGAATGTGCAATGCACTTTAAGTTTTAACCACTAAGCTTTTTAGATGTCTGTGTTTATTCTGTGGTTGACATTGTCAGCCTTAATGCCAGGAATGAGCTGCTGTATGGACTGGTCAGTATGTAAAACCTTCTTTACCAAGTTGCTAACTACCATGTCTGTATTTGCGACTGTCAGGTGTCAGAAATGCTCCCTGGCTTTTAGCAAATCATCATCATCAGAAACCGGAGTAAACAATATCAGCCTCCAATCCATATAACTTAAATTGATTCAAACTTGAATATGATTCAAACAATATCAGCCTCCAATCCATATAACTTAAATTGAGAAACATCCACTTACCATTTGGATACACTTCAAAAAAAAAAGTATTGGCATTTTAGGTGATGCATCCATAGTTTAGATTGATTCTAACTATAAGTTACCACATGCAAAATTTCAGAATGCTAGACCATTGCTCTGCTTTAAGATTAAAATCAACCTTATCTCAAGACATGTTAAAGAAAGCAAATATTTATTAAAAAAATCCAAAACATATGATAAGTGACACATAAGATAGAAATAAACTCTAAAAGATACCTGCTTTTCCCTAAGCAAGATCCAGTTCCAAATCTTTCTCTTCCCTTCTCTATATGAAACTGATGGATTGTGGATACTCATCAAAATTCATTATGCAAATTCTCCTGGGTTGCAATTACAGACTTTTGGTCAATCTTGCTTCCTTCTATACTGCATTCCTTTCTTTAGGGTGTTATTTGTATTTTCCTCCTAAAAAAAAAAAAATTGCTTTTTTAGTACTTTTGATATCACCTCAGGTTATGTACTATCCTAACCACCTTAGAAATTCTAAGAGCCCTTTGCTAGACTGTCATATTTTAAACTTGACTCAACTAATAATAAATCATTATTCATTGAAAGCTGAATGCTTTCTTTTCTGGACAAACAATAAGCTACTCTCATTCTAAAGCCACTCTGTATACAGAATTCTTTGGGACCACGTGAATTAATAATCATACTTGAATTAAATGTGGGAAATGGAGTTAATGCATGTCACTGAAGCTAACTCAAGACTGAGTCCAGAGAAGAAGTCTGTGTCTCTACTTCAAAATAAAAATAGATCCAGGGACCGATCCCTGGCTCAAAGCTCGTGTGGAAATGTCTGACTTTCATCAGTAATGTTTAGAGCAATATTATAAAGAAGTAAGACCAAGCGGGTTCATTAGCACTTACTCAATTCTATCTGGGTCTCTTTGATTCCAGCTGAAGCCCACACAAATATAAGACAATATTTTGTGCATTTTTTTCTAGTAAATTGTGTACAATAATGTTGTTATAATAATGTAGTTCAACAGAATGGTGTTTTTTACTGTATAACACTGACAGTATATGCATAGTCTGCTGAGGTCCTTTTGGAAGGGTGAGTTGCACTAACAAAGCCAAACCTTGTTGCAATAATACTTCCCCTTGAAAATGTTCTCTTGCAGTTGGTATCCTCTGATCAGAGCTTTGGCCATGTTTCTTGGAGCGCTTGTTGACAGGGGCAAAATTGTGCTCAGCAATTAACTAACGTTGGCTGAGTACTGTGGATTATCAGTGCTTGAACTTCCACCATGACTTTCTCAAAAGTATAGATGTAGCCAGTAACAGTAGATTTTATAGTGACGATTTTTAAATAATGATGTCCCACCTATCTTAGAAGGTGAACATGATTCCTTAGACAATTACATCTTCAGCACAAGTTTAGAATCATAGAATCTCATGAGTTGGAGGGGACCCACAAGGATCATCCAGTCTAACTCCTGACACTGCACAGGACCACTCCAAGAATCACACCATGTGCCTGACTGTGTTGTCCAAACACTTGAACTCTGTCAGGTTTGTTGCTGTGACCACTTCCATGGGAAGCCTGTTCCAGTGCCCGACCTCCCTTTGGATGAAGAGCATTTCCCTGATATCCAGCTTTATCTCCCCTGAAATAGCTTTGTGCTGTTCTCTTGGATGCTGTCACTGGTCATTAGAGAGAAGTGATCAGTGCTTGCCCCAAATTTAAATCAGATGTTTCCATGTAATGCAATACAGCTAGACAAGTTCTTTATCATTATTTACTATTTTCAGGAATAGGTGATGTTTAAACATTTCACTTTCTGGAGTCATTTACTGGGAAAAGTATTAATCCTCAGTTGAGTGTGTTAACCATTAAACACTTTATTGAGTGATCTATAGCAATTGTACCTTGTTGCCTTCTATTTGAAGTATGGCACATTAAAAACATAATTAAAAATAACTGAGTAGATTGTCTGGGTTGCCTTTTCCCCCATTTTAGGTTACTGTCATAGCCACTGAACTGTAAAACAAAAGTGGGAATCAGTCTATGTAATCCAATCTGCATTGCAACATGTGTGTAGGTCTGTCTAGATGTGTACTCATCTGAAGGGCATCTAACCTACATTAAGAAAGATTAGACTGTCATCCTCTGGTGTCCAAGCCTTAATATGTGTATAACGAAAAGAGGTAAGCAGCTGGTGTACAAAGTGCTTATAGCTCTATATTAGTTTCGTTGAAAAATCAGAAACTTACTTTAGGTGGTCTGAATTGCCTCGCTGCCAAATCAGGTGCACTAGATTTCACTTTCAATATCTTGATAATGTTGCATTCTATTTGGAATCAAAATATAAAGTAGTCTCACTTTTTTTTCTGCAAAATGACCATGACCTGACCCTTAAAAACAAATTTAAATGTGCTAACCTTATTCACAATCATATTTGAATAACAAAATGGTACAAAAAGCAATTAACATAAATTAAAATATAAATTTTAAACAGCAGGCTCTTAAAAAATTTCTAATCAGACACCTACTGACTCAAGATCTAATCCTGCTGCCACTGCAGTCAGGTCATATATTATTTTAATTTCTTCTATCTAGCTTGCTAGTTTCTTGTTCTTATAAGAGCATATATCACTACAGCAGCTAAGTGTCAGTGAGGAAATAGTAACTGCTCTAACAACTGGCCAGTAATCCACTTTTTAGTCTCTCTACTTCTCTTAAGGCAGTTAGAATATATTTTTATTTATTGTGCTTTCAACCCCATCTTATATCTTTCTTTTTCTTGTCTTCTGTTTTAAAACTCTTCCATTCCTCAGTGCCATCTTCACCGATATTTGGAGAAATTAATATTTTAATTGAAAGGGTGTTCAATCTAGGTTTATTTTAGTCTGATCAGATAAACTTTTGGTTGTGTTGTTGGGAAAATGCTGCACCACATTGTTTAAATTCTCCCCGCTACAGTCACACTGACAGCTCCTACAGAAAACAGTTACAAATGCAAGTCATCTTTATGAGGACAGACATACTCTATAAGATATGTCAGGTATTAGAGATCAACAGAGATTAACTTTGAAGGTGCCTGATAAGAGATGACTGTTTCAGGAGTCATCACATTAAGCAGTGTTCTGGGAGAAGATGGTGGTGATTTTATTTTTATAAATAAGGAGATACCCACATTCTGAATTTGCCTAATTGTTTTACTGCTATGGTGCTGCTACCAACAAATCCAAATATTAAAAATATTTCAAGGGAATTCCAAAATGTGATGATCTATCACTACGAGGGTAGGATAGAAGGATATCTTTTATTTTGCACTACTGAAAAAGATTATTAATTCTCAGTAAAGACTCAACTGGCAGTCTTGTCTGCAAGAAAATTAAGAGAAAAAGTAGTTCACTTGAAATCCTCAACTTTAAAGATATTCTGTTACTAATTGTATAGGATTTAGTTGGTGGAAGATAACACCAGAGACATATACCAAAGAAACCACAAAAATAAGAGAAAAACAGAAACAGCTTTCAGGTTAGCTTAAGGATAAAACAAATGACTGCTCAACCACAACAAATACATAAATTAAGACCACTGACACCTCAAAGTTTCTTGCTTATGAACATTGCACTATCCACAGAAAAATCTAGGTTCTCATAGCTGTTGCCAAAAGTCAGTCTTAGTCCATTGCTTTAATTAATCTATGCTCGTTATGAGGATGACAGACTTGCTATGAACGCATAGTCAAAGATGATGTATCATTAGTAGAGGTTTTAGAGCAAATTGCAGAATACTGAGACATTAAATATTTTCTACCCTAGTGAAGTTCTTTGATATGTAACAATAACAATGACATCTCTAAATATAATCTTCAAATAAATACTTGAAGGCTTGAAAATCTGGTGCATAACAGAAAATGTCATTCTCAGTAACCAGATGCTTTCTCATTTCTTAATAAATTAAGGGGTGTTGCATAGAACATATGGCCTTATGATGATCTAAACATTCTTCCAAGATTATGAAAAAATTCCTCGTTAGAAATGAGATATGTATTCACAGCAACTTATTTGAAATAAAAAACAAAAAAGTGGAAAGTGGATTTTGTTGTAGGAAAATGCACAACCTACTTGATCTTTCCCTTTCCTTACCTCTTCCTCTCTATATGTATTCTGTATAGCTGTATAAGACAGATAGCGTGAAAACATATGCTGTGTTTAACTCTACTTCCTTAAGGTGAAAATATGTCGTTTACTGGTATTCTATGGGAAAGTTAAATACAAAACTGAAAATTACATTAAATTTGAATTAAAAGTAAAAAGGTAAGATATGACCAAGCAGAATTTGTAATAGGAATATTTAGTAATCATAAACATATATATTATGACTCCAGAAAATTCATTCTAGATGTTGCACTTTAAAAAAAACCACCACTAAATGCACACCAAAATCTGTAAACATGTGGATATTCCCCCACAGACAACCAGAAGTAACAAATGATCATATATCTCTCCAAAAAACAAGTAGTTCTGAAAAACAGACACAATAATATTTAAATTACCTGTCAATTAAGAAAGGAAGATGAAAATCAAAGAGAAGAGAAGGGTACAAAGAACTGCTGAGCTCCAAGATGACAGGATATAACACACATTTTGCTTTTTTTTTTTTTCTTAAAGGGTTAAGCGAGCAGCTCATTTATTTCCTATCAACAGAACAATGAACAGAAGCTTTAAGAAGTGCTAATTTTCAGGACAAATATATAAAAGTATGTACCTGCCAACTCTATCTCTAAATTATTTCAAATGCTTTCTCTCAGTGATCACATAATGAGAGTTTAAAAATGGACTAGAATATGATTACAATCGGGCCTGTTTAAGGTCTCAAATGCCTATGGAAGATGACCTTCATGATGCTCTCTATAAGATTCATATTTGGGTTGGATTAAGTGATATGGTGAATGCCTGATGTATTAAATTTGTCTTTTGATCTGGAAGGACAGGTATTGAAATTTTAACAAAACCAGCCAACAATAGCCTTCAAAAGGAGCTAGCAATTCATACTACTGAATAATACTGAGAAAAAAAAAGTTGAGTGGATGCATAACAAGTAATCAATATTTTTAAAAATGGGAACTACTGATATTTAACAATCTTCTCTTTACTAATAATAGCTTTATTAGGCATTGTTATGAAATGGGTCTAAAACCTCAGAGTACAGAGAGGCCAAAGAAATATTAATTCAAAATAAAACTGCTATTTTTAATTATCCTGAAAAGATCTTCAGCATGCCACATATTTAGAAAAACAAACAAAAAATATTGAGTTATGTAAGTGTTTACTTAAAAGATAAAATTTTAAAAATTACAGCAAATCTGTTGTCATTGCATTCTGATGGTGGATACAGCAGGTTGTATGTCCACTATCAGGTCATAAAAGTGACCAAATTTTAAATTGCCACCCAAAATTTCAAGTCTCCAGCACTCATCATGTTTTCAAAGCAATTTATATTAATAGTAAGTAGCTTAAAGATTAATACATAATTCAAATGATCCTGCTGACTTGGTCACTGCTCACATCACAGATTTAGTGCTTTTGTAACTAAGGACATAAATAGTGGTGCATCCTGGAAAATATAATTTGGCCATTAGTAGCAGAAGGTTGTAGACCTTGCACTGACCTGACTCTGCAGGGTCTCAACACTTGTCTCAGCTTGTCCTGTTGGCTGGTTTCAATTCATTGTTACAGCCAGCGGACTTCAGAGAGCAATTAATCTCAGCCCAAAGTAGACATTTACATTTGACCAGCCAATTCTTTGTTGCTTTAATTATATTATTTCAGATTTCCCCCACGTACTGTAGATGTGTCCCATGGCTCCTTTTCTGATTTGGCAGCTTGCCTGCGTCAATTGTCCTTGTGACAGCGTAACATAGATGGTGTTGGGAGACAGAGACCATCTGAATCCTTCCTTGGCTTTTCCTGATGAAAGAACAGAGAGAAACTGTAGACAGCATGAACTTAGTCTGAGCTCAATTTATCTGAAAATACAATACAATTACACATAAATCCAGGTCTTCTTGGCTTTTAAGCTCTTAGGATTTGCCTAGGCAAATGGAGATATGAAGAAACAGGAACACTTGCCTCAGCATAGAGCTTTAATATATCTTTAAAAAGATCTTAAGATTTTCTGTGTTGTTTTATTTAACATGCACCTTTCCACACATTTTTGTGCTCTTCAAATGTTTTTGTTCTGAAAAACAGAAAAGAGTAATTTGTAATATTTCATGTCTATAAGTTAATTACCCAAAACGAGAGAAAAAAATATGAAAGGAAAAAAATCTACAATACCTCAAAAGAGGCAAAAAATATAAGAACCAATATAAGGTGGATACAAATTTCATAAACATATATTTAGAACTTTTTTAATAATTTTTATCTGTACAATAATGGTGTTGGATATACCACTAACAGTGCTGCACATTCAAATATTTACTTGTTATGCTTCTTAATGTTGCTTTTTTATAAGATATAACCCTGAGCTCACTAAAAAAATAAAGAACCAGACCTCAATACAAAATCAGGTACAAAAATGTACCTTATTATTCATAAAATAAATGAATCTAACTCTAAAAAGTTAGGAAATATACCTATAGAATAAACCCATTAAACATTTACAAAGGCATAGTTTTAGTGAATAAGAAGGGTCTTCAGACATATAAATCTATGGGTCAGTTCTTTTAATTTGTCATAGCTCTGCTGAAGTTGGTGGAATAATATTTTTCTCTGAATGAAAATACATTTTAAAAATATTTTTATTCTCTGATATCCTATTGTTTTCTTGTTGTTGCTCAGAATCACAGAATCACAGAATATGCTCAGTTGGAAGGGACCCACAAGGATCACTGAGTCCAACCCTTAGCCCTGCAGAGGACCATTCCCAGGAGTCACATCATGTGCCTGACTGTGTTGTCCAAATACCTCTTGAACTCTGTCAGGCTTGGTGCTGTGAGCATTTCTTTGGGGAGCCTGTTCCAGTGCCAAACCACCCTCTGGGTAAAGAACCTTTCTCTAACACCCAACCTAAACGTCCCCTGAGAACTTTGTGCCATTCCCTTGGGTCCTGTTGCAATCTTATCTAAAATTTTTTCTATTTATTAGTAATTATATAAAATTACTTTGTGTGCAGTCTGATTTTTTTTCAGCTATTTGCCATACAGTGCCTTCCAACTAAGCTATGTTTTTTTAATCTCTACAGTGAATTTTAGCTATGTGGTTCCCGTTAAAGTTAATAGGTAATGCACTACTGAAATACTTGTTTGCCATTTTGAAAATTTATGAACAAGAAACAAAATTAAAAAGTTCAGTGGCTACAAAAAGAGTATTTGTCATTAAATTTGTTCAGTATTAAGTAGCTCAGTTTGCTGAGCTGCAATGTGTAAGCTTCACTGGACACTGTCGTTTTTAAGTCTGCACTGATGGTTATTTGTAAACCCATTATCAAGCAATTCATGGGTTCTAGGGTAATATGGAATGGACCTCAAAGTGCACAGTTGTTTTCAAATTAGGAAGGAAAATACTGAGAAAGAGAAGGATACATCATTAAAAACCTCTAAAAAAACCCCAATAGAAAATTCCATATGTGTTCTAAGTATTGCTTTTAATCTCCAGTCATAAACAAGTCTGAGGCTACCTTCCAGTACACAATGTATTTTTGTTTAATTATTTGGAATCCAAGAATGAGAAATACAGAATAATGGAAAATGAAAGAAAATCCCAAATATACAAACTTTTTTCTTTTTCTTGAAGGTTATAATCACTAAAAGAGAGCATGCTTTTACTGAACACCATTTTACTGAACACCATTTGAAAACATTGCTTGGCAAAGAAAGTAATCAATGAAGGATCTTCTCCATTTTATGAATATAAGAAATGAAGACAAAAGAAGCAAAGCCTGAAACCATTGCAGGAGTCAAGTTAGAAGCATTAGGCTACAAAACACTCATACATTATTAAGTATCTCAGCTGTGGCGTTAGAGTACTTTTTAATTTTCCTTTCCACTGAAATAATTTTTTTTTTGTTAATCATTAAATGGGACAATTAATCTAAGGGGAGAAAAAAATTATATTCAACAATTTGTGAATACAGGAAGTTTTGAGAAAATGAAAACTCAGCTATTCACCAAATATTTTGCAATTTTGGAGTAATCTCTAGGGTATCCCAGTACTTCAGAGGTCTTGCTTGTGAATAGGGTCTTAATTTTGTAGTATATTAAGAGGTACTAAGGGGTTGGATATGTAAAGAAGAATGTTGAGACCAAGGGGGGAAGGCAGATGTGTGTGGTAACCTGCAAATTTACAGCGTGAAGGAGAGATACTGGAGTTAGTATCAGACAATATAATTTCTTTACTTTGAGACATTACCACATACAAGCACTCTTCATGATTTGCATTCATGTCATGGGTTGTAGTAAATAACTTCTTGGCCACCTGTCTGTTTGGCACTCATGAGCAATGACAACACTTCTGTTTGTAGTGTAAAAGAAGGACCATGCCAGCTGGTCTACCACCAAGTGTCTTGCTGCTTTATTGACACCACTCTTATTTTGCTAGTTTGCATTTTTAGTTAGGTAATTTTGTCAATACATTAGTGATGGCTTACTTAACAATGTTCGCTCAACACTGAAACCTTTTTCATTTTGGCAAGATAACCCTGGGTCCTCAATTGTGACAGGGCCCTTAGTGCCTCCTTGCTCCTGCCCACACACATCCACCCTGGGCTCCCCTCACCTTGCCCATGACCCAGGACCCCATGTTAGCCCTCCAGGGCCATCAGTTCCTACCCCAGTGACACTATAGCAGGACCCGTTTCCAGCTCCCCACAGCCCTGCCCTGCCTGGTCACAGGCTCGCTAACCCAGAACCACCCATGGGCCCATGGTCTGTCTCCATTACCAGGAGACGTCCAGTGCTGGGACTGTCCCTGGTGCTCCCTGGCTGACCTGCTCCTGTCAACCAGATGGCCAGTGCAGCGTACTGGTAATATTCATCTTGAAATTGTCCAGATTTGTGTATGGGTTGTCTTGGAATATTATAAAGCAATGAACTACCACTCATAGTTTCGGTATATTTAATTTAATTTAGGAAATTATTCCTGAGTGAATCCTCCTCTGGGTGCACCTGTGCTTCTGTAGAATAGTCAGCCAAAGTGGGTCAGTTATTAAGATATAGACAGCAATCTTTCTTTTTTCTTGTCTTCTTTGAAACCATTATGGACATGGAGGCTGTTCCAAATACACCTAGGACCTATACTATTAGATAGGATTTCACTGTCTGTGTATCACTGTCATGGTTTAACCCCAGCCATCAACCAAGTAAAATGCAGCTGCTCATTGACTCCCCCACCAACAGGATCAGGAAGAGAATTAGAAGGGTAAAAGCTGGAAAACTCATGCTTGAGATAAAAACAGTTTAATAGGGAAAGCAAAAGCTGCACACATAAGCAAAGCAAAACAAGGAATTAATTTACTGCATCCCATGAGCAGGAGGGTGTTCATCCATCTCCAGGAGAGCAGAGCTCCATCATACATGACTTGGAAGACAAAAAACATAACTCCAAATGTCCCCCACTTCCTTCTTCTTCCCCCCACTTTATAAACTGAGCATGATGTTATATGGTATGGAAAATCCCTTTGGTTCATTGGAGTCAGTTGTCCTGGCTGTGTCTTCTTCCAGCTTTTCATGCATTCCCACTCTCCTCATCAGTGTGAGAGTACTAAAAGCAGAAAAGGCCTTGGCTCTGGGTAAACACTGCTCAGCCATAACAGACACATCCCTATATTATCAACCCTGTGTTCAGCACAAATCCAAAAAACAGCCCCATGCTTGCCACTCTGAATAGAATTAATTCTATCCCAACCAAAATGAGCACAATCACACAAAAACTCCCTTACAGGATGCTTATAATTCTTCAGGTGCTGTAGTGAATGAAAATTAACAAAAACTGTCCAGGAATGATAAGAAAGTCATGAGGAGTTCTCAATGTCACGTTTTTCCAGTAGTAAATGTCTCTCTCTCTCTGGTTTTCCTGAGTCTTCAAGCTTGCAAGGAGTTCCAAGTAAAAGGCATCTGTCACATGGCAAGAACTCTGTAACAGAGTGAAACCCTAATAATTGCCCTTGGCTTGGTTTCATTTACTGCTTGCTCAGTGGTACCAATTTCTGTACAAACTTCTATGAACACAAATATATTCCTGTTGTTTTGGTCGTCTGGAAAAAACTGAGAGAGAGTATTCCACCTTTTCTGTTCTGTGTGTAAGACATGCAGTGATCCAGGGGATGCCATGCAGTGTAGATGCTGTGCAGCATGTGGGGAAGCAGCCTGTTTCTGTATTTTAAGCATGTTACTTAGACAATAAAAGAGCCTTATCTATATCTACGGGATAATATGAATAAACTCAATAGGCATCACTTAGTAAAAATATATCCTTGGAAATATAATGCAATATCCTAAGGTAATTGCATAAATGTGAGTCACCTAATACAATTATAATGTTATAACAAGCCATTTCAGAAGCAAAAAATCTTTATGCGTGATTAAATAGCAAACTTTGCCTGAGCATACTGAGGATTTTTTTTTAAATTGCATCCATCCTTTTATTTCAGTTTCTTCTTCATATATAAGATGAGCTTTATATATCTTTATCTTCAGTTTTTAATTTTATAGGTAGTGTTAACATTCTTTCTAAAGGAAGAGATAGAACTGAGACCACTAATGGGTAAAAAACTCTTTCCTTCTTCAAAGATAAAGAACAATATACTTTTAAGTTTAGTGATGTAACTTTCAGTAACATAATACCTCATTATTCATGACATTTTGTCCATTATAGCATGAGATTCCTCAAAAGATAGAAATAATAATCCATCAGAAAAGTCTAGCTAATTATCCATTGTCTGAAAAATCGAGCTGGTGTAATGGATGAAACATCAGTTACAGCAATTGGTGGTGTCTACTGGCAGAAGAAATGTGTCTTTGAAATTACTATACCAGAAACCTCAGAAATCTGAGTCTTCCTTACCTGCCTTCTAGATGAGTAGAAAAGCTTGTTTGCAGAAGAAAATTATATATATACACACACAAATGTATTAAAAAAATAAATGCCTAAAAAGTATGTTGCATTAACATTATCTTTTTTAGAACGTACAAGCTACTGACTTATTATTGGTTTTGTAAAGCAAATAGTAATTCTGTAAGAGCTTAGGGGTAAAAATATAAGGAACTTATTGAAAGTAGAAATATATGTTTTTACAAATTTCACTTTAGTCTATATTTTTAAACATATACTATTTAAGATGTGTTTTATTTTTGTTTGAAATACACAAAATACTTTAATTGCATATTAGAGTTAACAAAAGGACAACGTAATATGAATGCTTTAACACCTAAGCATGACTGCTTAGTAACTTTTCCAGTCATAGGCAGCTAAAAACTTTGTCAATTAAAATTAACAAGTAACTAGCAGGGAAATTTAGACACCTGGGTTTCCACAACGGGAAGCTTTGACAATTGTACTGGGAACTTCTAGGACAGCTGGAAGGAAAACAAGAAGGACAAGAAAAACTGACTAGAAAGTAAAGAAAAGGATGAAAAGGAACCATGTGCACAAAATTTAGAAATGGACAACAAAAATAACAGCTTTAGATGGGGGCAAAATGCCAGAGTCAGGGCATTCAAAAGATAGAAGATAAGATTAGACATTTTTATAAAACTCATTTTGATTTAATTTGAAAAATAAGACCTGAGGAGAAAGAGAGATATCCTACATTAAATGTTAATAGATTCTGCTGTAAGAAAGTTGGGTCTGAGTTCTGCTTTCAGATAAACTACAGTGAGAAGTGTATATAGTATAGAGGCAGGATTTGGCCCTTTTTCTTTGCCATTTTAAGGTGATTGAAAATAAAGAGAGGTCAGAATAAAAGAAGGTTGGACCAGATGATCATTGAGGTCCCTTCCAATCTGGTGTTCTGTGACTCTGTGATGAGATAGCTGGAGGATTATAGGCCAAGTCTCTTTTCTCTGTAGTCTGTTCTTACTCTCTTTAATTTATTTTGAGCTGTGCTTCATTTGCTATGTCTGGAAAGGTTACAAGCTGGCATTCTCATAGGAGCTGGAAAGGAAAATATGTCCTTAAGTAATAATCAAAGGTGTAGGAATGGCTACAATTTTCTAAAGGAATGGTGGCAAAAAATATTTGAACTGAATCAGGTTTTTGTGTGCCAGCCTCATATTGTGTCATGTTAGAGGTCAAAACTGGATAACAAATTTTATCAAAATACTATTTAGCTAAAACTTTTTGTAATACTGGCTTTTCTGTTTACAGGTATTATTATCCACACAGGGAAAAAAGAAAGAAAAACAAACAAACAACAAAACTCAAACACAGAATCAGCTGCAAAATAGAAGTATTACATAAGAAAGTATTTTTTTTTGTTTTGAGAGTGTTCAAGGCAGTTGTACTTGTGAGGTTCTGTCCATTTAGACCTCTGCTCAGTTCACAAGTTGGAGAGCACCTTTATGAGAAACTGTCCCGTCTTGTCTGAAACAAAAGTCATGACTAACTGAAAGACATACATCCTGAACAGTGAGTGACAGCATGAAGATTCAGCACAATAGGAACCAAGTATCAGTGCCTAGAAAAATAAAAATATGTATTTGAATCTAATCTAAAAGCTAAATAATTTCCCATGTGATTTCTTGGATCCATTTTAGAGGCAATATTGTTTAAGAAAAACCATCTAAATCCTATATAATCGCCTCATACTCATTAGAGTGTTCTCTTAATGGCAGAAAGTTTTCCAAGAAATATTGTTTTGTTCAGGTTTTATTTTACTCTTACAAGTTAGGAAAATGAAGCATATGAATAAACAAATTGAAATTTTCAGGAAATAAGCTAGCTTATACATATGGGTGTTGAGATGAGAATAAGATAGGTATACGGTACAGTAAACCTCCAAGGAGAGGAAAAAGAAACAGAAATGAAAACTTGTATGAAGATATAAGGAGGACAAGTTAGGTTAACAAGATTGTGCTTATGGTATCAGCCTATTTCAACAACCCTGATATTTATTAGAAGTCTTTGTGGTATGTTTTAGAATGGAGACAAAGTTGAAAGATTTACTATTTAGTAAATGATTGCTTTCCTAAACTACTGTGTTGTCAGCCCAGCATGGAATAGTTTTTGCCTAATCTATAGTGAATTTTGACCAATGACTAAGTCAACAAAGATAAATTATGGAAATAATAGGAGACAATAAAATCAAATGTCCACAGTCCATAGCTCACTTCTGTTGCTGCATCTTGAGAATAGCGTTACTGTATACAGAAACAGTAGGTACACAAAGAAATAGTAAAAATGGAATAAGAAGGCAACAGTTAAGAATAGTGTAAATAGTAGTCTGGAGCCATAAATGCCATGATCAAAGGCGCAGTAAAATGTAATATAATATGGGTTACTAGCTAATATTTTGAAACAAATAAAACATTATTGTGATAGTTCAATCTACCTATAATCCATTGATTTTAAAGGGCTGTGACATATATACAATTCTAAAAGGTATTTGATGTACATGAAGTCTTAAATGGTGTAGACAGTGTCATCTCCAGTTACTGTTTTCCATCTACCATGAACAATAGTACAAGGAGGCATAAATGGACATGTTATCTACAAAAACTGAATTCACCTATTGTGTTCCTCACACAGGTCTATGGTGGTATACAAATCCCCCCTTCCAATAGAAATATCATGGCCCCCGTACCTAATCTGATATCATTAACTGACACATAGTGTGAGGGAAAAAAGAAACTTCTTACTCTGAAGCTCTTTTGCGATCTTCCTGAAAGATAAAAGACTACAGAAACTCTAGAATATTTACTGTCATATCAAGTGGTTACAAGTTTCCTGAAACTTAAGGCTATGATATGGAAAAGTGTGTTGAATTTCATGATTTAGAAAACAGTTTAAGCAGATGAAGAAAAAAGATTTGGCAACTAGATATTAAAACAAAATAAGGTTTTCATTTTGGCACTCATGCTCATATGGGGCACTTTATTGCCTGGACTTCCCACAGATCTTTTGAGAATTTAGAACACTAAATTATTTTTTTATCTTACTGGTATATCTCTCTTAGTACTAGAGCACCTAAATAGTGAAGTTTTTCAAGAGTATTTTAATGAACATTTCATTAAGCAAACCCACTGTTTTCTAAGCTCAAATCTTTTCAATGAAAAATCATCTGGGAACTGTAATATTAACAAGATGGAACGCCTTCTCAAAAATGGAGATAAAGAAAGAATCTAAGTTCATTCAACAGCAATGCTCCCCTCCAATAATAATAATAACCCTAATAATCACAACTCTAATAACAGCAACAGCTAAAGAGACAATAGCAACAGATGCCTGAGACATTTTCACTGTTAAAGACGGTATATTGTTCTAGACAATCTAGTGGAAAGCACTTAGATTTAGGTACAGTGAGGTTTTCTTGTCTCACATCCCAAGGGAGATTTCTAAACAAAGGCATGTAAGACAACATTCCAAAGAACCTAAACTTTTAAGGAAGTAAAAACCTAGTTTTCTTGTAAATCCTACTAATACCTTTGAAGCTTTGGACTGTCCTTACTATGGTGAATATAAATTATTCAATCTTAGAAGAAATGTCAAAACTAGACTGAAACAACCCAGTTTCTAACTGAATGGAAATGTATTTGTGCTGACAATACCTTTTAAATGTATGAAAAAAAGAAATAATCTTTTAAATAGCATGTAGGACCTTCTATTGTTAAGTAAAAGATTAGAAAAAGGGTTGACCATTGATATGGAATTTTTACTATTGCTGTCTTGTCCTGTAAGGTAGACATTTGCTTAATGAAAAAATTGCTGCCATATTAAAGAAAAAAACAACTGATCCCACGTGTCAGTTATCAAATGGTTTATATGATACCTTTTACTATAAAATAATACATAAACTAATCTTGATGATGCAGTCAGACTTGCTTCAAGAGATTGTTTTCAAATGCTTTTTTTTTTCAGTTCTACTAACTGAAAAAAAAATGTAAGATATGCAATCAGGTAGGAGAAGGCATTTTTCCTACCAACACAGGTATTACATTTACATTTCTTATTCTTGTAACTTTAAGGAATGTTACTTTCAATCTCTTATCTTATGCCTTTGAATATTTACAATTTATTATATTATGCAAAATTTTAAACTTCATTTCATACATTTTATTTATCTTTATAAGACATATTTATTTTCCCTGTATAGATGTGAATTATAAAAAATCTTAAAAGGCCAGAAATCAATCTGATGATTCAGAACATGTGGGTTTTTTTCCAGATTCAATAAAACACATGAGACAAAAGCATTTCTAAATAACTGCATTTCATATATTGTGGCAATTAACATTTCAGATAAAAAAATGCTCGTGTTAACTATAATGAAATTATATATTGTTAATATTCATTAATATTCTAACCATTTTCCCATAAGAAATACTTAGTAATCTAAAAAGGCGCATATGTTTGTTCAAATTATATTCTCCCTTATGATTTTGTAGGAAGCTCATAATAATAAGCAATTATAGAGTACTTCTTTAGCTTAAACTTTTAGATTAATCACAGAAAGGTTTTGTGCATAACCTTCTTGTAAGAACACACTTTAATGTGACAGGTTTATCTTCAATTAGTTTTTTTAAAGAGTCTTCTTTGTACTATTTGTCACGTTTTCGTTTAATACAAAGACAGGGTATTATTTTTGCATATATATTGATGTAAAAGATATTATATTGAGCATACTTCTTTCAGTTAATAATTAGTGTGTTAAAATTGGGATTTTTTACTATTTGGCTTCTTTTGTATGCAGTTTGGCTTTTGATGATCAAGATGACAAAATAATCACGCAAACATTGTAACTAAAAGGTAATCCCTGTGCTACACTTTGAAGAAATGTATCTTTTGTAGTTTTATCTTGTTATTTGTAGATGTCAATTAACCCTATTTAATATATTTTTTTCACAAATAATTTGCATGTTTGAATGGTTCCATGCCTTTAGGGTGAGCCACAAAAAAATGTCTGACTACAAATTCCATTCTTCTGTACTTTTATTTGACATTATCAAAATGTACCACAGAGGCAAAATGACATGTTATGTCATAATATAAAATGACAAGCTCTGTACAAACACATGAACAGCAAATCTTTTTTCTGGTATTAGTGAAATAAGTAGCAAAGGTATAAATGTCTTCATTTCCAAGGGATCTGGATACTGTAATTAAAGACAAGTGAAATCCTTTTAAAGAGAAGCTTTTAAATGACTGGTTGTGCATGAGACACAATGGGAATGCTCTTTGCAATAAAATAAATGGTGTCACCATTTAAGCAGTTGCTTTTTCTTTGATAATTTTATGTTCCTTCATGTTGTCTGAGCATTCCCACGTGGCTGGGTGGCACGGAGCATAGGGTATTTCTGGTGTGTGCAGTGTGCAGAGGAGAGCTTTCCAGTGACAGCGTGTAATTTATCAAATAGTGGATCACTATGAGAATGTATTTACCACTGCAAGTTGGTCACTGGTAAATTCTCAAGATAACACTGCTATTTGTGAATAAGCTTTTCCAGCTGTCTTCTAAAGACAGATCTGCATTTGATGAAATGAAGCATTGCCATACAGAAAGACGTGGGTTATGACTCTATGTAGTCTCACAGCACTTGGAGTAAGACTAGCAAGGATTGAAGTAACATTATCACTTAGAAATTAAGATATTCCCCAGGACAAGATGGTATAAGAACTCAGATAAAGTTGATCTTCATCCAGATGAATATACAAAGAAAACATACTCTGTTTGAGCACAGATTTATATGGATTTTGGAAGTATAAAGAAAGTAAATTAAACAAAGAAATAGACATTACCAAGAATTATATTTTAACTGTTAATTTTTTATAT
Source organism: Platyrinchus mystaceus (assembly GCA_035041135.1). Lineage (NCBI taxonomy): Eukaryota > Metazoa > Chordata > Aves > Passeriformes > Tyrannidae > Platyrinchus > Platyrinchus mystaceus. The sequence continues at coordinate 79,732,648 of JAWWLV010000088.1, forward strand.
GCATGGTCATAATATGTTGCTCTTGGTAATAAAAGCAATTAGTGTGGTATTTGTTACTTAACATCTCTCTCTCAGATGCCTAAATCTTAACTTAGCTGCACCAATAAAGAATGCAGAGATAAAATAGCTGTCAGAGCAAAAGTTACCTCAGCTATCTCAGATACTTATCTTAAGATACAATGATAAATTATTTTATGGGCATTTCTTTTTTCTCCCACTGATTATGAAGAGAACTCAGGCAGATATTTCATTGCCTATGACACTTCTCTGATGACACCATGAATCACCCTCCTGGTTCTTGTTTTCCTCTATCCACTACAGAGAGGAAGTTAGATAATTATTTCATGTAAATTAAAGGGGAAGCATATAGTCCTACATTCTCAACTCTTGCTGAGTTCAACTCTGCTATGAGTATACTAGATGATATACTGAGTATCTTTTACTTTTTGCCTATTTTTCTTTCTGTTCACAGAATAAAAACTGCAGAACTACTCTTTCTTTTCTAAGAAGGAATCTAACTTAGTTTCTAGTGTTGGAGATTTACACTGAGGTTTTACCTAAAATTTATTCAGAAACTGATAAAGTAGAAATGAATCCATAAAACTAACCTTGTTGGTTTTGTGTGGGCTAGAGGTAATTTTTGTCATAGTATGGAGCTCAGTTTTGGATCTGGACTGAAAATAGGACTAATAAATCAAGGGATGTCGTTCTCAGCTATTGCTGAGAAGTGCTTACTCAGCATCAAAGCTTTTTCTGTTTCTCACACTGCCCCACCAGTAAGGAGTAGGCAAAAGATGGGTGGGGACAAAACTGGGACAGCTCACCACAAATGATATCCATTGCCATTTGATGTTGTGGTCAACAACAAAACCTGGGGAAAGAGGGAGAAAGGGAGGACATTCAGATTTATGACATTTGTCTTAACAAGTCAGTGTTACATGTGATGGAGCCCTCTGTTCCTAGAGATGGCTTGAACACCTGCTTGACTATGGGAAGTGGCGTGACTGAAATCTTTGTCTTCCTTTGCTTGCACAGATGGCTTTCCTTAATTTATTAACCATTTTTATTTTGACACAAAAGTCAAATGCCTTTACACTTCCAGTTCTCTTTTCCATCTCGCCGCAGGGAACTGAGTGAGCAGCTATATGGGGCTTAGCTGCCTACTAGGGTTAAGCCACAACCACCTCTAAATTCTTATGCATAACCCGTTTTTCAATTATTTGTGTGGTAGAAATCCTTTTAAAATTCAGCTTACCTGTTGAAAATACATTTGCATCTACAAGCATATTTAGTATTTCTTTATTATCATTGCATACACCACAGGGATAAAGTGACTTAAGTATTCAGTAGAAATATTTAGCCCTTTTTACAATATTGCTATGCTAAGAATAGATCTTCTTATCAGAAAAAAAGAAAAAAAAGAAAGTTTGATTTAACTTCATCTGTACCCTTGCATCCCTCTTTAGAAATCTACATATTCATTACAAGAATTTATTCCAGTTCCTTAGACATGCACAGAAGCACAGGTGTACGTGGGCACAGACCTAAACCAATTACAGATCTCTAAGATTAATTTTTGAATTAAGTTGGAAGCTTTATTGGAACAGCTGAACTAGTTGCTTACCAAGGAAATTTTCCACAGTTACAGAGTTGGTGCTTAAGTATCAATACTATTAACGATATAGGGCAGTCACTGAAGGGAAAATGTAGTGGTATGTCACTTGAAATTCTGTACAAGTGAATGATCATTGTGATCAGATACGTCCAAAGGTCAACTTGAGTTCTGCAACAATATTCTAAGACTTTGACATAGCTTGATCAATCTCATCTAAAACAATCCATCTGGGCCCATTAGCTTCACTTTAGGTGCTGACATTGTTTGTTTTCATCATTTGATTTGCACTGCTGGATTATTATTTGCTTGGGGATTTTTTTCTGGGATTTTTTGTTTGGTTGGTTGGTTGGGTTTTTTCACAGAGCTTCAGATATTCAACACATTAACTAGTGAGAAAAATATATGGATCATATGAGCTTTCTCTATGAGGACAGTGTGTCACATGAGCTTTCCAACGGTGTTGTGTGTCAGAAAGACAAAAAGTCTGAATAGGAGTTACAAAATTTACAGCACTGTGGTAACACTATTTATTAAATTAATTTAATAAATATAAATATAATAAATATAAATATAATAAATATAAATTTTACACTAAAAGACAGTGAAAAACTTGGATGACAAATATCATACATTCTCCACCTATAAAGGGTATCAAAAATAATCCAGAGAAAGAATTAAGTGCCTGCAAGTCCATTTGAAGCTCTGAAAATATAGAAAATTAAGGAAAAATATTAAGTTTTTTTAGAATTGTATTCCTGGCCTGAGCAGAAACTCAAAATCTCTATGAAAACTCTTTGATAATATTTATTTTGCAGCTTGAAGCCAAATGTCTAGCCTTTTTAACTAGTAGTTCAAGTAAATTTTCCATATTAAATTCTTGTTTTCTGATTGTCTTAAGAAACATCATAAATAGTGATGTTAAATTTGTTTTCTGATCATGTTAATTTACCATTAATTTGCTGTCTGAAGAAAACAATGATATAATCTTTCAGACCATGGTGGTTTTTTTTTTTTTTGCTTTTCATTTTATATGCTACTGTTCTTCAATAAAAATTTTATCCTATGTAGATAGATGAAGCCATAAGAGCAGATCTTAAACTAACATAGTGGCATACCAAATGCTGTATGAGCTTAGAGTTGAAATTGTAGACAGGAATAATTTTCTTTGTTGCATGCATGTACACAGAAATTTGAATTGAACTCAGGTGATATCCCCAATTTGGCAGTAAGCAAATGTTACATAGTGTAGCAGCAATACTTTTTTTTTTTTTTTTTGTACTTTGAGGACCTAAAATGTAACATAAAAGAGTTAGGGTCAAATTTTCTCCACAGTCTCCATTTCTCACCTGTACATGCTCAGTATATATAACTACTTCTTTTCCAAAGATTTATTCTATTTCCCTGGTATCTGTTTAGGTTTAATAACACCTGCTAACAGAATTTTTTTTACTGGAAGAGAGGTCAGGCTTTGGAATAAGTTGCCCAGGGAGGTGGTGAAGTCACCATCTCCAAAAGTGTTCACGAGGTGTCTAGATGTGGCACTTTAGGGATGAGTGTGGTGGTGCTGGGTTGATGCTGGGACTAGATGATTTTGAAAGTCACTTTCAACCTTGATAACTCTGTGATTCTGTGAGAAAAGAGTTTGGAACAAAAATGCATCTTCAAAAATAATAAAAAAAAATAATTCGTTTCCGTAAGAAAGGAGGATTTTTCTCTGTCCCAAACACTTATAGGTTTTGGGAAAAGGAGGAGCTTGGATTACAGCACTCCCAAAGTATGAGAAAATTTCACTCCAGGATTGTAAGAAACACAGAGCAGAGATGAAAATTTAAGGCAGAAAAGTCTAAGTGGGAAATACAAAGAACTGATAAATGTGTAGAGCTGACTGGAAGGCTGGGTATCAGAAAGCAAAATAACAAGACAGATGTATTGATTTTGGTATTTGTGTGGAAATTACTAGATAAAGAACTAAGATCTTAGGGGAAAGCTGCTGTGAAGGTACAACATCCACATATTTTTTTCATATCTCTTCAATCACTGAAGATACACACTGTTTCCTGAAACAGAATGCTATTTATGTGTGTGTGTCTTGATCCTTTTTCCTGGAAGATACCAACCATAGTTCTACTTTGAGAACTTAGAAGTACTTGTTCCTAAAATCTGCAACACTTAACCTGGATAGAAGTTTTTCAAGTTTAGTAAAGTGAGATGGTACTTTACGGAAAAACAAGGGGAAAAGGAAGATTAAGATAATATATTGATATAGAATAGAAACTTCTTATAAACATTCTACTTCAGAAATCTACGCAAATTGTTTAAGCTCATGTTATTTTTATTTCTATCCTAAAAACTAAACAAAATATCAACAGTTATTCTCAATAATTTCATTGAACATAGAGTATGTAGATGCTTCACCAAGTAGTTCTTGTGTAGACAGACTTAAATCAGTGAAGTATGAGTTGCAAAACTCAAAGATCTTCTGGATCTAATAAATGCATGAGACATGAATTCTATATGCCAAGGCTTAGCAAGCATTGTGTTTAATTTGCTGGTAAGACTAAATGAATTTCTACCTTCATGTCTTTGAGAGTGCATACAGAAAGCTAGTGGAAAAGTATTCAGGATTCTGAGGTGGAGGTAGGAATGATGGCACAGTAGAGAAATTGAAATGTTCAAAGGTAATGTAGCTGGATAAAAGTATCATCTGGACCTTGGAGCTTACAGTAGAAAAGTGAGTGTGAAGAAGATCCGGACATGTAGGGAGCTAAAGGAGAGGCAAGGTTTGGACAACAATCATATCCTGGGCTGCATCAAAAAAAGCATGGCCAGCAGAGTGAAGGAGATGATTCTCTCACTCTCTCACGAGACCCCACCTGGAATACTGCTTACAATTCTGGTGCTCCCAAGAGAACAAGGACATGGAACAGTTACAGCAAGTCCAGAGCAGGGCCAGAAAGCTGAAAAGGGGACTAGAGGATCTCCCCTATAAAGGCAGGCTGAGAAAGTTGGGGCTGTTCAGCCTGCTGAAGGGAAGGTTGTGTGGAGACCTCATAGCAACCTTCCAGTATCTGAATTGGCCCCACAAGGAGGCCAAAGAAGCACACTTCATCAAGAACTGTAGTGACAGGATAAGGAGTAATGGGTTCAAACTGAAACAGGGGAAATTTAGGTTAGCTATATGGAAGAAATTCTTTATTGTTAGGGTGGTGAGACACTGGAGCAAGTTGCCCAGAGAAGTTGTGGCTGTCCCATCCCTGAGGTGTTCAAGGACAAGTTGGATCAGGCTTTGAGCAACCTGGTCTAATGGAAGGTGCCCCTGCCCATGCCAGGCTGGTTGGAACTAGATGATCTTCAAGGTCCCTTCCAACCCAAACCATTCTATGATTCTATGATTCAAGCAGAGGCAGAGATTACTTGAGAACTCTACAAAACCTGTGACTCAATGAAAAGAAGGAAGTGAAAAGGAGAGGCATTTCAATTACCGTGGTTGGCTAAGGTGGAAACATGGTTGATTACTGCAGATGTTTGTTGAATGGTAGAGCTCCAATGTTGAGATTATGAAAACCATGACTATCGCTTCCTTTACCATGTACTATTATCAAGACATCAGACAGATGGGGTGCAAATTAACTGGAATCTTCATTACATGCTCTGCTTCTTGTTTGTATCATCAGCCATTTAGCTTCTTTTCTTAGTGTCATTTTTCTTTCCCTACTCAATGGTATTTACTTGCAAGATGACATTTACTTATAAAGTGACAGTCTTTTTCACCCTCAAGTGACATTTCTATGGCACACTGTGCAAATGTTTGGCAAAGATTTGCTGGATCGATTAGAAGAAAAAAAGGAAAAGCACACAACAGATGTTGATTTTCTTGTTACTGTGACTATTGTTTTGAAAGACTGACACAGAATTTCCAGGTTTTTCTGTCTTCTTGGCAGCAATATAAAAAACTTGCCCAACTGCAACAACCATACTTTCATCTTCATTAAACTGACTCTGAAGACTCTAAATGAGGGAGGCTCTGTGTCATCTTTCACAAGATGAGCTGTTCTGAGAACAGCAAAACCACTACAGGACAGTCGTGCATCAATCATGGAATTAGATGAACTAGTTTGTATGTATAAAACTGACCTTAAAAAAGTCTTTATCATCTTAGCAGTCAAAGAGCCATTTTCCTCAGCATTTCCTTTATTTAACTGTTGAATTAACTTTTAAGGAAAATAGATTTTTAGTAAAATCCTGAGCCTATTGGAATACTACCATTTTAAAGTATCAGTTTTCCATTCCTTTTGTAATGAACATTTTCTGAAGAAGTGGATACATGAACAAAAAAGTGTGTTTATATGATGATACATCAGGTGACCTTCAGGAACTGTTTGAAGTGTTCTTATTTGTGCATTTTTCTATTAGTTGCAGAAACAAGAAAGAATTAATCTGATCTTGGCAAAACCTCAGTCATTAAAGACCTTGTGCTTTTGGTTGAATCTGTAGTTCACTGAATTTGGCACCACAAGTTTATAATCTTTTAAATAATTTAATTTTAAAGAAAACAGTCAAAATGTATCAGGTTCCCATGTTGGTTTAATAATTTTTTAAAATAGTAGCCATTGCTATAAAAGGTATTTGGATCTTTATGCTAAACAAAGAAAGCACTCATTGAACATTAGAGGTTACATTTAATTGTCTAACCTGACTCATCTAGAGTCATTTTATATGATTGAAAATGTCTGGGATGTCTGCACAAGATTTGAAATACACAGCCCAGATACACAGATTTGAAATACACAACTTATCCCTTGTGGGATACACAAAAACTTCTAGAGCAGCAACTGGATGCCAAAGGGGATACTCTAAGGTATCTCAAATGACTCTGAACTCTTTAAGTAGAAGATGCTCAATTTTCTTCTTGCTTGTTTTTTTGTTTGTTTCTTTCTTTTTTGTTGTGAGAGCAAAATTTATTGCCTAGTGATCTGCTTCAGACCAAATATGGGATCAGTTTTCACAATTGCACTGAGAGGGTTTTTTTTCCTTCAGTTCTCACAGTTTCTTCTTTTTAATAAAGAGTTTCCAATCAGATACTTTATGTATTGAAAAATTATTACTTGGGTAAAAAACTGCTCCTCAGAAAGGGTAAGCCACCTAGATGCTAAAATGTATGGGCAGACTTAAATTAATCAAGTCCCCAACTAATCACACCTAGTGACATACAGTTAGTGCCTTATTTCAGAGGTTAACTGATCCACAGTTTTAAGTGTAGCTCTAATTCAGTTTTGGACTCTAGTGTCTCATGTAACAAGTCAGTGTAGCATAGGGTAGTTCTTAGCCTAAAGATATCCAGCTAAAATCGTCCAGAGTAAAAATGACTGTCTAAGGTCTGCCTTGTCTTTTGAAAGGGAATCAGTCTTCATTCATGTCAAAAGGATATTTCAGCAAGTATATTTCTGAGTTCAGTGCTTACATAGATGGAATGAATCTAGCTTTTGCTGTACTTCCCAGAGCAGTGATTTCATGGGCCCTAAAGTAGAGGTTCCATTCAACAAGCAAGCTGTTGTATGTGGCTTGTTTCACTTTACTAATTATAGTTAGGTATGGTCCTTGTATGAGACATAGTGACACTTTAATTGGAGAAAATACAGCCTCTCAGGCATGAGACCAAGAAGAGCTGACTGTTACTGAAGTGTGGGATCTGCAGTAAACTTTAAATGAGAGCCCAAGTAATAAGAATGGGCATATTCACTTTAGATACTGATATAATTTATGCAATTATTTCTAGGAGTTTTCCCCAGCTCACCAGTATCATGTAAGTTTACTCTGAGCTGAGTTTCCCACAGATTTTTCTCATTCATGGACTAGTCTTGATTAAATGAATTTTCAGATCCTGAATCATACTGTAAAATAAATTCTTATTCTATCATCCCTATTATCCAGTCTTTATGAAATATATGCCTCCATATGTAATTTTATGTAATATATGCAATATAGTAAATTCTTTGTTAATCTGATTCTTGTACTATGTTTTAGTTAATTTTCCTGAATTTCTTAAATTCTGACTATGGGTATTTGATTTTTCATTTTCCTTCACATTCTGGGATGAATGGATATCAGGAAGTGTGGTTCTTGTCATAACCCCAGAAAGGCTCTGAAAGGGTCCTTTTTAATCATGGAAGAGTAAATAAAAGGATAAAATTGCAACTAAGAACAATGTTCTGAATTACTACAGTCCTGTGAGTATGATTCCATCCGAATTAGTTTTTATGTTGGATATGAATTCATACAATATAAAGGAGAAGTGAACAAACAATTTACATTATGAAAATGACAGATTTTGAAATTGAGCACAGTAGGCTGGACAATGCTGAATAGATCTTTTAAAAAATTGTTGCCCACACACTAGCACATGTTATCATTCTTATCAGAATCAAACAATTAAAGTTTATGTAATTTTTACCCTGTGCACTATACATAGTATATGTATTTTTAAAATATTTTTATAGTATAAGAATACACAGACTTTGCATGCTCACTTATATCTTAAATAAAGAGTGAGAATATTTTTAATATGTTAAGATCACATGCAAATGTCCTCTGAGGAGATGTGTGCATTAATATGATATTATTTTATTTAATTAGTTACACTTTTAAGAAATGTTCTGTAAGTGTTTCATCTTTCACCACTATTGGAGTCCCCTAATGTGTTGTATGAATTTGTACAAGTAGTAATAATCTCTATATTATCTTTTGAGAAACCAGTTTAGCTAAAATTAAATTGCATTACTTTTTAATCTACTTACAGATATAAAAATTATGTAATATTAAGGGTTATATTCAATATTAAAGGGTGGTACTTAGAGTTAATAATGAAATATAGAGATGATAAATGATAGGTTTTCATAGGGCAGAAAAAAAAGATGGTGACTGTGGGAAAAAAAAAGAAAAAAAAAGGAAAAATAGAATGAAAATTAAAAAAAAAAAAAGTGCCCAGAAATGGAAACTCTCACTTTTCCAGTCCTTTGCTTACTTATCATCATAAGACAAAAATAGTGAACAAACACTTCAACTGGTTGGATAATTAGATTCTCTACGTTTGTATAGAAAAATAAAACATTTATTAAAAGACCATCACATAAGAATTTCAAAGAATAATGGCTGTCCTTAGGGGAAAAATTATATCCCTGAGTAATTAATGATGAAAAATATATTGGAGGGAGAGGAAGAAAAATAATGAAAATAATGGATATGCTTTTGCAATACAAAAAAAATATGAAACAGCCTAATCAAGGTACAAAGCACAGATTCCTGTGGAAAAAAAAAAAAAAAGTGTTATTTAATCTTGTATTGTGTAGGCAGATGTTAATGATATAAGAGCTGCTAATGTAGTGAACCTTATTTCTGTACCAAGTGATAAGCCTACACAGATTTAGTATCCTCATATGGTAGCATATTTGGTCACATGAAGTTTCAGATATAAATATTACAGAACTCTAAGGTTGCAATTAATCAATTCAGTTGTGCTATGAGAGTTTTTTAATCAGTTTCATCTCAATTCTCTGAGCACTGTTTAGGGCTGCTATCAGTGAATGTTAAAGTACGAGCGTTAACTGCAGTCTGTTAACAGGTGTTTATTTAGTTATGCCTTGGAGTGAAATATTTCTCCTGAGACTAGAGTTTGAAGGAAACTCATTTGCTAGATAATTTTCTACAAGGGTGTATATTTTCTTTTATTTCATTTTATTAATCTAATAGAAACTAGATCTAGGTTCTAATGACCTTGAGTTAAGAAACACTCAGGCAAAAAGACAGACTGAGGTAACAATACAACATAGATAAGATATTGACAGCCATAGACAACCACAGCAAAAAAATTCTGGTCAGTGCTCTATGTCACATGATTAAATGCTGGTCTGTTAGGCAGAGATTGATTTAGCCCTCAGTGTATACCACAATTTTATTTTTTTTTAGTTTAACTCGAAGAGTTTCTATGAACCTTTGAGGGGTGACCTTGCTTCATCTATTTTTTAATCCTAAGAACCCCTCAGACATTCATTTAATTGTTGGGTACAGAGAGTGAATTCACAATAAACAAATGTCTTGAAGGAAACAAAAGAAAAGAGGAAGAAACAGAAGTCAGATGTGACATCAACTCAGTAAAAAAATTGTTTGTACCAAACCCACCATATATTTAGAAACAGAAAAGAACTGGTCAGAGTAAGAGATATTTGGAAGACAATAATACCAAAGTTCATTTTGTTTTGGTTTAGTTTTGGGTTTATTTTTAACTTGTATGAGAATGTTAGAACAGGGGTTGCTCCTGTCATGAAAAGAGGACACTTATTTTCATATCCACACAGTATTTTACACTAAATGCATTATGAATTGTAAAGTAAACCAAGCTTTTTTATCTTCAAAAAACATTTTAGATGTCCATAGTCAACTGTAGGCTGTTTCTGCAAAGGCAGCTACAAACAGTTAACAGATGATAAAGTGCCTCTCACTGACAAATATTGCTGAGACGTACCATCTTTCTTTGCAATTTAATCCTTCAGTTTAAATAGTACTCTAGATGTAGCTAAATTAAAGCTTAATTCTCAGTCATAAGTTATGCGTATGATGAGATTCTGTGCATTTTTTGTTTCTGTTTTTGTTTCATGTCTCTCTCCTTTATCCCAGTTTAAATTTAACCATAGAGTTTTATAAGATTTCTCTTTTTTTCTCTTGCTCTCCCTTTTTATTTTCTTTTTTTTCTTAAACTTCCTTCATTTCTAAACCATGTAAGGATCCTGGCATGTACCATCTTTCACAAGTCAGAATGATTATTTCTAGAGTACTGTCAGGTTAGATAAACTTTCCATCTTGTGTTAAATCCTGAGTTGGAGTGCTTAATTCTAACACAACCTTCCAGAGTACGACAGCATGACACTAGGAATCTACTGATACATGGAGGAAGTACATCTGGAAATTGAATGACTCATTGAACTTTTAGAATATGTCTTCCTTTATAAGTTTCAAAATTTATTAGCATAATTCATGTTAAATGATAGGATAAGGTTTCATATTTTTAAGACTTTTTCAGATACATGATAGCTATAGACATAAGTCTATATGTATGTACATGTGTGTGTATGTATATATATATATTTATATAAATAAGTGGGTAAGCAGAGACATAGCACCATATAAGCATTAAAGTGTTGTATATGCTTACAGCAAAATTATTATTTCAAAGATTCTGAAAGTTTTTTATCATAAAGGCTTTGATGATGATGATGATGATTTAATTAGTAGATTTCTGTTTTGGTTGATGCTGAAGTTTTATTCTATGTATATGTTTAGCTTTCTTTTAGTATGTTTGCCAGCTGTTGAAGGTCAGTTTTATTGTGGTGTAGACATGGAAATGTGTGTGGCATATCACTGTACCAAGAAAGATAATTTTACCGCAAACTTATGGAAATTCACGGCAAAGCTAACAATTCACTTAAATCCACAGTTATGAATAACTGAAAAGAGGTGACCATGTCACAATAATTCTTTTAATACTTTCCACCATTCTATGATCTAAATAATAAATGAACTCTCTCAAAAAAAAGATTTGAAGCAATAGGCAAGAAATTACTCTGTAGGGAAAGAAAGTTAAATGTGGAAGATTTATTCGAGGAGCAAAGAGTTTTGCTCAAGGAGGTTTTCTCTGCTGGGAAAACTAGGCCTAGGAAAAACCCATCGTGGGAGAAAATTCTTTCCCATGAATAGTGCTACCTATTTTCTGCCTGTCTGTTTTAAGAATTTAACTCCCCTGTCACAAGAAGAGATAAAAGTTCTCACAGACATGCTTGAGGCCCCTGCTGAGAGAGAGGGAGACCATAAAAGCACAGGGGAAAACACAGTCTTGAAGTTATGTACATGCAAAAGGTGCAAATACACACCTGTTATAAAAGCACCAAAACAGGCTTCCCACTGCGTTTTAACTTAGCCAAGGTTTCTGACTTTGGAATAAACTTTTCCTTAATACCTTAGCCATGATTTGGTCATTGGGGTTTACCTGTGTGAGCATCACTTCTTGCATATTGAGGTTTTAAGAACTGACTTGGAGCAAAAGATTCAAGATAACCAATTTATTTAAGCCTTAAAAGACAGGCTGATTACACCTCATTATTACCTAACATGAGAAAACATGAAGAAAATATTTCTAAGATCCAGTAGAAAGAAATAAACTTAGATAAATTGGGAATTTAGAATAGAACTAATACACTCTTTTTTAATCATTATGCTTTTTTAATCATCATTGGATGTGCAGGATTCTCTCTCACTTGAAGTCTTTAACCTAAGAAAGCAAATTTTTCACTGAAAGTTCTGTGTTTCATTGCAAAGCAATGAACTTGACAGAGGAATTCCAGTGGGCTTGGTTATAGAAGAAGTCAGAATAGATTAAGACAATTATTCCTTCTGGTCAGAAAATCTATAAATGAGTACAAACTTCCAGCAGTGACATTTTCTTGGATTTTTTTTTGTTTGTTTGTTGGGGGGTTTTTTGTTTTATTTTTTTTTTCTTCCTTTTTTTCTTTTCCTCTTCTTGTTTTTTTTTTTTTATCCTCTCCTTCGTAAAAGGAACACGGCATTAACTTTCTACTTTGCTGATGCCTTACTAAATACTCTTTAGTATGTCATAGCTAAAGCGTGAATCAGGCGAAAACTTAGGAGAAGAGAAAATGGAGAAAAAAAGAAGAGGAAACTTATTTTGTTTTGTGTTTGATTGTGGGTCCTTGTGAAGCAAGGCAACAAACTAAAATGCATTTAGAAAAAAACAAAAACAAAACCAAACCACAAACCAGAAAACAGTTGATTTCACCTATCTGTTTTACTACAAAATAATTAGGATGTTTTGTGTTGCTTGGTACAGGGATGAATGTATATGACAACCTTGAAATAATAAGGTTTTACAGCATTGCCATATCTATTGCAATTCTTTAGTCTTAAACAATTTAAAAATTAACCCTTCCATCTTCTATACCTTCTATTGTACATGCCTCAACTTTCATAAATTATTAATTCCTTGATGGGCAGTTAGATATACCCTGGCAAATTTCTGTCTGGTGGTGCGCAATGGAGAATTCTATAGGGCTACGATTTGTAACTTTCATCAACTGCTATGGCAGACAAATGTTTCAATTAATAACATTATAGGTAGAGGTGCCCTGTCTAGAATATAGGACATAATTTTTCACATTGAATGAGGTTGAAATTATAAAAGGCATGTTTTATTTCTCCAAGAAAAGTGAATTTCTTGCAGTTAAGAACTACTTTAGGAATGTTGTTGGTAAAATGCAAAGCTAAATTTAGCAGTTATTTTGAAAGTACAACATTTCTGCTGGTGAATATCCAAATATTACAGCAGATAATCACACCTGAATCTAAAATATTTTAAATATTTTCTTCCCGTGTCATCCAATTTGTCCTGATCTTTTTATTTTTGAGCCCAATATATGTTATCATATTTTTCAAGCTACAAACCCTCTACTCAACTGGATGATAAAACTTGTAATTTCAAATAAGTCCATATATTTTCTTGTTCCCCTGTCATAGAATATTAATTGCTGTTATTTAAAGATATTTAAAAGAAATTCAGCATGGTTAATATTGCAAATTCCAGCATTTGTAACATGGAGATTTTCTTCATGGTTAGACATATATTTTTCATTAAAATTGCTATTATTTATACTGCTAATAAAAAGGGCTACTGAGTATATCTTCTAGTAAATATCAATGGCTTTATCTAATAAAGGACGTGAGGATTCTGAATATTGTTTTTTGAAGTATCTAACTTTATTCTGGAGTGGGACACACAATCTCTGATTTAGGTGCCTAAACAGCTATGCAGAACATAAGGACAGCAAGGTACCTCAAAATGGGATGTAGAAACCAACATTCAGGAAAGAAAACATAGAAGTAGAGTTTTCTCTTCCTAAATTGTTACCAACAGGACTGCCACTTGGAATTGACAGTCTGGAATTGTTCTGGTGTAAGCAGACCAAAAGGCAATTCTCTCCTTCTCTGAGAGCAAATATGACTTGTATTAAATTCTGCTTACTGGAAAAATGTCATAAGTTTTGATGATAACAAGCATTGAAATCATCTCCATTTTGTCCAGTCTTGATATGCAATTTGTAGGTTCTGAATGATACTAGGCTTCTATCTATTCAGGCTCATAAATCTGAAATGTGTACAGAGGTGCAGCTTAAATAGTGAGGTGAGCATCACAGATAAAAGGACAGTACTAATATACATTAAGTGACACTGACTTGAGATATGCTCAGGAACTAACAAATTTAGCTTGTGATGTCTAAATTCTGCTGAATTCCCACTGCAAGGACTGTGGTTGCTTGTTGCCTCTAACATATATTATGTTTTCACCTGTTATGGGTATCAGTCACTTTTTTTTCCTGGGAATTGGCAACTAGTTTTGAAGAAAACAAACTGTTACTCTTCAATATAAATAATAAAGAAAGACAATAAAAGTGTATTTTAAAGTGCTACCTATATTAGAAACTAATAACATCTATTTAGGGTATCAGTAACCACAGTTAATTGCCATTGAAGGTTGTAGATTGCTATTTTGTTGTTTGTATAATGCAGGTTTAGACTCCTTGAATTTCCTTTGTACTCTGTAACCATGACTTGGTATTTATAATATTTTAAGATATCATGCTTTTTTAATGGTGTTTAAATGTTTAAGGGGAAAACCCTTAGACCTCAATATTATAACTTTGAGACTGTATTTTCTAATGAGAATTTTTCAGGTTGACTCTTTAGGCATTTCTTGTTCGTTATCTTGTCTGTGACCTTTAAACATTCTGGAAGGAGATATTTAGATGATACCATTTCTACTCTTAGTGTGTTTGTTTTACATACATTGCTCATTTCTCTAAACGGAGATAAGGAGGGCAAGAAAGAACTGGCATCAGTAAGGTATTTGTTGCTCTTACCATATGCTCCCCCTCCTGCCCCTTTTTGTGCCCTGACCTCTGCAATAACTGCTTCTAAAGGACTTTATTTCTAATTTCTCCATGTCTCAAATCCTACATCTGGGTATGATATGAGGATCTTGTCAGAGAACGTGATTAGAAAGGATGGACAAAGTAAAATGACAGGCACAATGACATTTTAGTAGTGATTGTCACAAGGAGCTGGATTTAAGCAGACATTGACAAGACTGGGCTGCAGGAAGTTTTGCGTGTTATTTGAACTCGCACTCACCAGTGGCTATTGCATGAGCTATGAACGCTAATTAGCTTAAGGAAATACTAGAAAGAGAACATGAAAATATGAGACTAGAATAACTGTGGATAACTTTCCAGAAAAAAAAAAAGAAATTAAAAGCTTACATAACAAACAATCCTTAGCTAGGAAACAAGAGATGGGAAACAGAAGAAAAATTATTCTGGAGATGTACTTATATATTCTCCCCCTTACTTTTTATCTAGTAAAGGCGTGAGCATGAATGCATATACATTGTACCATGTCAGTATAGCATATACTCTTTACCATTGACCTTACAGAGATAAGGTGCCTATGTAGCAAACATTTGGTAAATTCATTTCCATCAAAGACATCAGGTAGTCTGCATATATTGAAAAAAAACCATTGAACATACTGTGACATTTAAACAGCAAGACCTCTGTTCTTTCTTGTCCACATTGGCTGAGAGTCTGAGAGTATCAACTGTCTTATCCACAGGAATTCAAGTACCTTTCTTCAGACAAATGTCTATGCATGTAACAAAGATCAGCAGAGTACCCAGGTGCTCTTACCTTTGTAATTTATTAAACAAAACAAAACAAAAAAACCCCCGTGAACTAGATATTCAAGGTGAGAAACACAGACATTTGCAAGGTTACTTTTAATGGACTGGTCACAGGATAAAATTTATGCCTAAAAAAACTATAGTTTTTATAATGAGTATGTATGTATTGCCTCCAATATTGTAAATATGAGTAAGCATGATTTGACAATGAATGAATTGTTATTTCCCACAATTCTTATGTATAATTTTACCTCAGATATTGAGGAAATAATATTAATTAATACTTAAATTCCAAATTTTTGAAAGTTAAGCGATACAACAACTGGCGGCAGTAACAATTCTTCTAGGTCTCAGTGTTTTCATGCTCCCAGACAGACAGCTCAGAAAAACAGTACCTTCATCTTCATTAACTTCAGTAATGCAGGAAGAATCCATTGCATTTATTGACTGAAAGTTCTTTAAAATTTTTAATTATTTATGGAATTTGGGATGAGTCAGAAGGGTATCAATTTTGTTATTTAATACCTTAAATTATTAAAGATTCATTATATCATTGATCAAGAAGAAGCAGAAGTGCTGAAAGCCTGAAGATTATTCTCCTAGATAGCAGGCAGCTCCTGCAAGATGTTTGAGAAATATCTTTTTCTTTCAAATTTGAAAAGCTGCCATCTGGAGCTGTATTCCCACTTTTTGCTGAGCAGCACTCTCTTGGCTGAGGAGCAAAGTCGTATGTACTTTTTGGGATAACTTATTTATGTACTCTTGAGCTTCCCTTCACCATGCAATTTTCAGTCAATCTTCCAAAAATGGGGATTTGCAGAGGCAAATCTCCACAGAGATTGGAAGGCTTTTCATGTGGAATAGTCTGAGTGTATCACCTCTGCATAGCCAGTTAATCCACCATCTTTTCTTTTTCAAAGTTTTTGGTTGGTATTTCATATATACTGATAAGAAAAGTAAATGGAATGAGTCTGGAGCCATAGTCTGTTGTGCAAACTTGTGTAATACAGTTGAGATTTGAGATAGACTGGGAATGCAGTGTAAGCAGTCACTGCTTTGTAGTTGTCTGTGCATGTAACATTGCTGAAATACTTTCAAAAAACTGTAGTTTTGCATAGGCAACATACTGTCAAAACACTTTTTTTCAGGACAGTGCGTAAAGTCATATATGAATAGCAAATCTTCAAAGCACAGCTTAGCAGCAGTAATTAGCATTCACTACTAGAATGCAGTCCAAGATAAAGCACTAAAATATTTTTAATGTCAGAGGGTTTTGGGGGTTTATAGGGGTTTTGTGGTTTTCATCTTATTTTCCTTTAATCAGGACAAACTCTTTTTTGTGACATATGATTAAGTTTGGAGATAAGCAAATCACTGCTGTAGTCCTGGCATTAATAACGTTACATACATCTGACAATATGGGATAGTAGATATTTTGGAAGCAAAAAGGAATGTTTACTATGTTTATGCCAGAAAAAGATGTTTAGCCTACAGCTATTTCATGGCAGGATCAGTGTCCAAGATCTGAGAGAGATGGAACAGAACTTGCGTGCTTGCAGACTTTTGTTGTTATTTTTGCATGGAAAATAGCAGAAAGAAAGTCTAAAAAGTCCTTCTATTTGAACATTCATGGCATTTCAGGACTAACAAGAAGCATAATTATTTACTCTGTATAACTGCAGATAGGCATCTGTAAACTTACTTTCTACCACCACTCATCAGTCACTTGGCCTTTTTCTCTCTAAGTAACAGTGATGCAGTAGAATTCAGCAGCACATGAGCTCAGCTGATATCTATCTCAATTGATTAACTGTCTAGAAGATTTGATTTTCAGAATAGGTACCCAAGAGAGCTCCAATTCATTAGTGGTTGTCCACATGTGATTAGAAACTGTGGGAGGTCTAACCCCCTCTTTTAATTGATCCAATTTCATATTCCTTGTGGTCATTAAGTGTGTTAATGGTAACTTAGCACCTGTATTAAGAAACCAACTTAACAACATCCTATAAATGACTCTAAGTCAGCAGGTGCCAAATTTAGAGGGAAAAAAATTGCATGATTGCTGCTCTAATGTTACTGCAGGAGGGATATGAAGTAATAAAATGTTGCAATTGTTTAATCCATCATGATCAAGTAGTCATCATCTGATGATAACATGATTGTTATGTTATTACTATCCTTTGTTACTGATTGCCCCTTCTTTGCTCAAGGGTAAAATTCCTTTTTTATGTTAATAACTACACTTGCATTTTATGCTACTTTGTAAGGAAGTAAGACTTTCCACTTTCTTCACTGTAGTGATATCATAACATTGCAGATAGCAGGCTGTTTTAGTTATAGGTTATGCCAGAAACACTCACAAATTCTTTATTCTTGTGCTGTGTTTACACAGACATTTTACTTGAGGAGTCTGCAAATCCTATGAAAAGAAGCTCTCACTCTAATAACCTGTTATTTCTAATGTTGGTGGGGGGGTTTTTTGTTTGTTTGGTTGGGTGGTTTTTTTTTTTTTTTTTTTTTTTTTTTTTTTTTTTTTTTTTTTTTTTTT
>JAWWLV010000088.1:79750705-79822858 GCA_035041135.1 Platyrinchus mystaceus
AAGACACAATGAGTTAGCAAAAAGACTACAAAAAGCCATTTTGAAGCATACAAGACATTTAGGCTGGTTTCTTCACTGTCTTCACAAGTCCATTTCTGACAGGACTTCTTCCATCTTAAATACTGCAGGCTCCTGCCACAGCAGCTGAAACCAAAGCCCCCGTTCAGCAGTGGTGTTTATGGCCTACCCTTGTGGTCCTCCAGTTCATTCCTTTGTTTTGCTGCCTGTGTGAAAACTGTGCAGTCAAGTCCCACCAGAACCATGAACACTTGTGTATTTTGAGATACAGAGCACGCATGCACAAGAAACTTGCTTTTCCAGCTGTGCAGTCAAACAGTTCATTACATGGAAGATCAGAATAAGCCCTATTTATTGCCGTTGTTGTAGATAGCATCAATTAAAATAGCCCTTAGGAATACCCATCTTTCATCGCTCAAAAGTCAACTCTGTCTAGTTTTTTTCTTACTCTTTTAAAAGAAGGTGCCTGGACATCCTTTCTCCCCCTTAAAAAGCTTCACTGGAATAACTGGTATTTCCATTGTGCCAGGTATTTGGTGCAGGTATTGTGCAAAAATGAAAATGAGCTATGTGGCATTTTTCATTAGTTCTGAATGTTGTGTAAAAATGTGAAACATGAGGAGGGAAAAACAGTGTCTTCATTTGTGACTGTTTTTTGCTAATCTATAACATATTGTACAGTTTTTTGCTGCTCTAAAGGTGACATGTAGCAATACATCTCAGAGCCCTGGACTCTGATTTTTTTTTTTAACATTGGGTATCATAAGACTTCTTTAAAACTGAGTTGCTGCCAGCTAACCTAAATTGGGGCTGTCCTTTGAGGAAACCAATTCCCAGCAAGTGTGGGTGTAGCCTATTGAGGGATGGCAGTTCTTCCTCTCTGTCCATCTGCCAGCTGGCTCAGCCCACAATCTGCTTTATATCCAGCTGGGAAATAAGGAACTTCAATACAAGATAGCAAAATAATTGAACATATTTTGAAATAGCTAAACCACTAAAGCAGTAATTTAGAAAAAGCCATCATACTGGCTATCGCAGCTTAAAAAGAGCAAAAATTCTTTGTATTAGCCTTTGTGCGATTTACAGGTAAGATAATCAATTATTCTAGGGCAAGTTTACCTTCCAACATGACCACTGAAAAGTACACAAAGCAAACCATGTAGCAGCTTAAACCTATGTGTACCCAAAAGAAAAGGAATAAAGAGTTAACCATAATGAACGGAAAAACAGCCTGTTCCTTCATGGTATTTTCATACAAGTTTAGGTATAATACCAATCTGTTTTCCTCTGAAAAACCTATCTACTGCAATTTACTTTGTACTACATGGTGATATGTTGTATCTCATTCTTTCTATGCATGTATATATGAAAGAATTTTTTTTTTCTCTCATTCGCACATTGACTTTTTCTCTCTTTCTTAACTTGGAAGTTATTTGTACTGCTACATATATAGAAGACAAGATCTGAGTACTACTTGTACTGTGTAATATTTTGCGTCCTTCTCTGTCTGCTTTCCTCCTTACCACAAGCCTGTCCACCCTGATGTGCGCAATAGCAGTGGTGCTTGCCAAGTCTCATATTTTCTACCAAAATAGCTCCTCTTCAGTGTGAGATAGACAGAGTGCTGTTCTGTGAGTGACAGCACAGTAACTCAGTATGTAATGAAGAATCTGACTCATTTGCAAAAGTGATACAGGTATTTATTGACTATGCTGGTGGTTAGAGTTGAGCAAGAACTGAAGAAGTATGCTTTCTTTATGGGTACTCAGGGTGGTTTTACTCACAGCTGCAAAGGGAGGTGTAAACTACCTGCACCTGAAGCAATGAGCCCCAGGGGAGTCCCAGTCAGATCAGACTGAATTCTTAACCCAGCTCTGCTGCCCAGCTGCATCACTACCTTCAGCACACCCTGCTGGCTCTCTGGCTTTGCTCTCCATTTCTCAAGCAAGATTAAATGCAATCAGATTTTCCTTCCTGCTACCAAGATTAAAAGGGTAAGCTAAGCATGTCTATGAGGGCCTTGGGTGGCATGTTGTGAAGAAACCATTTTGTTGGTTTTGTGGAAGTCTGTCTTTAGCAACGCATGGTCAGGCCAGCATGTCCCTGATCTCCCATGATCCTTCTCCATTAAGGAAACCAGGAGCATAATCTCATTAGCTAATCCATTGTGGTCCATTACAAGCATGCTTTCCATGTAAAAAAACCCAAAACAAACAAAACAAACCACACAAGTGATTTAAGCATTCCTTTTTTTTTTTTTTTCCCCACATAAGCTTATTCCCTGATGCAGCTCCCAGATTTCTATAAGACATTTTCTGGCCCTATACTTTTTCTTCCTCTCTTGGGATTTTTCTCTTGCACTTAAGGGATTCTCTGACCCCTCCCTTAACACAAGCACGATGATGCTAGTTACCTGGATAACACTGTTTTCTGAAGCTCAAACACAGAAGTACAAAGATACTGTGCTCTGACTACCAGCTAAAAGCAAGTGCTTGCATGTATAGCTTGAGTGCATGAAGCCTTGCTGTTCTGTCAACCTGATGGTTGGTCACTAGAGAAGTAACTTGAATTCCAGGATGTCATCTGCCTGGGCATAGGAACAAACATTTCTGTTGTTAGTTTAAAATTGAGCTAAATTGTATTTACAAGCTTCTAGTGCTGGGGTTTCCACAGCCCCTCTGACTTCAGTTTATTCCAGATCCCTTTCATTTTTGAAAGACAGTTCAATCTAGGCGTGTATCTCCAGCAGGGCCCTTGCAAATGCTCAGTAGAACATAAGAAGTCCTTGCAGGATTACCTGTAGGTCTTGCTCACTAGTCCCCCATTTACATGGCCCTGCACAGCGCTCACCTTATTGCACAGCAGTCTGTCACAGGTTTGTGTTCAGTTCATGGTCCACTGTAATCCCCAGAACATGTTCTCCAACATTTCCTAGCTATTTGGTCCTGATTTGTACTCATTAAATTGACTATTCCTGCCCAAGGGTAGTGCTTTGTACTTGTCTTGACAAAATTTCAGCCTCATTTTTTTGCTGTCGGTTCCTCCAATTTCTCAACTTCAATTTCTGCCTCTGGTATATTTGTTGGAAGGAGGTAAAACAGTGATATACTGAATATGTTCACAGTGACCTCATATCCTTGAGAAACTGGTAAAATGTTCAACAAGAAGAAAATTCAAGACTTGACATGTTGCACTGACTGTCCTGCATTTCCCTGTAGGAGGGAAAAGTAGTGACTACAAACTTAATCCAAAATCCAAAAGTTTGTTCTCCATCACAATCAGTCATAGTTGAGCACTGTTTTTATTCCTGGTTGCCCATGCAGCCCAAAGCTCTCCCAAGGATCTCAGAACATGAGGATGGTGGGCTGCACCCAGATGTGCTCCAGCATGTGCTGCCAGCATGTATCTCTTCCTATTGATCTGAAGTCACTGGAACTACAAAGTCAGGTCTGCTTGAGGCTAAGTGTGCATTTGCTGCTTTGCTGGATCAGGGCCTTAATCTTTAGATGAGGTGTCAATATGGGAATACAAATCAGATTAACTGCAACCAGATTTCCCTATCTTCTAGTAGGAAGGATAAAGCATTTCTTGGTTTCACATCTGTGTTGACAGATCGAAGTAATATGTTATAAAAGTTTATTATTGCTGCTTGAACAGCAATGTATGCATTTCATAAAGGCACTGATGGCAAATAAGCAGAATAAGGAGGTTGTACTATTTAGTCTTGCTTTTAGTAGAAACATTGTCTCATTTACAGGCAGATTGGTATTTGTTAATGATTCCAGTATTTAGCAGCAGCTACTTTTTTCCCATTTGTTAGGAAGCCTCTAATAGCTTAGTCCAGTTGAGCTCATTTCATAGCTTCCCCTGACTGTGGGACCATCTGTTATCCACCTCACTTTTTTTTCTTTCTCTAACTGGTTTCACACAGGCCCTTTAGTTCATTTTCAATTAGGGTAGTTTGGAGAAAATCATACTCTAATCTGCAGTTGCACTGTGTGTGTACGTGTGTTATCCCTGCCCCAGTGCCCACCCTTCCACCTCAACTAGATGGAAAACATCCCATGATGACAACTGTTGTTGAATTTACCAGGCTTGGTGGAAAAAGACGGGTATTTTCTCCAAAACTGGTACATTTCTGCAGGTAAGCCTATAAAACCTGCAGAAGAGGGTAGTGAAAATGTCTAAAAATAGAAAAAGGAATAGAAAAAAAAGTGCTAAAAATATTGAGACTTTGTTTACTCATACTGTTGACCTTTTATGAATATATGTGCATATATTCATAATATATATGTATACATAAATACTGTTGACCTTTTAAATCTATACATACATAATACATAATTTATAAATATACATTATATATGTGTGCGTAATATTTTAAAAATCTATCTCACTTCCTTGGGGATTTTCTCTTTAATTTAAAAGTTGGCTTCCAACTTGTACAGGTCATGAACGAGGCTGGAGAAGTATAGGGGAAATGAAGAGATATTAGAAAATTCCTAGGAGCCTCTTGAAAATATCTCTAGACAGATGAACCTGAAGGCCTGTTTTGCTTCTGGAAATTGTGTTGTGGTTTGGGTTTTTTTTAATAATTTCAGGCTCTGAGCAAGAGTTGGAGAATGCTGGACTGGGGAATTGCTGTTGTGGAGAAGATTTTTAGAAGCAATAGTTCAGAAACAGAAGGGCAATGTCAAGCTTGAAGGAACCTTGCCTTGCATCCACTGTCATTTTGTCATAATGAACAGAGTCCTGTGAAATCCTCAGGACTTTAAACAATTCTGGTTTCAAACTGGGCAGGTGGGGTGACAATCAAGGTATAGCAGACAAGTTCTGTTGTCTGCAACAGCGTTGCAACAGGCTGGACCATTGATAAGCATAGGAGCAATGTTAATTTGAGATGTAAATTTTCAAAGCTCAAAGTTCACTCGCTGGCTGCAGGAAACAGGGTTTCTGCAGAACTGCTCATGGCATGTTACTGATGCGGGGTTTGCCTGAGCACAGTTTTTCTGCCTGTCTTGTGGTGCCTTCAGTCTGAGTCTGGCAAAAGCTTCTCCAGTTGAAATCTTCTTTTATCTCTATTTCATAGCCCCAGAGAGGAAAAACGCAGGTAAAATGCAAATGTCAGCCCGGAAGCATTTCCATTTTGGCTGGGAGCAGGGCACTGCACGGCTTGGCCAGCCGGGGAGCCTCTTGGTAGAGGGCCTAGGAGAGTTGATCTGTGTCCCCTGCCCAGACTCTTGCAGCCGGACTGCAGCCCTGGCCTCTGCTGTCCTGGAGCCTGTGCGTGGCCCCCCACATGGTGGAGAATGAGAGATAAAACTGAGCTGCTGGTGGGGCAGGGACGGTTCCCAGGGTCCCTCGTGGGGTTGGGGAAGAAAACTCCCAAATAAAATGGGGAAAAGGCAGGGTGAAGGACGTGCTCCAGGTTCATGATGGGAGGAGTGTGAGGGCTTCCCCTGGTGATGTAGAGACACCAGTCTGCTCTAGGAGCTGCTAAAGGAAGGGTTTGTGCAACCGTCTCATTACTGAAATATCACTGCATCCGTGCTGCTGTGCCTTTCCGAGGCAGCGAGGCATAAGATTCCGTATCGCTGCCTGCAACAGGCGTGGATGCGACAAGTAAGAGCCGTGGACACTTGTCTGAGAACCTGGAGCCCTCGGTGTTCCCGGTGTCCGGCGTGTGGGGCTTCGCTGAGGTTCCTGTAGCCCCACCTGGTGTCGGGCCGTGGCAAGGGAAGCGCTTCCAAAGCCTCCCGCTGCTCTTTTCCTCTCTCTGTTTCACACAAACTGCTTCCCCGTGAGAGCCTCCCCAGGTGCCTGGCGAGCATCACCGCCTTTTGCCCGGGGCGGCTTTCCTCCTTTCCAGGAGCAGAGTTAGTACCTGACACTTTTTAGCTTTCCAGCTGCCATGGGTAGCTGGGATTTCGAAGAAAGGATCGATTGGCATTTGGCTCTTATGCCAAGTTTCACTTACTGCAATTAAACTGGTGATGGCCTTCTTATTTATCAGCGTGACCAGGCCGTGAGCAGTGACAAACCCCAGGTGCCACCCAAAGCGTGCTGCTGCACCGCTGGGTCATGTGGTAAAAGAAATGCACCGACACAGCTAATCAGGCTTGTTTTCTGTGGGCAAGAGCAGTCGCAGCTAAATGCTTTTTTTAGTAACTGTGTGGTTACGACTTCCTGCACTGCTGCCCCTGCAGATCTCAAGCTGAGGAGACAGCAGGTAGCCAGGGAGCTGTTTGCATCCCACCCTGCCGCTGCTGCCTGGGCCATTGCACCTGATCAACCCCATGAGGAGCCAGGGGGAAGCCCAGGTATCAGCGAATGAGATCCTGAATCTTCAGCTCTGGGGTTTATGTCTGTAACCAAAAAATAAAGCCTGGTTTGCAGGATCTTGCATTTTTTTGTGGTACAGAGTAGCAGTTGCTTTTTTCCAATACTGAATGAGGAACCTGAAGAGCAGTGACAATGCTACTACACCTTGTACAAGTAACTGCTAAATCAGTGTTTCCACCTGACTCCTCATCTGGTTTCCTGTGTAGCCACCTATAGACTAGGAAAGGCAAGGCTGAGTTGAGGTATTCTGAATTCCCTGGCTGCATCTCTATTACTGTAATATGTGTAAATATCCTTCCTCTCACTTTAGCAGGACAGGTTTGGGATGCAAGGTACAGCTAGCAAAACAGCTCCAAATTCCCCAGAGGCAGACACGGAAATTCTAAGAGGCAGCCCTTTCAGCCGTAGGCTCTTGCTTATCCTGTTTCTAATCATGGCCATACTCGTTAAGACTCTGCTGATGGAGACAGAAATAAACCAGAGTAATCCTGGTGACCGGCAGCCTTACAGAGAGTTCACGGCCATGTGAGTGACTTAATTCAGCTCATTCTGCCTGGGCGTTTCCTTGTACAATATGTACAGGTACGATCTGCTGCTCACCCACCAAGGCATTGCTCTCCACGTGTGCTGCAGGCGTGAGAGGCAGCAGCACTGCCTGTGGACCCTCAGCAACAAATCTGGCTTTTCCTACATTTGAGTTTGCAGCTTAAACAATGTAGTTTTAAACCAGACTGTGTGTATGTATTAGATGGACTCTGGATTGATTATTGACATGCTTTGGCTTTGCTAACAGCTTTTTGCTGATGTGAATGGAGCTGTTTAACTTAAGATATGTCCTATTAGTAGTTCTATATTGCTTCTGCTGTAGTGGGCGAGAGATAGAGATCTGAGGCAAGACACTTCACTGCACAGTACATTTGACAGGCATGAAAAACAGCACATGCAAAGTTCTGCCTATGTGTCTGGGAAGTGGAATAAACAACCATTCAAAGAAAATAACCTAATTCTTCATGCACACCTGCAGGGAAGCGCCTGTCGGGGTGCTGTGTGCACTGGGAGGAAAGATGCACCTGGTGAAGTGGGTGAGGGTGGGTGCTTTTCCTTTTTACTAGTCAGGTCACTGCTTGCTTTGCAAGGCTGTGCCTTATGAGAGACAAAGCCTGTGCTAGGGAGCAGGCAGCGGGATGGTTCAGATCTGCAAACATAATGACAGGCTGAGAAAAATGGTTTTCAGTGAAGGTTTTGGGTATTGTTGAACAGTCAGAAAAACGCGGAATTGTGCAGCTTCTGACATTTTGCGTGGGGATGACTGCAAATCTACAAGTCTGACTGGGGAGGAAATGGGGGAAAGCCTGTAAAGAAGTAACAGAGGATGGAAATAAGTCTGCACCAGGGAACAGAGGGATGTGGGTACCACAGTGCCCATGATAAGCAGCGCAGTATTTGAACTGTAAACTTGCTACGTCAAGAGAAACTTGCCAAGAGGTGGAATTTGACATTGTAATTCAGGCATTCACAAGTGCTTGAGGGCAATTTCTGACCACAAGCAAGAAGCACTTTTGTTTAGTGTCTCAGGTCAGAGGTTGAGCTTTCAAATGTGATAACACTGGGGTACAAGAACCTGAGCTGATGAAATCACATCACTGATGAGCTCAGCAAATACAGTGATCTTGAATTATGAGTCCCTGTGAGAGCTAAAGCCACCACGTTTTCCCCATTGGCAATTATTGAGTGGGATGTCCATTTCTCCCCCACACTTGCTTTCTCTTTTTCCCTGCCCCCACATGCTTGGGAAGCTGGAGTGTGTGACCATCTGAGCATATGCCAATCTCTTCAAAGATTCTCTGTAATCCCCTGTGCTAATCCTCTTGCAAGAGGAAGGATGCTTATAGGCAGCACTTGCAAATCCACACCCAGAATATTAAGCTTGTTATAACACCTGGCCTGCCCTTTTATCTGCTGACTCGTTTCCAAGGATATTGTTATAAGTTTCTCCTTCCTGTGAACTTCCTTTAAAATATTGCTTCAGGTAAAAGTAATATTTCTTGTTTTATACATGCTTATGAGAAGAAATGGCAACACCTAGGGACAGCTATCATTATTCACTGCATTAATAGTGCTGAACACAACTGGCCACATTTTCCAAGCGACCTCTAGGGCTGCACAAGTCTGCAGATACAGCAAAAGTAAGCAGCTTGATCCATGTGTCTGGACACCAACTGTTGGTCCCATGCCAAGGATCCCCCTTGGGGGATACTCAAGGACCCCAATAGAAGAGCTGAAGTTCCCTGTACCAGCACAAAATGGGGCAAACTTAAGATGTGCCGATATGACAAATGCAAGGGGAACTTTAGCACCAGCTGAAACATGCGGTTAACACACGGCTTCTGTGTTGTTCCAAAGCTTTCAAAGCAGTTTAAGTGCTGAGAGCACTGTAAGGTCTGTGCTGTTTCAGCCCCCTGTTACCTTGCCTTGTGTGGCAGTTCATCCACACTGTGGAAAGGCTCCAGTGCAGTGATGCTGGCAGTGTGAGGTGTTTCAGAGGTCGCTGGTGGCACAAAGAGAGGGATGGTGTCCC
Source organism: Platyrinchus mystaceus (assembly GCA_035041135.1). Taxonomy (NCBI): domain Eukaryota; kingdom Metazoa; phylum Chordata; class Aves; order Passeriformes; family Tyrannidae; genus Platyrinchus; species Platyrinchus mystaceus. The sequence goes on from JAWWLV010000088.1 coordinate 79,759,644, forward strand.
TCCTGGAAGGCACTTGCATGTGTTCCACTGGCAAAGGGTTGGGTGGACAGGAAGGGGATAGGCCACTCTAGCTGATGTCTTCCAGGTGATCAGCTGTGCTGATTCCCTATGCTCATGAAATATAATCCTATTAATGCACAGCAGGCAGGGGCAAAGGCCTGGTAGAAACCTGGGACAGCAACACAGGGAGCAGCATTCAGCTATTGCTGTAGCCTTAGATGTATTGATGCATTCACAGAATGTAATTTGGGTAATACCTTTCAGCCACAGAACATATTAACAAACAATTCATCGGCACTTATTCTGGGGATCTGTTACTGTGGAAAACGAAGCAGTGGCAGTAAAACACATATTTTTGAAGGTGACCGCATGTTAACTGTGCCTCTGCTATCCTCGGCCCACAGGACACTGAGACCATGCTCTCAGACCTTCCCAGAGAGCATCACTGGTAAGTGATCATTCATATTGAACACAGACAGCACCTTCGTTTAAAATCCTGTTTTATGAATTGACAAAGGAGGCCCCACTCCAGCCTTCCTCCCATCTCTCCCAAACCCGCTACACCTGCCCTCATGGCGATGCCTTTGGGGCTGCCACCTGAGGCTACGTGCAGCCCAGGGCACATGCTGGTATTGCCAGAAGGGGTGCGTGTTTATACGATTATGCCTGATGTGAGGCTGCCTCTTCATTGGCATCAGCTGGCTGCCCCTGGCGGTGGCTTTGCAACCCCGGTCAGTGGAACACAGCAGCTCGGAGCATGACGTGGGGCTCTGGGCAGCATGGGAGCTCCCTGCTGAGCAAGAAAGTAAGCCAACAGCCACGCTCCTGGCTGCAACATGTTTCCCAGCACAGAGCCGTAAAGACTCTCCAAGAAGACTGACCCACAGAAATAGCAAGCAGATAAGTGATAAGTACATTCTTATCTCTTAATTTCAAGCAGACATCAATTGAACGTCAATAGCGTGCTTTTAAAAGAAAACCACGGGCTCTTCTGTGCTTCCTGGCAAAGAACACAAGGAGCCCTGTGCTGGAAGGGTCTCCACGCCAGCAGCAAGCAGGGCACTGGCACAGCTAAGTAAAAGCAGAGGTCAAGTCACTTGCCAGAAGTTATCAGTTCCCACAGTTATGGCCACATTTTCGTTTAGCTGGTTTCCTTCTCAGAAGTATTTATGACAAAACGTATGGAAGAGGCTCTCATTCTTCACAGGGATTATGCTTAATCACAATGGGTGTTAATGAATGAAAAATTAAATAAATAAATAATAATGCCCACCAGGCCATTAACAACTTAGGAGGAAAAGGCAGGAAAGGAACCTTGGCTCTGAGCAGGCAGCAGGTACTGCCCAGTCGGAAAGGTCACAGCAAGGGAAGGGCAGAGGAGGGAGCAGGCAAAGGATCAAGGATCGCTGTGCAGCAACTATGAAGGGGCTAGGGCTTAAAGAGAAAAACCCATGCAGGCTCCAAACACACATATTAAAATTTTGGTGTGCAAAAGGTCATTAGATTTACTTCTGTATGTTTAACGATGAATTCCCACCTCCATCAAGTGAGAACACCAAGCTTTATCTTGAAAGATAAGATACCATCCTGATAAACTGATCTAAATCTGATGAATCCATGAGAGATCACATGGAGATAGAGGAAGAGGAATCAATAAAGCATTAACAGGTGCTAGAATTGCTGCCTGTAAATTGATTTGGAATTGTACAGTGCACTGCTTTTTGTAAAATACACCTTAGTCTGTAATTGTGAACTAGACTGTCACAAAGGAATAAGCATCAAGATCCAGGAGCCAAGGACTTGCAGCATGCTCTGAGTGGTACGCAGCTGAAGGAATAAATCAGTTGCATTACCCTAGCAGAGAAACCAGTGAGCTCTGAGCATTCTCTGACTTCTCTGGTTGCCATCAGCACCTGTACTGCTCCACACCGGCACTTCAGCAGAGCTGGGAGGGCAACAAAACTAGAACTCAGACAGCAAATGATGGAAATTAAACTCTGGTCAGGCATCTGGTGAAGAGAATTTTGCAAAATCTGCCTATGTCATAGAGAATATCTCAATAAATTGATTCATACACGCTAGAGAAATTCACCACATGTCCCTGTAGATTACAAAGCTGATTCATCTGGATTTATGCTACAGATTTTGAATGTCGTGGCTCAGCTAAAGTGTAAAGTAACAATGACAAAACAAATTTAAATTCATGCGTCTGTGTGCTTCATCTTTACAAAATCTCTCTCCAGTTCCGTCGTTTTTGCTGAGTGACACCCATACTACCAGCCTGGATACCACAATCCTTCCCTGGAGAAAAAGAGTTTGACACATGGGCTCCAGGGGCAAGGGAGAAGAGGTGGCCTCACTAGAAAGGCAAACTACCAGAGCTGCTCTCAGATGATAGTCGATCTTCCCACCAGGGTCCTGGGACCCTTCATTTCCCTATTCAACATCCCCTATTCCTGCAGTCCAATGGGTGAGTGTTAACAAAGCAGTTGCAGTTTAAGCTGCCCTAGGGATGAGGCAGTTTCTGCATGGCATATGCCCTGGGAGAGCAATTCCCAGCTGCAGGACAGATCGTGGTCTGCCAGGTGCTGGCTGCTTACTCCATACCCTTTGCAAAGATGCAGAGATCTTGGCTGCAACTTCACCAAACATGTTGATGTGGAACCAGCAAAAATCTGTCACAGTTGCAGGTCAAAAGCTGTCTTTTCTACTTGCCAGGCCTGCATAGGCTGTCTGAGGCCATAAGCCAGGCTCCTTCCATTTTGGCTTTTCACTTCATCCTTCAGCTTGCTTTCCTTTGTTCCCTGGCCCTTTCCTCATCCAGAAATCTCCATGCTGGATGTGGTAAGAATTGAGAAAGCTGTTATAAAGCTTATTTGATTTCTCTTTACCAGAGGCATGTTTTAAAAAATTAATTTTTTGAGCTTTCGCATTTTTTCCCTCATTTCCAGGGGGAGCTGTGAACACAATACAACTACAACACTACAAGTAGAGTTTTGCATCTAAGGAATAGAAGGAATGCTAAATATGAAAACTGTCTTTCTTCCATGTTAAATTAATTTTATTCAAGGAGTCAATATACTTCTAAATAAATAATTGGCTGCAGAAAGCCTGCAGGATTTTGTTATCAGTGAAGGAAAAAACAAACACAAGCCATGGGTGAGGGATGTTTCTCCCTGTATCAGCCATGTGGGAAAGGGTTTTGTTGCTCGGGATGAGCCTCCCACTCCTGTTGCATACCTGTTAGAAGGTTTGGACCTTAAGACCAGTGTGATTTTAGAATGGTTTCAACCTGGCACTCTTGGGGGGGTACCAAGAGGCTTTGTTGGGATGGGATCACTCAATCTGTGTTAAAGTAACTGCCCCTGGGTATGGTCCTGAACTAGGTAGTTCCTGATGTGCCAACAGTTGGAGTATCTAGCAATATAAATCCCATCTGGAGGAGGGCACAAGGTGGTATGTTTAAGGAGTTCTCCAGGAGTACTGTACAGTGTTTATGTTGGCATAATGTATAAACTAATTCCCTGTTGTACCTTCTGCTTTCCCCACAGTTCAGGACCGTCCTGCTGAACTGTGAGGGTATTTGGAGCTAGTTTCCAGACACTTTCGTTAGAGATCAATATTGTTCAGAAAGAGCATCTACAAAAAGACCAGACTACTGGCATGCTCAGCATTGCAGCTCTGCAAAGGAGCTGGTTCATGCTCAAGCACCCCCCTTCTGGGAAGCTGCAGCCAGGCAGCAGTCATGCCTGGGGAAATGCAGCTGTGGAGCTTCCTTTCTCCTTCTCAGAAGGGACCATGGAGACTGAGATGTGATAAACTTACATTATTATGTATCTTGTTTGATGACAAGACTGTTGGGCTGCAGCCACCACAGGGCTAGGGTGCAGGAGAAGAGGGTATGCCACAGACTTCAGATAACCAGCTGGGAAAGATTGTTGGTAGCTGATAGTTGAAAGGCTGTGGTAATTTTGAATAATTGAAAACACTGTTGTTTAGCAGAGAAAAACATCTATTCTGATTTTTATCAATTTAATTTACAAGTAAACAAAATCAAATTGTTGTTTAATCTTTACTCAAAAAAAAAACCAACTGCTTGGATACTTTGTTGAGTGTGACTTTCATAATTTTGGAAGAAACAGTATTTTCCATTGGAGATGATCAGAACAATTTTGCAGAGCTGTTCTTACTACTCTTTGGATAAAATATGCTAATGTTAGCAAGGGTACTGCAGTAGGGCATATATGTAATTGCAAGAGCAGCTGGGAAGTCTTCACTACAAGTATCCTCTATCATGTGAAGTCAAAGATCCTCAGGAAGACATAGCTAGAGACAGCAAATCTCTCAAAGAGCTAAAATCCCAACTCAGTCTCAAATTCACTGTGCTGGAGAGAAGGGGCTGTAATCTGGTAAAGAAAGCAGATGTACAGAGTCATTCTGGCAGTTACATCTGTCATGCTGCCTCTCCCTCACCCTGCCTTGATAGACCCACTCTTCCTTCTAGGCATATGTGCTTTGCTCACAGACGACAAAAATAGGCAAGCACAAACGTCAATCATGCGAAATTTATTCCTTAAGATAATCCTTCTTTCAGCTTCCTGCGTTACAGTTTTATTGAGTCCTAATGCTCCATCAGCCTCCAAGGAAAATGCTCCCAGAATTACTGCCAAGTAACGGGCACAGTCCCTGGGGTCTGCAGCAGCCACACAGCTCCCCGACACCGACACCACCCCTGTGCTCCACAAAGGGAGAAACACGTCCTGGCTCTGCACTGCACAGCCTGCTCCTTAGGGATCCCCTCACGCTGCCCGGGGCAGGAGGCTGCTGGAGGGGCCTCGGTCTAGCACCGCATCTGTCGTGTTGCGGGACGGACTCGGGCATCAGGGGCTCTACGTCTGGGGCGCCCGAGTGGGCACGATGTGCGCTCGGGAGAGAAACCCCTGCTGAAGCCGGGGTGCACGTCAGGCCTGGGTGTCGCGAAAAGAAAGCCGGCTGCCCCTGCTGCCCCCTCGGAGACAGGGCGAGGGCCCGGAGCTCCCTTTCGGGGGCCGCCCCGCTGCGCCCTCCCGCCGGCAGGCGGCGCTCGCCCGGGGTGACGCGGGCGTGTCGTCCTTGTGCCGGTGCCAGTTCACACACTTCTACGTTTTATTCCCTTAGGGAGCTGGGTGGTAACCCACGGAAGGCTGGCTCACCGATCATCAAGACTTTACGTTATTTATACATTTTTAAAACAAACAGAGGCATCAGCACTCACTGGTTGCAAATTACGTAACTTTTCTATTAATTACCAATCAACCCCCTCTTTGCGAGTTACATCTCTCGCTTCCCGTGCCAATTAAGTCCGCGGGCGCAGTTTTTCCCTCCGTTTGAGTCTGGGGTCCGTTCTGAGCACGTGGTCAGTGAGCCGGCGGTCGCGACCGCCCACTGCCGGAATTGCCATTCCCGCACTTCCTGCTCAGTCCTGATGGCTTCTCTCGTTGTGGTCTCTAGAGCCCATCCAGTTTGGGATCGTCTTCCCTCTTCCTTGAAACAAAAGACTAGCCAAGCGTACGATGCTCAAAATGCAACTGCTTAATCATAACTGTCCGGCTACTGGCTGCTGAATAACAGTTTAAAAGAAAAATAAACCCCCTGTTCAAATCCTCCGCCCCGGCTCTTCCTCGGGTTTCCCGCCGCCTCCCCGCGCCAGGAAGGAGCAGCTCCGCAGCACCGCCGTCCCCTCCTGCACCGGCAGCGCCCTCGGCGAACGTGGCGGCGGCTCCGCCCCTGCCGCGGTGACGGGGCCGCCCCGCCCGGCGCAGCCATGGCGGCGCCCAGCGCCGTGTGGCTCGGGGGGGACTCGGTAAGGCGGCGGGGGCTCGGCGGCGGGCGGCGGTGCGGGGTTGACCTGACCTGACCTGACCTGTGTCCCGTCGCCAGGTGGAGTGGATGCTGTGTCCCTACGACGCCCATCACCGCGTCCCCCGCGCGTCGCTGGAGAGGCACGCGGCGTCCTGCCGGCTCCGCAAGATGGGATATTCCGCCGAGGAGGAGGTGGGAGCCGGGCTTGGGAAGGCGGACGCGGGGCTGGCGAGGCTGCCCTGGGGTGCCGCCTGCCCGGCTGGCCTTGACCGAGCCCTTTGGTCCCGCAGGCCGAGATGTACGACTCCAGCTTTTTCTACCAAAACGCGAAGATTCCCACCGTCGCCATGGGTGAGCGCCAGCGGGGGCTTCGCCTGGCGGGGCGTCACACACAGCTAGGGGTGAGGGGGGACCCTGGGAGGGCAGGGAACATGAGGACACCCCGTGGGGCGGAGGCCCTCACGGTAGCACATCCCACTGCCTTGTTAACTGTAAGCTCTCCAAGGTCTTCTGAAAACCCGGAGTGTTCCCATCGGGAGGTTTATTTTATCAGATTGTAATTTGTTATTTGCCTTAATTTACCCTCTTTGTGCTTCTCTCACTGTGTAATTCTACTCCATATCCCTGTAGCCCAGAAATGCTTCTTTTTTTCCCTTTTTTTCCCTCTCCTCATTTCAAATGTGGAATACATTAGAATTGTATTTTTAGTTCAGATGTTCCCTTATACATCAATAAAACTATGATGTTCTGTACTATACCATAACTCTCATGATAGACATTGGGAATAAAGACTGACGTGATCAAGTACTCAAGAACTTGATGTAAAAATTCTATGATATCTTTTTTCTCTGCCTGCAGATAAAGATCTACAGTTTCATATTGTTAAGCAGGCTAGAGCTCAAAGTGCCAAGGAAGGCACAGGCTACAGTGAAGGTAAGTAGTAAGCAGATACTGAGACAACAAGAGCTGCTCTTGTGTCCCTTCATTCCACTATGCAGCTTCCTTCATTCCACTATGAACTGCTGTGAGGAATTTAATTTTATTTATTTTTAATACTCCTTCCCTTGTATACCTTGGAGCATAACTGCTTTCTATACTTGGGAAACTAGATAAAGTGAATTTGAGTCTGTCCTGCTCACACCTCTGGTTATATTCAGGACTGTAAAATCAACACTGCAAAATTCAGAAGTTTCTTAAAGGCTTAGTTCTTTGCTCCCATCCCACTACCTACACTTTACTTTCTGCCTGCATTTCCTTCTGTTCCTTGTGGCCCAAGCTCTTCTAATGGTGCCTCCAGCCTTGTTCTTCATGTAACATTTGGTTTAGGGATTAATTGGTAGATGTGAGCTGTGTGGGCTTGTCCACAGATCTGACCGCTCCTCAGATCAAAAAGCAAACAACATGCGTATTACTGTGTTAGACTGTTTCAAGGCTGTCCTAAGAAGTTGTATAAGAACTATGCTGACATGTCTGCAAATGTGATGTTGTCCTTTGACACCTCTCCAAGCTCATTTAGTTCCTTTGTGCTTCATTTTTTGGTGGGTTTTGTGACCAGCCTGAGGACCAGTTTAACACTGAGAGAGTCTTCAAGAGTTCAGACCAAGACTAAGTAGAGATGGCTACCTACAGAAACTGCAGAGTGCGGTGTATGGTTGAGAAATTACTGCAACGCCTGAAAGATACAGCACTTCCTTTCTGTAGACTTTAGTTTGTTAAGCGTATATATGCAAAAGGAAAAGTGCGTTTGTTCAACTTTCCTGACAGTGAAATACAGCAGTGCTTGCTCGGGCGTAGTCTTTCATCTTGTCTTCCTTTCCCTGGCATAGCAAATGGCTTAATGGACAGTTGCCTGGGAAGGAGCTTTCATGGGATGGGCACTGTATTTGGAGCACACCAGATGCATTTCCTCTGGAGGGAAATGGTAGCTCATTAATTTGACACAAGCGCATCCAAGTAGAGAACAGACAGGCCCTGTATGAAGTGGTTCATTGCAAAGATACACCGGTGAGCCACTAGATGCCAGTGTTTGCTGTCCAGTTTTCTCTGCAAGCTTGCCTTTCTCCAAGGGTAACACTGAAACTGTATTGGGTTGGTTTTCATTGTGGCATCTTGATGCACTATAAGATTCCTGACTTGGAATTGTTTGTTAAATTTAAAGTCTTTGGCAGTGAAAACAAAATAATTTTTTATTGTAAATTTCCTTTTGACTAACTGGATCAAAGAAAGTAATTTTCTTTCTTTGTTTTTGTGGGTTTTGTTTGTTTGTTTTTAAAATTCTAACCCTAATTAGAATATTAGCCTAGCTACATTGTAGAACAGGAAAACTGGTCCGAATCAAAAGTCATGAAATTCTTGTAAAATCACAAGCACGTAACTACTGGGGCATTTTTATGGACTTTGGTGACCCTGTAAGAACAGTGCATTTTAAGAACAGAATTCTAGTTTTTTGTGTTTAAATCCATTTTTTCATATTAGAACAGTTCTGGTTTAGGCTCCAAGTATAGTAATGGTAAAATCTTGTATTTTAGGTTTGTTTGTAGACTTATTGTGGCTCCTCTTCCTCTTCTTTGGTGTCTTTAGTGAAAGCAGGATGTGAAAGATTACCCAGCTTCCCTTAAGACCTGAATAATATAGAGAAGCATTAGCTTTGCTGTTGTAAAGGCTCCTGCAAACATCCCATCTTATGTGTTGGCTCTTCTGCCTGGAGGTATGGGAATTGTGCCTTGCAGGGAGAAAGTTGTGGGGAGTAGGATTATGAAGGTCAGGTCAGTGGTTGCTGGAAATTTGAACGTTTTTGAATAAAATGCTTTTTTGCAGGCAATATTCTAGAATATGGCATCCTGTATCTTTAGGAAAGTCACTTTGCTGCTCTTGCAATGGATTGAGAATGGATTTATTTGTTTGGAGGGATATGTGTTTTAACTGGGAAATGGGAAAAGTGAGTACTGGGCTGATCATTCAGGGAAAGAGGAGTGTGCAGGCAGTGTATTTGTTTCCATAACTTTAAAGTTAGTTATCTGAACCAATCTGGAGCACTTTGAAAGTGCCTTTGTTGCCCTTTTAGCTGTAAATCCCTGTGGCAGTCTATTATAAAAGCTCTGTAGAGAAGGTGACAGTGTGAATGAGACTGATTTGCACAGTGGTCAGTTATCTAGTCTCCTAGAACCTTTCATCCTTCTTGTCAGAACAGGTATTTTCCAGCTAGTACTTTACGTAACATTTTAGGAATAAAATAAGCCCACAAGTTAGAGCTGCAACCTCTCTTGCTTTAGCTTGTAAACCAAGAGTTGAAATTGATGGGACAACACAGAGTATCATTTTAATCTGGTCTACTATGATTCCTTCATGGCATATGAAAACCTGGATGTGTGTAAGCAGTCAAGAGGGGTTATACAGCTTGTGTGGGACTTGGGAGGGATTTGGGCCTTTCTTTTCCCTTTGAGCAGTTTTTTATCCTTTCAAATTAAGAAGGTTGAAATTTCTTACAGATACATAGGGGAAGGATGAAAACACCATGGGTGATCACTGCATTGTTTGTTGAGCTTCTCAGTGTTTTCCTGTGTAATTAGGCTATTTTACTAATAACAGCTCTCTGTTCAACCTCCAGGATCTTACTCATTGCTGCCTGTAGAAGTTCCTCAAAATCACAAGCGGTTCACCTGTGACCTCACTCAAGCTGATCGCCTTGCTCTTTATGATTATGTTGTTGAGGAAACAAAGAAGCAGAGGTCCAGATCCCAAATAATGGAAAATGATAGTGATCTCTTTGTGGATTTAGCAGCAAAAATCACCCAAGGTTTGAAGAACAATCTGTTGTTGAATTTATGACTTTCAGTTTGTCTAGTTAGATGAGTTTTGTTGAAAGCCAAACAAAATTGGCTTTGCTGTTTTTCTTGTGGAAAGCATACTGTTCTTAAAAGCCACAGCAAAGACCTGGCATCAGAAAACACTAGTTTGGTGTTCTTTATGATACTTTCCTTCTGGGAAAGCCTCATTGCTCTGCTCTTGGCACACGTGTCTCTCAATGGATGGATCTTCTGTCCTTGCTGCAACTGACTTTGGGTTGTTTAATGTTGCCAACTTACTGTGCAGCTCAGAACAGTATTTGCTATAAGAAATGACGAGATTAAAGATCACTTAAGAGTAAAAGAATGGGAAAGGGTGGCAGTCATCCAAGTGGAGCTCTTGAGCAGTATGCAAATGGGTGTATTGGACCGAGGCCTCTCATCCCTGTTGAGTCATGCCAGTTTGTAGCTACCTATGCAGCATAAGCATCTGTGTCACCTTGTGGGCCCTGGTGTGCCTGGAAGGTAGGAGATGGTGCTTGTCCTCTACACAGGTAAATGTTTTTCAGAATCTGGCTTTTGCAGTCTTTGGCTCTTGCTGTAATACTGGATTGGAAAATATGACCCTTATTTAGTAGGTGTTTGATTAAGTTGCAAGTCCAAATTGCAACCCACTGGATCACGGTTAGGAGACTGGGATCACATAACAGTGTTAGCTTGGTGGCTTTTTAGTCATGTAAACAGCTAGCATGAAGGTTGGAGAGGAAGCTGGTGTGAAATTCACAATAGTTACTAAATGCTGGAGAAACTTCAGAAAGAACACAATATATTTTATGTTCCTGAAAGTATCAGACCTGCTAATGGCCATTTGTTTTACTTCCAATTTCTTGCTAGATGATAGTCAGAAAGGACCAAAGTCCCATCTTGAAATTCTGGCTGAAATGCGAGATTACAAAAGGCGGCGGCAGTCATACCGGGCTAAGAATGTTCATATAACAAAGAAGTCTTACACTGAGGTGAGATCAGAAAATAAAGGCTTTTTTGCACAAAAGTGCTTATTATATATCAGCATAAGTAATTATATACTCTTAAAGACAAAGAGTATGTGTCTTTCTTCACTTCTTGTACCCTGCTTTATTATTGTTGCAAATTTGAGGAATATTTTTGGATTTTGGTTTGCTGCAGCAAGCTGCAAATAACAGGAGCATTCCTAACTGCCAAGTTTTGAATGTGAAAATGCCAGCAAGATATAGTTGACTATTATAAAATGGTGCTATTTAAATTTATACAGAAACATCTTTCTGCAAATAAGACTCTCCATTCAGACATCTGACATATAGGGTTTGGGGAAGATTTTTGGGTGTTTTGGGTTTTTTCTGAGATGTTACTTCCTGTTTAGGTGCTAGTTGAGGCCACTACCATGGCATGTTCATTTTTAATGTATCTTAATCTCCAGGTGATTCGGGATGTGATTGGTGTGCATATGGAAGAACTCAGCAATCAGTGGCAGGAGGAGAGCAGGTTGGATAATGCGGAGATATGTGAAGGAGGGAAGTCGAAATCTTCAGGAAGGTATGCCAGAGCTGACAGATGCTTCAGGCATGTGAGCAGACTGAAGCCTGTAATTTTATTTTACCACCTTCTTCTAATAGCACATACCAGCCTTATCTGAGACATACACAGTTTATTTTATACTAATTCTAGTAAGTCTTACTTCAGAAGCTCTGCCTGCAGGAAGGATGGGGAAAAAATTAGTAAGTATTTTTCTTTCAGGGGTAAGTAGGTAAGTTGCAAGTGATTCAGGTGAACAGGTAGTTTCTGGTGGAGCTGGGAAATGAATCCAAGTAAATCCAAGCTCCCTTTGTATCCAAGTGTGTATAAATGTAGTAGCTGGGTACAGAAGGACACTTGGAAATAAAAGTACACAATTTCTTCCCCTTCTCGACCAGATGACAGAAAATGCTGTGGTAGATATATTATACCTCAGAGTAAAGGTTTCCATAACATACTAAATAATGGAAGCCTTTACAGTTCTTATCACTGTGAATGCTGCTGTGCTGAGAGTGTTTTATCTATACATATTTCTTCCTGTGTCAAGCAACACTGCCCACTCTTTCAAACATTTGTCACTGAAATAAAAATGAAATTATGGCCTAGTGAGAGCATGTTTGTTTGTGCGTCTTCAGCAGATCTTTGAGAGGAGAATGTTTTTGAAACAAACTAAAAGGTGAGACTCTTTCCAGCATTAAAATGAAGGTTAATGGGTGGCCAGAGCACTGGAACAGGTTGCCCAGGAGTCTCTGTGGAGTCTCCCTCTCTGGAGACACTCAAAACCCACCTGGATGTGTTCCTGCTTAACTTGCTCTAGCTGACCATGCCTTGGCAGGGCTGTTAGACTGGATGATCTCCAGAGGTCCCTTCCAACACTAACGATTCTGTGACTCTCTGAGATTGGGTCTGCTGGGTTTTCCAACTGCAGGTAGCAGCTTAAGGCAGGTAGTTTAATAGTTCAGGATTTAGAGCAAAACAGAGTGAACCCCTTCTACTGTGTTGTTTCATAAGCAGAGGTGTTAAGACTGAGGGGCAGTGTTTGTAAGAAAATACCTAAATTAAATTGTGTGCTGAGATGTGGATATATATATAAAAGCATAGGCTTTGGGCTTCTTTCCAAGGGAGAGAGAGAGGCTTAATAAAAGATATGTCCTCTGTCTTACATTGTTATTAGGTCATTATATGACAAAACTGATACTGAAACCAAAAGTGACTCTGAAACTATTGTTATTGGCTAAAATCGATAACCTTTTTTCAGAAGGGAAGACAGGCGGTCAGCTTCCGTGGACTCCCGACAGTCTGGGGAAAGCAGTAAGGATACTGAATGCACAAGACACAGGAGAGACACCAGCAGGAGTCCAAGTAAACGAAGAAGGAGTCGCGAAAGAGGCAAAGACAGAGACTCTCGGAGAAAAAGAGAGAGGTGAGCATAAATAGGGACAGCTGACTGCTGCTTCTGAATCAGGCAGGCACAACCACTGTCTGTGAGAATTTAGTGCAGAGAACAAGAATATCTAATCCAGTAAACAAGCTAGGTTAACCTCATGTGCAGTATGTCAAGTCAGTGCATGAGGCTACTAACACTAAACAAAACGTGCTGTGAGACCACAAACTGTGATCCAAACTTCAGAATTTACTCTCACATGTGAAAGGTGGCACTTCCAACAGCACGTTGCAGGACTAATACAGTACTGTCTCAGACTATTTTACTCCTTCATCAGCATGGTTAAATGGGCAGTATGTCCCACATTCACAGCTAAGTGTGCTTGTCATGTCTAATGCTAATTTCTGCTCTAGTTCACACTGGAACTTAGTAAATAGGATTATTTGTTTCACTAATATGCATACACAGTCAGTTGACTAGCTTTTCTATGGTAGGTGCTTCTAAACTGCTGTTGCTCTTCAGTATTTCTGGACATATTTTTAAGCAAAAGAAAACAAATCTAGGCCACACCTTCTAATACCATCAGCAAGGATATATTTAAATCTACAGGACAGTAGGTGTATAGGACCTGTGTTTAAGCAAAGACTCGGGCTGCTGTGCAGAAGAATTGCTGAACTGTCCCTAGCGTGTAAATGCTGTTAGATAAGTGTGTGGCAATGATTGCTTCTATCAAAGCTGGCTTCATTACACTGTGATGTCATTCATCCTAAACTAACTGCCTCTCTGCATTGCATGACAAGGCTTTGATTAAAGCAACATGGGAAATAAACTGTCTTAAAGTAGCTTACTTTCTTTCATTAGCAGAGGACATGACTACATTTAATGAGAACTTCCCATTTTACAAGTTGGGGTTTTTTCCCTTCAGACTCTGACTCTGAGCCTAACACCCACACAATGTTTGTGGTTTTGTTTCAGGGATGAAGACAAGTATCACAGGCATAAACGAAGAAAGTAGAAACAAGAACCTGATTATTTTGTTTGTCAGCTGTTCAAAAAATTACTTGCACAAGAACTGCTGCTACTGCTGTTGTGCTGAGGACAGTAACACTGTGCACATGATACTGGTATTGCATCATAGCTTTGCTTTGAGACAAAAAAGTGTTAAGGTTTGCCAGAATGGAAGCAGTATATAGCAGAAAATGTGTAAATCTGTAACAGTCACGCATCTTTTAATAAATTATATTGACTTTTCATGTATTTTAGTTTAGTCTGACAAGGCTGAAAAATAAAATCTGTAAGAGGCTGTACTAATTGGACTTCTGGCCCATAGTGGATACAGAACAGAGCTAATCCCTGGAGTCCAGGATCAGTTACAAACAGAAAAGGCATGAAGAGAGCCTAACAGTCCTACCTAACAGTCACCTCTGGGAACACTGTTCCAGACAGACAGCACTTATGCCTAATTACAGCATGTACCAGAGGGCATATTTCAAACTTCTCCAGCAGGCTAAAACATCTTCAACTGCAGCTAGTGGTAGACAATAACATGAAAGTTACTGTTCCCAAGCTCATACTCAAAGAAATTCTGGATCAATGGCATCTGGCAAAGATGATGAGAATATAGCTCTCCACAGAAACTAGTGGGGAGGCACCAAGGACACCTGAAATATTGCTGAGTACCATATTCAAACACCAGGGGCATAACCATTTCCTTCCAGCAATAACTAGGTGTTCCCATCCTGTGGACTCTACAAATGGTAGTGACAGAAGTTGATAAAACAGACTTGGGCCATGCATGCACGTATTAACATACATATTAAGGGTGTGCAATTCTGTTAATTCCTCACACACTCTACTTCAGCAAGGTCAGACACCATTAGCCAAGCTTCTTGCCTCAAGGAAGTAAGTAGCTATAAAAGAAAAGGCTTGCAGATCTATCTTTCCTACAATATTTTTTCTGTTTGATCAAGGTACCAGGAGAGGGCAGTCCATGTGCTCCTGGTTTTTGCCTTCTCAATAAAAGCAAATCTTTCCAGTTTTACTGTAGCCACTAGTATCCTGTTTCATACCTCAGGTATTTCTGCAATTAAGTGTAATTATCTGTCACTAAATACATGGTCTAGTTCTGATGGATTTAGGCTTCTATACAGCAGTTCAACTCAAAACCAAACCCTATGTCAGGCATTCCTTGCCTACATGAAAAATGCAGTAACTCTTTTCATGTCAAAAAAGAGGACATATTTTAAAACAGATTCCTAATTAGACAAGTTCATCTAAGAATGAAAAAAGATATCTAAGTTCTGAAAGGGCCCTAATTAGAGGGAAAACTATTGAACCATTGCAGATCTTGAGGTGGTTTTGTTTAGCAGCTCAGCCACAGGGTTCTCATTAAGTTCTCTTTCAGTAGGGCTTGGTAAAACAGTTTATTTTAAAAAAAAGGCTCTTCAGGCAAACAAGGTAGTCAAAAGACGAGCTGTATTTATGTAAGAGTCAAAGTCACTGCTACCAGAAGCATAATGAGAAACACTCCAATTATAGCTGTCCAGTCTTCTCTAAATTTAATTTCTGTGTTTTACTTCTTTTCTTACAATCACTTACAAAGTATCAGTGGGAAGCTCCATAACAAAATAGCTTTTGCTCAGTGTAAGCAGGTAAGTGAAGGGATGGTCCCTAGGTGTAAGCAGGAGTATTTGCGAGGCAGGAGAACAGTATAACCATGTATTCAATTAACACCCCCTGAGGGGCCATTTCAAGAGTGGGACTAAGAAAATGAAATACCAGAAAAGAGGATCCTGTGGTACTGGAATGTGCAAATTATGGTACTTTGAACACAAATTATTTTCTTGAACTTATTTATTCCTTTTTTTTCCCCCCTCTCACCTCATGCTGAAGAGTAGGGTTGATTAATAAAATATGAAGGTCGGTGGCAGAAAGTGTCTGATCAGCACCATGCCAGATTGTTTGTCCCTGGAAAGGAATAAACCAAATGTTTTAGAATGGCACTTTAACATGGTAAATCCTAGTGTGTTGGACAAGATACAATTTAGGGTTCTATGAATTACAAGCAAAAGTGGTGTGATTAAAAAGTGGTTCTTACTAAAAATTGTTAGTCTGGTAACTAATAATGAAACAGGTCATTTTTATGGTCGTGTCTTGGAGTTCCCATGTACTTGGAGCTCATAGCAATCTTAAGTGTACTGGGTTTGCATGGCAAGGGGTTTTTTGGGGAGGTGGAGGCAAGGACTACAGTGGTGGATTCTGTGAGCTTCTGACAGAGGCTTCTCCCCTGTTTGAGCCAATGCCAGCTGGCTCCAAGACGGACCTGCCACTGGCCAAGGCTGAGCTCAACAGCGATGGTGGTAGTGCATCTGGGGTAACATGTTTAAGAAGGGGAGGAAAAAAACTGCAGTTACAGCTGGAGAACAGAATTGTGGGAATATGTGAGAGCAACAGCCCTGCAGACACCAAGGCCAGTGAGGAAGGAGGAGAAGAAGGTGGTCTATGCACTGGAGCACAGATTCCCCTGCAGCCCATGGCTCAGACCATGGTGAGGCAGCTGTGCCCCTGCAGCCCATGGAGGACCACAGGGGAACAGAAATCCACCTGCTGACCATAGAGGACACACCAGAGCAGGTGGATGCCTGAGGGAGACTGTGACCCCATGGGAAACTCACACTGGAGCGGGCTCCTGGCAGGATCTGTGTCACTGTGGAGAGAAGAGCCCACGCTGGAGCAGGTTTGCCAGACTTGTGACCCCATGGGGGACCCACAGTAGAGCAGCCTGTTCCTGAAGGACCGCATCCCATGAAAGGGACTCTATGCTAGAGCAGTTTGTGAAGAACTGCAGCCCATGGGAAGGATTCAAGTTGGAGAAGTTCCTGGAAGACTGTCTCCCATGGGAGGACCTCACGCTGGAGCCGGGGAGGTGTGTGAAAAATCCGCCCCGAGGAGGAAGGAGCAGAGACAGTGTGTAATGAATTGACCACAGTCCCCATTCCCATTCCCTGTGCAGCTGAAGTAGTGGGTGGGAAAGAAAATGGGGAGTGAATTTGAGAAGGAAGAAGGGAAAGGTTGGGGGAAGGTGTTTTAAGATTAATTTTATTTCTTATTATCCTTCTCTGATTTGATTGGTAATAAATTGAACTGATTTCTCCAAATCAAGTCTGTTTTGCCTGTGACAATAACTGCTGAGTGATGTCTCCCTGCTTGTACCTCGACCCAGAAGCCTTCCATATATTTTCCTTTCTCTGTCCAGCTGAGGAGGGAAGCGACAGAGCAGCTTTGGAGGGCAACTGGCATTCAGCCAGGGTCAGCCCACCAGGCACAGAAAGACCAGTTCCAGATAGACGGTAGGAAGAGTAAGCATCTCTATGCAAACATGCTACATAGAGTAGCATTTGGAGGAAAAGCCTGCTATGGATCTTTTTAAATTGGTTCAAGTGCATTTTGTGTGACCCACGTGTGACTATGGATAAAATAAGAGACCTGCCAATCTCTCCCTCTCTGGTTTATGACCTATATTAAATCATAAAAGCAGCCCGTAAGATGCTGCTGGTTCCAGAACCAGTAATGTACAGGTGATACATGCCTGTATTTAATTGCATCCTACAGGGAAAATTATACCAGACAGCTACTTCAGTATTTCAGAGAAAGATGCATAAATAACAATTTATCTTTTAACAGTTAAAACAATGAAGCTGACAAAAAATAACTACGTACATTTTTGATATAATCTTAGTCAACACTTACTCCTGTCATCATGGCTATGCCATGTCTGTCTGAAGACAGATGATTCACCTGAAATTAAAGGTTTACGGAGAACCCAGAGGTGACCGACACATTAAATTTCCATGCACAGATTTCTACTTACGCTTCTTCTTTAATTTTGTGGAGGAATGCTTCAGTTTCATCCTCTGTTATCTCTCCATCAATACTGGCCAAATATAAATAAAGGAATGAAAATGTTTCAAAGGGAATCGGAGCTGCTCCACCTTCTGGCTCACTTGTTAAGATTTCGCAGGCATGTTTCATTGAACTCAGTAAGGACTGCAGGGGGTTAAGTCAAGAAATGAGACGAAAAGTATCAGAGCCATGAACATCCTTTGTATACTATGACAAAATCCACACTGTTAGCCACTAAAAGTGAGGGTAAATGAGATGAAGGTGTTATCATCATTACCTAGCTTTAAACCCCAAAGTTACCCTCCAGTGCAGGTCCAAGGGTAGAAACAATAATGAAATTCTACTAGAGACAGTAGTAAAAAATACCAGAATCTTGTGATGTTTAAAGATTGCATGGGGTAATATGATCCCTATCTCCAACATGGCCAAATTGCTCTGTTCTGCCACTGTAAGACCTCGAACATCACTATATCTAGTGATAGACATACCTCTGTGTGTGTGTGTATATTTATTATCTCAATGGTTCTAAAGGAATTTTCAGCAGAAGTTAAGACAGACAAATCTACAAGCCCCAGAAAATGAACATGGGTTTGATGATTTTTATTGTGACATTATATTATGTAATTTTTAGATAATATTTTAGCTGATATTTACTGTTTCCTCTATCTATATGCAAGTTCTATTTTAGTAGTTAGTAGAAAAAGCATTGAGACAAAAATCATTTAAAGAACATTTCAGTTCAAAGGCCAATAACATCCGAGTTACCTTAAAAAAAAACCATGCCTCAAATTATTTTCCAAATATACTTTGAAAAAATCCCTTATTTAATATGGTGTTGATAATCCAGTGCCCTATACATGCTGAGCTATATGGGGAAAAGTGTGGAAAAATTAAGAAACTGAGTTACATTCAGTCAAAAACTGGTTGGATGCCATTTAAGAAAGAAAAAAACAACCAAACATACACACCTCCCCCCCCAAACCAAAAAAAACCCACCAAAAGAAACCCTTAAAACCACTCAGGCCTTTATTAACACAAGTGGTAGTATTTTTTGCTGTCACATTTTCAAAACTCAGCCTTACCTTTTCATTAACAAGCAAGCAATGACTATGTAAAAAGACTGTATTTTTAACAGTAGACTAGCAATACTTAAATGCAATATCTGTTTCAGATCTAGAACAGAGGTCAGAGAAGTGTATTTTATAATCCTTTAACAGTTTTACTTAATGTATTTCATCTCCTGGGAGGCGTCTCTGTGGAAGGAGAGGCAGCTGCCTCTATGATGGCAGAGTTTACCTTCTGCATTTTGCTACCTCTCTATTGCCCTTCCTGCCACTGTCTCTCACAACACAGCAAAATTATTCACATCAACTTTGCCCCCTTTGAAAGACTATTTAACCAGCTACCTGTGTGGTCATTTCCCCAAGGCTGTAAAAACACATCAGTGTTTACTTTGTAAAAAGATACTTCAGACTGATAATCTTAAGAATTTCACACTTGTCTAATCTTATATTTCAGCTGTGACCCTGTTCAACTATGACCACAATTTACAGCTGTGGGAAATGAATGTAAATTTCTTGTGTGCATCTTCCTCTCTGGTTTAGGAAAATGAAGTTTAGGTTTTGTTATCTAGTCTGAAATCAAATCGTTCACTTAATATCCAAAAGAATGATGATATGGATGTAAATTTAGTCAGTCTAGCTCCATCAGAATGATGCTTCCATTACTCCATTTTTGTGTTTGGTTGGTTGCTTTTTTTTAGATAAGTAATGTTGCTGTTACTATTTTTAAATGAAGAAAAGAGCCCAAACTACAAGATCATGTCAGGAAGGAGATTGGAATGAAGAAATACACAGTTGAAATAAGTAAATATAGATAGATATACACACACAACTGCACTGCCAGGCCAGATAAACATTCAGGGTTTCCAGATATTGCAACAATCACAAAATATTATTTTGTATGTATTTTCTTTTTAATACCTCTTCTTCCCTACTGTAGAAATCACTAAAAGTACTATAGTTTATAAGAACATCAGCTTAGTGCATTTTATAGTATTCCATTCTCTTGAAATGCTCTGCCGAGATATTATTACTGACATTAAAAGAATTAAATGTAGATTTAGTAACATTACCTGCTGCTGTGAAAATTTAATTGACTACACAATCAATTAAAAATTAGTGCTTTAATTTCTCCCTCCAGTTCTCCTCCATGGACATTTACACTGATGCCATCAGCATCATTCCTCTATCATCCTCTCTCTCATGGTACGAGCTCCCTGCAGACATTCTTACTCTTCTACTGCCATCCCAGTGAACTGAGGACTTAGCCATCTTTCTGTTTAAGTTCCCCGGATTAAAATCTGATGGACAACAGAAGTAAACACGCAAGCCACTTTACCAGCTGCTGCAACAGCAATCAGCATTTCCCAAAGCCATTTGCAGTAACTGTTCTATGACCTTATATATGATCACAGACAACCATCTGTGTTTAGATACAAGGGCTCCTGTTGTGAACATACCCCACCGAGCACGCTGCACCCAAGTGCCAGAATCTTCATCCATTCCACCTCCTTGCCAAAATTGTCCAGTTGCAGGATAGCTTTCAGCTGCTCTTCTGGCAAACACAAGTGCTTCCATTTTTCCTTTAGTTCTGCAACAGTCACCATGCCTTTGGGAGAAAGCTTTAAACAAAATCATGGTACCACAATAAGAACGCTGAGAAACAGAATGAATCAAAGAACAGAGCAGTTCCCCAAAACACATCAAATACTTGAAGATCAGTCTACCCAACCATCTCCAACACATCAGCATTCCTCAGTAGCATTGTGCATTTGATAAAGGCCAGTTTGTACCTTTTTGTGCAAGACTTTGAGGAGTCCAGGAGTCAAACTACCTTCTGTTTCCCCTGTTGCTGAAGGCATTTCAATCCTCTCCTTCACAGGAAGGGGCTCCCCCTTCGACAAGGCTGAAAAATACCTGAATGAATGGGAAGAGCAACACATCTCAATGCCAAAGGCCATTACAAACTGCACAGAAGTAAATGCCCTTACAGGTCAGTGAAAGAACCTGCAAACTCCTGAGCAGGAGCGGCAGCACTCGGCAAGCTGCCCACATGCACAATCGCCGTCTTCCCATGCTCAGATAGCATCTTTTTTTCTAGCAGAAACCAAAATCTTTTACATGTTCCTTTTTATGACAGTCTAATAATTCTTAAGGCATTTAACTTATTTTGTGCATGATACACTCAGTTCTTCTTGGCAAAGGCAGAGAGTGATTTATTAACATCACAGTGCGCTTCCAAACCAAATGCAGGCTTTTCCCATTTGACTGAGGAGTACCTGACTGCTCATCTGTTCAACATTCCCCTCAAACACTACTCAAAATGCTGCACCTCTAATATCAACATTTCTACTATTTCTGTCCACTCCAAAATACAATTTAAAAATAGAGCAGAAAGGGCATTAGATGCACATTCTTTTGATTATAAGGCTGACACATCCTCAACAGCAACCACCTCTGCCATAACTGGCCAGCAATCTGAACTGTGCAAGGAAAACTCAGTTTTCGTTCAGGTAGTGATGGGTGTAATTTAAGAGTTTCTCCACTCATCCTGCCTCATCTGCTCTCGTCACCCACCAGGCTACCCCACGCTGTGCTAAAATGCAGAGCAAGCAGCACTGCATTGGTGTGACTGTGTAGCAACTGATGCATGGTAGTTATGTAGATACAACACCTGGGCTACTATTCAGCCCGATCCATTTCCCCATCTGATTATTCACATGGACAAGCCTACAACACTGGCAGCACATGTGAAACCACAGCCTTGCTCTGCTTTGTGTGGCTCCCAGGCACGGATCTTGCTCTGCTCACCAGAGGTATGTGATCAGCAGCAGCCACCTACCCATCTGTGCGGGTTCCTCTCTAGGCAGATGTTGGGGTCTGGCCGGTGGAGTGGCCATGGCAGTGCCACAGCACCCCTTCTCTCACCGGCCCCATGTCCCAGAAAGCTCCAGCTACCTGGTACTGCTGCTTCTGACACAGCTGGGGCAAGCTCACTGCACATCCATCACCCAGAGGTACGCTGCACCCCACCTCCATCACGTTCCTAAGAAATGTCATGCCATTTTAAGATTGTCCCAATCCTTTCTCTGACACTGCAGCTGCAGCAATTCAGCTTCAGATTCTTTACTTTTTTATGGACTAGCCAGACCCCAGCCTGGCTCTGTTAACAGCCTCTCCTCCCTCATGTACACAGTATAGAATGTTTTCCAATACCCCCAACTGAGAACATCTCACAGATACCTTTCAAGAGCTTGCCCACACAAACCACAGGACAGGAAAAAATTATCGTGGGCAGTTAGGGTAAAAGAAAAAAAAATAGAAGTTGAAGAAGAAACACTTAAACATCTTAAATCAACATTTTAGCGAGAGATTTATTACATGGATTATCACTTAAAAGTTGCAACTTTTCAGGCACTTTTCCCAGAAAGGAAAAGAAGAAGCTTAAAAATTAGAAAGTTATTTTCTAGGTTGGTTTTCAATCTCAAGAATTAAATCTCACAGGAGAGGAAAAAAAAAAACCCCAACAAACCAAACCAAGAAGGTTTGGTCTTTGAGATGGAAAAAGTAATAACAAAACCAAATTAAGATGCATTTTCCTGTATGGAAATCAAACTATTCCAGGAATAAGCCAGTCCAAAGCCTCAAGGAAGCAGAAAATAAATCAAGTACTACACTATTTTTAAAAGGCTCTCATACCACATTAATACAAAGCAGCGTGTATGGAATATACACGTTGATTTAATATTCAAAGCCAGCTCCACTGTACAGTAAAGAGGAGCTGTGAGATTTTGTGGGTCCCCATGTATAGCTCTCTGCTGTTCTTTGAACATCACACTTACGCAGCTGCCCACTGCAAAACATCACGAGGTTGAGTCCTAATAGCAGCTTTAGTAAATTGCTTCAGAATGTCAGGTAGCTCTGGAGGGATTTTGATCTGCTGAGCACAAAACATGGTTTCTGGAAGAGGCATGGTCGGTTTCTGTTCAGTCACAAGGACCTGAAAGAAATAAAACAGCAGTTCACAGATACAGAATGTGAATGAAAAACTGTGTGCACACTTGTGGGTTAACAGTGCCTGCCCCCAAACTCCCTCCTGTCCTACCTGACAGCTGGGGCTACCGGAGAGGTGACAGACTTAGAAGGGTCTGTGTCAGTCAGACGAGCACTGCACTTCTCTAAAATACTTTAATTCAGTGACAACACCAAGTAAAAACTGGAGATTGGACACCAACCACAGCTCTGGATAAAGAGAACTATAACAGGTATCTTCAGGTAGTTTTAAACTGATTGTTCTCCTCAAACCTACCACAACACAAATTTGTAAAACAGGCAGTGCAGAAAAGTCGCACCACACATGCCGGTGTGAAAGCTAGCTAGGCTGACAACTCGCTACTGCACACCGAGGAGAACCTTGTCATTTTTGTACAGAAGCCAGAGTATGCAGATGATCAAGTTTCTACTGAGTTTACGTATTCCAAAAATGTTGTAGCTCGCAGCAGACTTCACACAAAAAACCCACAGCGATGAGCAAAACATTCCTGTGTGCTGCAACCACACACTGCATTTTGCTCATACAGTCCTACAGGTAAATTTGTCTCATTCAGGATGTAACTCATTTGTTTCAAGGAGTTCTGTCGCCCGGGATCCAAAAGAAGGGAAAGAAATAGGTTATTGTATAGTACTTCTTCCCTTGAAATGGGGCAAATTTGGTGGGAAATCTGAGTACTTGCCTCATCATTTCAAGGATGTACTATACCCTATTTAAGTTGATTTGGCAACAAGAACTGAAATCACACTGGTTATTTGCAGAGAAGAGCAGTGAAAGCAACAGCATCAAGAAAGGAATCAATATAACAGCATCCTCTATCCGTTTACATTATTTTAAGATAAAAATAAGACTACCTGGCAGGTGGCTTTCTCTCCCTATCATGTGAATTTTCCTGCATTGGAAAAAAAAATTAAAAGTCAGTGATGGAGGAATGGGACTGCTGTGACCCACAGCTCCTCTGAGGATCAAACCATACTTAGAACTTTATTTCTGGAGAAATGCAGACAGAATACAGCATCTTCACCACTCCAACGCAGAAAATTTGCATCAGGGACAGACTTCAGAGAGTACATTTCATTACCCCATTGGTCACACACGTTCAGTAATGATTCAAAAACACAGTTCTAGCCAAGGAATTGAACACAAAAATTTGAGGATTTCAGGATAACACAAAAAACTAGAGGAAGGAATACACGTGTGTCTGTGTCCCCTTGGGAAACAGTCAAATGAAAGAGTAAAAATAAAATCAGGGGAAAAAAAAGAAAAAAGGACCAGTGAAAGAACTGCTTTTCTACAGTAAGCCATTAATCACAGTCTCACAGAAGGGTTGAGGTTGGCAGGGACCTCTTAGAGGTTACCTGGTCTGACCCCTTGCTCAATTTGGGTCACCTACAAACAGACTGCCAAGAACCATGTCCAGGCGGGTTTTGAACATCTCTAAGGATGGAGACTCCACACCTCCCTGGGCAACCTGTGCCAGGGCTCCGTCATCCTTACAGTGAAAAAGGGTTTCTTGATGTTCAAGGGGAACCTCCTGTACATATACACACAGCCAGGTCAGGCAGCCTCTGCACCACGGGCGCACGGCAGCGGGTTACTCTCGCTCAACACAAAGCTCAGCTCATCTCTTTCACCTCCTATTAGCTCTTATTTTCTAATTTTTTTTTTCCCCTTTCACGCACTCAAAGCCGGCCCCAGGTGTTGAAGGCCGACAAGTATCTGCAGGCAGGCCGGCCTGGCCGCGCCGCGGGTGCCCCGCCGGCCCCAGCCCCGAGCTGTGGGGAGAGAGCGCCGGCAGCCCAACCCCGCACCCGGGCACCGCCGCGGCACTGCCGGCCCTGGCCGAGCCGTCCCCTCCACCCCGCCGGTGCTGCGCCGGGGCTCGGGGGAGGCCCGGGCACGGCCCCTCACCTGCCTCGCTCCCTCTTGCACGGCCCCCTCTTGCTGCCCGGGCAACGCGGGGGGAGCGGCCGGGGCGGGCGGGGAGAGAGGGCTGGTGCCTCCGTGGTTTAAAGTGCAAGAGCAGCCCCTGTTTTGTTCAAACTCGTGAAAAGAGGGGACTGAGTCTACCATTAGCAAATTTGCGGATGACGCCGAGTTGGGTCGGAGTGTTGATCTGTTGGAGGGTGAGGAGGATCTGCAGAGGGACCTGGGCAGGCTGGATCAGTGGGCCAAGAACGATGCCATTACGTTCAGTAAGACCAAGCGCTGGGTTCTACGCTTTGGCCACAAAAACCCCTCGCAGTGGCATGGGATGGGGTGGGGGCACAATGACTGGAAAGCTGCCCAGCAGAAAAGGAGCTGGAGGTGCTGATCAACAGCCGACTGAACATGAGGCAGCAGTGTGCCCAGGTGACAAAGAAGGCCAGTGGCATCCTGGCCTGTATCAGAAATAGTGTGGCCAGCAGGACCAAGGAAGTGATTCTTCCCCTGTACTCAGCACTAGTTAGGCCACACCTTGAATACTGTGTTCAGTTCTGGGCCCTCAGTTCAGGAGTGAGTCTGGAGAAGGGCAATGAAGCTGGTGAAGGGTCTGGAGTGCAAGTCCTAGGAGGAGTGGTTGAGGGAGCTGAGATTGTTTAGGGGTGACATTATCGCTCTCTAAAAACTACATGAAAGGAAGCTGTAGCCGGGTGGGTATTGGTCTCTTCTCCTAGGCAACCAACAACAGGATGAGAAGACGTGGTCTTAAAGCTGTGCCTGGGGAGGTTCAGGTTGGACATTAGAAAGAATTTCTTCACAGAGATGGTGATTTGATGTTGGAATGGGCTGCCCAGGGAGGTGGTAGAGTCACCAGCCCTGGAGGTGTTTAAGGAAAGACTGGATGTGGCACTCAGAGCCACCATGGTCTAGTTGGCAGGGTAGTGTTCGGCCATAGGTTGGACTCAATATCAGAGGCCTTTTCCAACCTAATTGATTCTGTGAACACCTCAGTACCATACCACTGGCAGAGCCCATAGGGGGATGGCTGGTCCCTGGGTGCCTGTGCTCCCTGCAGCCTGCTAATCCCTGTATGCCCCACGGCCATGAGGATCCACTGCCAGGTGAGCAGAGTTAGGGTTGCATGTCCATCCTGCCTTTAGCACTCTCATACTTCCTTTCCTGGCTTGGAGGAGATGTGAACAGCATTTCAGCTGAATGAGCTGAAAAGTAGACATAACACAATGTATCCCCTAAAATTCCCTTTACTTGCAGTAGCTACTTCCAAAGGCAGCTCAGCCATAAGCAACCTTTGCTGGGCAGCCTCCACAGTCCTGGACATTCCAGACAGCAGCACCACAGAAGGTCTGCCACCACGGAGAGCAGCATGGCCAGTGCCAGCTGCTTCTCAGCACCCGCTGCTCCAAATCTGGCTCCACAAGACAGCACGGGTTCTCCCACCACTTCAGAACAACAAGGATTCAGTGCCCTCTCTGCCTCGAAGTCTTGGTTGCCAGCTACAAGACCTCTTTCCACTGCACAGGTTACCAGAGGCAACCTGAATGGCATCCTCTGTAAAGACACTAGTGCATTTCTTGGTTATAAAGCAATGCCCCTCCTGTTCCTTCTAACATGGGTTGTAAGTAGCCTGAGCACTCAAATTACTTTGGTAATAGGATTATTCGCTTCAGAAAGCCTTCAGAAGCCATTGCTCCAAAGAAACTTGGGTGCTCCATGCTTGAAACAGGCCAAATAGTTACTGCAGAAGCACAAAATCTTATTTGAGGCAAGCCCTTTTTAATCTGCATTATGTCCCCACTGATGAACATGTAAGGCTATGCAGGACAAAGAAAAATATGCAGCAAACATTATCCTGCAGCAGTTTACAGAGTGGAATTAAACTCATTTCACAATGCAGTTTTTCAAAGGTGTCTAGGGATAACAGATAAACAGCAAAAATTTCATATTCTCTGTCATCTGCAGTTCTTGGACACACTTGGAACTACCCTAAAAATGCTCAAAAAGTAAATGTCATATCCTCAGTTCTTCCAGTGATTTTGTCCAGTGCAGTGAAATCATGCATAAAGCTGCCATACTGTATTATGGGAAACAGTAGCATGTAGGTGGAATTTTTCCTGTGAGTATTTAAAGAAAAACTGTGTCTTTTTCAAACGTGTTATTTTATATGAATTGCAAACCATTGGAAAAAGCAAAAGGCTAAAACTTCCATATAAAAGTGAAAAATAACTGGAAAATAGGATACTAATTAATTACATGCTGCTCCAGAAGATGCTTAATCTATAAAGGGGTAGGATGGAGGGGATGAAAAAGGATGGGATGGAGGACACTGCAACAAAAACCTGCAGTTATGTGAGTTATGACCTTTCTTACTGTGCAGCCTCCTGACTTATAAGCAGTACCAGATATACTACTCATTAGTCCTGTGCAGAAAGAATGCATAATTATTCATGTTGGCTTAAGTTCGGCATATTGGGATGGTATTCTTTTTAAGAAGTCAATTATACTTTTGGGAACTCATTTTTAGCTAAAAGTAGCACGCTTTTCACATGTAATTACACTAAAACATCTACTTAAAGATCACTGTAACTTGTGGATTTAAAAGAAAGATGACTAAACCAGCATAACAAGGAGTGGAATAACTTCTGAGAAAATTGGTAAGTAAAAACAAGATCAAGAGGTAGGTGAGAGAGAGATGCTTCAGCTTCAGTTTTGAGGGTTAATGGTGTGATGAGAGATGTTAATTATCTGCAGATTAATGCAAGGTTGTTTAAGGAAACACAGGATTACAGAGATCAGTGCCGTGGCTGTGGGGTCAACAAAACCCTTTCAACAAGGAAAAAAAAAAAATAATATATATATATCACAAAGGCACAGTGAGAAGGACACTGATGGGTCCAGTGGAGAATCTTGGCACAAAGCTATAAAGGGAGTAAGGCCTAGTTTCTGTTCAGAAACAGTTGATCAAACTCCACAAAGATGTAGGCAATAAGAACGTAAGTGTAACTTCAGTGAAAGAAGCATCTCAGATTCTTGCTATACACTGAGTACTTCCCTCCCACGCATTTTACCAATTACTCTTATACAAAGAGCATTTAAAAGTATATCCATGGACGTAACTGTTTTTTTATGGCAGCATTGCCCAATTTCAGCTTAGAAATTCTGCTGCTGCTTCCTGCTTCTGTGCCTCCTGCTCACAACTAGCCAAAATATCCCATTGTCCTTGTTCCAGCCAAGACAGGGTTAATTTTTGCAATACCCAGGAGGGGGCACGGCTAGGACCCGGAGGTTTTTGTGCCTCCAATTCTCCTCTCCAGCCCGGGTGAGACAGGGGAGTGAGGGAGCAGTGCTGAGCAGTGCGTGGGGTGATTTCACTGGGAACATTAAATTGGAGAATACCATTCCTAAACCACGACACCCATGTACACTCCATTCTAATCCAGCAATATTTTTAGATTCAGCACATTCCTTATTGGACTTTAGCAGGCCACTTATGCAATTTGCACCTGCTGAACATGGCAAGCCAGTGCCGCTTGGCACTATTTGGGTTCTAACACAGAAATTCTATCCACTATTAATAAATTAGCTTTGCAGTGTTCTCTACTCTTGTAAGCAACAAGGAACTCTGTTCTCTCTAGTTTTACTTTCCAGGAACACAAACAGCCCTCAAAAGCCAAGTGATTTTGTGATGAATCAGATAAATAATGTTAAGTACCACCCCTTTTCCTCCAACTGATGTCAGACAACTCCAGATGTTTGATTTCTCTTCATGGGGGGTGGGTAGGAAATGCCTATGCAGCTTTGGCATTGGCCACTACTCAGTAGGTAAGAGATAACTGCAGGTAAGCAGATAAGCAGCAAAAGTGATGTGCAGAGTTGTGAAATAATCTTGCCCTTCCTCCATCCCTCAGTACTATCCTGAATTCAAAACATCTAGTTTATTTTGGATTGGTATTTGACCTTTCGAAACACTTTCAAAATTTTCCATTACTGAGTAATTTTGATTTCAGCATATTTCTCAATTTATGGTGACTTCTAAATTAATACCAGGCATAGCTTGTGGAATAACCACAAATAAAATTGTTGCTAACTATGCAATTCTTTATTTCCAATTAATCTAATTAAGAAATACCAGAGTAAGAGAGCTCTAACTTACCAATATGCTTTGTAAAAGTTGTTTCCTTATCTGTTTCAGAAGACAGCTTCCTTTATTTTGCATCCTGAACTTCATTATACTACCAAGGTTCAGTTCCTTGTTTAATGTTTTTATTATCTTCATAATCATTTCTGCTAGGAGCTTCATTCATTGCCCAGGCTGTACAGTGCCCATTCCCAAGGGAAGCAGAACAAGAACACTGACCCTGCCACGAAGAATTTCCAATCTAGATGTAAACAAATGGACAGTGAAGTCCAAGGAAATAAAATGACACTGATCAGCATGCCAGGCAGTGAAATCAACAAACCACCCATTTGTGCACTGTAAGGTATTTTTTTATAGAGCTCTCTGCAGAATAGTGGGGCTGCTGTGCAGACTTTTATGAAGATCTTGACTTAAGCTTAGGGAGATGCAAGGAAAGAACTAATACACTCTGCTGAAAAGTGATGTGAGTACTGTAATTGTGTTGGAGCTCGCATCTTGCCAAGGAAATTATGGACTGAAAGCAGTTACAGGTACCAGAGGGCCCTCAAACAAAACAAAGTAACTTCACCCAGTGGAAAAGGGGGAGTCAGAGAAGGGATGCAGAGTTTTAACTATTTTTAATCGATATAAAATAATCTGTGTAAAAACAGTCAAAGCCATGCTGCAATTAAATTCTTTCAGTATGCAAAAGATAGCTACAGAGCCATCCTGACAGTTCTTGGATGAAGGCCTGTGGAACTAACAACAGCATTAGATTCTCAACACCACAGAGGGGATACAATTAAGCCAGTACATACCTCCAACCCCTCCATTCAAGATCCAAGGTCAACCCGAACTGGGGTAAAAAAGCGCGCACGCGTGTGAGCGCACATACACACACATACACACACGCAGAGTCTTTTCCACTTGAAGAGTAATATAAGCCCACAGCATGCTGTATTACTCTAGCACAGATGGAAGCCACTGGTACAGCTCTCATCAGCTGTCTCAGTAACAGCCACTTAACTTACATGCTTACTATCATGTTTCTGTGCCAGAGGACTACTCAGGGCACAATAAGGCAAACCATTGAAATTTAAAACAAAAAAAAGTACTGTTATTTAATTCTTATTCTATACAACCTCCATATTCTTTCCCAAAATGTGTAAAAATAAGGAGGTAAGGAGATGAGATTTTTCTAAAGTCCACAATGGACAGTTTTGGAAACAAACTTCACGCCTGTCAGCATAACAGTTGCATTTGAAACCAGTTCTCTGTAACAAAGAGAGAATAAACTACATCAAAATAACTACAGATCTCATTGCATGACTGGCCCGATTCTCTTTTTTCTTTAATGACTTGTAAAATAACTGATAAGAAACAGCACAAAGGCTTTTTCTTAATATATTTTAATATTAAGACCAATTTGTCTGGATAAAATCACAAAGTTACAAGTACCACACTACTGCAAATTCTGCATGATGCACAGTAGTGCTCGCAATATTTGAGTGACAAGCCCATTTTGGAACTGTTTGGGAAAGGTATGTCAAAGACAGAATCTTGGCATAAGTAAGAATGTATGTTATCAGTGAATTTATTATTGTGAAAATATATTTGTCCCACAATGTACACCACTGTAAATAGTCAAATGCAATATTTATGCACATCAAAAATATATGGGGCGAATATATACTCAATTTAGCATTAAGTCAGCAACAGTGAATGAAAGAAAAATATTTATGTTATTTTTCTGATTTCACTTCACTGGAAATTTCCAAATAAATCACTCCAAAGGGTAATATCTGTGGATCAAAACCATCAGTACAACAGTAATTCTGTAAAATAGTATGAATCTGATAGTGACAGCCCAATCCTCCTGCGACTAGATTCAGATGCATTTGGCTTGTTCTCGCTGCCTTACAACACGAGTCCAGACACACAAAAAAAATGAACTACCACCATCACAGCCTGGACCACATTAGCTCAAAACATGTCAGATCAGAGATGCAATATCAATAAAAGGAGATGACACTTTCAAAGCACCTGCCAGATTCTCAAGTATTAATTATATACACACATGGTTAAGTACAGAATACTGAAGGAGAGTGTACTGAATAGCAATTAAAATTTTCCATTGATTTTCTCCTTACTGCAATGGATATTCACATTTCCCACATTGGTCTAGGAAAGATACTGCAATCTAAGCATGTGATTTGATGCTACTTAAAGCTTTGTGATACTGTTATGTATTTTCTTTATCTACATAAGCCCCCCCAAACATTACTGCAAAAGAACTCTATCTACATAAAGAAATAACATAGAATTGATTTGGTGGCTCTTGTTTGACTGTGCTCTTGCAAAGATATCTGCTAGCTTTTCCTTGCCTGCTTAAAAGCATATGTATTTCCCTGCCCCTCAGGAAATAAATGGTACATGATAAACCACTTCCTCCAATATTATTCCCATAAAAATTCACAGTGACCAATTCTGGAGAATTTTTTTTTTGGTTGGGTTTGGTGTTTTTTTTTTTTAAAGTAATTGTGCAATATAAAAACATACTACAATTTTCAACTTTGGTAACTCACAGAAAAAAGATTTCAAGCTCTTTAACTAAGGACCAGGTCAGGATGTTGGTTACACCATGCTCCTTGTGCTGTGCAAGCACATCAGTTAATGTTCATCCCTTTCCTTGAGGTCCTGAAAAATTCTATTATTGATAAGAAATTGGCTACAATTTAAGTTGTGAACCTATCTAATATTCCTTGATACCTTTAAATGCTTCTATCACCTAGCCTTAGTAAATTTTTACTTACTGTTTCAAGTCACAAAATCCTGATCCCAAAGCCAATACCCACCCACCCCCTTCAACCAAACAGAAAAATCCAGCTGAGCCTCAACAAGTACATCTGAATTCTCAGAAGAGGAAATATTTTCTTGATTTAACAGCAACTGTACAATATTACAAACTCTGACACATGAAAAACAATCAGGCAATAGAAAAATGTACAACAGCTTTGGTGTTATACAAAATAATAAAAAAGACTGGACAGCAAGATACATAGTTCATTATGTTCTCACCACAGCCACTTCATTGCTGACTGTAAGACAGTTATTTACTTTTCATATTCTCTGTGGCCTTTTCACTCATGAAAAATCATACTGTATTACTACAATAAGAACTGTTATGAACACCATAAAGTAAGCTCCAAATTTTATAAAAACATCTTGCCTCTTCGCACTATTGCTTTGTGGCACATTGTCAACAGAACAGCAGTCCAAAATAAAGTGACAACTAGATTTAATAAATTAATATACTTTTTAAAGATGTACAATGCACATTCTTTTTAATCCAAGGTTTTAGGGTGTCAGGATACTTCTATTTACACATATACAGATCTCAGACAGCATTTAAAACATCAGAAAATGCAGATAAGGAACAAAGCCTTAACTGCTATCTGGATGCTGCTAACAGAAGCCAAAACACTGCTGAGAGTATTATTGGGAGAGATATCCAAAGATGAGAAGAGTCTATGAAAAAAGGACATGTAAAGGCAAAGGGAAGGTCAAGATGTTTAATATGACCATCTATTCTTGTGAAGATTGAGGTGGAGTTGTTGATGTGCCTGGTTTACCAGACTTCCGTTCATAATTCACAAGTCGTTGTCCAACAAGGTACCTGCAATTACAGGAAAAACAGTGAGAAATTAACAGAAGTTAGCAGCATTTTGTAACACAATCCACTCTACCTCCTTTTCTGCAGAAGTAGCTTTCTAATTTCAGTAAACGTTATTCTATAAGCGATCCCTCCCCTTCCTTACTTTACCTCAACCACCCTCGTCTTTTTTCTCAACATTCAGGCATCTTGTAATGGAATACAGGCATTACAGGTTTGTATTTAGAGCCCTAACTTTGGTAGTCATACAATTCCAACATATATGAACTAAATGAAGATATGAAATATAAGGAGTGCGTTTGCAGTATTTATATACCCAGGCCCTTTGCTTGACACTTTTGAGAGCATCTTTGCAGTGTCTGTTTGATTTCTTCCACTTGAACATCTGGAACAATGACTCTGATATAAAATGGAATGAAAGGGCTAATGTACTTCTAAGTTCAAAAAAGAATCTGTCACAATGCAGAACATGCACTGAGTAAAGCTAAGCAAGGCTCAGCTTCTAAATCCAATGAAGAACACCCTGGTTGAAAAAAAGCAAATACTGCAAAGAAAGAACTTTTGCTGCAGCTTTATCTTTATTAAAGGGAAAGAAAATATCCTAATGCTACTCCATGTCAAGCTTAAGGGGTGTGAGATTCCTTTATTTAAATCCTTTTTCAACATCATACCATCTCATCAGCTTAGCAGTTTTTGTACTTTTCACATTATTCCTTACTTCCTGTAGGTCATTGACTCACACTCCTACTTTCTGCCACCTAAATTCCTTTCCATGCTTCATATTTGCTTGCTGATTCTACATGTACAAGAGGCATACATACCAAAGAATTCTTCCCCTAAAACCTGTCATTTCCTTTAGAAACTTTTTCACCACCTCTCCTTTTCTCATGGTACCATAAAAAACAACCATCATATATTTTTTGTACATTCTAGAATTTCATAAAAGCTTGAATATGCTCTTAAAAGTTTTTACATGAAGGATTTAACTAAGTGTATTTCTAAACCACAGATCTCTACTGACTGGCATGACTATGTTTGCTTACTTCCTGAAACAAGATCATTAACTTTAGTGGTACAAAGTTGTTTTCTACAAGGATAAGACTTAATAAGCTCAAGTAATCCTGAAGTAATTTTGACTCAGATATATATTTACAGCTTTGTATACCATTTACGTGTCTTATTTACAGAAGAAAGCAATTTTTAACATTAATGCAAGTTTGAGTTCAATACTCTTTCTGCCTGAAAGACACTAACATTTAACTTTAAACCTATTTGTAAATTCAAACACTGGCTATACATACTACAGGAGGCCAAATATTACAGAACATGCTATGAAGGCAGATGAGGAACAGGATTTAAATTGGCCAATCAAATAAGAGGTGCTAAAATATAAATTCATCTGCTGAGAGTTTAATTTTAGTTACAACTCTCTCAATATTTCTAGATGCTATTAATTTCACATTTATACCAAACACTTAACATATCAGTCACTTAACATTTAAGATTCAAAGCAGTTTATTTTAGGTTTGACTCCTTTTGTAGCCATTGGAAAGCAAAACTGTTATAACTCAGGACATGATCACAACAAACTCATGTATTCCTTTTCAATACAAAAGAAGCCTGGGAAGACTAGTTGCTAATTTTCTAAAATAACCAACACATAAGGTAATTAGGGTAACACAAAAAAATAAGATAATAAGGATAACACAAAAGAAAATCTTAAAAATTAAGAAGGATAACCAGAAAACAATGGGAAAAATATAATTTTATCAGGTATCTGAGTAATACAGAGTAATAATTACTGGAAAAAATAATAACATACAAAATTTGGTAAGGACAAACTATCAAATCAACTGAACATTCTTTAACAGGTTAATTTGACTAATGAGTAGAAGGAATATGAAAAACAGTTATGCAGAAAAGGTTGAAGAAATGGTTTTATGAGAAGCAGATTGTGACATGATTTTACTTCCAGGTGTATCACAATCATAACATTCACTAGTCCTTTGAGACTACAGAGGAGGAGACAAAAAAGCAATCAGCTTCATTTGGGGGAAAACACGTTCATGTTAGACATGGGAGAGTGTCTTCCATTTATAAAGACAGTCTATTCCTGTGTTTGTCTACCTGAACCATAAATAAAACATTCGCCAAGAACAGTTTAGGTCTGTCTCAACGGGCCATTTGTCTAGAAAACTTCCTAAAATCCCTTTTAGTCACAAGTATCTACAATACCTGAATTCAATCTGAAGTTATCACAATTTAAAGTGGAAAAATTAAAAACCCCACACTATATACTCACTTGTCATTTTTAATATGTTCATAAAGGCGCTTGAACTGGCGGACTTGGAAGGACAGAATTCCCATCAAAACCACCACCATAAGCAGGAAAGGGTAAATCCGTCGCTGAACCAGGTTTTGCATTTCAGCGGTAACTCCTACAAAACAAGACACAATCCTTACATGATCTAACATAGCTGAAGTAACTCACGTATTTCTGCTTCTCTACCTGCTTCTAGACTTTTTGTTATACCGTAACTTCAGTAGAAGGGCTGTGAAATAAATTACACGTCCATTTATCCCACAGATCCAACGTGACAGCTGCTGTTCTTTTTAATCTGAAGCACTGAAGTGGAAAATTCTCCATTAGCACAGTGAAAATCCACAGTAAAAAAAGAAAAGGGCTTATAAGTCATTTTTGCTTATTGACTTCTTTGCTTATTGACTTACCTTGTATCAGGAAAAAGTTGGTGCAATAGAAGTCTGTATTCAAGTGAGAGGTTGAAGAACAAAATGGGGCTTCTTTAACATATTGCTAACACCAAAACTAACTACTAAAAGACAGCTGTTGATGGAAAGGCTCATCTTCCCCAGTTCCAATAAAATTATTTCCCTTAATTATGAGGAGACAAGAAAGTCTAAAAATAAAATCCTCTATGTTTAAAATTTACATTTTATTCTAAGACTATCAAAATCTCAAAACAAATCCAGTATTTTCACCTATTCTAAGCTTTGTTTAGAATCTGACAGGTCAGAAAAAGATAGCCTCAGCTCAGTACAGCTCCCAGAGAGACTAAAATTAAAGGCTGATTGTCCTTTCCCAAGCTAGATAGATACCTATATTTTTGCTCTTAGATATTATTCGGTCCCATACTCTTGATGTAGTTAGTCAGAATAATGTATTGCATTTCCCAAAAAAAATGCCACACTTTTAAGATGACACAGCAATCCTTTAGCATTTACATTTGTTGGCAGAATAGGTTTGTTTTTTTGGTGAGGTTTTGTTTGTTTGTTTGAGGTTTTTAAAATAACCTAGAGCTTGGAGTGCTATTTCCACAAACACATTTACACTGCTATAAACCATCAGATGATGAGCAGGTATTATGAATGTATACATACCTAGTAAAGGTACAACACCAGAAGCTATGATGTACGGCACACACAGTGAGAGTAACAGAACAGAGATTACAGGTGCTGCCAGTTTACGGATGATGAAGTGTAAGTCAATGTTACGAATCCCATTTGCATATACCTAAAAATGAACAAGTTAGAAGTAGAAGGGATCAATCATGAAAGCCTTGCTTTGCACTTACACTAATAATCAAAAGGTTTTGCACAATTCTCATGAAAGGACATGGGTGTTCCAAACTTGAAGAAAGCCATGATGGCTGCAGTTGAACAAGGAAAAAATTCTCTGCCAATCTGCATCATGAGGGTTCCAGAAAATCATTTAAACAGTGCCCAAGAGACCAACTTAATCTGGAGTACTGTTGTGATTCAGTTTCAGGAATGCAAGAAACCAGCTGAAAGATCATTGAATAGAGCTATGGACAGTGTTTTTGTGGGTGACCTGGGATCACTTTGTGCTGTTAACTTGCCAGAAGAGAATCCTGCATACACTAACAGAATTAATCTATTAAATTTGGTAACAGGCAGAAAACACGATCTTATTTTGTATTTTGGTGGGGCAGACTAGAGCCTCTGCATGTAGAGACTATGCCTGAAGAAAGGGCCTGCACAATTGTTAAGTTTCTCCAGTTACTACCAGAAACTAAGGTCAAAATGTAACTGGATTAAGCACGGGAAAAGATTTAGTTTTGAATGGCTACCACCTACAGCCAGACTATGGCCTCTGTCTCACAGCCTGGATAAAACCATTTGTGAGGATGGCTCAGGAGAGTGCCTGATGGCCCATGGAGTGCATTCAAAATGGAAGGAAGAGCCATGGTATGCATCAAAAGGTACTTTCAGAACTAAGACTACATTTCTGCAGTGTGACAGCTGAAGTAATTGAATAACTGGGACCATGTGCTGGACTTACTCAAAAGAGGCACCTTGTGTACAGAGGTTGGGACATGCACCATCACATACTGTGCAGGGATGAAAAGTTACCTTCTGGCAAACAACTGAGATACTTCACTGAGATGACAAGCACAGAACTTAAAGGTTATAACAAAGAAAAAAATACTTCTGCCACAGAAAAGAACAGGCTATGCAACTTGGCACTGCTCACAGGAACTGTTCCATCTTGCTTAATAACCAAAGGGGAACGGGAATAGTATTTTCATGTGTACTAATCTGTGAATGGGTAATAACTACAGCTCCAGAGAAGGCAAAATTCTCTGTTCTTGAGATGTGGATGTAAATAATGTTCAGTATTTGGACACATTGACTTCATCGTAAGAAGTAATCATGTTTCTTTCTCACTGTAATACAAACCTGATAAAAATACATATATGTATATGCACCTTAATGGATTAGGCTATACAATTTAAAAGGTTTCTACAAGAGTAATTGAGTTTTGCTCAATTACTCCATTACTCCAAAAGTAATTGTTTTCTGATCCACACGTTCAAAAAACATTGCAAACGTATTATACAGAATAATTCTCATGGACAGTTTTCCCCTACCTGTTCAATAACAGTTTTCAGCCACCACTGAGGACCCATCAGCGTTATGGCAGCAATTATTTTGGCATGCAGAACTCCAAGAGCCCAGTCCTAATTTTGTAAAAATGGACTGTTAGCATTAACATATCTTTAAAAAGTTAGACAACCAAAACCTTTTCAAGCAGATTGTTAATCTTACTTATAAATAAAAATATAATTACTTTTCTATTTACATAGGACATTGCTTAAAAAAGGTGACATCATCTGCAAGCTCCTATGAAAAAGAGGATGCTCTCAAGCTTAACTGACATCTGTCAAATTAGGTCCCTGGAACAAGGAAAATCAGTAATACTATTAACCCAAAGGCAAATACAAAACAAAAACATTACAATTACATAAAGCAACAGACTAACATTCTGGTACAAAATAGTTAACACTGGTAACATTTACCTAGAAGGATGTTATTTTGATTCCTCTAAAAAAAAGAATAGAAACAAGATGCAAAGATGTTCACATACTTCAGGAAACAAGTTTTTTCTGTTCTTTTAAATTTTTGTCATTCACAAACCCCTACCTGATGTGAGAAAAGTTAAACAAAGCACAGCAACGCTCTTCATGAGAAAACATCATACTACTTAGAAGAAAATTTATGTTTTAACATAAACTGCAATTATTATGGCATGGAATTAAACAAACATAATATAACTACTGGCTTCTACTAAACTTTACATCATGAATCAATCCTTTCTGGATTACAGATATTTGTAAGATTTTCAATAAGAGCCACCAAAAATAGAATGCAAAATATAGGCTGAAAAGGCATAATAAACAGCTACAGAACTGGTAAGACTTAAGATACAGACTAATCATCTTTCTTAAACTGCTAAGGAAATACATTTTCTTTAACCAATTATTTAAAGAGTGCTTTTGTTCATGTCTATTTTCAAAAATTTAAAAAATTGTTCCAAAAAAAGTCAGTATTAAAAGTTGATTCATGTTTACTTAAGGATGTAACCTTTGTATAACTCTATTTTCTTTTGTGAAAAATGGAAATTATTCTCAATTTCAATAGCTTCTTGTTAATTTAGCACAAGTCTCAAATCCCTCTAATCCAGTATTTTGAGGAAGGTCTGCCACATGAAAATAAAAATTTTTCAGTATACTGTACTTAAAACTTTTAAAGAACTAGCATGCGAAAGTCAATAATTTTTAGAATCCCTAGCACTGCAAATTCTTTCCAAAACTGTTTGGAAACCATGATCATCTATCACTGCAATTATATGATGTCCTGATCTATTAGTCATCTACTAGATACCTCAAAAATATACTTTTATTGTAAAATAATGCAATAATTAAATTAGCAGTCAAATTCTCTGTATTATGGCTTTCAAACATTTGGATACTGAAAGTAAACAAAAGCTTGTCTGTGGGCAGCTTACAAAGTCACTATCCCTGAACACTTCCTTGTTACTTAGTAAATGCATTCTAGATGTTTTGAGTTATTCTTCCCTCAGTTGGGTGTCTGAGTTACGAGTTCTTTCATAATTCAGCCTAGGTGATGGAAGCATTCGACACTCAATCCAGTTTTCAGGATTGAAGAAAAAGAAATTTACACTGCCTGTGAGACTCAACTGAAGAAAAACAAAACGCAACTACCTCAAAATCTTGTATTAATGATTTGACATCTCAACCCAAAACCAGCATGATCCTAAAGCATATCAAAGTTCCAATCATAGTATGCATCATTACTGAATTAAAATCTTGTAAGGAAAAAATGATCAGCTGGACCTCCTGCTGCATAACTGTATGGAGAAAGCTATCCAGAAAGATCAGACAGAGTGTGTGCATACATACATACAGCTATACGAACTTCCTGCATAACTATACAGTGATGCTACTGAATAAAGTGTCTAGCTGGCCACTGAAACGCAAAGATCCTCTGATATCATCTCACAACAGTTTAGCTTTTCATACTTTAAATTCCTCAGCATATCCTTTTGGTTCAAATAATCCTCATATCCAGACTTGGCTGCCTTTTCTCTGCCACACAGAAACATATTTATAGAAAATGCTCTGAAGCACTGAATCAACATGAAACAAGAACACCCATAACTCCTTACATCAAGAGCAGCAAAAGAATGGGAGAAACTGACCTGCCAAGGATAGAAGAGGGGTGTTTGATCCAAAGGAACTCTCAACGGTGCAACGATGACAAGTTCAAACAGAAGTCCGAGCAAAAGTGGAACCACACCAGCTAGCAGTATAGCCACTATTAATGTCTTCATTATCTAAAAAGCCCCAAGGCATTTAATTAATAAATTTACCAGAGGATTCTTTGTTTAAACTTAAAATGTAACTTAAGCTATATAAACACATAGCTCTGGCAGAAAAATCCCAAACCTACACAGACCTTTAATTTATACATATACACCCCTAGAAATAATTTTTATTACATACCTAGTTTTGCAAAGTAATTTTTCAAGATTGAGTCCTATTCTATACCCCCTCCATAAAAATACAATGACTGTGCCTACTAGTGTCCATATAGTTCTAAAACATAGAATAACCTTTAACTCTTATCAGTAGGGAATACCATCCAATGGCACTTCATCGTATTACATATTCTAGTATGTTGGAAAATTGGAGAAGAATTTTTCCAAAACTGCCATTTTTTTCTCTCCAGAGAAAACCAAACCTTAAAAATTCAGTCATTATGGAATATTTGACTTAATAATGAAAAATGCAGAATACCATGCTTGAATCTTCCTTTCTTCTAGAATTCTATTTCTTTACATGCATCATATAAAACTAATCTGACTTAATTAGCATAATAAGGAGAAGGGACAAAGAACAAGTAAAACACTATATTTTGGCTCTGAATTTTCTTAAAGAAGCTTAGGATTTCCTAAATCAAAATGATGGATATTTGGGAAATGTGGTAGCACATGAAATACACATTTACACTGCTCTTCTGTCTGTAATAGTCCAATAAGCACATAAACATGTCCATAACAAGATATCATTTATGCTATGAATGCTTAAACTAACTATACTTTGCTTCGGCAAGAAATGTACAATAGAAACCATCAAAATCAAGATAAAAAGTTGGGGTATAAATTTGCTTTCATGATGAGAATCTGAACTCCTCCTAATAACAGATATTTTCTTTAAAAATATTAAGTTGAACAACATAAGATCCAACAAATGATGAAGATCTTTCTGAAAATACGCATCAAGCCACTTCATAAACATGTTCATCATAATCTATCAACTTTACCAAATGGAAAAAACCCCCTAGTAATGTCATATTACTAAACAAGTAATAGTTAAGCTTCAAGGTATATGCGTAAATGTCTCTGAGAACACATAATATTTGGGATAATATAATGCCACATATTCACTTTTAAAGGAAAACAGAAAAATATACACATACATATAAACATATATACACACACACTTATTTACACTGATAGCTTAACATTGTGCTAAATGGCTTCCAACAATAGTTAGCCTATGCAACAGGAAGGGAAACTGCAAAAGCTTTGAAACAGTCTGAAAAGGAGAATGCAGTGAACATTATAGAGTAAAATTTGTAAGCAAAAATGAAACAAGTTTCTTTACCTATTTTTTCAGTGACTCAGTAAGAATTTTTCTTGAGACTCACCATGAGAGACCATTCTTTGACCTTCTGAAAGATCACCCTCCGACCCTGTGGCATCCAGGCAACCAGTACTGTCACTGCTCGGATAGTTAGCCAACAGACATAAAGACCACAGGCAGCTGTGTACAGTTCATGGATTTTGGCAGTCCCCGTCCAGAATGACATTAACCATCGGCCAGCAAACACTGAAAACATAAGCACTGTTAAATAGAGTAATGCTTTCTGATGTATTAGGGAAGGATGCCTATTAAAAAACATTTATCAAGTTTATTGTTAAATATCAATGCACAAATATTCTTCAACATAAACCAGTATTTTGGTGCTATACCCTTAATGCATAAATGTGTGAAGCCCTATGTAAATGGTTTCAGAAATTATGCCAAATACAAATCTAGAAACTTTTTTCCCCCTAAAGTTTTATTATGACAACAATGTGACCTGACTACAGCAAAACAAAGCACTGAATACAACACTATTCAGAGCCTAAACACTAATCTTCAGAACTGCAAAGGCAACAATGCATTAGTGCATAAGCTTGAACTTAAATTGTATGAGCTATGTTCGGATTATTTCACTGCCTCACATAATTTTTAAAGACTTACTGATGAGGCTTCTGAAGCTTTCTGACAAAAAAGGGAGACTCATTTGCTACTGTTCACTTCTTAATAGTGTCTCCATTTACCAGTATTTCAGAGGAATTATTTTATGTACTACTATTAAAATAATCACAAAATTTGTAACTGATCTCAATACGTTATTGACTTTAGGATCATTAATACAAGGAGGTAAAAATTACATGGGATTACAGCAGCCAGGTTATAAAATTCAAATGAGTTTACATGTCTTGCGCTTTTGATTTGATTAAAGTACTTTTTCATACATTTTTGAAGTGATACACGTGCCACTTCCCAAAATCTCCTAGTGACCTGTCAAGGTCAGAATATCTGAACTTGGAAGGGACCCATAAGGATCATCAAGTCCAACTCCCTGCTCCTTGCAGGACTCAATAATGACACCTTCAGAATATTTAAGTAAAGAAATGAGAAGACCTGGTAACAAACTACATATTTTCCTTCTCTAAACAGTAAAGCAGGTGCAAGAATTTAAATTCCTTTTTTCTCTCAATACTAATGAGATTGTCTCAGCACTTGGAGCCGTGTTGTTAAAGGAAAATTATTCTACAACAAAACA
This sequence comes from Platyrinchus mystaceus, assembly GCA_035041135.1. Lineage (NCBI taxonomy): Eukaryota > Metazoa > Chordata > Aves > Passeriformes > Tyrannidae > Platyrinchus > Platyrinchus mystaceus. The sequence continues at coordinate 79,801,691 of JAWWLV010000088.1, forward strand.
ACAGGAATGGCAATCTCTGTCATTTAAATACAAGTACTATCATTATCATTTAGGTTTTTAGATTATTACAACTTGATGATGTACCATTAAAAATGAGAAAATTTTCCACGTTTTCTTCTTTTAACTTAAAACAATGGTTTCAAAACATCTGCCATTGTTGAGCATGGCAACATGCAGAGTTGCTTTTAATCACAGTTTTACAGTAACAGACTCACCTGGTAAGGTAAGGCAGATAAGACTAGCAATCAGTAATGTTATGCACATGAAAACAATCAAAAGAAATATCTGCAAGAGGGAAAATACAAAACAGAGAAAACGTTTATAAGAAAGTTACTTAACCAAAGCAAAAAAAATCCACATAAAAGATACATCATCCTAGAAAGGCAGGTAAACTAAAATGTTCAAATACCAACTGATGTTTCGCTGTGTAAGGAAATCAGCAGTGAGAAACCTACCCACAGTACGTGCAGAACACATACAGTGCTGTACATTTCTTTCTAAGAGTTTGCATCACCTGTCCCAAGAGTAAAAATGAACATATGAATCCAGAAAGACAGAAGTTCTCCATTAGGTTACATTAAAAACATCATCTCTTCATTTCTGCACTGACCAGCACAACTCTCAATTCATCCTGAAAGGTTTCTAGCTCTGTATGCCAGATGAGCAAGACAGTGGTTTTCTATGGAAAACATTGCTGAGAAAGTTCTTCCAGATGTCCTCAGGCTTATGTGACCAGAAGAGGACAGTGAAGCTGATCACTCCTTAGTCAGGTTTACTTTTTATCGGAGAATTATCATGTACTTGACTTCTTTAAACATGTCTCAAGCACCATGTGCTATGCAGCTCTGCTTCATTAATCATCAAAGACGCACAGCAAACAAGCCTACTATGGGAAAACTAACACCTTATCCTAACAGACAACTGAGAGAAAGTTAAATCTGTAACACATACTTTCCTTGATGAGACTTTTGGGTATAAAGAAAGGAAACTTCAGAAGCACTACCACAGTGTCATGACATTAGCCATTACTTCCATTCTCACAGTAAGTGAGCGGTGTTGGAAGTCTATATTTGATTAAATCAGAGATCCGGTAACAACAAAATAATCACCTAGTTTGACCTGTATATTATTCTAGAAATTTAAGTATTTGCCAACAACATTTCCTTTCTAATTTTAGGGATTTAGAACTTTTAAGTATTGTAACACTTTTCAATGTTTAATATAGATGCAAATGCAACAGAAATTCTCCATTTAATTTCTTAATAAAGGAAAATAGCTTAAAATACACTTCAGCTACAAGACCAAAATATGCCCCTTTGAAAGCCATGCCTTGTTAGAGGCACTCCCGAACTACCTGTTTGATGGGGGCTTATTGTACTTCTCTCCATTACTAACCATGAAGAAAACAAGACGTAAACTAACAGATAATAGACAACATATATGGGATGGATAAGTAGAATCATAAAAATTACAAATTGAAAAAAGCTTTATGTGAGAATGACTGTAAGTCTACTTTTTAGGAAGATGCAAACCATACAAAACACAAAACAACATGACCCACCACTTGACTTCTGATAACATGTGGGCCAAGTCTTTCTTAAAAAAAAAAAACCTCTACATATTCTTCCAATTCCATTTTCTTTCCTCTTTATGTGTTTAATATACCTACCCTGAGTGGGAATTTTAAAGGCCTACGATAAGGCTGGAAACCCACAGGTCCTCCTTGTTGAAGTATGGCTTGATGGGCTGCATGAAGACCTTCTCCCACAACTGGAATGGCATTATTATTGCGAGCATGCTGGTTGTTAGGTTGCTGATTTGCATTGTTTTCATTCTCTTCCTGGTCTCCAAGTAAGTAGGAATGAAGATCCCTGTAACAATCAAAATTTCAGTTTTATCCTGTTTGATATGAACGAGAAACTCACAGATATATAGCCACACTCAGAACGCGTACAAGCTGCACAAAACTTATACAGGATCTTCATAAAGCAAAATAAGCCGCCTTCTGATAATGTTCTCGATGTCAACATACTCACAGAACTTAGACGGAAAATGCTTGAGGATGCAGATTAGAACAGTTGGAATACAGTCACAAGAAAAGATCACTCATTTGACTGCTTTAAAAACATCACTTGGTATTGCAGTGACTGTGCATATGAAAGGAAAATTGCATTGCTATTTCAGCTCATGAAAGCACAGCTCTACAGCTTTTATTTTACTGTTACTAAGCTCTATTGGAAACAACTGCCTTCAAACCTAAATTGTGTAAGGACAGTAGAGCATTGCTATGGACATGCTTTTGAAAGTACAGAGGCAGGCAGAGTCTTTCAAGAAGGTTCTAAATGGCTCAAAACCTTGTCACAACTTTCTAAGAACATCAATCATAGAAAGAGTCAATCTATTTAAAATACTTTCTGTTGATGTTTCCCACATATACCATTAGCAAAATTCGTATCTGATTAAAAAAGACCCAAACCAAATATGAATATTTAGAAGTTAATTTTCCTCAGCTTTAACAGAGCAAGATGTGTGCAGATATTCTACTGGCAGTGAAAATATTTTCACAGCAGTTTGCTTTTTGAGAAAAATGGAGAAGAAGATTTTCATCTTTGGTCAGCTAAAATTGCTGAAGAGATAATTCACAACTGTTCTAATCAGCTACAACAGTGGAGAAAGAAAAGCCATTTTTATCATTGTCTCCAAAACTCTCTTGTTGCATCGTACCTAAACACCATCAAAACATGGAAAAAGTAATAGAAAAAACCAAACCCTTCAAAATGCAAAGAGAACAGGGGGTGAGGAGAGTTTCTTTATGAAAAGCTAAAATAAATATTTTGGATTGCAGTGAAGAAAAAAGTCTATCATTCATTCACTCAGTTTCTCAGATATAACTTAGCAAGCAATAAATCTTGATCCTAGTAGTGCAACAATAAGCAAGACATAGTGGGAAAATGCCAATATACTTTGAAGTAAAAGTGAAAGGTAGACAGAAAAAAAAGCAACTTTATTTTTTTCTTGACTAATTTGGCAAACAACAGATGAACTAAAAAATAATTTCAAGTGCTAGAAACTCTGCCTGGCAGTATAATAATTCACTTTATCTGATGAAGATACAGTTTTCTCCTTTTTTATAGACTGAACTTTTAACTTTAAAATCCCCAATTTAAAGTTGTTCACTTTTTCAGCTTAATGTTCTAAATAATTTTTCTTTACTTTTTTCCTTCCTATAGTAAGAAGTGCAAGAAGTGCACATGAATTTTAGATGACTCACAGAAATGCTCTGCTGACACTTACCTCTTTATTCTTTTCATATAATAGGAAATTAACAAGATGTTAGTCATACTTTTACAGATTTTTTTTTCACTAAGAAAATGCTGTAATAGTGTACTAGAAGAATTACTTGTCAAAGACTAGGCCAGAAGTAGGTACAAATACTGATTAGAAGAAATCACTACCGAAGTTTTCCATCACATCTTTATCTGTAAAAGAGCTATTAAAGCTACCTGCTAGGATAACTTTCTTGGAAAGCATGCTGCTTTCATGTTTGAAGGCCAAACTGGACACATGGCTGTATTTGGAATCTCTGTACTTACAGCAAGTATCCAGCAGTAACAGTCCATGCTCGTACAAGACCCTTCAACCACTGTCTTGTATGTCCTTGCTCTAGCAAAGCTGGAAGCACCACCTGAAGTAAAAGGAGCTCTAAGGAAAGTTCACTTACTGGAGCATCACTAGAAACAAGGGGAAGAGAAGGAAGTCAAACATAAGAAACATTCTGATAGCAATCTTTTACACTGAATCATATTAACACTACCACAATATATACTACCCTAGGCAAAGATTAGGTCTTCATGAGTATTTAGGCATTTAGGTGTATAAGAAATTTAAGAAAAAACATTGAGAAGATTATATCTGAAAATACAATTTGCTCTTTTATTTGCTTCTATCATCACTGTTTCAATTATTACTTAGAAACTGAAAAAAACTAGTTAAAAACAAATCTAGTTACAGATATTCTTTCATTCTTGTAGTAATGATAATCAGGAATGAGTATGTTAAAAAAAAAAACATGAAAGCAACTTCACTATCAAAAGGTTGAAAGGGTAAGTGTTTTGAGGACACAAAACCCCAAAGAGTTATCGTTATGGAAGTAATACAAAATGCCTTTTATTTTTGTTAGTAGCTTTTCACTTGACAAATTGTATGATGTAGCGATGCCCTTTACCTTTTAACCTCCTTAGAACAATAAAGATTAGATTAACTGAAAACAAAATAACATAGCAAAAAAAAGTCCCACTAATGCTCAAAGAGCACAGATACACTTTTTCTAGTTATAGGAAACCTGAAGAAACACAACTTTAAAACAGAAATTCTTACCTGTAGAGCATAACATTATATGGAAGAAAGTTAGGCAGGAGATATTTAATAATACGTATAGGAAGCCAGAGCATCAGCAGTACAATTGATCCAAAGACAATCTGCAACAAGAAAGTAAACAAGTTAGTCCACACAGCAGAAACAACCAAACCTAGTTCCCCACCCATCTCTCTGACATGTTCCCTGTGTAGTGGGTTAGCCCTGGCTAACAGCCCAATACCTACCCAGCTGCTCACTCATTGCCCTCTCCTGCTGAAGGGGAAGGCAAAACACAAGGAAGGAAAGACTGAGATAATGACCATTTAATACAGAAAGCAAAAGCTGTGCCCAGAAACAAAACAATAAGAGGAATTCAGTCTCTATTTCTCACCAGCAAACAGACGATTAGCAACTTTCTGGGAACTCATGAAGACAACCACCATAACCACGAATGGCCCCCCCTTCCTCCTTTCCCACAGCTTTTACTGCTGAGCATGATGTCATATGATATTCTTTTGGTCAGTTTGAGTCAACTGTTCCAGGTATACCCTGGAACCACAGCTTATTCACTGGAGGGGTGAGGGAGTGTGGCAGAGCAGGAAAGAGAAAAGGCCTGCCTTGATATTGTGCAAGCACTGTCCGGCTGTAGCCAACAGGACTGTGTTGACAACACTGTTTCAGCTGCTAATTCCAAGTGCAGAAGTACATTTGCCCCTGTGAAGAAAATCAACTCCAGCTCAGGCAGACCAGTACACTACAGTGGTCTTGCCAGACAGGACTGTGACCAAATAAAAACTGACTGGCCTGCTGACAGAGCACTGCCAGATAGTTCTTCGTTCTTCACTGTTCCCCAACACCAGGATTACTAATTTTATATTCCTCTCTTTTCTAAGAGGCTGAATTTCCATGCAACTTGTTGAAGTGTCAAAAGATGTTTCAGTTTCTATTTTCTCACATTTTAAGTTGATTGAAAGACCAAAATTTAAGTACATGAGATGAGGTGCATGAAGACCCTGCGCTTTTATAAATCACATTTCCTTAAGGAACCATATGAAAAATTAAGTACATTTTAAACACATTCTTACATTTCATATAAATGCACCACTAGAGACTAAAAATGTTTAAAAAAACCCCAAACATGTTTAACAATGTAGAACAGAAAAATTGAATCCCCTTCTCCATGAAAATTAATATTTAATGTTTTACAAAAGACATTTCTCAAAAGTATTGAAAAAGAAACAAAACATGAAAGGTGTGACTTATTCTTTGAAATGGAAAGTGTAAATGATTACCATTCTGGGTCCCATATTCTAATATGAGGCTAGTAGAAGTTCTGAATTCATTAGCTAAGCAAATCAAAAGGTGAAGTTCAAGTAACTGCCTTTTCCAACACAGAACAAGAACATATCTCAGACCATCAGTAACAAGCAGATCTTTGCTTATATTTGGGCCACCTGCTATGACATGAAGTTTTAGGCAGCTGAAGAATTATGATTATATTTATGTCAAAGATGGTCCGAGACCCTTTCTTTGCTACATGCTTGGCAAACTTCAAACAAGCAGAGGGAGAAAAAACCGTCATTGCTTTCAATATCTTACTATGATAATCTGGAAACAGACACCATTGGCTAGATCAGCAGAATCCACCCCAAAATTAAACTAGAAAGTTACTTTCCCCTGCTGCACTATTTTAGCTGAACTGGACACACAGTGCTACTGCAATAACTGAAGGCATCATGAAAGCATTACATGATTTACAATATCCATGATAATAAACATTTGTTGTCTGAATATACAAACGTTTTCTGTGATTTTGCATAAGGAGAAGATATCACAGAAAGATTTGTTTTGTAAGGGACCTTCAGAGTTCAAGCAACCCTCCCTAACCCCTCAGAACTCTGCTCTGAGCAGACCCAATTGCATCAGGTTGCTCAGAACCTTATCCAGTTCAGTTATGAGTATCAAAAGGTGTAGATTCTGTTGGCAACTTGTTCCAGTATCAGTTCACCTTAATGGTAAAAGTGTTCTTTCCTTAAATACACATTATCATATATGAGAGCCAACATAGGAAATTTTCTTTCCAAATAAAGAAATCTTTGACAAAAGTCCTTACCACTGATAAGATAAACCTCCTGAGATGTCTATAGATGGGCAAGTGAATCATTTCCTGCACAGGATTGAAGTCTGGATCATTCAAATTCCTGAGAAACCATAAGACACCAGGTCTCAATACCTGAGGTAGGAAATAGAAAACAATATATGAAGACAAATTCTTGAAAACCCTTTGTTTTTAATTTTGACTAACACTGCTGCAGCAAATAAGTTTTAACATAATAGGGATATTTTTTGAATAAGATTCAACAAAGTGGCACAGAAATAGAACAAAGGAAGTATCATCATAGAGAAGTAGAGAAGAAATAACCAAATACAAGTTTAATTTTCAAGTACTGATCAATTTTAAACAATTAAAACATATTTAGATTAATTTGAAGTCAACACCCAGGTTTAAGGACTCTCTGTAAAGTACAAATCTCTAAGCAAAATATACTTTAAATCATAATTTTCCACTGCAGTAAAGTACCAGCATGCTCCTTTTAACAAAAGGCTGAAATTCAATATGCACATAAAACACAGTAGCAACAATACCCACACATGAAAGATTTAACTGCTAACATGCAAGCCTCTGAATATGTTACATACCAATCTTATTCTTACAGACTTACCTCTCTCAGTAAAAGAATGAAGGATGCAAAATAGAAGACATAAACCATTCCAACTAACCAGTGCAGAAACATTGTGGTACCTGGGGCAGATTGAAAGCTCAATTCTCTGTCTTTCAGAGTGGCATCAAACATCTCCTAGAAGGTGAGTAGTAAACAAATATGAATGAAGTTTGGCAAACATCCACAATTCCTCATTTTGTTTACCCTAGTTCCTATATACTACTAAGCAAATTTAAATGTCTGCCTGGTGTTAACACATAAATAACGATAGCATTTAATTAGAGAAAAAAAGGAAATTTACAATAAGAACAGTAAATAAAGATCAATTTCTGTTCAATTTATTTCTTCTGACAGAAAGAAGGAAGAAGTCAACTCAAACACTAAAAACCCCTACGTAAGCTATAAATCAGTTCAAACAAAGTGGCAGTGTGATGGAAGCAAATACTTATTCCCTTAAGTAAAATTCTACTTCTGCTAAAGCTGGAAGAAATTAATTTTCTCCATTTGAAATGAAGCACTCAATTTTTTTTCAGGACAGAAAAACTGTCCTTCTCAATTCCAAGCAAACACAGCGTGTATCTTGTTCAAAACATAAAGGGACTGGATAACTTAAAATATGAAGTCATTACCACTTCACATAAGATGGCTACATAAAGACATTTATTCATTGCACAAGTTTAACTGTAAGTAAGCTCATTACCACAGTGGTCTTGTAACTGCAGTAAAAAGGATTATATTTATTTTAGTAACAGCATGTTAATTTGTAATTAGGAACATAAAGAAATACAAAATTAGCATTAGGCAGTACCTAAAAATCCCTTTCCCTGTGGAAATGATGTTTATAAAAACAGAATAATTTTGTCAAACTCATATTTAACAACTCTTTTCTTGTCAGAACGTTTTTTTTTGCTTCAAATATAAACAGTGTTAAAAAAAAGGTTTTATCCCATTTACTTCTGTTCTTACCAAGGAACATATATCCAGCCACCAGCCACAGATGAGAGGAAACACACCAATTTCAACCACCACTAACAAGGAAACCTTTAGGAAAAGAGAGAAAACATCTCACTAGTTTAACAGAAGTTGCTAAGAAAATGATAATGTAAGATCAAATTGAGAGGCTTTTTGCCCCACACAAAAAAAATTAGGATTACCTTGACAACAATATAGCAAACTCCTAATAAACGACGTGATCGCTGGAACTTAACAAGTGCTGCCAAGCCCTGAATACTTTGTCAAGAAAATAATACTGAAAAATATTTTATAACAGTTTAATTAATATGAAACACAGTATTATGTAGCTTTTAGCAACAGGAAATATTATAAAAAACAGAAGTGAAATAGGAAGTATATACTTTATCGGAGTTGTATTTTCAAAATTGGCTGTAACTCCAGAAGTCATAATGATCTGGTGTGCTGGGTAACGCCCCCAAACATGTACCTAAAATAAATCAATAAATCATAATAACACCACCCTTCTTAAATTAAGCATTCAAAAGTTTTCTCAATACATAAGCAGTTTCCTTTGAAAACATCTGCCACTAATAAGCAAGTGTCAAAACTGAAGACCTACTTTAAATAGTAGCTTTCCTTTCCATGCAGTCTGAAACAAATTCTCACCTTTTCCAAGAAAAGCTGGATGCGTATTACACTTTTTTCTTCTAGTTTCACCAAAAGAGCAGAGCAAAATGTTAAATTAATTGCACCTGCATCATGTCTGTGCCTCCTCAGAACACAGCAAGAAAAATCATTTACATGTAAATCTGAACCGGGTAGCTACTGACAAAAGGATACATGACAAACAATTAGAGTCACTGCTAGCAGAACATATCCGACTATAGTTGTAATCAGGCCTTCAAAGTGAGATGCTTGAACCTGGAGGGAAGAGGGAAAAAAGGGAAAGTTTACCAGTCTCTTAAAAGAGTACATCTGTCTTTTATGTAATCAAGATAAATTCCACTTCTCAAATATTCAAGAATGACAAGTTTCTCTAGTTTTTACATATTTGTTTCATAAACATATGAAACAAGAAGTATCACCTTACACTACCTCACTACCCCCTTGCTTTCCCTACTATTATCATCCACTATGAAAATTATTCAGTACACAAATTAAAAATGCACACAAGGAAGAAGTGGCTGTTAAAAAAACCCAATACATATGCATTTTTTGTAAAAGTAGGAAATCTCACTTGAAATGTAAACAATGGAGGAAGTGGGAAAAAATGAGTAACATTTTTAATCATAGATTCAAAAAGGACTGATAATTTAAGGACTGAAAATGAGACATAGTCCAAGTTACTTTTGTAAATAAAAGTAGAAAAATGCTAAAAGAATACTGTGAATAAATAAACAGTGGCAGTTTTTTTTCATTTTGAAATTAAAGGACAGTACTCACATATTCCTCAAAGCCCAGGCCAACAATGGAGAAGTGACCAATGTGGTATGGACAAAATGCTGTATAATGTAAGCAGAAAGAAGAAAAAAAAGGCCATGAAAACTGCTAAATGGAGCTTTATTTGCAGGATATGTACTGTAACATGGTAATAATTCTACTTCTCATCAACTCTATGAAAACAACTAAAAAAATTACTTTCTGTGCAAATATTTGCAAGTGTTAGATTTTTATAATTTTACAAACACTGAAAATCAGATCAGAATTCACACTGAAAGACTACAAACAATATAAAACTACACAGAATTAGAGGACAGTCTTTTCCTACTTATTTCATCTTGCAGTGCATAAATTAATTCAATTTCTCTGTCTCATGCACCAAGCTGGTATCTGTCTCAGACTGTTGTTCTGAGGAACAGAACAGGAACCTGTTCTGCATATTCATTCTTTCCCATGCACTAAAAGACTTAAGCAGCCATTTTAAATCCCCATGGTCAGATGGGACTTGCTTTAGCAAGGCTTCAGTTCTAGTGCTTTAATTCTTAAGAATACTGTAAAAAATGCAAGCCCTGCAGAAATTTGCAAAGGGAAGAGGAAGTGGAGAGGGATGACACTCCAGTGAAGGGATGAGGAGCAACTTTTACTTTGAATTAATGCACTGAGAACTGTCATCATTGCTGAGAACTCTCTTGACAATTCTGAGGTTTCAGGGGGAATGCGCTAAAAACCAGAACACTTTTCCCATTTTTGGACACCTGTGTATTTGAAACAAAATCAAGCAGTTGTTTTAGCTTGCTCTGTGGTCTTCTAACCAAGTTATGAATGACTACAGAATTCAACATCTATTTTTTTTTAGGAGTAGAGGGAAACAATATAAAGGAAAGGGGCTGCAGTAATGGCAAGCCTGCATTTTCACCTTTTATTTTCACTCTGAGAACTACTGTATACTAAATGTTCCCTTAAATGAGAAGCCTGATGATTTTCTCTCTTGTCCTCATTTCCGCATGACCAGTATGTAGAAAAAACAAAACAAAGCGAAACAAAAGCAAAACAAAACACCAACAAAAAAAAAATAAACCAGGAGAAGGATTTAGCAGGACACATATTACCCTAATCAATGATCAGAACATTTCAGAGAAATAAGCAGTCACTGGGAAAAGCAAAATAATAAGACAGAATAAGATAAAAAAAAGATAAATAAGGTAAAAAGATAAAGGGAAGAGTTGAACTCTCCCTGGTCAGTAAGAACAAGTGAAAGAAAAGTGAGATGAAAAAGATCACACTGACAACTCCTATATCAGACTAATGACTTAGAAGTTGTATTTTTGACAGTGTTTTATGAGAACACAGTGCACAGTTTATCATGTTTTTTAAATAACTTGATTTAAAAGTGAATTTCTCATAGATCCCTTTAAAGAAAAAGCATAAAGCAGTACAAACTCCTCTGTGAGTACTAAGATGAGCACAGAAAATATTAATTAAGTTGAAATGAATTAATTTGTCCAAGGAGAATTTCTGGACCAGTAATTAAGGTTCCAAATGCTTTCCTTCTGTCTTCTAGAAGGTACCTCCTGTGACATTTGAACTCACCAGTAGTGTAATTACAAATAACCAGAGATTTGATGGTTGTAAATTAAGCAGTATTACTTAACGGGAAAGATACTAAAAATAGGTTTGAGAAGCACATATTAAATTCCCGGACCTCCAGCTTGCTTGGAAAAGTCATTCCCTTCTCTTCTCTATTTGTTAGTTTCCCACTTGGCAAAGCACACTTAGAGCTACTGAAAACACATGTATATAACAACCTCATTAGTTATTATACACTTATTATTGAATCTTAATCTGTGATTTAGAAGTTTCATGGCTATTATCTACTTACTAAAAAAGCCTACATTTTATAGCAGCTAAAAAACTCAATTAACTTCTGATAACTACAGATTAAAATAGAATAATTCTCAGAAAGAAATAACTCAAGTATTTTCCAACTCTTATTAGAACAGTTATAGTTTCTTGTGAATTAAACATACAAGACACTAATTTTAATTTTCTTTTGATCTGGTTTCAGCATCTAGATGCTCAAATCACTGGTTCAGTTTTTACTTTGCCAGCAAAAATTTCTTATCTATAGTATGACTTCAGTTTTTCAACCTCAAACTCTTCTGCCAAGAAAGACCACTGAAAATACAAAAAGCAACATAAATTCCTTTCTAAACAGATAATTCAGAGCAAGTAAAATTTTGTGGCATTTTTATCTACTATCTCTTCAAACGTATAAAATGCTCCATCTTGTCACTAAAATACTGCTGCTTCTACACACAGTTGTGTCAAATTAACAACACTAATGACCTTGAGTACCATAATCCAAAAGTAGAGAAATTTCAGAAATTCTTAAGAGGAGCTTACAAGAATAAGGCAGGTATTTTACTCTTTTAGGGTTCAAATAACTGAGAAATATATACCTACAGTTTGGGCAGTTTTAACTTTTTTTTTTTTAAACCTGTGACAAGTTTATGTCTAAGATATTTTCCTAGCACTAACTATACATGGAATCAGAACACAAAAATATTCCTATCTTGTACTAGAAAGAGTCTTGCAAACATTTAAAGTTACAGTTCAGTTTCAGCATCTACAGGAAGGAGCAAGGAAAATGGAGTAAAATGTGTCACTGACTAGAATTTACTATTTTCTAAAATGTAATTCAGTCTAAGTTGTATGAACTAAGGAAAGTTGTTCTCTAGCAATTCTGGACACAAAATGGAAGCATATTTGACAACTATACAGTTAGCTACATTCTTGTGCACTTCCCCCCTTCCCAATACTTGAGTTCCAAAAATGGATTCTTGATGTAAAAAGTGATGTAACTATATCTAGTGAAAACTGTAAAGAGAAAAAAAAATATCCTAGCCATTCCCCAAAGTATTGCATTTGCTCATAAATTAAATTCTGTGAGATTCCTTCTTTAATTTAACAGTATTACAAACAAATATTATTTTCTGTGCTTTGGTTGACATCGTGTTTGCTGGATTTCCTATTTTAAACCTATTCACTTAAAGAAATTCAAAATTAAAAAGCTAGAAAACAATAAATATTTATTATTCATATTCCCAGTTAATTTGTGGTTCCATTTTTAGATGTCACATCTTCATCTATTCTGAGAGAACAGCCTTAAAATTAACCTGCATTACACTTCACAAAGGATCTTTTTAAAATACTCACCAAACACGAGTATGAACAACGTATTTAAAGACACCACCCAAAAGACATGTTCCTGCAAGAAGTATTGGAGAAAGTGGAAGGAAGATGACAAGGAAACAGTACATAAGTATCAGTCATTTAAATAAGCGACTTGACTTTTGTATCTAAACTTATTTCAACTGCCTATTATTATCAGAACTTACACATCTGCTGTTAGAGCCAAAAAATTCGCTCTAACAGAAAGACTAAAACATGCAGGACAGATTATGAAAGAATCTGTTTACATTCATGGAAATTTACCTAGATATGCACACTTACATTTGCTTCAAAGCTCTTACTTTGTGAAAATAAGCTTTTATTTTAAAATCAATACAGTTCCACCTTTAAAAAGAATTATATGAAATGTCTGTGGATGTTTGTTTAATAAATGAGAAAAGGTTCATCTGAAGTTTTAACGATTAGTCTTTATCACAACAAAAGCATTAACAAAACTGGCAGTTCTGACTCTAGAAATGACAGCATGTCATTTCTTTATTTTTTAATATTACTTTTAGCTAAGATGTGACTTAAGCCACAAGTACACTGGAATTTTAGTTCTTTTGATATTAATTTTATGGTCAATCACTGATAACATAGTTGTAAACCCAAGCCATTAAAGCTATGAGACTTTGATGAAGAAACAAAGTCAAGAAACATAACTGAAGATCTTATATTTTAAAATCTAGTCTACACTATAAATTCACTAGTGGTGTTCAGGTGGTACTAGGGCAAATAAAAGACACCTAAATGAGAACACTATTTTAATTGTAACATAAAGAGCAAAACGTAAGGTTAGAACAGATAAGTATTTTCAAAGTATGCTTTTTAAAAGGGTCTAGCTTTTATTTACAGTGGAGTATGTGATCCAAAGTTACCTATATCTTTTAAAAATTACACTCACAACTCTACTCTGTGAAACTCCTAAAAACCCTATTTGCTCTATCATGACATCATATGAAACACTCTTTAAAGAAATATATGATACAAAAATAGGGACCTCAAATACAATAATGTAATTTAAAAAAAAAAGATACTAAAAAAAAGCCTTCTATAGAAATTCTTGAAATGCAGGATTGCACTTACTAAAAAAACCAGAGATCCATCAAGTCCAAGCATCTGTGAAGATAAGAAAGTTTATTTTACTCACTCATCAGAAAAGTTAAGCAACCCTCATCTAAAATAAGCCTCTTTCATACCAACCTTTAATGTCCAATACAGTCAAAAGCTTTTTTTATTGCTCAATCAACAGAACCAGGACATAAATTCTTAAAGATAGAAATTAAGTTCTCATTCAACGCAGTAAACTCAGTTGATCAAAGGCTGGGATACACATGTGAACATCTTCACACACATGTATTTAGATACTTCAAAGCAAACACAGAATCAACTAATTTATAGGCTACTTCTCTCCAAGACTTTGAAAACTCTGACAAAGATTTTCTATTTACAAAATATTTTAGTGATTGAACTGCTATTTAAATACATGTTTAATCAACTCAATATTAAAACACAAAAGCAAATTTTTTGTTGCTTTCTTGTTGCAAAGTATCAGTTTATATTGCACTGAGAAAAGTAAATTAATATTTTACCTTTTATGTATAAAAGCAACTAGTAATGGGAACATTTGCTACACTATATTTTTTAAGTTTAGAACAGAGTTGTTCTACAGCTAGGGAAGACAGAAAACAAATCCTTCATCACTCTGCACAGCTGCTTTGGAAAGCATCCACAAAACAGCCAAAAATAAAGCACCTATTAAAAAAAAAAAAAAAAGAAATCTCCTTCCCCCCCCCCTCAAGAGTATCTTACTATTTCAATCCAGACACTCCTACTCCACAATTACTGCTGTAAAGTTCCAGGTTCAAGGCTCTTTTTCCGTACGAGGATTTTGCACTAAGTTCCAAGATATGAGAACTGCACATATTTTACAAGTAAACCAAGATGCAAATATTTCTGAAAATTCAGAAAACCTCCATGCTATTTTCACAAGATGAAATAAGAGAAAAAAGCCTACCCCAATTTTGATACTAAAAGCCAAACACACATCTATTGCCTATGTCAGCACAAAACACTGGACATGGTTATGAGAATACACGGAAACTGACTTTATATTCCTGGAGAGTCAACAGAATATTTTCAATTAGAAGTACATCAACACTTCCCAGCACATAAATTGGGTTCAGAAATGTAACACTTTCCTCTTGAAATAAACCATAGAATGATTCAGGTACCAGAATTTACGTACGTCCTTTATCATGAAATATCTCTCAAAACACACTAAGAAGCATTCAGTAGATACAAAACAAGATCAAAACCTGTCACTTTTGATGAAAACTGTATTTATCCTACTCTGCAATTGAGGCAACAACTATACCACAGCCCAGGAATACAGTGAGTAGTTTTATGTCTTCTGCCTCAGGCACTGGTGATGCTGATAAGTATCATGAAGCTGCTGTATCTACCTTCAAGCAGATTTTGCTGCGTGGCTTTGAACTCGGATGTTGGCTACTTCTAGACCAGTTACACAAACCTAGTTCTTGAGTCTCTATGACTACAGTGCACATGCATCTCATGCTCTCATTATGGAATTTGTGATCCATAAACAAAACAGAAGCCATGTTACATTAAAATGCTCCATCATTTTTAAAGAAATGCATTTTTTTTTTGCAAATTAACCAAAATTTCCATTTCACTCCTTCCGTCTATTGTTTCCACAAATACAAAAATCAAGTATTAAACAATACATAATGCAGCACCTGTGCATTCCTAATCTGGCCCAGCATCCTCAAAACAAGCTGCCATTAATTTCTAAACCTGACCAGGTTGAAGACTTCAGAAAAGTCTGTGCTAAAACATGTTTTAAGCTGCTACTACATTTGAAATCAAAGAAATGCCTTTTTTGATAATTAACAAGTAACATAATAACATTTTGTTTATAGTATAATAATAACTCTTCTAGGTCACTAAAGGCTCTTACTGAGGGAATGATATCCAAATCTATCCCAAATGAATTTTAACACAGCATTACAAATAATTTCAAGTATGAGTATGGGTTATTAAATTCAAGAAAATTATTCTTACTCACTCGCTCCCAAGTAAGCTCTTCTGCTGCTCGATCCCATTCCAAAGCATTCCAGTTCATGTCATCTGAGGAGACAATGGCCATTTTTACAGCTGTTAGACTCACTCAAAACATGTAACCACTCCCTGATACGCTTTAAATGAACAAAAAGACTTGAGTGTATAACATTCATCTTATAACTGCTGCTAGCTTTTCAGCAAGAAAATGCTTCAGCACTCAAAATGAAATTTGCAAGAGTGGGAATTTACACAGCTTCCTTGAATCATGACAGTTCTATATTCAAGGGTCTAATTATATTTAATAAGAACTAGAACATTACTGTTTTGAGTCACCTGTTACCTTGTGCTCCATTGTTTGCATCTGCTGCATCTTCTACTACAGCATCTTCTTCATCTTCATTATCCTCCTCCTCTTCATCTACTTGTTCTTCTTGAATTTCGGGGTTCTCTCCTACAACTACATTCTCAGCAGCTGGGTTAGCAGGTTGGTCAAGCACAGCATTTTCAACACCTCCATTTACAACAGCCTGAGCCTACAGAAACAGGATTTAGTATTCCATTCAACTCGTCAACCTCTCTCCATACTTTTATCCTATATGTATATGAAACTGAATAGTACTAAAAGATGTCAATAATAAAGATCTTAGACAAGCATTATATTTGGGACCACTAAACCTTTAAAAACAGGAAAAGAAACATTCAAATTTCTTCACAGAGTAGCTGAAGTAGGAAAGGACCTCTAGAGATCATACAGTCAACACAACTGAAAGCAGCGTCAGCTACAGCAGGCTGAGCAGTGCTGTTTCCTCCTGGCTTTTGAATAACTCCGGAGGTGGAAACTTTACAACGTCTCTGACCAACCTTTTCCTGTAGCTGATCACAGTTAAAAACCCACATTTTTTTTGTCTGAATGGAATTTCCTGTATTTTAATTTGAGCCTACTGCCTGATGTCCTGTCACTCAATCCTATCAAAACAACTCTGTCTTCTTTACACCCTCTCATCACTAACATTTATACTAATAGACTGATAAGGTCCCTGAG
Organism: Platyrinchus mystaceus; assembly: GCA_035041135.1. Classification (NCBI taxonomy): domain Eukaryota; kingdom Metazoa; phylum Chordata; class Aves; order Passeriformes; family Tyrannidae; genus Platyrinchus; species Platyrinchus mystaceus. Next base: position 79,818,521 of record JAWWLV010000088.1, read on the forward strand.
CTTTCTTATCTCCAGGCTGAACAATTCCAGCTCTCTCAGCCCCTCATCACATGTCAGATGCTGCAGGCCTTTAATAATTTTTGTTGGCTCTTCACTGCACTTGCTCAAGTATGTCCATGGCTCTCCTGTACTGGGGGAGCCTAGAACTGGATACAGCACTCCAGATATGGCCTCACCAGTGCTCAATAGAGGGGAACTCTACCATCTTTCAAATATAATGATAGTTTTCATAAGATGAAGAATTAAGAGGCCAAGCGAGCCAGTCACCAAAATGAGAATTTCTACCTCTGTCTTTACAAAACCTGACATTTATTAAAAGAAAACAAAATTTAGAATTATTTCCTTCCTATGCACATATTGCTTATATCATCTCTTCTCCCACTGAGAAGCTCCTGTAAGCACTAAAGGGGTGCATGTGTGTGTTGGGGCTGAGGGGAGGCAGAGAAGCTCCAACTTCAGTGGTTTTAACAAAACTTCCAACTGGTTTGAGAAGAGTGAGTTGTTACCTCACAAACTACTGAAATACTCATGAAAAAAACAAAATAAAAGCAAGCTGATTCTTCATTGACTATGCCTGATAATTCATCTTTATATGCACAAAATTATCTTAAAAAAAAGGGTGAAGATAGAGACATAAGACTCTAAACAATGTTAATACAACCAACTTCAAAAACATAACAGTGCTGTCACTATGTTTATACAGGAACCCACGTTCAACTCCTGCTAACAAACAAATAAAGATACCATCCAGTAAAACAACATCACTGGGTTCTGGTCATTTATTTATTCACAAAATCACATTTCTGAAATTTATTATGAACTACTGAGCAGTTAAGTTTTACCTCATTTTGTTGACCAACGCCATTGAGTGGCTGTTGTTGATTTTGTTCTAACCACTGTGGTGCTCCTCCGTGGACAATCTGTTCACGTAACCAAACAAGGCTGATAAATGCACACAGAGTGCACGTTACCACAAAACAGCCCTGCAAACAATCAGCCAGTAAGTTCTCCCTGTTAAAGGGAAAAAAAAAAGCATTAATGACAAAAATATTTTGCCAGTAAAACTAAACTCAATCATTGGTAACTATCACAAACAGATCCTTCTAATCCAAATTAACAAATAAACTGACATTTGCGCAAAAAACTGAATTTATTTATGTGTCTAGGTGAAGAAAGTATCTAGACATAATTTCAATTTAATTTAAAAAAATCTGTTCAAAGGCTTATTTTAGGAAGGTTGTATGTACTGTGTACAAATGGTTTAAAGTGCCAAGATACACACTGATTTGGAAAAGGTTTTATTTCCCTCTCGTTTGGTTTGTGAAATTAATACTGTAGTAAATATTCTTGCAAAACGGGATCTGACCAAATATGATGAATATTTTAAATACCAGCTCAGGAAAAACAATCCTTAAGAACAGCAAAGCTACTTAATAGTGACAATAGTCACTAGGTAAATGGTTTGATACAGTAAAAGGTTTTTTGAAATAGCTAGGTGCATTATATCCAGTTCACTGAAGCATTTTATCTGCTGAGCTACCCTAACCAGAAGAATGGAACTGCAGGGCTTCCCTTCAACTTCTCTACATTTCAGGTAGTATTTTACCCCAGATATTATCTCTGTACTTTAAAAACCTTAATCTATCAGGTCATACATAACTGTAAAGGAGCAGCAAAACAAAGTTCAGCCAGCCAACTGAAACTAGGGTTTCATGCAATTAGAGGTACTTAAACCATCTTAAGCAACCCTCATCCCTAATTTCAGGTACCTCCTCCCACCCACTTGTTTCCACCTTGCACTACTCCTTGACTACAGAGAATTTGCTCAGAAAACTACAGTATACTCTTTAATAATAAGTAAGAAACATGCCACAGTAGTGTGCCACGCCCAAAGAAGCAGCAGTCTGGTTCTCCTTAAAGCCACACACTTGTGCCTGCACAGCACAGTGAATAAAATGGGGACATGAAATCCACAATGAAAAGAGGCTACTGTAATTGTCTCTGTCAAAGAAATAAATGTCACAGTACAGTTTCACAGGCCATTAAAATCTGACTAATACTTGAGTCCTTTATTTTTTTCCTAGCCTGTAACAGACACAAGAAGAGGTGTTCTGGTTCATTTGTTTCAGATTCTTCTCAGAAAAATAAAAACAGAATCTACACTACAGAGATAACAGGAAAATACTCTTATTAGACCAAAGCAAGCTTCTCTCTCCATTAGTAAAAATTAAATGTAACATGACCTGAGATCTCAAATCAAATAGCTCAACTGAGATGACTTAGCTGAACCGCGTAGAACATTGATTCAAAATTTGCTTGATGTGCAACTGACTCTACCCAAACTGAGTTTCAGTTCCTCATGTTCAATATAATGAAAAAGAACCAGCCTGAAATTCTGTTGTTTGGTATTTCCTCATTGTCTAAGTAAAATTGATTTTAAAAGGACAAAGACAGACATGGTGATTGAAGCATTAAAAATCCAAGTATCAGCTTGAAAAAAATCTCATAAAAAATAAAACCTATCGCGTAAGAGACTCAGAATGGATAAAATTAAATTTAAAGTATAAAAATGAAACCCAGAAAACAGAATGTGACATTATTAGCAACACATTTATTAATATTCTACTATGCAGCATCTGATTGAAACTGTAGGAAATCAATTTTTTTAATTATGTGAAACTTTGCAGCTTAAGTTTTCTTTACATCAAATACAAATCTCTATTACCCAGGGCTTACTTTGTAAAGTGAACTTTCCACCTTCAAGAATCCTGAATAAGGGAACCTCAAAGTGAAATGATTTCTACTGTAATACTGTTGGCCATACATCTCATTATGTTTGCAAAGCATAACTAACGGGCAATTGCTCAGGTAAGATGGTGGAAGGTAACAAGCATAACTGGATGAAAGGGACACCAAGTTCCAAAGCAACCATTTTCAGGGCAATCTGACTACAACAGTTCTTTGTATCAAACTGTTTAGGTACTTACGTTGACAGAATATCTAATGGCAGTGTCAGTAGTGAGCTCACAGAGCCAGTAAACAAGCACTTGTAGATACGACCTGCGTGAATAAACAGAAGAATAAATTTGATTTCAGTTAAAGCCTCACTTGGACCACAGGTACCCTTGTTTCACCTGATGTCCAACTAAATTTACAGCAAGGAAAAAAATCTCAACTTTCAGAGAATGAACAGAATCCAAGACCATACACAACCAGTAGAACAAAGCTGTATTTATTTTAGCTGCATATTCTTGAAAAGTATACATTCAAAGTGTAAGCACTGCCATAGTAGGTTAGACCCAAGATTCATCTAGACCTGTCTCCAGCACGGTCACACTAAGGGAAGTCTAAGGAAGAATCTGGAAACAGGTTAAAGATACTTGCAGCGATACTTCCTCAGTACATTTTCATATGCTTCATGCAAAGCAGCTCACTTCCTGTGCCATAATATCTCATTGCTAATTAATCCTTGATGGACTTTTTCCCCCCAATAATTTCTTCAATCACATATATTCTGAACCTGTATAACCTTCTTGTATAATGATATAATACAGCAAGGATCATCACCATTTCATTATCTGTTTTAAATAACTGTTTTATGGATTAATACTTGATGCTACTTAATGTCAGGCTTTTACCATGATTCTTTGGTCACATAAGCTTAAGAAGTAGGCTATCAGTGTATATAGTCTGCTTCAGAAAATTCGGTGATGCCAGTATTGTGCTACTCTCAAATTAAGCCTGTACCAGCTACAAATAAAAGCATAGAACATACTGAGAAGCTGCCTGGGGAGATCCATCTACTCCGTGCTCTGTTGTTCAATGGGTATATTATGGTTTGTAAAGATGCACTTCCAGTCATTTCCTTGACTGAACATAATATCTCTTTTACCTTTCTCCATCTTCTCTATATTTTTAGCTTGTTGAAACATCCACAGTTCTCTTTCCGTCCATATTTGGAAAATTAATTTCAAAATGGATACTACAGTAATTTAAATGTACACTCTCTTTTCTGTTGAATTCCTTTACTACTTAATGATTTTGTTTACATTTTTTAAGAGTTTTACTACGTAATTTGGCTAAGGAATTTTACTCTTCATAGAGAAAGATAAATACTGCACTTTCATTTATAGATGGTTAGAAAAAAAAGGACAATTCTTCTATCCTAATATTAATAAACGGCATCAAATAAAAACTTCCATGTAGTTTTTAAAGAAGATACTTGAAAGGAGGCATTTTATTGGAATAAGAAATTTAAAAGCCCTTTCATGCATTTTCTCCTGTGTCTTAACACCTTCCTGCATTGCATTACTGGTTTAAGAATCAAAAAGGTAGAAC
>JAWWLV010000088.1:79822868-79847148 GCA_035041135.1 Platyrinchus mystaceus
TGCTTTTTTTTTTTTTTTTTTTTTTTTTGTAATAAACCAATAATGGTCTCACAGAACTTTGTTGCAGAAAGTGGTCTATTTCCCTGTGTACAAGAGTATTATGTACAAAAAAATGAATACTTACATGCAGTAAGAGGTACTACTCCCAACCATGCAAAGGCCACAAGTGTGTAATGAAACCAGTATCGTATTGCTGTGCCAATACTTGTAACCAGTCCAGCAAAGATGTCTTGGATTGGAAGCCGTGAAGGCATATCTGGGGAATAAACTGTGTGGAAAAGGCACTTATGAAACCGTCTGTCCTTTAAGGAAGCATTTACGCGAAGGTGCTGCCAACTACAAAATATTTGTATCTGACAAAAGCTTACCAGAGGAATAAGCATATTTTACAGATTCTCAAGAGATGACTCCAAACAAACAACAAAAAAATTTCACATTTGCTACAGTTTACTGGGTGGAATGGAAAAATTAATAAACTCTACGCTAGTTTTTGACTTAAGAAAAGTTTTCTTAATAGCTTTATTTTTCAATTAAATAAACTCCAATTACCTCAAAATAAGCTCATGAAAAAGCAGATTCTAAATGCAGTAGCCCTCCCACCCAACACTACTTCAAAAATACCTCTGTCTATTATTGATAAACCTAGTTCACGGAAGGAGCACAAGGAACAAGAGCACTTTGCAATTTTGCAAGCTGTGCATTTGTTTGTGCTAGATAATTTAGATTCCATTTGCTATGCAACAGCACACACACAAAAAACCCCCTGCAAAATAAAAGCGGAACACAGAGACGAAAATTGAAGGGAGCTGATTAAGTATCTACATACTTTGAAATCTACAAATAATGACTTTTACTTTCAACAGGTATCTATTTCATACCATGCAAGATTTCTTTAAAGAACATTCCTATTACAGAACAAAATGCAAATCTCTCACCCTGTATTAATATTTTCGGAATAGTAAGTTATCTTGACTTTTTAAATTCAACACCTAAATATTGCATAAGCCCATCCCTACTCAAAAGCCAAGAAAAATAGTGATGAGGTTTCTTCTTTTGCAAACAATCAGAAAACATCTAACGATTTAATTACATCTGCTTAGTTTCTACACACATAAGTATAACAAGAATTGGTAATGCACACTATCAGTAACAGATTTGAATAAAAAAAGATAAACTACAGTTGGGAGCTGCACAAAGACACTGCTGTTATGTTGGAAACACCTGCACTTGAGGACTTTACATAATGGACTATTTTTTAAAACCTCATACACTTCTAACTACATAAGGAAACTCAATTTTTATGAGAACAAATAGGAAAAAAGTTTTCCTTCCCTCTCATGGGCATCCTTTAAGAGTCTAAGAAATACTGCTTTCTGCTGTCTACCTGCATCCCCTTTTCCTACATTCCTAATCATTCTTTTACAAGTCTCAGTGAAGAAGCCTCTACAGGAGAAAGAAATTCTTTTCCCTCCAGGGCTACTTCCCTAAGTTTCTGTACTCTAAAGCAAACTCAAGAACGTGGAAAAGCAGTATCAACTTGCAGAAGCAGTCAAAGAATGCGGAGAGATTGGTACACTTCAACAGGATGTGGATTATATTTGACACAAAGTAACAATAAAAGACAAATAGTAACTGGTTTTAAATTTCAAAGCTCCTTATTCACCAGGTAGTGGGCAAGGAACTGGGATTCTTGAAAGAAAAAAGTATAGCACTAGGGAAGTGTACTTGTGACAACTTAGCCCAGGAAATTGAAAGCAGGACATAAACATATTCTGACACTGTCTACCAATTTACAATTTTCTTGCTACTGAAACAGATCTAGTACACAATTTGGTACCATAGAAAACAACAACTGAAGTCTTACTAATGACCTCTCAGTTCACATTGAACAAACATTCTGGAAAATTTCTGCCAGCGAAGAAAGAAACCTTTGTTAAGCGTGCAAAAGAATATGTACTTACAGGGTATCTGTTACATATTTATGGGACTACTCAAAACAACTCACCAGATACTTTGAAATCTTTTTGATTTTGAAAAAATGTATTTTGATCAACTCTTTGGAACTGCAACAAGCACTACACAGAAAACATTAACTTTATATTAATGATTTATTTGTTAGAAGTTGGAAGGGCTTGAAATTAAAAAAAAAAAAAGCCTCTTTCAGGAATTATTGATCACTCACACAGGGAACTGTAAAAATGGAGGGTCATCCTAACTCAGTAAAGCTGAAGTGGTTATAAATGTTAGCAGTTCTACATACTAACTTTTCTAAAGGCTCTAGGATTACAGCCGAGCATTCAAATAAAAGCACAATGTAGCTACTACTCAGAAAACAAGTTATATCACCCACATTTTAACAATTTGATGATTTTTTAATGATTTCAGGAGGTGGGGGTAGGGATGGGGAGGAATGCTGTTTTTCCTGTGCATTGCCACACCTCAAAATATATAAAGCTTCTACCACTAGAAGCTTTAGACCATGATGATAAGATAAAGCCCTTCTCCGTCCTACAACATTCTGGTGGGTGAAATGCAAGAATTCCTAGCATGACAGGAACCCTGCTGTGCAAGTACACTGCAGCACCAAAGTCTGCTCTCAGTGATTTTCATAGCTAATCTCCCCACTTGTGTCTGTCATCTACTGCCATTTTCTCTCCACATTCCTTTTATCCACTCCACACTACCGCTTTGAGGCCTGAGACTTTGACCCACAGCATGCATCCTCTTCACCCCCTTTCGACTTGTCCTCCTCATCCTTCCTTCCTCCCCTAATTCCTATCCCAAGTAATCTTTCCTAACTCAATTTGAGAAACCAATTTCCTGCATTATTTACCAGAGTTTCTCCAAATAAAAATCTTTCTACTAGAGACCAATTAAAACAATAGGGGTTTTTTTTATTACAGCATGAAATTCAAACAGACTTTGGCTGAGCTTTTCATAGGTTTAGTTCTATTTCTTTGAGCTGTACAGGCCACAGAAAATCTACTAGAAAGCTTTTTGGGTACTCAGGTCACACCTATGCAGCTAACTGCTATTGAAGTTGTCAATACCAAATTTGGGTATCTGGCTATTTTCAGGAGGTGGCGTTTTGTTCCACCCTTCCTTCCCCTCCTGTAAGCCTAACTTTTCCAGGAATACAAATATTGATTTTACTTCTCTAAAGCAGATGGCATGACAAAAATCTGCTATTGCACTGACACAAATGAGGTAGGAAAAACACACGGCTGGCTACCTTTAGAAACTGCCATTTAGCCTACTTCACAGAATCTCCACACTTACAGTCCTCTTACCCAGAGATTTTCTATTTACTGTTACACTTGCAAACAACTTATATGCCACCCCAGTCATCTTTGTGCATTGATCCTGAAATAAGACCGTGTAATTCATAAGAACCATTTATTTAATAGCTCATGGGTTAAAGCACGGGTTTGGTAAAACAGCACTTGCGAGTTATTCTTTAAGTTGGACTACATGATCTTCAAGAGAGCCTTCCAACCCAAACCGTTCTATGTTTTTGTGTTTTACACCCTTGAGACACATGCAGACTTTGCTCTAGATTGCTAAGGTAAAAGGAGAAAAACTCCATCCCTTCTCATGCAAGCCACAGGTCTAACAAACACATGAAATGATTCATATAAATCTCAACTGCATGTATACTCTGCATCCTGGAACTGGCAGAAGACACACTGAATTCTGCGCCAGAATGTCGTACGTTGTTTCAGAAGTTTGTTTTTCCAAATTAGACTTTCCAGAAATGCTGAAGCTATGGACTACTGTGTTAAAATTTGCCAAAATGAACAGGTAAAACAATCAGCTCATTACATCCTTCAATAAAATCCTAATTGTATGATAACAGATAAACCCAACAAAATGGGTTACCCAGCATAATTACAAAGCTTCTTAAAGATTAAGAAACAAATTAAAGATCAAAAAGTTTGGAAGTGTTCCTATGAAAACATGCAATTATTAAGTGATATTTTTTGCACAAGTTACTTACAAATATGAATATATAATTGAATATTGAATTATATCAGAGAGATACTCCTTTTTCTTTACCTTAAAATCTATGAACCATGAACTCTTTCCCATTGAGATAGCTATGCTAGTCTCATCTGGAAGGTTTTAAGATGATCAGAAAATATCAAGGCCTGGATTAATTGAAAATTAATGAGTTAATTGAAAAGGACTCAACCTTAAGTATTGAACTTGGAGAATCTCAATGTGCTATAAGCTAGCTTAGGAGCTCAATCAATCCAAATGATTCACAGGAACCATGAATCATTTGTGTTCCTGATCCAACAAATTTTCATATTAACAGCTACAGGTGAAAAAGGCAGAAAACAACAAGAAAGGAAGAACAGTTCCAGGACTGGAACAATACAAATAGTGAGGTCCTAGTGCATTCAAGCCTTCAATTAGTAACTTTGCATGCACAAATCAAAAGCTTATGTAAGATTATAACAATTCATAAAAGGAAGAACACCCTGCCCATAGGACTTCCTTAATTTTCACAATCTTTGTATTAACTAAGCTTGTGCCATTGTATCAATCACTTACCAGCAATGAAGCTGCACAGGAAGCAGAGAAATTAACCCATCCCAATCTCCAGCCAAAGATCAGGTCAGTCTGCTTCCATATTTGTGTTTTTGACAATATTTATATTAAGGTTACCTTCTACAGAAAAGAGAAGTTTTGAAAACTGTATTTTCTTGGGAAATACAGCTGCACCTTCTTTCATGGGTCAGTGCTCATGAATGTTTAGTGTGACATCAACAGAAGTGCATCCTTGCACATGACAAAGGAAAGCACACATAGCAAAGGGAAAGAACACATAGCAGTTGCCCTTTAAAAACTCAGAAAGAACACTTAAGATTCAAAAAAAGCACCTTGACATAATTAAAAAATGTCCAAAGCTATTTTTTATTTTTAATGGTTGTATTAATTCATAAGCTGAAGAACTGCAGAAAAAGAATTAAATTTAAAATATAAAAAACTTAACTTTAAAGCATTCATCTGAAAATCAAGTCATTTGCCTACATGACTAAACACATTTAGAGAATGATGCTATTATTCAAAAGAAAAATCCTTTCCTTTGTAGTCCTGCCAAGATGCAAGTTGAACCTTCTCCTCTTTCCTTCCTTCCAAACAGTAACTAAGCTAGCAGTTCAGGTGCTAAACAAATCACAAGATGTTACACAACTTAAAGAATAAATGCACTAGAAACAGTTTATGAATACTTCATGCACAAAAAGTTACACTAGCAAGGGATCATTTTTGACAGAATGACAGCAATAGTCTTAACAAGCAAACCAAGCTCAATTGAAGAGGAGTTGCTGGTATTCCTGTACTATTATTCTCAGCTTAGTGCCTGTCTGGAAGCACAGATATTAACTACACACATGCATTTATTTGACCACATCCCGTGGTGAATTAACTTATCTGAAAGTGTGTTACACCTGGCATGGCCAGATCCAACTTTGCTTGCCACGACTGGCATATACATCAATCCCTTTTACTGCCTTATCGTTCTCTCCAGCACCTGTGACTCTTTCCCAGCTCCCACAGGCAGATCCAGCTTCCAGATTGGAAAGCCGTATTATGTTTCAAAGAAAGAGGGGTAAGACAAACTAAGGAAACTGTAACTGCACAAGCCTTGGGTGCAAGGAAACAGTGAAACAAGACACACTGGGTAGAGAGGGCAGGAGGAATCTGTGCAAAGGACCTGACATGCGCTACCACTGTGTGCAGCCTGGTACAAAAAAAGCACACTGCAATGTCCAAAGCCAAGAAGAAAACATTATCAGCTGAGGCTTCTCAGTCAGGGGAGTGGCAAGTGTGTGACAAGAGGATAAGAAGACCTTCCCTAGAGGCTGTGCGTGGAGGAAGTACTCTATTGCATGAGGAAGAAAGAGGTTCACTTACCTACCAATGTCAAAGCTCCTATGACAAATGATAACTTGTTAACCCACAGTAACTCAACTATGTTTTCTCACGTCTGTAACCTACAATTACATTACAGGCTGTGCTGCTAACAGCCTGTAATGTAAGGATTAACTTCTGAAGAAGGATTAACTTCTGCAGGAACACCTCTGTTGATAAGAGCAGTGACTAAGCTTCCTCTTATCAATAGTAACACACATGTAAAGTGTATCCTATATTCCAAGGAAAACACTATATGCCTTCATGGTTTGTTTTGGGGTTTTTTTATACAAAACTAGAAAGTTGTCTTTCTTCTTAACAACTAATAAATCACTGAAATGCCATTTTCTGGTCTTGCACCCTAAATCTATAGAGGACCTGGTAGCAGAATGCAATTTTGAAAGTGGTAATAACTGGGGATCACTCTTAATTTGCAAAGCTTCCAGAAAGAACCAATGTAATACCTTTATAAAAATGTTTGACAAATAAAACCTGCAAGCAGATGATCTCTGTCTTACATTCCTTATACAGGTCTCTGTAGTATTTAAAAATAACAACCTGAAGCATTTCAACATAAAATATGTTATTATCCTCATAAGTCAGACTTAATATTGTACATTTCACTGCTGGTCTAATGTGTTTAATTAATTGTTGGCAGAAATGCAAAATACTGAGTTTCAACACATAAAAGGAAGGTAGACCACAGGATTTTTGGAAAGGAAGATATGTGAATTAAGCCACTTTAGCCTCACTCTTCTCTACCAAAGTACCAAACTAGTAGGGAAAAAAAACAAAAAACAAAAACCACAAAACCACAAAAAAAGGTGAGAGGGGAGCAGGAGATGGGATGAGTGACCAGCTACCTTGAAAAGGAGCTTCAATTTTTATTGTACTACACACCTGAAACAGTCGAACCATCATCTTTCCCAACTCAAGACAGCTTCTACAGTGTGGATACTCATCAGTTAAAAAAAACCCCCCACATTACATATCTTCAACATGAAGAACCGAATTCAGCAGTTGTAAGGAATAAATCAGCACAAGTAAATATAAAGAGAAAAATGTAGCATAAAACCGACTACTTGCTCAACAGGCAGTAAGTTGGCAATACCAAATAACAAGCCTAGCCTGCCACCAAGCCAAAGGACCTCACCTATTTCTACCACAATCAGTTAAAATGTAATTAAGAATCCCCATGGAACTATGTAAAGATATAGTAATCCTTCATCATAAGTTGCCTAACCTATTTAGCTGTATCTAACATATAAGGCAAAGTAATACTGGGTAGTTACTGTATCTTGACTGAAAGGTAAGGGGAACAATCATAATTTGCATTATCTGCCAAGATCATTTGAACTGAAAGTGACAGAAGTCAAGTGGTAGCGTTGCAGGTAGATCATTCAAAGCTAACTGAAAACTGGTGTTCAAATTTTGCTGTGGTTTCACTTTACCATTCAGACTTGCAAACACTCAAATTTATCAATGAAGCTGAAAACATGCCATATTCTGTAATGTTGGCGACAAAAGAATGGGACTGAGGCTGTCAGAAAAGGCACAGAATAATACTTCTTTTATATCTCACGCAAGATTATGAAAGAACCAAATTATCCATTATTTAAACATTTCACGCAGTCTGCAATAATATGCACAAGAGCTGCAATTCAAACAAGAATATAGAGATTAAAACACAAGTTTGGATCTATCATGCTGAATGAAAAAGTAATCACTTCATACATACTAAGAGAAAAAGAAATTCTGAAAAAATAGGAGTGGTAAAACATACTTACTTGGTGTGAAAGCAAATCTGTGCTTACATAATTCACAGTATTCTTTTCTGCTGTGTTTAAGCCACTGAACTAAGCTGCAATAAAAAGTGATCATATTAACATGTTATATATCTCTCTGCCCTATCCCTCCACTAAGGAAAACACCAATTCTCTGTTTTCAAACATAAGTCAGGATATTGGTCCTGTCAAGCAGGACTTAAATTGGCATGTCCATTACATCCATTTAGGCCATCAAGGAAGTTTTAAAAAGTAAAAAAAGGTAAGCTGACATACATCACTTACATTATTTGATAAAGTAAATTCTTAAAGTACATTATTGTTCAAAGCAAACATCCTGGCATGGACACCCACTAGTCACACCAGTTCTTATTAATACTTCAAGATATGACATATAGATGCACACAGCTAAGATTTAGAACCGTTGTATTTGTGAAAGAAAATATTAAAATACCATCAAAGGGAATGTGTGCTATAGACCAGAACTACAGTTTTCAATTTAGCACTTCCTGATAAAACACACACCTCAAAATGACTACAAAGTACTAGGGTATTTTTATTTCTTGCTATGAGTTTAGATGTTCTTTCTATTCACAGCTATAAGTGAGCAGAAAATGCCCCAACATATTAATTTTTCTCCTTAGTTTTCATAAAGCTGACATATGATCAGAATTGTAGTCCCAAACACAAGCAATTATTAGTACTTTCTTTCTGTATATAATTAATAATTTTTTTGTCAATTATGTAAAAAAACATCAAAACCCCTAACACATTTCCACTGAAAATTGGATTTTTCTTACTAGTTAACCTGAAGACTCTGGAAGTAGTGTTTTTAAAAACATGCTATTGTACTTCAATTAGAAGAAAAAAAATTAAGAAAGCTATAGACACAGAACTCACCATTCCTGATGAATAAATTTAATACTGCCAGTACACACACATGGATGATAGAGGGGTTTCTCAGGAGTTCCTTCAGACCGACAGACTCGGCATATATCTGCTGACAAGGACAAAAAGCTTATTACACTACTGCTTAAAGAACTCAAATTTACAAGACAAATTATACATGAAGCCAGAATAAATTGAAAGAGGATGAAAGACAGATTTCATCTGATGCAAGACAAAGACTGAGAGATCAACAGAAAAAGCAACAAGAAAGTTACCTGCTTGATCACGTTATAAAAATTCAAGACATGTCTTACAATATTTTCAAGATTTCTAGGGAATAGACAGAGTTAAACTACAGGAGGAGGTGTTTTTTACCTAAAAAGTTATTGCTAAAACAACATACATAGTGTTAAGGATAATCTTAAGCAGAGACTTAGAAAAATTCAATCTCAATTTTGAACAAGTTAAACATAGGCTGAGCAGAAGAGAATAATGTCCAACAATGACTTAAACAAGTCATTTGCTACTATTGAACCTAACATGGATGTTGCTTTGCTGCTCTTGACTAAAGGAAAAAAAAACCATCATAATAGACCTAGGTGTTTTGTGAGTTTGCTACCCAAGTTGAGTAAAGCCATCCACTTAGCAGTCTACTGTCTAGTCATGAGACAAAAACATTTTCTATTTTGTAATTACTGTAATATTTCAATAGGTCCTGCACCTTCTTTATTCCCTGTTTTTGATGTTTTCTTACAACTAAAGGTCGCAAGATGTTTTGTGGACAAAGAAAGATGAGCATAAATCCCTCCCTCTAAAGAACAGATGTCTATTTTAATACCATTCAGTTAGCCACATGATTAAATAGAAATAAAAATCAAGTATTTTATCTGCTTATTGACAGATGCATGGTATCTTCCCCTTACTCCTCCTTTCATTTCTAATCAGGAAATGAACAAAAAATGCCCATTTATATAGAATATGTGAGCTTAGGATTTTTTCTTTTGTTAATTATTTCTGCATGAACCACCATTCAGCAAACCTGCAAGAGTATAACACATACATACCAGAGATCATTGTTGGAAAAATACCAACTGAAAGTACTGATGTGGGAATACTGCAAATATGCAATTTCAAGTCTGAGTCACCTATCTTTGTTCTTGGTTGAAATCTTCAAAAGTTAATACTTTTCTACATAAAGTTCCAAAAGATAAAAAATTTAATTTTTTATCTATAAAGAGATCACAATGTGACCATAAACATCATTTACACAATATTAGAACAGTTTCTACACATGAAGCATAAGAGTTCAAGTGATTCAAAAGGAAAAAAAACCCAAACAATTTCCTATCTATAAAAAGTGATATTCAATTGAATTCATTCATGCAGCACAAAACCTAGAACTAATAGAAACAGGTATTCAATATCACATCAGTGATGCCACAAAGAGACATAAAGAGCACTTCTGTCACAGCCCTATTGAGCAATGACTTATCACTGCAAACATCAAGAGTCCCTGGTTTCTCTGCTGATAAGAATGGCCAGAACTACTACTTCACCTAACAAACGATTCTTTTACCACAGAGAGCATTTCCAGATGGCTGCATCGGACAGGTCTCTTCAGCTGACAGGCAGGCTCTACCCACTCACTGTGGCATGCCCACCTCCTCCCGCATTCTTTCCAACAGAGCTGTTCCATTACAGCAAGTTGACAACTTTGTGCACTAGACTGGCCTCACAAAGGGTCAGACAAGTGCTATGACCAGCACAGGAGCCAGAACGTGAAACCAATGCTTTAAGGATACTCTCACACTGTTCCCTGAAAGATGCCCATTGCACTCTGAATCTGCTCATTAATGGCCTGTTGACTCTCACAGCCGACTGTTCACTTATTCTGAAAACTGTTGGGAAAAGCCAACAGTTTTCCCATGGTAGTAGGGGATCAAGGGTTGGACTTGATGATCGCAGAGGTCCTTTCCAACCCATCTGATTCTATGATTCTATAGTTTGCATTACTGAAAGCAAACAAATTCTGTATTAGAGTAAGGATTGCCTTTGTCAGTTTACTAAAGTAAGTTAAAACTAAATTTTATTTTTTCAAAGGATATGAGAATTTCTAGATATTTCTACTAGTTTTATAAATCCAAATTGACATATTATGAGTGTATTGGTCTGGACTGTTAAGCAGCTGATAGCTTCAAATCAATAAACCCTACTAAGGGTCAGCATGTAAAGCTATGCACCTTATGACCTCTGCTGTGTTCAGAGGGAATTCCACGGTGCAATAGTCACTATTTTTCTATGTGTACACACACTTTGCATCCTGTTCTTCATGCATGTGTCTCAGAAAAAATAACCTTGAATAATACAGTTCCTTCCTGTCCCCCCAGGAATGATTCTACGCCTATCACCTCTCTGAATTTCAACACTGCAATACCGAAAAGTGAAGATCATTTTATTTAGCAACAAACGGATTTAACTCGAAAGAACCAGAATTACCTCTCATCAGCAAAACCTGGTGTCTGGTGATCTGGAGTGCTACAGAGAAGAATCTCTTAGGTTCATCCTGAGGTGAAATAGCTCTGACTTAGGTCTGACCGTTATGACCCTAAACTGCCTCTCTCATCTAAGCTCTCACCATCCTGGTTCAGTTTTCTAGCTCCACAGGACAATTCAGTCAAGCACAAGACCCATCAGTACCACAATGACCATGATATTGTTATCAGACTATCAATAGTTAGGAAAGTCCATCTGACACTGTGTAGTAGAAGCTCAGGCACACAATATTAGAGCATGGATTTTCTCTTCCTTAAGGCACTAACACAGTCCTTGCTGCTTCTGCTGGTGTTTAAAGCTTTCTAACCTTGGCAAGCAGCATGAAGGTCTAATAGTGGGAACTGAGGTTTGAAACCATAGAAGTTGTAACATTCTAGTGGTATTTATGGAAAGTGAGTATATAGACAAGTTACTTTCACACTACTACTACTCAGAGCTTACTACTCAGGGTAACATTGGTAAGGCACAATATTATATCTAAGCCTGCATATATATGTGTGTTTATACCCAGAAAAGCCCAAATTCTAAGTGTAGAGTTTAACACAAAGGTTTAGTTAAAGAAGACAATGCCTTAAGATGTAACTAACAACCCCCTTTTCTTTCTCTTCCTGGTCTTCTTGTTCACCTACTTAAGTCAGGTATGATCAAAGTCTACCACTGGTAACAGCCTCTTAACAAATTATCAACTATGCTGTTTGAATTAAGTCCACCAAGACAGATTTACCAACTACTGGAGTGGTGGAAAATCAGCTGGTCATTTCTGAGTATCCACTTCCCAGTTTGTAGAAATCCAAGTTTTCTGGTCAAGTGATCAAAGTTTCACTTTGTTAATTTCATCAGTGTGACTACTGCTCTATAGAGTTGCAGCAAGCAGTTTCAAATGTTAGATTTTAAAGCCACTAATATTTTGATAAACCATCAGTGTTCAAGTCTATTAAAGAGGCCTACAGCACATTCCAAGGGACATTACTACAAAGGTGCTGTCTTATTCCATCCAGTGTTTCATGTTTTTCTACCTTTTTTTTTTCTTTTTAATCCTCTCAAGCTGGAAATTCAAGTGACACCAGACAAAAAACTACATTCAAAATGATGCCAAAGCAACAAAAGCCAAGACACAAAATGCTTTCCTTGGAACTGCCTTGCTACTGCAATATGTGTTTGTCCCTATTGCTTAAGATGACAAACAAAGCTCAAATACTTCAATAAACACAGCACAACACACATCCTTTATTTATTTTGGTTTGTGCTACAATATGAGGTCCTGGTTTATGGAAGTTCTCCAGTATCATCCTGAACTAAGCAGTCCCTCAAGGTACTCCCTCTCCCTCTCTGGAGACATTCAAAACCTACCTGGATGTGTTCCTGTGTAACCTGCTCTAGGTGACCCTGCCTTGGCAGGAGAGTTGGAGTAGATTATTTCCAGAGGACCCTTCCAACCCTAACGATTTCTATGATTATCCAAGCAGAGCAAAAGTGCTGACAAAACATATTCACATTTGATATCAAGTAAAGCCCTTAAAAATAGAAACTACACATTCAAAAAAAAAATTATCCCCAAATCCCCCCAAAACACGACTGAGATCTCTTTGACAGCTTCTTTTTTAAAAAGAAGTTACTATGCATTAGTCCACCGCAGAAGAGGCAGAGAAACACGCCAGCTCCTGCATATTTCAATTGTTTTCGAACAGATTTCCCAGCGCGCACAACAAAGTTAACCTTGCACAAGGAGCAGCAGCTGCTATCACTGTGCGGCCGAGAGCGGACATTTAAGCTCCGCCGGGTTACGGGCAGGGTGGGACAGGCTCGGCGGCCCGCAGGGGGCTCGGGGCAGTGCTCTCCCCGCCCCAGCGTGCGCGCCCCGCCTGCCGCCGCTTCACGGCCCCGAGCCCCCACTTTCCCCGAGCAAAGCCCCGGTGTCCAGGTGCCCCGGTGCGGCCCATCCCAGCCCCGCTCCCGGTGTTCCCACAGCACCGCCCCCCGTTCCCTCCCCCCGCGATCCCCGCTGTTATGTAAGGGGCGCCGCGCGCGCCGCCTCACGCACTGCCCCCCCCGGCCCGGCCCGGCCCGAACCCCGCGGGCCCGGCCCGGCCCGGCGGCGAGCGGGGCCCGGGCACCTGCAGCCCCGGGACGCGGAGACGCCCCCCCCTCCGCCCGGGCGCTGAGAGCCCCCGGCCCGCCCTGCGGGCCCAGCGACGCCCTCCCCGCCCCGGCCCTCCGCCCGCTGCAGGGAGGCTGCCCCGGCAGAGCCCCCGCCCGGGGGGATCGCGGCACCGGGCGATCGCGGTACCTTCCTCGGCGGTCTCCATCTTGCCGGGCTGACGCAGCGCCGGGCGGGCGGGTGGTGTGAGCGCGGGGGGCGGGGCCGCGCGCGGAGCGGACGGACCGGCGGCGCCGGCAGGGCCGGAGCGCCGCGCCCGCCCGCCGCGAGCGCCCCCTGCCGGCCGCGGGGACAGCGGGAGGCCCTGGGAGCGGGGCCGGGCCGGGCCGGGCCGGGTCACACCGGCCCTCGGGCAGCCCCGTGGCCGCGGGACTGCCCCGCTCTGAATCACACAGTCAATTAGCTCGGAAAAGACCTCTGAGAGCATCGAGTCCGACCGGTGACCGGACACCACCTTGTCAACTAGACCGTGTCTCCGAGTGCCACGTCTAGTCTTTCCTTAAACAGCTCCAGGGTCGGTGACTCCACCATCTCCCTAGGCAGCCCATCCCAATGTCTAATCACTGTTACTGAGCCTCCCCTGGCACAGCGTAAGACTATGTGCTCTCATTCTGTTGCTTGTTGCCTGGGACAAGAGGCCGACCCTCACCTGGCTACAACCTCCTTTCAGGGAGTTGTAGAGAGCAACAAAGTCCCCCCCAAGCATCCTCTTCTCCAGGCTAAACAACCCCAGCTCCCCCAGCTGATCCTCATCAGAATTGTGCTCCAGACCCTTCACCAGACCTGCTCCAGCACCTTAACCACCTTGAACTGAAGGCCCCAACACCGGACACAGCACTCAAGGTGCAGCCCCATTAGTGCCAAGTACGAGGGAAGAATCACTGCCCTGGTTTTGCTGGTCACACCCTTTCTGATACAAGTCAGGATGCCATTGGCCTTCTTGCTCACCTGGGCACACTGCTGACTCGTGTTCAGTCTCTGTCGACCAGCATCCCCAGGTCCCTTTTCACTGGGCAGCTTTCCAGTCACTGTGCCCCCAGCCCATAGCACTGCATGGGGTTGTTGTGACCAAAATAAAGGACCTGGCACTTGGTCTTGAACCTCTGTCAGCTCCTGGCCCTGCCACTGTGGGTGGAAACGAGCAGGTGGTGCAAGTCAGGGTGGTGGGAGAAGGTGACCGGCAGGTGGGTCTGTGCTGAGGGCAGCAGCCCTGCTGGGAAAGAGCATGGGAGTCAGACAAAATGTAGCCAGAATTGGTTCTAGATTCTACTCCAAACTCAAACAGAAACGCTGTCTTCCTAGGTGAAGCTGACCAAGCTTTTGGGACAGTCAGTATTCCAGTGATCAGGAATGCATAAGCACCCTAGAAACAGCCCTCTTTATCCTCTTCCTCCACAGGGGCAAGTGGTTACCTGTGCTCTTCTTCAAATCCCATCTCGCCTTTTGTAGCCAGAACTTTCCAACAGAATTAATAAACAGTTCAGTAAAGCACAAAATCTCTCTTAGCTTAATCATTTATGCTTTCAGGTCTTGCTGGCCTAAATAGCTGAGGCAGCATGCATTAAAACTTTGTACTCTGTCACGTGCACAGAAAGGTGTAGGTCAGTCTCTGGTGAGTTGGCAGGAACATGGCTAAGGAAGAAAACAATCTAATTTTATGCAGGCTAAAAAGGAATTCTATACTGATGAAATGCATCCATGTATTGTTTTAGTTTTCCATTGTGGCAGATGTTTTAACCCCTCGAGTTGATCGATGAGTCACAGCAAGTTTCAGTTCTCTTTACCATATGACTCTTCGTATCCAGCCAGTTGTTAAATCATTTGCATTAAGCCTTTGGCCATCGTGCCAGCAGCAGAGTGAATGGTAGCTCAAGTTTGGACTTAGAGTACAGAGACAGCACATGCCCAAGCTGCAATTTTATAACTCTATTTTTCTAAACTGTAACCACATTAGTACCTTCAAGATTACCTCCTTTAAGCTAGTGGGGTATATGATACTGGCCTGTGTAAGCAAAAAAAAAAAAAAAATTAAGGAAAATGTGAAGGTTTTGTGTGGCTCTCCAGTAGCTGTATAATTGCAGTAAATTCCTGCAATAAAACACATGCAGTGCTACTATACCCAGTTCTTCTGTGTCCTCCCTCTCAGAAAGGCAAGGTGGAAAAACGCTCACTTATAACTTAAATAAAACCAAACAACCTTTTACTTTAAAAATAGGCTCATTTTTATGTCAACAAATTATCTTGGCCTATTAAAAAAGTGCCAGCATAGTACTGAGGATATGAGAAATGTTGCAGTATTAATTTTGTCTGAACAAGGAAAAATTGATGAAAAAAAAAAGATGAAAAAGCAAATATATGGGGCACTTTAATTTCCATGTACATTTGTAATTCCCACTCCTTATTTCCTAGAAATGTAACCATTATTAATTACTTTATTGTTATTCTGCTGAATAAATACAAATTAAATGTCATATAGAAGACTCTAAATTGTAATTCACATTCAAAAGGCCATGGCAAGATTAATGTATGTAATTCTCCAATTTCGGTCTGTCATGTTAGGCTTCTTTAAATTAGATGAAAGCTTTTGAAAGGAGCTGCTGTATGTTGCCAGTGAATAATTTCATTCCTGTCTGTATCTGCCTATTCAGCCATTTAAATTACCTAAAAAACGTTACAGGTCTACCATCTTCTCAGCATTTAGAGAGAATTAATCCCAAATTTTTTTTCTTACTCATTGTTTCAGTATGGGCCACACAATAGATTACCAGTAAACATGAGTCAAAGGCAGGCCATTATAATTTAAATAGAAAAAAAATATAGTATTTTACTGTAAGTTAAATTAAATGAAATCTTTCTCAACCTTTTTGGTGATTTTGGTGAACATATTATTAATCCTCATCTATTTAGTAATATGTTAGGTATTCTTTGCCTAAGAAATACCCATGGCTTAAGTAGCTCTTATTTTTGGTACAGAGTAATATGCTAAAAGGTTGTTATCAGCTTCAGACTCTCAAAAAAGTCAAGAATTCGTGCCAAAGGCACTGAACAAATATACTGGGGGGGAAAAAAATTCTGCTCCTTTTAAGTTATTATTTGGATAATGGAGGAAATATGGTAATTTTACAGGTGGAAACTGAAGACAATAATAGATGTAAACCCAAATCAGAGCAGGTTATGCCAAAAGGAAAGGCATATTTACTGTGGATAAGAAGAGTGGAAAAAGGACAAGATTCTTTTGAATGTGGTTTTATTTTCATAAAACATTTTAGTTTTGTAACATTTAAATACTTAGATAATGCACTTTTATTCAAAAGTTCTCTTAAGAGAATACAAAAGAAATACTGCAAAATTAAAACTACCTACTTTTTGTATACAACATTTCCATCTTTCCTCACATTTTGAATTGGCTTCATAAAAGTGAATCCCTTATATTTTTAGAGTTATTTTGAAAATTCGAAGTATTGAAAAAGCCAAACAACAAAAGATACTGCTTTTCAGCTTTTATTTAGAAGAACATTTTAAAACACATTTCATTTCTTATTTGGTTGTTCGGGTTTTTTTTCAGTGTTGTCCTAGTTTTTTCCCTCATCTGTTCACCTCACTCTTGCTGCAAAATGGGTTCAGCTGGTTGTGAACAGCAAGTTGCAGAGAAATGTGGAAAACATAGTGGATTATCTTAAGGAAAACCAAATGGATGTCAGCTTATGTTGAACAATCAGGCAGTATTTGGAGTGAACATATATTTGTTTCCTAAATGATGCACCATCACCACCACCAGGGAGGCCTAGAGCTTCCATGGCAGGAGAAAAACTCTTAAGAGCAGGCACTCAAGTAGCACAAAGTACGGCCCATAGAAAATTAGCCTGACACAATTAGAAAGCACAGAGGTCTGCAGACTACAAAAAGATGGTAAAAGCCACTGTTAGCCTGGGCCTTCCCTGTGCACTGCAGGGTCTTTAGAGGATATGCTTCCTGACCACTGGCTGTTTTGCTATGACAGGTCATGAACCATCCTTAACCAGCAGGCAGCTGCTGTGGCAGCAGGTTCCTGGCATGAAGATGGAGAGAAATAGTCTCACATGCACTGTGTATGCAATAACATTTACCCCTGCACCAGGAGGATGACCCAGGCTGCTGCACTGATTCCAAATACCGCCTCTGAAGCCTCAGAATATGAAGTATTGATCAATTTGTTTCCTTTCAGATGGTATTTGCTTCTTACAAAACTACCAGAGGAATCTAACTTCCTCAATGAAAATGTGACTTGTGATTCATGTTTTGTGCACTTACTGTGTGCTATAAAATGTGTAGCATTGCTGCACTGAATATAAATTTAGGGATGCACATAATGGCTCAGCACCATCAGACACAGAGATGATATAGGCTCCAGACCCGATTAGTTTAGAAACTGTTTCAGAGGAGATGCTTGGCTATGCATTGGGGTTTGTTCTATGGATTGTTAATATTTCAACCAAGAAAGAAACTATGCCCACTAGCATTTAAGTGAGATGTGAGGTTTAGCTGGGGTGTAAAAAACCTAGTGTACGCTTACACTATCTGAGAAATTACTGTTTTATAAGTCTGACTGAGAAGACAATCAAGGCTGTTTGTACAAATCTAGATTTCAGGAATCTTGGTAATACTTGGATGATTGACACATATAATTTCCATGCAGTAAAGAAGTATTTACGGAACTTCATGGCTCTTCTCAAGATCTCCAGAATGCATATCACCAAATCACATTTCTTAAATGCAGCAGAGATCTTTTCATATCTATTAGTTACAGTGGATTTTCTGTTGAAAACATGGCCCTATCAGCTTGGTTTGGATCCTACTGTCGTGCTGAGAATGGAGACAATGGCTGTTATTAATCTGCTGGGGATTCAGAGCTCAGTGGCTGCAGTTACTTGGTGGAGGACTCCTGCATTCAAAACAACAACAAAAGGTTGTATTTGTCTTCTGGAATATCCCATTCCTAAAACTGTAGTATCATTTGAAGCATATGGTTCTTTACCTAGAAGACTTCTATCATCTCCAAGTGAACCTTTTAGACAGATAGATATTTGTGTCATTAGATTAGAATGATATATTTTTTTCATACTTCTCAAACCTTGTTCTCCTTGGTAATAGAGGGCGTGGTGTGAAATGTTACTATTGTCATGTGACTGCTTGTAAGTGCTTTTGAGGACACTTTGGCTCTGGTGTCTTTAAAAATCCATGAAAATATCCTTACACATGACAGCAGTTATGGATTACCCTCAGTATTTAGCAGGAACAATTTTTTTTTGCCAGAAACCTTTATCTTGACCTTCCAGATGTTATTGAGGGTTATGACTGCCAACCAAATTAAATAGAGCTCCTCAGGGCAAGGTTCAGTTCTACTTCATTTAAAACTGTGAATGCTGCCAAAAAAGAGAATGTGTTTGCTGTGGAGAGTGATCCACATAGTCACTAGAGGTACTTTATGTAACAAAACCTGTGTTACTGTCTCTGCTTCTGCTGTACTGACTAGGAAAGAAGTACAAAAGGACTTAGAGTTCTAATGATTTGTCATTATTTTTTCTCAAATGTTTGCAGCAATAGGAAATAGGAGAAAGTGAGCTATGGTCTAAAGGTCAGAGTTATTACAGGTTGTTCAGAGTCAATGACCTCTGTTTTATGAGGTTGTCTGATTTCTACTAACTTCTATTTCACTGCAGCTTGCACAATGTGAATCTGGGCATAACCCTCACCTTTTGC
Organism: Platyrinchus mystaceus; assembly: GCA_035041135.1. NCBI lineage: Eukaryota > Metazoa > Chordata > Aves > Passeriformes > Tyrannidae > Platyrinchus > Platyrinchus mystaceus. The sequence continues at coordinate 79,841,910 of JAWWLV010000088.1, forward strand.
TTGTTTCACTGTGGCAATAATGTATTTGGTGTGTGTACTGCCTTCAGTGCAGGGTCAGGGAATACAATTAAGAAACCACTTAAATGCTTTTGATGTCTAAGCAAAATGCTTGGCTCACTGAAGTAGATTTTCAGTTGGGTGACTGACATGGAATGTCACTCATTTACTACTCAAAAGCTATATTTTCTTCACTGTTCTTTGTGGATCAATTAAAAACTTTGTTACACTCATTTTTAATGCAGTCATGATGTAAGATGGGCCTCTGCCAGGGCCTCAGCCTGGTTGAAGGTGCTAAAGAAACAGCCATGTCACAAACATGATGATACACACAGAATTGGCAGTACATGGTATTTCTTTTTCATGGCCTTGTTCTCAGAGGGTCTGAAGACTGTTTAAGCAGCTCAGTTCAGCATGCCCATTCATAAGATTCTGAGAACAAGCTTGTTTGAAATCTGTCTTTTTCAATGTAGAAACCTGGGAAAGTTCCTATTTTAAAAGTTAGTGTCTAGTTTATCACTGTTTAAGATGGAAGAGTCTTCTGAGAGCCTATATTTTCTGGTTCATTACCATCTGAACCCAGAGAGCAGAGATTGCTTGAACCAAATTTTCAGTCCAGGCTTTCATATTCTTCATGTTCTTCTACTGGAAGGAAATCAGCAGTCTTCAAATTATTTATAAGTTCTTGAGGGGATGCATTATCTCTGCTTTCCTTACACACTCCTGGTCCCCTTGAACCAAGTTCCTAGTCCTGCTTCAATAGAAGAGGAGGGAAGAATTTTATACAGTAAAGAGCAGGGAGTTTCCCAGGAAGCCTGAATCTTGCAGTAGCTTCAAGGAAAGCAAAGGCTCAAGGACAATTATCTTCCTCCCTCAGACTTACTCCTAGTGGGAGTAAATTGAAGCCTGACAAATAGAGTTTCTTCTCTCGACATGGATCCTACCATGCAAGAGTTCAGGAAGAATAACTAGGAGCTGGACAGAAGCATGGTAGAAAGGATTATGGTGAATAGCATGGCCAAGATGAGTATGGCAGGTCAGGAGGGGTGTGTGTACAGGTGACTGTGAGAGGCTAGGAGAGAGACTAGAAGAAGTTGCCCAGATAAGTTGCGGATGCTCCATCCCTGGACGTGCTCAGAGCCAGGCTGGATGGGACTCTGAACAACCTGGTCTAGTGGAATGTGTTCCTGCCCTTGGCAGGGGGGCTGGAACTAGATGGTTTTTCAACCCAAAACATTCTAGGAATCTATGAAGTAAAAAAAAAAAGATAATAGAGAGAGATCCTTGAAAACAGGGGAAAGGGAAGTGTCGCAATTATCTTCAAATACTTTCTCAAAAAGAAGAGAATCCTGGGAACTACACATCAGCCAGCCTAATCTCAACCTACAGGAAGATTATGGAATGTGCAGCGAAAGAGCCTCATGGCAACAGAAACCCGGCAGACTATGAGCTGGAGCATGGACTGATCCAGAGATGTGACAGAGCTCCCTGTGTGCCACCAGAGGGCACCTCTGCTCCAGGCCCAGGAGGTGACGCTGAGAAAGGGGCTGAGGAGATGGAGCATCTCTGGGGTCTGCAGTGGCCAGCCAGGCAGGGACCATGGTGGTTTGTACCCGACTGGGGTCATCAGCCAGTTTGATGGGCCATGAAATGAGCAGCTGCTGATGTTGGGATACTGTTTGCCTCCAATGCTGCTGCCTTTTGAAGAAAGACTTTTACCTGAGGAGCCCCAGGTCATTTCCAGGTGTCTGAAGCCTTCAAGTTCTGAAGCAGCATTCTGCACAGCTGCCCTGCACCTTGCCAGAACTGGTGTCAGCTGAATGACTGAGTCACAAGAGGCTGCCAATCTGCTGTCTTGCCTCAGGCTGTCATATCTTCACTAGAATAATCCCCAGATCATATCCCACGACTGCCAGAATCCCTTGTGCTGGGGTCAGTCATTCCCTATGCTCAGCTGGGGCTGCAGGTGGTTGGGCAGAAAAATGAGGGGACTTAGGGCTTCCACCGTGAGCACTGGGGCGATGTGCCAGTGGCTGATGGTTTCTGTCCCCAGTCAGCTGCAGAAAGTGCTGCACTCCTTGAGTCCTGCCCAGGACCAATCCCATCTCCTGCACCAGGGACTGGCCCTTGTCCCTCTATTCAGGTTGATGTGGGGAAGAATATGCCCCCTGCCTTATTGAAGAGGATCCAGGAAGAGGTCACTGTCACCCCACTGACATTCAGTGAATTTTTGGTCTAAATCTGGGAAATTCGGGGCAAAATGCTAACAGCTAAAATGTTCTGTTGGCAGTATCAAGCAGTCTGAAGCAAAGAGGAAAGAGACAGGCTTTGGCTCCCCACCAGGAAGGAGACGGGGGGTAGGGACGGGTGTGGGAGTGTTTCAGTGCTGACACACCAAATGGTCTCACACGAGGAGCCTGTTGTGTGAGCCTGGCCATAAAGGATGAGAGCTAGCCTGGCAGCACGTCAGCACAGCCCTACTGAGCAGTGTGCATGTGTGAACTGATGTGTTCTCACCAGCAGCCTTTACCTTGCAATAACAGAAGGAAGTCCAAGAGGCCAAGAGAGGTGACAGGAGCTGTCTAGTTCATCTGATCAATGGGGATTTGTGAATGTAGGTGAATTGGAAATCTGTACAGCATGAACTTGTGCTTGGTTTTCTGCTGTAGATTTTCTCACTGCAGTCCAACATTTGGGGTTGAGAATGTATATTTATGTAAAATATGCTGATATATCTATGTATGTATGATTGTATCTGAAATGTTCTTGGACCTGCAGTATACTTGTAGATTTTGAATATAAGATCAATTTCAGATCAGATGTCACGACCAAAAAAAAGAGACTGAATTTAAATTGTCTCCTAAAGACACAGAGAAGAAAGACAATAAAGACCTCTTTCTGGTTTTGAAAAGCCATATTTATAATATGCATAGCAACAAACCATTTGCTAAAATGAATTACAGTTCAGTGTCTTTTCTGTCTATTTTTTCCTTGCAGTTCCCTACCTGCTATATTCCAGTTGCTATATTGCTGTCTGTCAATTTCTGAGGTATTTACTAATGTCCTGCACTTTAGTACCACATATAACCATGGACAGTCAATGAGATTCTTTGCCTGCTCATTTTCAGTTATTTAATATGATCATATTTTAATCAAAGTTGGAAACTGAAAGTTATAAATTCTCACCCATCTGGATGCATTGTACTTCGAAAATTGCCATCTGTATTTAGTGGTGTGTTCATGAACAAATGAAAGTTCCTCTTGGAACCCAGGGAATAAAGTGAGTGGGGCTTTGGGAAAACGTTGTGCATTGTAGGACTGTCACCTGTACTGGCTTGGCTCTTCTGAGCTTGGCTTGAACTTGTCTTCTTCTTCAGCCTCTCAGTCATGTTTGAGTTTTTTTTTAAATCTGGAGATAACAAACTGGAAGACCCCATATATTTCTTGGTTTCGTAGCAACATATATTTTCTTCTGTGTAAAATTTGCATTTAGGATAAAGAGAGAGCCATTTAATGGAGAGACATTTAGTACAACGGAAAGGAGCGTTACAAGTGTGACAAGGGGTTTATAATCATTGATTTTCAGCTGTGGTTGGGAGAAAACAGAAAGAAGAATTCCTTGAGAAGATACCATACCTCAAGAATATGAAGAATTCCTAAAAGCCTTTGAATGAAATTTGCAGATTCTCTGGGAGGTTTCCAGGAGTAAGCAACATGACTGCCAGTAGTTCAGCTGCCTGAAAGATGAACACAAACACACAAAAAATTACTCTGAAGTGTACTCAGGTGAAACAGGCAAGATGTAGTTTGAATTTAGGGAAGCCAGTTGTTTCCTCAATTTCAATTTATTTTTTTTCATCCCATCAAAGCAGGAAACATAAAACAGGCCTCTTAACAAACCTATATTTTAACAGCATCTTGAGAGGTAAACAAGAGCCTTAATTACAATGCCAAGGCAGGAGCCTGCTTGATTTCTGACTTTCTATTTGCATAATTCACAAGTTCACTGAGGAATGTGCAGTTTCATTTCTGTTCTTCTGCTTCATGCCATGCTTAACTGTTTGCTCTCAATTCATGATATGTAGTTGCACCTGGGAATTAATTTAGCTCTCAGAGATTTAAATTTGAAAATATCGGAATTTATGTCTTTTCTCACAGGAAAGAACTTATCACAATTTCTGATATACAGTATTTCTAATATACAAAAATGGTTGTGCTCTGCTAAACCATGGGTTTTAATTCTGAGGAATTGAGATTAGCTAGATATAGGTTTTTTTAGAATAAATACATATCATCAGAAAAATCCACATGATTACAATTCAGTTTTCATGACACTTTTGAAGAAATTTCAGGGGAAGAGATCTGAAACAGGCACCAATTTCTGCTTAAAACCAGAGAGGGAGTGTTGGAATAGCTAACAGTCTTGGAACAAGAGGAATCAGGTTTCTGGTTCTGGCTCACATGAAAACAGAAGTGGCTGCACAAAGGCAGGGTTTCCCAGAGAAGACAGAGGGTAAGCAGTAGCCATGGGAGAGTGGCAGTTTCCACGTGAATGAGCATGGTGGAGCAGTAGTTTGAGCATGGATCTCTGACACAGCATACTTGTGTTAAATCTTCAGGGCCTCACTGAGGATATATGTCTTCGATAGAAAGTCCGAGGTCCTTCTTTCAGAACCAGCCTATCCAAGACAATGTCCCACAGCATTATTCCTATCTCCTTTATATCTGAATTTTGTCTTTTGTATGGACATTCAGACAGATGCTTCCCATAAATGTCAGTCTATTATTCTCTCATGAGAAAGAGTATGTGATGGTAGAGGCACACTATAAATTCCTTCTGCAGAGAAGATGGCTAATTTCCCTTTTTTTCTTTCCCTCTCTACCAGACAATAAGCCAGAAGATGATACACACACTGGAGAACTTTTTCATCACTTGTATCTGGGCTAATGAAAATATTTGCACACGAGGAAAAGAAAATCACTGACATCTGGCTTGGTAGAAGCAAGTGGTGATTTCACTCAACAAAAAAAAAGGATCTCAGCTCCACAGGCTGAGATCAAGTCAGGAGATCTAGGGGACCTTATAAGCTGTGGTCCAGACTGCTGGTCACTGAAGATGCAGGTGACTGGGAATTTGATTCTAGCTTGGGGTTTCAGGTTTGGATAATTTTTTCCTCCTAAACCAGGAGAACAGGTTGTAATGAACAGATGACCTTGTCTTGAGGCCTGAGCTGCAGCTCAA
>JAWWLV010000088.1:79854093-79867293 GCA_035041135.1 Platyrinchus mystaceus
GAATGTTATTGCTCGACCCAGGAAAAGGGCAGAGATGTCACATCTTGGCATCAGTAGTCCATGGTTCTGCCAAACAGCACAGCACTTTGAGATCACGTGCTCATACTCATCTTCTGAGAAGTGGAGATTATCCTGAGGAATACCTTTGCCTCTGCTTAACCTGATTGTTTTTGAAAAGATTTTAACCTCATTTTCCAAGTAGGGATTAGTCTTTTTCCTATTGAAAATTAAGACTCAGCAGAATTTAACCATGTGATTTGTTGCTCCCTAGAAATGTAGTAGTTTTGTCTATCCTACCACACAAAGGAACCCACCTTTGTCTTGTGTAAATAACTTCCTTCAGTTTTTATGTTGCTTGCACAAAAGCTGAACGGTGTCAAGACACCCAAGGAAGAGCAGGACCATTGGTGAGAAGGAGAAGCTACAAGAAGACCCTTAAGGAGCAGTAGGATGACATCAGATTCATCTATATCTGTCTTTTTTCTCTGTTAACAGTACCCAGTTTTCCCCTTGTTCCCACCAGGCTCTGCATCTCCTCTCTGCTGCACCTCAGTGATGAGGCACGGGGCATAAAGGCGAGATGCTGCCTGCTTGGAACTGTGCCACGGGGAAAGCAGGAAAAGGAAAAGTGTAGTGACTGAAATTGATGGGAAGAGAGAATGAGGTGAGACAGGATAGATAGGAAATATCCTGGCTTGTTGCTTTGCCACGCCACACTGCGTGGGACAAAGCAGGCGGGAGCAAATACAGCTTCTGACTGAACAGGATCCCATCAAACTTCTAAGCAGTTCAGGTGTGGTTGACTATTTACTAATGTTCTCTGCAGCCTGGTGTCTGGAGGAGAGCCAGCTGGCTGGGGCTCAGTCAACATAGGCCAAAGAAATGGTTTCTGAGAAGCAACAGATAGATAGGGAGTAGGCTGTTTCATAAGTACTTCATAGCTTCATGCTTCCTAAACACTACTTCCTTGAAGGGGACACTGCAGGTTGTGCCCTTCTGAACAAAAGACCTCAGTGGAGTAAGGCTGTGGCTGCCATTTCAGAAGCCAGTAGTGTTAGCTATCTTTGGGTGTGCCTGTGGTTTCTCCAGGCAGCCTCTTGCACTTCAACAAGCTCATTCATCTTAAGTTATAAAAGGAGAGGTAGGAAGCATTTTTGCGTGAACAGACCCCTCTCGAGCATTTTCAGGCATTTCATGCATTATTGCAGGCTTAAACTGGGAGATACTCCCCCACGTGTGTTATAACTTTCCCTTTCACATGATGCCAGAACAATGGAGGTTTTAGTCCTACTTCATGCTTTTTAGCATCAGCCCTGACATTCAGATGTTGAGAAAGGTGGCAAAACAATTAACACATGTAATTGGTTCTCAGGTATCAGCGCAGGGGATTACTCAGGATGAGAGATGATCCACCTAATGACTATACCTGAAGCAGCTTAATTCTAGCAGGAAAGCCGTGTCTGCCCAGGTCCTGTGTCTCTACACCACACTATCAGCTGGGGGTTCGGGTTGCAGCCAAGTGTATTTGCTCAGACTCAGTACTGGCCCTGCCAGATCTAGTGAGAGCAGCCCCAGGGTTGGGAGAGGATGGGGAAGACAGTATCTCTGCACTATACATTGGAGAGGCTTATTGTCTTGGGTATAAAGCAGTCTAAATGAACATAAAATCTGGATGCTGTTATTGAGCCTGTGTGAATCATGCAAACTGGGAAGTGTTGTGTAAGGCATAAGAAAGCAGTAAGTCTCTTTGGCATCAATTCTGTGTTCTTCAGTCTATCTGCACCATGGTTCCAAATGTGTCTGTAGTGCCTCAGCAAAATTTCCCATTAGTCTGCGAAATCTAGCCCTCTGCTGCTGTAGTTAATGGAGAGCTGAGGAAGGCATACATTTTTACCAGAATTTGCTGCATTTCCATGAAAACTAGATAGTTTTATGAAGTACATGTTACAACCCAAACTCATATAATAGGCTGATGTAGAAATGATGAAGCAGAGATAGTCATAATGTATAAGCATGTGCACTGCATCCCCAAGGACAGTTTCAAAGTCAGTACATGACTAGGAAATGCTACTATTAACATTGCCCTTGAAGACTTAATTGGATACCTTGTATAGATGCATTGTAACACCAGTTTTAATTACAGGATCATTGTCTACTTTTTGCACAGAGTCCATTCCAAGCTCCTGACACAGAGAGTCAGAACAGCTTTTGACTTTAATCTGTCTAGCACATCTACTGGCTCATTGTCCATAATTGCTACTTTTGGTGAGGGAAAAAACCAAATGCTCTCACACATTCTGAACAAGAACAAGCTTTGCATATATGCTTGTTTTCTTGCAACCCCTTTCAAGGGCATAGAGGCCCAACACATGGGAATCTAATTCACAAATTCATACTGCAGTTCTTCAATAACTGCATCCAATACATCTGCTCCTGGACCAGCTGTGATGCTGCTACAGAAGCACAGTTTAGCTAGCAGGCACCAGCACCGAGAGAAGAACTGAGCACTATAATGTAGCAGTTGAGTGCTGTGGTCCTTACAAATAATTCAGAGAAACATGCATGGATTCCCCACGATGGCCCCATGCCTGGGGAGAGTGACATTTGAAGCTGTACTGCATCACATTCTGCAGACTATGTTTGCCTGTATTTGCCCTTAATAATTTGTTTTAACAAATTATTTTTACTTTCTTGATGTCTTTTTTCTTTTTTCTTTTTTTTTTTTTCCAGGTTTTCAAATGGCTGATCCTTTTCTATATAATCCTGGAGACAGATCTTGCTATGGGTGCCTTGGACATGAAGTACAAATTGAGTACCTTAAAGCATATGTTTGTAGACCATCTTTTTCCACGGACAAAGCTGTGATTGTGGTTCATGATGTATTTGGATGGCGGTTCCCAGATATTAGATACATAGTTGATTTGATTGCAAGTCATGGATATATGTAAGCAACTTTCTTTCCTGTCTTCCTCTTAAATGCATTAATAGATCACCAGGCCCAAAGCTAGGCATGGCATATGATTTTTCCCACACACACAGGGCAACCATGCCTTTTCAGTCTGAGCGAATAAAAAAGCAGAGGAAGAAAACATCTCCCCAAAGCCACCAAAGCTACTAAAAAAGACCTGTTAAAAGTGGCTACTTGAGCAAAAAGCCACAAGTGGTCATGAAGTGCCAATGTTTGTGCTTATGTAGCAGCATAGGTGACCAAAAGATAAATGCTGTTATCTATTTTCAGTTGTGTAAGCTTTTCAGAACCAAACCTTTTGAACATGTGCTTTATTTTTTAATAGCAAAGAGGTATATAAGTACATAGGATCAGAAGGGTTGCTTAATTCCTTTACTTTTGTATTAAGTGTGTCTAACAAAACAATGAATGTTTATTTGTGATTTGGTAGTGTTCTTCCACACAGAGACATATATTTTTAGCTCTGCTGATTGTCAGAATAGTATGGTTGTTCCACACTGGAGTGGAAGACATTAGGAGACATTTAGACATTCACAGATTCTCCCCAACTGGATATGAAAATTAACTTAATTCTATGTCTCACACAGAGCCATCTGCCCAGATTTCTTCAAGGGAACAGAACCTTGGAAATCTACTGATCACTGGGCTGACTTTGCTGATTGGATGAAAAATCATGATCCTATGAAAGTAGACAGGTAAGATACATATTTGTACTTGAACTTTAAAAAGCATCCAGCAAACAAGGGGAATTTGTATGAAACGTTAGAATGGCACCTCACAGCAGGGCAAACTGGCTGCACAAACACAATTGCTAATTCTGGGTTATTCTTCTGTGGGTCTAGTCACTGTCTTGGTTGGGATTTGAAAAGGATCATCTGCTCTGCCCATCACTCTGCTTATTGTCCCCACCTTGTTTTCCTGGGCCCTTTTCTAACTATATTATACTGGCCACACAGCCTCACAGTGTTTCACAAGCTATGAAATACCCAGCACTCTCATCCACAAGTGCTGATTCTGCCCCCAGTTCCTCAAGATAAGGAGGAAAATTCTTCTATAATTGCTGATGTTATCTGACAGCTGTCACTTGCCCATCTTGTTTTCTGCCTTGTAGATTATGATAGGTACAGACAATATTCTCCTGAGCAGGACTACCCAAAATTTGCAGGATTGCCCAAAATCCAAGATATGTCTGACCAACTATACTGTTTTTCTCAGTGTGAAATAGAGGGACCACTGTCTGTACAGCCTAGCAGGAACTGTAACAAGGCTTCTCTGAGTTACGGGGAGGCATTGCTGTTTCTTCAGCATCTATCACCACAGCTCAAAACTTCAGAAGATGATAGTGAGGCAGTGACACCCTTTTATTCAACTACCACCTTGTAAGCCACAAGTATGCTTCTGACCCTCTCCAGACATCCCAGCAGTCACAGCCTAACTTCGACAGCTCTCACTGATGTTTTTGACCGTATAGTTGCAGAAGTTGTGACAGATTTTTTTGAAAAGGCAAATGACTAACAACTATAAAAAAATTCTTCTCCAAGGAGTAAGCAGATAACGTGGGCACTGTCTTAAAAAATTGAGATCTCAGGACATGCTTATGCTGTCTTTTGAGTGTTTATTTTGAGGGTCCCCTCCAGTTTAGATCCATTGCTCTTCCAGAGAACTTGGAATCCAACACACCTATGACTTCCTCAGTACCCTTCCAAACAAGCCAAATCTGAGAGAGCCTGGCCTCAGGCCTAGGGCACAATCTCCTCTTCATGTCACTCTCATAATGTTTTTTTTTCTGGTCACTCTAACCAAACCTGTGATGACCACACTAATATACCTAATATATGAAAATATAATTATTAATTTATGCAGTCTGCATTTAAGCTTTATTTCAAACTCTGTAGACAATGAAGAAGATTAAAGTACTGAGACCTAAGAAGTCAGAAATTTAAAAAAAAATTGACTTGCCTACGTTGAAAATAATTTTCATATTTTTTCCATTATACCTCATGTAAAACTTGTTTTTTAAATTATAGATACTGACAATGAAATTCTGAGTAATTGCTACTTCAGTATAACATTCTTGCATGTGGGCTTGGTAGGATATTTTAGTATTAACTCATGCAACAAGAATGACATAATCAAGATAAATCTTTATCTAAATAGGTGGACTCTGTAGAGGTAGTACAGTGAAGTTTATCTATTCCTACAGTCCATAATGCAAGATGTTGTTCTACTTGCAGATATGTCTTGTCTTTAGTTGTCCTCTCCTAGACAAAGTGGTTCAATTAAAAATTTGCTAATTTTGAAAACACAGGAACAGGTGACAATTCAGGTAAGTATTTAAGTACCTACATCTGTACTTTCCTAAACTAGGACCAGAGATGCTAACTCTTGTTTAATAATAGAAGACACTGTTCTAGGTTGAAATGTGCTTTTTAAAGTAATCTCTGTATTAAATGATTGGGGATGCAGACACAGAAAACAAAATTACGTGTCTCGTCATTTTCTTCTTAAATTGTCAAATATTGCTTCTGCAATAGAGTCCTTAGTTTACTTTTGTTTATATGTCTTAGGGAAGCTGATGTTGTCTTGGAGTATCTAAAGGAACAGTGCGGTGCAAAGAAGATTGGTGTCGTTGGGTTTTCCTGGGGTGGAATGGCAGTACATCACTTGATGCTGAAAAATCCTCAATTAACCGCTGGGGTGTCCCTCTATGGTAGTGTAGAACACATGAAAACTTACTTGGGTTCACATGACTATGCATAGTTTGTAACTGTAGTTATTGGTGTGTAGCAATTTCTGTAAACGTTCTACTCAAAGGTGAGTTGCAGATTTTAAATATGGTTATTTCAGCAATATGCTATATTTGTATAAAAATTTTAATACCATAGACAAGAAAAAAATTGCTTTCTTTTGCACAATAATTTTTTAATCTTATTTTAGTGCTTGGAGAGCAACAAGATATATTTTCCAAATGCTTTTTCTCCATCCAAATATAAACTGTCCTGATCTAAGTAATGTACCTAATGAGTAAACTTAAATAGAAACTTTGTCTTTTAATTTGCCATTTATCTTGCAAGACTGTTAACCTCACTAACAGACTGTTTCTCAAAATATTATAGGAATAATTAGAGACTCTGAAGAAAGATACAATTTACTAAATCCAACATTTTTCATTTTTGGTGAGAAAGACCACACCATTTCTTTGGATCAGGTAAGCTGTTGTACAGGAAATACCTCTTCTTTTCTGATAGTTCATTTATCCCACACAAAAATCCTTGTTAGAAACCATTTTCAGATACAAAAAATTGGACAGTCTGGACTGTGTTGTTTATATTTCAACTTCCCATATATCTTGCTTAGGTTATTCAAAGCTTCTTTTTTGAGATGAGAAATGCAGTAAAGACCACTGATCAGTCTCTGAGTGGCTAGATAAGCAAAGTGTGAAACTGGGCAGGGAGATCCAACTGCTATGAGCCAAGCATCTCAAAACCTTGGAATACTACTGCTATGGATGAGAAATAGGTAGTTAAGCCACTCAGCTGGAGAAAAAAAAAAAGGAATTTCAGCTTAGTAACTGAACTTTCAGATGATGGGGGCCAATGACTAATTGCTTTTGGCACAAAAAGAAAAAAATGAACTGTGTGAGAAGAGTGTGTGTGGATTTTAACTGAGATGATAACAATTTGTGGACTCCCTTTTGACTCCTGGCTGCCATCTGTGTTCTGATATAACCCCTGCTGTAAGCATATCTAAGAGGCTGGATAAATATATGTGTAGGAAACTGGTGCCCTCTTCTGTGCATAAATTGTTTTTCTTCAGTGACAAGGATAAAAAAAAGAGAAAGAACATGAAATAAATTACAGTACTCTCTCTAATCTGTACAATGGGCTGAATTAAGTTTTTGAGGTAAAGTAAGTGTTCATTCTCCTGTTTTCTAACTTTCTAATGGAAATAAGCATAAGAATCTGTCTGCAGATGTATGTGCACACACAAATGTGATTAGTACTTTGCATGTACTTATCACCAAAAGATTGTGCAGGAACAGTGTCTTTTTGTAAAGCAAACAAAAAAAACCCCTCTGTGTTTTCTTAAATTCTGTTACTAAGCCTATCAAAATGTTTAGGATTGATGGTCACTAAGGATTATGGAATATGTTCTCTCAAGATCAGAGCTTAAAGTATAGATGACAAGACTAGGAATCTGAATAGAAATGCACCTGTTCCTTTATGACAATAAGATTTACCAAACCATCTTTGCTGTAACTGTTGAGGTTCTTAGACTCACCAATACTTAAAAAAAAAAAATAAAAAAAATTAAATTTCAGTCTTATATCCCAAAGAGGCTTTTTTCTACGAGAAACAGCAAGTTTGGCAAATTTAAAAAAATCCCACACAACATAATGGAAAAACACTTTCTTTTACAGATCTTCCTATTGGAGGAGAAGTTGAAACAGTATTGTAAAGTTTCATATAAAATTAAAGTTTATCCTGGACAAGTTCATGGTTTTGCACAACTGAAGCCAGAAGATATGAAACCTGATGATAAACCATATATTGAAGAAGCTAGAAAGGATATGATGGATTGGATCAAAATGTTTGTTTGACAATAGCAGAAGGGATTGCTAGGCTTCAAGATCAGTGACTGATTAAACTGCGAGAAGAAAACAGTCAAGGAAAAAAATACACTGAAAGTTGTCACAAACTAAAATAGGAACATTTTAATTTTTAGTTTTAACTTATTTTTTTTACAATATTTACATAATATTGTGAAATCAAAGTTGGACTAAAGACTGATTAGGCATTAAAAAGTTGTTTGAATTTCCCTTGCTTTCTATTTGCTTAATTATTTTGCATTATGACCTTGATAGTAATGATACTGTTTGTCCATTTGTCTTTGATAGTAAGAATGATTTGAGTAATTTCAATTTACTTGAGTAATTTCAAGCTTTCTTTTGGTATGATGATTGGTGGCTATAGATGTTAACTTGCAAGCACCCTGGTTTTGCATACAGATATTTTCTTTTAGTATCCACAAAACATTTGTCTCAGTTACACTGCTGTCCTGGGCAGAATTTCCCATGCATGAAAAAAACACTTGGCTATGTTAAAGAGTTAGGAAGGAGTGATGATGTTAGGTGGCACTCTCCAGGTATTACCTTGGCAGTATTAAGAAGCGTGCTTCTAATATTTCTTCATGAACATCAAGGAAAAATATAACTAGTCCCTAATCCTGATGGGTCCCTTTCAACTCAGCATATTCTATTCTATGAACACTGTGGAAACAGTGGATTTGTTGTCCTAGTTTAAACTGTGGTGATCAGGCACAAGGCTGACAAACAGGTACCCCCGCTCAGTCAGTCACCCTTATATCCTTCCAACTACCTAATGTATAAAAAAAAATAAGCATCCCCATTGACTTGCCACACTGGCTTCAGTTTTGTTGACCTGCTGTGGTTTTTTGTTTGTTTGTTTGTATTTTTTATTTTATTGCCTTGGTAATGACTTGGCAACTAGTGTTTACTCAGAGATTCTCTAAGGAACCCATGTCCCTTTTTATTTTCTACAACAGCTTCTCACCCTCTTGCCTTGTTCATGTTGCTGTTAGTTAAGGCTAGCTATCTACATTAATATTATTTTCCCTTTGGTTTTGGGCATGTCTGGCAGTTTCACAGACTGGTATCCTATCAGTGTAACTATATGGTCACGACATGGTGGTTGTCTACATACCTCAACAGACTGAGTATGTTAAATGGTACTGCTGTGAGGAGAGAAGCCATGAGGCACTGTACATACTGCTTGCTGCTCAGTTCTCAGTTGTGCCAGCCAGTGTCTATGTGCCCAGTCAGCGTGCCTGTCTTCACCTTCTGGGCAGCTGTGTTGATGGAGGTATGGCTATGGACATGGTGATGGAGGATGCTCCATAGTCAGAGAGAACGAAACTTGAAATGGAAAATACAAGTGCTGTGTTAGAGCCAAGGGAGGTGCCGTTTGTGAGCACATGGGTATCTTGGTGCTGGGCCTTCTTGCTGGGGTGATGTGCATCTGCAAAGCTGTCAGCAGCAGCTCCATGCCCTGCAACTCAGCGTACTGCTCCACGTGCTGACCTGCCGAAATGAGTTTCCTCTGACACCGAGAAGAATAAATGAAAAGTATGTGTGTTTTGGTTTAGGTACTTTTTTTTAATACTTCCCTGGATGTGCTTTGCGACTCTAGACCAGATTTCAGGCGGCGCTGGGGGGAAAATGCAGAAGTGCTACCGACCCGCAACCACCACCATTCTCCCCTGCAGCCCTCGCCTGTCCCGCGGAAGGCCGGGGCCGTACCCCCAGTGCCCGTGTGTACCGGGAGCGCAGGACCGCTTTGGGTCCAGCGGGAGAGAGGTACCTGCGGGCGGCCACCGACTGCTGACGAGAGCTCTTCCCACCCCGGATACCGGCAGCCGCAGGGCCCAGCTTGACAAGAAAGATGCTGGGAAGCGGGAATGGGGCGAGGCCGGGATGGGGATCTGCCCCCGCCTTCGCCCTCCACGGTGTTGATGGAGGCGGTCGTGTCGGAAGGGCGTAGGGAAAGGCGAGGAAGCAGCAGGAGCTGGGAGAAGTGCAGAGCTCTGAGGAGGGGAAGATATTTCACAACCAAGCTCTGGAGTAACCTGCTAATAGAAGTGGCAGAATCTCCCTCTTTGTAGAGTTTCAAAACCCTTTAGGGTGAGTGAAGCTTTAAGTGGTGAGATCTTGTTCTGACTCAAGGTGGGAGATTGGATAAGGTGACTTCTAGGGGCGCCTTCAACTTCAAACGTCCTCTAATCTCCAAAATCCCAACCCTGACCTGACTGATGCTTTCTGCACAAGTCTCCATTAGCCCATATTCCCAGATGGCTGTACCAGGTCACTAGCTGTATCTTATGCAGCCAAATGTCCAGGTCCCAATCCCTCAACATTCCCACATAGGCCAAGGAGAGCTTAAGGCCCTTGGCACCACTCCTCTGCCTACAGGACCTCAGAAAAATTATCCATGTGAAAGCAACATCAAACATGATGTCAATTTTGTAGGAGACAAGGGGCAAGCATGTAATCATGAAAATAGGAATTTGAGGGAGCTGTGAAAGCAATTGTCTGCTGTAGCTTGTCCAACATTTTTGCAGTGAAAAATGCAAGTTGCATAATTGATGTTAAAACCTGTTTGAAGTGGACTAGAAACACACACTGCATGTGCAACAGCTTTATCCTTTCTGTTTTCCCAAACACTACACAAGTTCTTAAAAATAAGTGTTCAGTGGGGAGCCTCCTTAGGTGAAGCTAAGGAGCCAGGTTGTAGGTGTGGGATAGTATGTGTGGGATGCAGCTGCAGGTTGTGTAAACAACTTTTATAGAAGAGATGTGAAAACCTGCCTGTACTCTTCCCCAAATGTACTCAGCCCTTGGTCATTAGGGCTGGCACAGGGTGTCTTCAGCATTTCTGGGTGTCCAGGCCCTCCTGCTGCTCACAGGGTGTGACCATGTGTGCCATTGCTTCTGGTGCCCCTGATAAATTGTTCCTGGCCTGGGTTGGTTGACCATAGTGGACACCCCGACTTCATCTCGGGTCACCCCCCTCTGCCCTCATTCCTCCTCTTCAGTGTGCAGGTGTGGGGTTTGCAGGAAGTGCGTAGAATTTCCCTCCAGGTTTTTAAAATCTGCATTGAGGCAGGATTCCTCACACCTGCAGAAATGGGAGGATGGTTTGCCTTGAGAGAAGGAAATGAGACAGATTTTTAACATAACCCCTAACTTCTCAGACAATACGTAACTAGTTTAGACGAGATTCTGGTGCGGCTGGCTATCACAGCTACTCTTTCAGCACTGCATAAACAGCACTGTGGTCAACAGCTTCACAGTCAGACCATACTCACTCCAGGAAATGTCCACAAGATGGGGCCCCTCTTCTTGATTGAAATGAAGACCTTTAGGGGTTTTGGCTCTAACTACAGTAATCAACACTCTGAATGGTCCCTGTCAAATCCTGCAGTAAAGGTACACCAGTGTCAAAGGAAACCTGGCTTCCTAGTAAGTGGGAAGCTGTAGCAAGCAAACCTCCCCCAGTGCTGTCTCTGCGAGCAACAAGGCAGCAGCTTGCTGGATGGTGACAAAACGTGAAATGTCATCTCCTCCTTAGGAGTCTGTAGTTATTCAGAGAAAACACTGGTTGTCATACAGCACTGCCACACCCTGCATTTTATGTGGCTCTACTGAATATTTATCAGTTTATCTCCTGTACATAGCAAAATCAGATTGCTTTAAGATATCATTAGAACTTGATAAGACTATGAGTTGGAAGAAGCATGATGTGAATTTTACCCCAAAGGTATTCTGTTTATGCTTGCTCATTCTAAGATTTTTTTTTCTGATATAAACAGGTATAAATAGAGTCGTATGAAGTTGTTTAAATGAATTTTAACCTTGGCAAACAGTATTAGTTCCAAAATGCTGACTTAATTTTCTTGCAATTCTCTGTTAAAATTGATTGGCCAAATAGTGCAAAATCACTTTAAAATGACTCAGCAAACTAAAACTCAATTGAGAGGGGAAGTCCAAATATTTATCATTGAACAGGTAGTGTTCAACAACTAGTAAATAACAACTCATAAATCTGAACTTCTGCCATCCAAGCATGACCAGTGCTCACTAGAGGTAGGAGAAGCCTCTACTATAGTATGAAGTATTGTAGAGACCGTTTTTTCCAGGTTTGTGTCTGGCACTTCTATGATTGAGGGTCAGAGCTTTCTGGAAGAGAAAATGGGGCGCTGCCACCTTGAAGACATGCCATAGAAGAAACTGGACAAGGGCTGATGAGAAGTGGGAAAAATGGATAAATGGATGAAGGAGAAAGCACAGAAGTGTTTCAAACTAGTTTTGAATCTTGTGACCTATTTCTGTGTTGATCCTGTTGCCCCAGGCTCACCACTGTGGGTGAGAGAACAGCACAGATGCTATTGTGCTGTGGCAGCAGTTTTAGAAGTCCACAGATCAGACTCTGCCTAAACTGGGTCTTCCCCAAATTGTTTTGCCATTTGGTTTTATTTTATAGAGAGGGTTTGTATGATAAACTAAGTCTTGAAACTGTTTTTAATATCATTTACTGTGTTACAATGTAGCAGAGAAACTGTAGAGGGGAGGGAGTGTTGGAAGTGTATTAAAGGTTTTATTTGACATCTATTTGAATTAGTTAGAATATTTGACATCTATTTGAATTAGTTAGAGTATCTAGAAAGGGATAAATGGTTAAAATATATTCCTAACAAAAACCAGTTAAACATTGAAGAGTGCATTAGATTTTTATTGCCAGCGTCCTACATTTAACTTTAGTGAGGGGACCAGCCAGACCAAGGAATATTATTCCAGTGTGTACACTTACATGGGAAAAGAGACTAGTTCATGTTAATAAACAGTTCCATTTTCGTCAGTTAAGAGTGGTAGCAGAGCGAGGCTAAACAGCTTCTCGGACTAGGGTAGAGAAGATGCTCTGTGTATGACTATCTACTGCCTGTGGAAGGGAAAGAGAAGGACACCAAATACTAGTTTGGTTTAAAAATGTGCTACAGTGGCCTGTCTCCTGCTGAAAGGAACAAGAAATTATACTAAACTTGAGGGATTCTTGTGAGAAGACCTCTTAGGTCATAAACCCTTTAGAAAATTTCCTTCACCTGAGAAGAAATAGAGTAGTTTCCAGTTTGTAATTTAAAATGTATGCCTCTAGAGAAGTTACATATTTGTGATGTATGAGGGTGTGTTATATGCACAACAGTGGTGTATCTTTCTGTTCTTCTAACCATTCTCAGTTCAGATTACATAGTATGTAACTTCTGCTGATTTACCTTCTCTGAGTTGGTTTATTAGAACTTTTAGAGATGCCAGTTAATGATGGGCTCCCTGGGAAAGGATTATACATGGCAGGGGATACAAGGGACCAGCAAAGTGCATTTAGGCAGCACGGCTTTGGATTCCCTAAGGAGGAAGGCAAAGGGGACATACAGAAAGAAAACTTTAGGGGAACACAGTAGTCAGAAAAGCATCATGCTGACAGTGGGGTCCCCAAGAGAAACAGTAAGAGGTTATGAGGTGTCTGCCTATGAGGAGGAACTGTAAGACCACATGAGAGGAATGGTTATGTAACACAGTGTGAGGGGACTCACATGGAAATGGTATCACATGCTGGATTGCTCCAGGCACAAAGCTAGGAATGATGGACTGACATAAGTCC
>JAWWLV010000088.1:79867393-79909461 GCA_035041135.1 Platyrinchus mystaceus
GGGACTCACATGGAAATGGTATCACATGCTGGATTGCTCCAGGCACAAAGCTAGGAATGATGGACTGACATAAGTCCTTTTTCTGGCCTTTCCACACTCATGGGTTGTGCTGACTAACCTGAAATTCATGAATACTTTTGGAATGAATGTGTCAACAGCCTGTTTACAATAAACACCTGGAGTTTCGCTTCCAACCTTGCACCACCAACTGGATGTTGTTTGGTGTCTGGAGGGGACTGGGGGGACTGCATGAAGATAGCGATTCCTAATCACAGTTATTGCAAATAACAACTGGTTTTGATTTTTGCTTTCCTGCAGATTCCTAGATGGCTAATGGTGGCCCACGTGATACTGGAGACAGGTTTGACTATGAGGGTTGTGGGCAGGAAGTACAAGTTGAGCACATCAAGACATATGTTTGCAAACCACCTGCCAGCACTGGCAAAGCCCTGATTGTGATTCATGATATACTTGGATGGCAACTCCCAAACACCAGATACATGGCTGATATGCTAACAACTGATGGATACATGAAATAAATCTTCTTCTCCAAGAAATCCCATTCTTTATGGTTTCTAGCCTTATGTTCAAACTTTATTCTCATACATGAGAGGAAACTATTACAAGGGCAGTTAAACAATATATTTCCATAATACAAAACCAAAAAGGAACATTGCTGTGGAATGTTACAGAGTACAGCATGCTTCCCTTTACTCTCTCCTGTTTACAGAAGTGACTGCATATGTAATATGCGTAGAATACATGATGCAGTAAAAAGTGATTCTGATAGTTTTCCTAGCAATGTGAGATGGCTTTTAAAAATAGTATGTTCAGAAACAGAAGTGTTTATTTTTATTTTAGTCTTTTTAAAATAAACAGTTATTCAAGCTGAATAATATTATGGGATTTAAAAATATTGTCATCAGCAGAAATAGATATGGGGTATTAAATACAATCTCCTTCCCTCCACAAATATTTCATATTCATTTTCGATGTCCTGCAACAGTTAAATTCCAAAATGCAGCAACATCTTGCAATAACTGGATACGCTGCAAGGTACTCCATTTGCTTTATATTTCAAAAACCTTAATATAGGGTTTGAGTTGGCCTGCAGTTCCAAAAAGCAAACCTCCATGTTATTCTGTAGCAGTCTAGTTTAGAGAGATAGTGCCTTTAATACCCTCAGTCTATGGGGAATGAAGGAAATCAAATGTCAGCAGACAGTTGCTGTATGGCTGAGATCTGTCTGTGGAACTGAAAGGAGCTCTGTGTCTCTGAAGATAAGAATGCTACCTTTGTGAGCATTAGGATTTTCTGATACACCACAACAATGAATTGGTGTATAGTATGCTGCTTGCTACTGTCTTTCCTGAGGACTTGATATCCCTTATTCTGCTCTGTGTTTGGAAGTATGTTTCTCTTGTGACCAATGCAAACGTTCTCAGCATGAGAATGGACACACACCTTTCATGCTGTGCAATTTACTGGTATGACAATCTGCTGCTTTATTACATCGAGAGTTTGCTCTGTCAAAAGTACCCAGTTTCTGATGAATTGGTCTTTATCCACATTACCTTACTTGTAATTTTTCTCAGTTATTCATGCCATGTCACACATCTGTTTGTAATAACTTCTTTCCCTCCACCTATACTGCTAATACTGCAGGAGAGAAGGCTGATGAATCCATTGCTCCAGACAGGAGGAGAACTGAGTGTTTTCAGGTAGTAGTATCTGAATGAAGTCATATGTGTCTTACCTGATTGCTTCACGATGCTTCTGGTGCACTGATGTTTACCGCGAGGAAAATAGCTGGATCTTTTCCTAGTGCAGTATGAGGTGAGGAGATATGACATGTATTTCAGAGACATGTGAAGACTGATGTCTTGTAGCTTCCTATTAGATTAATTTGAGTGGGAAAGAACGTGTTCTTTGTGGGCTTCGGAAGGTTCACTTTCAAATCAATACGTGTGTTTCTGACAGGTGCTTATCCAAAGGCTACACAATTTTACCCCTACATTTCTAAACACAATTACCCTGTGAATGTCAATGTTGATTTTTGGTTGGGCTTGCTGGGGTTTTTTTCCCCACAGAAATGATCAAAGAAGGTAAAAAAAAGTAAATGCTTGCAACACGCTTTGGTCTGATTTAGGCCAAACCAATCCTGTCATTTCACCATGATCATTATCATGCACAAGGTGTGTCTGAGGAGGGAGAGAGCCAAAGATCTTTAATAAGTGAAAGATGATTGTCATTTCCCAGGGATCCCATTGCTTCCCTGTGGGTTGGTTTTGGGAGAACAGACAGCAGCACCTGGTGGTGACCTAGTGATGGCAGCCTTCAGGGGCCATACTTGTTTCCTTCTGCGTGAAAAAACTCTACTATCCACTACTGAATATCCCACCCCAACTCTGCTGCTGGTCACAAAACACATTTCAGCTGAGGTCATCCTGAGCCAGGGTTTGGGCACCCTCATGACACAGGAACTCTAGAGTACTGAGTGGACTCTTCCTGTACTTCCCTTTTTCCAGTCACCAAATCAGTAAAACATTCCTCCCTTTCTTCATACACAGTTTCCCTTCACATCATCTTTGGTGACCTCAGTCCATCACATGTCTCTTTGTTGGTTTTTTTTCTAGCTCATAAGTGAGTGCTCTGTAATAAACATCTATTTTTTGTAATTGTTTTCATTTACATGGAACCCTTTAATGATGAATTTATGTTAAATGGTATATGTTGTATGCAAAATCTATTTTTTTTTTTAATCAGGACGTAGTTAGATCATCTTTTACAAGATAATCTATTGTTTTACTGTGTACAGTTTCAAATTATGTACTCAAAACAGGCAAATACTAGGGATAACAGTATTAATATTTTCCAGATTTGTATCACAAAGTGTATTTTGTAATTTAGTAATTGAAAAAAAACCCATATAGATATCTATAAATGCTTTCTGAAGCTCATAGGTATTTCGGTAGAAGAGGTAACAGTGGTATTTAAAAACATTACTTAGGAAAAAAAAATCAAAATTATGACTGGATAGAAACCTTCCATGATGTGAAGGGCCAAAATATCTCAGGGTTTGATTAATTCATTCAGTGTTATGTTTTGTGTGTGTGTGCCTGCGACTTTTTTCGGGAAGAGTAGTTTAGAAGCCTTCTGATGAGTGGTCTATGGTGATTGGCTGAAAGCTTGAGATGCCATGAAAAAAACAAGTAACATGTCAGGGAGCTGGATATCACATTGCCTGCTGCTGTCAGAGACTGCCTTTTTTTTTAAATTATTTTTTTTTATTGTTGGTTTATGGGTTTTTTTTTGTTTTGTTTGAGGTTGGATACAGCTGATCTACCAGCAAAAGTGGCCTTTTTTAATGACTTCTTACAAGTGGGGATGGAATTAGTGACCTTTTATTTTGCTTTAAACAGAATCACAGAATATGCTGACTTGGAAGGGACCCACAAGTATCATTGAGTCCCACTGCCATCTCTGCACAGTCACACCATGTGCCTGAGAGTATTGCCCAAATGCTTCTTGAACTCAGACAGGCTTGGTGCTGTGACCACTGCCCTGGGGAGCCTGTTCCTGTGCTCAACCACCCTCTGGGTGAAGAATCTTTTTCTAATATCCAGCCTAAACCTCCCCTGAAATAACTTCAGGCCACTCCCTTGGGTTCTGTCACTGGTCACCACAGTGAAGAGATCAGTGCCTGCCCCTCCTCTTCCCCTCACAAGGAAGTTGTAGACTGCAGTGAGGTCTCTCCTCAGTCTCCTCTTCCGACTGAACAGACCAAGTGACCTCAGCCACTCCTCATACGGCTTCCCCTCAAGGCCCTTCACCATCTTCATTGCCCTCCTTCAAGGAAAACTCTCTCAGTAGTGGCTTAGTGACGAGTTTTGTCATCCAGTGTTGGTAACATAGACTGCAAGTTGCTTCCTTTGTTTCAAAAAGCATGGTTTAAAAGTGCCCAGTGACACAAGCCATGAGAAAGCACAATTCTCATCTGGTGTCTCATCAAGTGTAACAGACTGATCCTTTAAGATGTTGTATGGAAAGAAGAAAAGAGATTTTGATTGTGCCAGAGTAGTTGCCCACCATGGTGTAACTGCTCTCAGGCAGCTGATGGCTGCATCATCCTGGAGCAATGAGAGCCAGTGACTCCCTAGGGAATGTGATGATAGGAGCCAAAAGGAGTATCACATCTTCCCCTCCCATGTGCAACACTGCCCAAGCATTTATCAGCAAAGACCAGTAACTAGCAGGCTCTGCTGCCTTAATAACACAGAGGAAAGCTGTTGGCAAGAAAACACTGAGAAAGGGTCAGACTAATTAGAGGCAAAACTACACTTCCTGGGATAGCAAATATCTTGGACTGTTGGGAGTAGCTATGTCAAAGGTTGCTGGGCTTAGGTATTTGGTGAGAAGATTATGGGAGACATAACTGAATTATTTCCAGAGAGTTCCTGTCTCAGAGGGCTCAGTTGTTGTAGAAACCTTTTTAGTTTGGAATCTGTCCCCTCTCTGCTGCAATGGGAAGGCAGGGTTGGGCACTGCCTAGCATTTCTTACAGGCAATTCACACATTTCAAGTGTCAGCTGCAGTGAGGAAAGAATTTTTTGGCACTTAAGTTGCTCCTGTATGCATTTGTGCATTGGCAGATAATGTGGTATTTGTAAGGCTGGTTTTTTGATGGCATATATAGCTTCCGTGACTTAGGGAGGAGGAAATGGGGCTAAAAACACAGCCTTGAGGTGATACAAAAGCCTTAAATGCCACTTCTCTCCCACCTATACTTTCTTTTTTCTGCCTCTGCATGGTGACAGATGCTTCAGGGGTTAATGAGTATTTTCAGAACTCAGCATCTAGGCAAAATATATTTCAGGCTACATTGTGAAATCTGAAAACATCTACCATGTTTTTTACATTGACTTCCCTGCAACAAATATCCCAGATACTAACATCAGTTATTGTCAGCATTTTGACTGGCTAATAAATAGCATTCTCTAGAGAGGTTTTTATTACTTTTTATCAAAATTTATTAAGCAAAAATTTATCCAGCTTCTCAGAGAATGTTAAGCTTTTTTTAACTCTTAGGTAGGTGTGTAATCAATCATCTACTTTCTATCCCTTTAGGTTTCCTTTGATATATATTATTTATATTACTCTTTTTATTGAATTCTATTGGCTTCTCTTCTGTTTTTTCTCTCTCTGATAATTTCAGATTAGCAACCCCTAAAGTTTACCTGAAGTAATAATTTATATAAAGTATGTGAAAGAAAATATAGTTGCAACATGATGTGGGGACACTTACATGCATCTCTGTATTTTCATATTTCAAATACTGGTTTTACTGTGGTTGTTTGATTTGCATTTGATTTGCATTTGATTATATGTTCCAGAGAAGCTGATGCTGTCCTGAAATATCTAAAGGAACAGTGTGGTGCAAAGAAATTAGGGATCATTGGTTTTTGCTGCGGTGGTGTTTCTGTACATCACCTGATGATGACACACTGGGAATTAAAGGCTGGTGTATCTCTCTACGGTAGGTAAATACAAGGAGGCAAACCTTGAACATATGCATGCTGTGTAGCTTAAGTACTTGATCTATCATTATTTCCTCAAATGAGGCTGTTAATTGACAAAGAGAGATATTTTCAGTAGAGTTGGAAGAATATTATGCAAAGAAGATGGTGGTGAGGATGTTCGTTCCTATTTTCAGAAGGGGTCATAGCAGCCATGTCTTTATTTTGGATCTGGACAGACATACATGTTGTCCTTTGGTCACCTTCCTGATTTAGCTTCCTTTTTCCTGTTTACGACTCCTCTGCATGCTGCAGAGCTAGAACTTCACCCAGGAACAGAGTGCAATCAAAGATTCTGATGATCTATTCAGTCTCTTGAACCTTACATTTTTCATTTTTGCTGAAAGATATGACTTTATTCCCTTCACTGAGTATGCTAATAACCTCCATCATTATTGATTTCTGCATGTTTAAATTTCCATCCTGAACTAGAGTCAAAATTCAGCCTCGTAATAGTGTTTGAAGATCAAAAAAACAAGCAGGAAAATAGAGTTAGACAGAGAAGGGCTAAGAATGAAATCAAGATTATTTTTTTTCTTAAGTCTCTTTTGTAAAAGTATGGCTACTAACCCAAGTTAAAAAGTTTTATCAAAATCCCACTGCTGTTTTAGAGTAATCTACTCAGGGAGCTTCCTTTGTTATATGACAGTTTTCTATTGGTCTTAGGAACCTATAAACCATGTAGGATACAACAAACCACATCCATAGGTGTTTGTAAGAGGCTTTTTTTTTCACTTACAGTTTATTTAACATTGTCAAGTATTTCACATGTAAGAAATACTGCTGTTCTGTTCATATCTTTGCAGACTGTAAGACCTGCCCTTATATTGTAACGAATTGTCCAGAACCTCACTGCAAAAGTGGGTGATGTTTTAATATGCTTTGAAATATTCTCCAGTTCCTTGAGATTTATCCTAATGTTTGAAATAAGTTAGTCTAATGGTAAAGTAATCTGTGTATTATGGCCATTGTTTGTCTAAGTTCCACATAAATCACAAGTAGAAAATTTAGGGACACTAATACATTGTTTGGTGAACCTCATTTTGAGAAACGAGGATTTTTTGACTTGCACCCTGGTGGCAGATGTGTATTTAACAGGCGATGTAAGGGGTCACATCTTGTTTTAAAATTTGTGGCTAAGGTTATTCAGATAGTGTACTACTTTCTCAGATTACCTGTGGCTCTGTGAAACTCTATAGATACTTTCCTGGTCAGATTAGGAATTGAAACATACGATGCAATCTGCGGACAAGGCATTTAATATGGGACTTCCAACCATGGCTACTGCCTAAAGGAGAAATATTACATGGTTCTGCATAATTATATCTTGTTACCTAGTTTTTCCATCAGTGATATGAGACAAAATTCTCTGATTGCATCCACCTCAGCACCCAGCCTCCATCTGTGGCCAGCAGTGGCTGTGTAGGGAATATCCCCTCTTGCTAAACATGCTGGCAAGCTGCCCTTCAAGGGATTCCTGACTTGGATATTGCCACTGGAGCATTGTGTCCAACGGCCACTGGTGGACCAAGGCTCTGAGGATTTGTCAGTCCCTTTTTGAACCTGTTTGATCTGCTGCTTTCTAGCGTATCTTGTGACTGTGATTTATAGTGTTTAATTTTGCCTCATAGGGAGAAAGGCTTGTGATTGTTAGTTTGAAACCAAGTGCCTCCTGTCTTCACCAGGTGCTGGTACCCCTAAAGATATGAGAAAATCAAAAATGATTGTACGTTCCTTTTCACCTTATCAGTGCTGCTGATAAAGACTGTATAGAATTTAATGGGGAAAAAATGTAATTTAGGGAAGTCTTAATTTTACTAGTGACAGTCTTTCAAATTAAAAATACTGTCAGAGAAATATATATTTTAATGTGTCTCATGTAAAAATAGTCAACAGTATTAATGAACCTTATCTCTCTTAATGGGATTTAAATCTCTTTTGCTTTTTCCCACATGTGTTTTTCTCCCTTACATGCTGCTAATGTCCTCCCCTCCACCCCCCAACTTTCCCATGGGGAGATCAGAGAATTCTGGTCTGCAACTGCTGATTAATTGTTGTTTTTCATATGATACCATCCATATGTAATATATTAATACAGCTGTTATCTGGGCGATACAGCTGTCATAACACATTTTTTTCCATGAGAAGAATGTAGAGGTCTACAAGTTTATTGTACCTTAATTATCCCAATGTCTAGCCTTGATAACTGCCCATTACTGGTGTTCCATTAGAATTAGAAGGTAAGCCAATGTGAGAGAGGACAATCAGGACATCTATTTAGGGAAGAGTGGTCATTCATAAATGCTGGAACGGCATGTGTGCTTTAACACTAACACTGTGACTAAGCAAAAAAAAACAAACAACAACAACAAAACAAAAACAAACTGAGATGAAGTATTTGTTTGAAGTGAAAGGGCAGCTGTGAGCTACTACAAGTACAACCAAATCTTCTTGATAAAACTGTAAGTCACTGAGTAAGAGCTGGACATATGAGATCCAAAAGAGGCGTGTGTTTACAGTGTGAAGTGCAGCCAACTGCATGTACAGAGGTCATTGAATTAAGACTTGACTTTCAAGTGAAAAAACAGCATGGATTGCCTATAAAGGAACATGAAGCAACAGGAAATCAAATTAAAAGAAATTTAATTTCTAAAATTTAATGTTAATATTAAGGTAAAGGGGAATAGTCTTATGTACAAAGAATTACTTCCAGAGCCACATGACTAAGAAAGTGGAAATGTGTTTAAACAGCTCTAGTGGAGAGAAGGTTATGCAAGCATTGTTGTCATTTTTCTTTTCTAGGAATGATGCAAATTCCCAGTTTTTCTCTCATTTATTTGACTACTATTCTTTAAAGTTGCTATGGAGTATCTAAGCAACTTGTGTCCTATAATTTATAGTACATAAGTGGGAAAAGCCAAAAACCCAAAACAAAAAGGTTGGGATTTAAGCCTTATGACTTTGCTCTGTAATTCTTGAGTAGGCTTTTTTTCATTTGTTTGACTTCATTTTAGGGATTCCAAACAAAGAGGACTAATAAAGTTATCTAGAATATGAGAAAACAGCTTCTATATGAAGACTAAATTGTAAGACAGAAGTGTGGTGGACTAACGTGCATTTAGTCTACTTTTTAGACATGTCTCTGAGGAAACAGTGCGTTTTGGATTGCGAATATATTTAGTTAAAGCTCTTCAAGGAATATTCCTAATAATCCCATAAAAAGAAAATCAGAAGAATGTGGGGGATACAAAGATCAGTCAGAACCTTTAATTCAAAAAGTAAAAAAATGTATAAGATGTCCTGTGATAGGATAAGAATGTATCAGTATTTTAAACACATTGTACAGCAGTCTACAAAGCTGTTATTTTCTTGGATGCTACTTATTTTCACTCTGAAAGAGAAAATATTTCTCCTGTGCTGTATAAGCTTTGAAATGATGTCTCTACCTTGCTCACCTCGCTGATGACTTTAAATATGTCTTTTACCCATGTATGAGTAGCCTAAAGAACTGATATGAGATGTTTAAAAGTGATAATACTCCAACCTTTAAAAGCAAAGAAACACCCTTAAAGAAAAAAAAAAAAAAACCCACCAAAAAAACCCCCCAAACAAAACAACGCGCTTTTTTCTGGATGGATTGCTCAGCTAAGTCATGCTTAATACCATTTTGTGTAAGTGAAACAGGCTTGGTACGCAGCTCGAGCAGCGCTCCTGGCGGCAGCACAGCCCGCCGACACTCGCGGTGAAAACGGCGTTAAAAAGAGTGGACTTGGTCACTGCGCGAGGCACCAAGATAAAGGCTTATGTAACCCTGACTTAAAGAAACAGGATCCTCGCACTCACCCTTTGATTCTGTGCGTTAGCGCTTTCTTCTGGAATCCCATTCATCCACGCTGAGCTCCGGCATCTTGCCCCTACTGTCTCGCACACTTGCTGTGCCGCAGGTACGTGTGCAGTTTGTCTTGTTGTTGTCGTTTTTTTTAAGCTCTCACTGCTTTTTCTTCTGAGAAACGTAGAACAAGTGCGTACTGAGGTCTGACTCAGCATGTCTGGGGGATTTTCATTTTATCTGCGTGTTATTTTAAGGAGTGCGAGCTCATTTAAATGCAACTGGAGGCTACTTTTTTTTTCCTGGGTTTTTATTTTTTAAATGATGATTCGGAAACCTTTTTTTTTTCCCTCCAGAGGTGGGGAAGACCTCTCAGCAGGAAGACTCAGGAGAGTGCGCTGAAAACAGCAATATTTTTATATTTTTCTGACTGTAGATTCAAGTATCTGAAAATCAGTTGTTGTTCGGTCTTAAAATAAATGCTCAAGTGAAATTTCACAGGATCTGCAATCTAGCTCTGGTAATACTGTTTGGGATATTCTGAATTTTAAAGTCTGCAAATTCAGAAGATCTTGGTCTCTAAAAATCTGTGCAATTCTCCTGGCTGCCAGATTGTTTGTTTGTCTGTTTTCATAAAGCTGTCCCTTTAGTGCCACACCTATTTAAGTCCCACTCATCCAGGAATTTTTCAGTAGTCTGCTTCTTCCTGTTTCTCTATGTGAGTACGTTTGGCACAGTAAAGTTTGAACATCTTCGTTTCTGTGCTAACAAAGTTTTCTTTGGTAGTACAAACAATTTATCCATAGAGAGTTTAGGTAAAGCTTTACATAAATTCTCTCCATGTTCTTAAATCATTTGGAGATGCTCTATGCATATTCAATGAAGTTATTCAGGTCAGTTCACTCACTTGGTTAACCTAAGGTTGATGGCATAAAATCATTAACTTGAGCTACATACATCTGTGTTAGGTTCAGCTGGCACTTTTTGACCTTTGTTAATTGTTTATTTTCATTTAAGCAATAGTTTGAAAAAAATTAACCATACTGTTCTGTTACCTTCCTGATAAAAGCTTTGGCTCAACTTAAGGATTTTTTTCCCTATCTTGTAGTTTGAATGTGTTCTTTATTTAATATTAAATAAATACGATTTTATGCTCTTTCTTTTGCTGGTATATTTTTCTTGGCACCTCTCCTAAGTATCCTTTTTCAGAAGTCTGCAACCTCTGAGGCTAAAGCTCTTTAGAAAAAGGATTTATTGACATTGAAAAAGTCAGCTATGGAATATTTTAACTCTCTGGAGGAAAATATTTAGTCTGAGTGCAATTATATCTTTCTGCACATTAGCTGGGTTTTTTTTTTCCTTCAAAATGCTAAGTCTTGTATTAAGCTGTTGTAGTGTATACTAAAGAAAGTTATACATTCCTGACAGGAGATACACATGATAAAGAGTGAAAGAACTGTAAAAAGAACTTTTATCACTAAGTAAATAATTTGTGATGGTTGCCTGACTGCTTGCTCATAACTTTATTTTTATCGCATTACTTACTGTAGGGCATGGAACTCCTAGTTATGTATCCGGTCCCTTCTGAAGTTTTCATAAGTAACTCTAACAAGATTCTTATTTATAAAAAACACCCCTGTGGGCTTATTGACTAATACTGCATTTTAGATCACACAGTAATGAGCATGTTCACCATATTACTGTAGTGTTTAAAAATTGAACAGTTTATGATACCACTGTCTTTTGAACTTTTTAAGTATGATATGCTTTGGTATTCACTACTGAATATTTCTTGTTCTTTAGTATCACACATGGCTAATGAATCAAGACCCTGCCCATGTGATATCGGAGACAGGTTTGACTATGGAGGCCGTGGGCAGGAGGTACAAGTTGAGCACATCAAGGCGTATGTGTGCAAACCATCTGCCAGCACAGACAAAGCAGTGATTGTGATTCATGATATATTTGGATGGCAACTCCCAAACACCAGATACATAGCTGATATGCTAACAACTAATGGATACATGTAAGAAATACTGTTTTCAAATTGTCTTTTTAATAAGAAAGTTTGTTGAGCCACTATTTTCTATTATCATTTAAACAGCACAAACACTAATAACTTCATAGGCATTCCTTACAGCTTTCTCTAGCAACTTTCCTATTAAAACAGTGAAAAAGTTCTAAAATAGTTCAGTAGTCCTACCATAACGAGTTAGTAGGTAAGCACAGAAGGTAGAGATAAATGTTATTCTGCATCTTCCATCTTCCATGAACCTGAAACAGCCTGCTTCCTCCCTCTTGATGTAGCCTCTGTGCAACTTTGCTGTTATGGTAAAAACTGCCAAGAAGCTGAAGGCCTTTCAGTGTGGGTAAAGTGTAACAGCTTGTGCCAAAGAAAGAAGCAAGTTCTCAAATATTTGAAAGGCATATTTGGTATTCTCTTTCCTGTATTACTGGGTTAGCGTTCCTTCTAGCCTAAATGTACATGCCATGTGTTTGGTCGGGTTTTTTTTTAAAGTTTGGTAGGAAATCACTAAGGATTTTCAGTTACAGCTAGGTATTTATCCAATTAATGAATGAATTTTAACAGGGCAAAATGTATCTGCAAATTATACTAAGTCTCCTTATTAGATGTAGAAAAATATTGAGGGTTGCTAGTATAATGCTTTCATGTAGATTAAGTAATATGTATATTCAACAAAATGAGTTTTTTGTGTAGTACACATGGACTTTGCTTTAATCCTTTCTCATTATTATTTCATGGCCATAAAATATTTTCATTTTTCTTACAGAGCCATCTGTCCAGACTTTTTTGTGGGACAAGAAGCTTGGAAACCTTCTAATGACTGGGGGACTTTCAATGAATGGCTGAAAACCCGAAATGCTGGCAAAATAGACAAGTACAACTGTTGTTCCTTGTCCAAAGAGTGGACATCCTTATTTCATAGGGATTTTTGCCTCAGTAAAGATGTAGTATTAGATCCTACATTATTAGTGAGTCAAATATAGTTGGATGTCCACATATAGAAATTTCATGCAGCTCATGGGATAAGCTCATGGTTATGTGAGGGGTGCTTTTTGGAGAAAAGTAGAAGTTTGAACAAGAATAAAAGCACCCACAGTTTACCTGTGCAGAGAATAGAAGTGAAATGAGTGACTAAAATGAAAAGAACCAACAAAGGCTAGAAAACTTAGCTCATTCCCTCCTCTTCAGTTTGATTCATTTCCTGCAGGTAGGCATAACTTTCACGGATTTTGGATAGGGCACAAGTGCAGTCACCGAACACTATGTGACTAGGGAACAGCTAGTTCAAAGCACACTAATTTCTCACTCTTCTGTATTTTCCCCATTTTTATCTGACACACAGCTTGATTGCATAATGTTTCTGGTGATTGAGAAGCAAAAATTCTAAATTTGCTTCCACAATTTTATAAACTATTAGTCTTCCTGGTGAGAAATTGTTTAACTATAGGTCATGTTTGTGATAATGGGATGCTCTTGACTGGCTGTGTGTCTCAAACTTTTATTTGTGTTAGTCTATGCGACAACTATTGCCATTTGTGAATTTAATTGGACTGCTGTTTATAAAATCACCTTATGTCCTAGTAACAGTGATCTTAGAAAGACTGACTTTCTCCTTTGTCTTCTCCCCTGGAGTTTCTTCTGTATTTTAGAAATGAATAATAGTAAAGTAGTGCTGTGGGTTGGCCCCAGCCAGCAGCCAAGCATCTGTAATGCCATTCACTCACTCCCACAGGGGAGAGAATAGGAGAAACAAAGCAAGAAAACTCATGGGTTGAGATAAAGACAATTTGATAAGTAAGGGAAAGAGAAAAACCAGGAGCGATGAAAAGACAGTCACTCCCTCCCAGAAGCAGACTGATGCCCAGCCAGTCTCTGAGCAGCAGCCACCATGGAGGCCAGGGGAACAGAGCTAGAGCCTTAATTCACTTTCATTTGCATGTCTCAGAGAAGTTGATGCCGTCCTCAAGTATCTAAGGGACCAATGTGGTGCAAAGAAGATTGGTGTCATTGGGTTTTGCTGGGGTGGAGCAGCTGTGCAACATCTGATGCTGAAAAATCCTCATTTAAAGACGGGGGTGTCCCTCTATGGTAAGCCTGAAGTAACTATTACACTCTGAGCAGATATGACCGGTGAAGGAACTAACTCTCTAGGGCTATTACTGTAGCAAAATTCAGTGTGACATCTAGTGGATGGAAGAAGGTGATTTTGTTACACAAAACCTTTAGGCAAATTGATTTAGCACACTAACATATTTGCACTTAATCATAACCAGCAAGACCTATGTATTTGAGTGGCATGACTAGGATCACTTCTGTGCAATATAGCATTCAAGAGACACCAAATGCCAAGGTCTCACTGTGGCTGAGGTTCTTCTTGGCTGGCAGTGACAAAAGGGTATCTGGGCACTTCTTTTAAATCTTTTAGGCAGTGGTCCTTCATTATTAATAGGAACCATTTTTTAATTCCTTGTTATAACCCTTGCACTCGCACACTTTAGTTCTTGATACATTATGTTACCTTTGATATTTCTGTTATAAACCTCTGTACTTCCACATAACCCAGAGCAAGTTATATTAGAGGTGAAAGAAAGTTGAAGGTATTTTTCTAGAAAGCTTATGGGGACTGTTTTGCTGCACTGATTTGCTGATCAGTTGAGTCAATTTAACAATGCTACTTGCTAATTTTTTACCTTTCTGTTGTAATAGTCTCTGGAATGAAAAGAGTAGCCAGGGTGGTAGCTGCCTAGTTTTACTTTACTTAAATTCAAATATATTTGAACAGTCAAAAATACAGTGTCAATTTGTTATGAATTCATATCAGTATATGTACACTGAAATCCTAACCATGTATCTGGAATACTGAATATTTGCAATTACCTTAAAAATTTCCTTCCCAGGCTAGAGGTGAGCAGCTCCTAAGTGTTCATCTTTCACAGAACCCTGTCTCTGATAGCAGTCAGAAGCAGTTGCCCAAAGAAAACCACAAAAACGGGGCAAGTGTAACAATTCGTCCCTGATTTTTCATACAGAACTGGTCTTTTTATCTTTAATAACGTCCCAAACATTCCACAACAAAAGGGACTTTTAAGCAAAGTGTGTTTAATTCCATTACAAACTGAGCAGCTCTAACTGATCAAAACATCTTGTAGTTTGACTGTACAGATTTGGAAGTGTTTTAGTGACTTTAAGTAGGATGACTCATTGTATATGCATCTCCTTCTTCCCTAGGAGTGATCAGGCATTTTGATGACAAATCTGATTTGCTGCATCCTACCTTCTTCATTTTTGGTGAAAAGGATGACATAATCCCATTGGAGCAGGTGAGTTTCCCATCACAGATTTTTGCCTTTTTTATGCCTTTCATGCTTGTTTTGTAACTTGGTATTTAATGAAGAGAAAGTAGAAAATTAATTTGCACTTTTCTTCCCCTTTCACTAATTCTTACAGTATATCTACACAAATTTATATTATTTATCCCCAAATCAAAAAGTTTTACAGTGACACTAAAAATGTTTTCTGTTTCTGTTTGAAAATATGGATGATTGTCATCAGTTCTTAGGAACAGAGCAAGAATCCAAAGGAAGACTTCTGTCAAGTTCAAGATAGTGGACCCTCTTTAGTGATACTGATGGTCCATAAAATCAGCAGAAAATTCCCACCTGTATCATGGAATCACTAGTTGCAGGAGAACTAAAAAATCCAGTGACTAGACTTTTCCTTTTGCCACTGTCCTGCAGATCTTCTCCTTTCTGATACTCTGTCAACAGCCTTTCTCTGGAGCGTGGGTGGAGAATGACTGGAGAAAGATGATTATCTACTAAGGGGATCAAAGAGGAACACATGATTTCATTGAGTGTTGTTGGCTTCAATTTTCCTACCAAAAATGCCAGCTGCTTTGAACTGCTGATTTTGTATCTATGCCTCTCCTCCCTCAATTTTAAATTAATTCAAACTCTTGCCCCAGTTTTCTTTTTTTTGGTGTGAGGCCTATCAACAACAACTTGTACAGTGATCACTACATGCTAAGCTTCTCATGAGATGAGCAACAGGTGTTTTTACCTTTACAGGTATTATTACAGCAACCCATATACTTTTCTGACATTTTATACAGTCATATGCTGTTATTTTACTGGAGAAAAGAGCTTAGTTCAACAAAGCAAGTGTAGAAAAAGAAATGCATTTAGGTATAAAATTAGTAGAAGAGGAAACAGCGGCAAGGACACACTGTGTCTGTCTTCCAGAAAAGTAAAAAAAAACCAGGACAATTTGAGGACTCTAGGTATAGAATGTGTTAACTTTGTACTCAGTCAACATGGAATATTCTGTGTTACAGGTCACCTTACTGGAGCAGAAGCTTAAACAGAACTGTAAAGTTGATTATGAAGTTAAAATTTACCCTGGACAGACGCATGGGTTTGTGCACCGCAAAAGAGAAGATATCAATCCTCAAGATAAACCTTATATTGAGGAGGGAAGAAAGGATATGATCAACTGGCTGAATAAATATCTTTAGCTTAAATTAATGTCCATAAACAAAACCAATTCTTGTAGGAAATCAGAACATACTAATTAGATAATTAAATAACCAAATAATTAAACAATTAAAATGTTCTTACGAACATAAAAGCTTTTTATAAAACTCTTCTTCAATTATGCTATTTATTTGCACTTACCTTCTAAGTGGAGGCTTGGAAATGGCTTTTCAAATGCTGAAAGCTATAAATGTAAAAATATTTTGAAAATTAATCTTGTGTATTAGAATTTTATGGCATCTGAAAGTTTCTTTTTTTATATATCAATGTCAACATGATTATAAATCTTTGAAGGTCTGCCTATGCTTGAGAAATTCTCTCCTGCAAGCTGTGTTTGGTGTTGTTTAGCTGTGACATTTTCAGCTCCAAGATTTTCAGGTTTTAGGTAAATATAGTCTCTGTTGGAAGGCTGGGATGTTTTCTTGAAAACAGAATATTCTTTTTAGAATTCATAAAAAGCAAGCTAGAAAAAGGAAGGGGAAGGACAATGGGAAGAAATATATGCAAACTGAAAGGGAGCTCCAAAAAGTTAGGAAACATGACTGAAGTGAAGAGACTAGAAGAATATGCAGGACCAGAGAAGAAGGAGAATAGGACACAATGAGACTGTGAAGAGCAGGAAAACATAGAAGAGAAAGAAGAACAAAGAAGGAATAGGAGACTACTATCACACATACACAGAGCATAGGAAGAAGATGTGAGTGAATATTTTCAATCTCCTTCCACTTCCAGACTGGTCTAGTAGGGGGAGAGTTCAGAACTCTTCAGAACCCTCCTTGGGTGCAGAACTCCTCCTTGGGCAGGAGTTTCTTGTTGTCTGCCATCTTGTTATTATCTACTCCATGGCTGTCAACTGACTTCTGAATAATCTGTTTTCATATCTTTCACACGTTATGGGTAGTCTAAAAGCACTACCAGTGCCTTCCTTCCATTGTGTTGTGTTTCAACCCTGGCCAGCAACTAAGCCCCGTGCAGCTGCTTGCTCACTCCCCCACCAGTGGGATGGGGAAGAGAATTGAAAGGGTAAAAGTGAGAATACTCATGGGTTGAGATCTGTGCAGATTCCCAATGACCTGTAGACAGAGGGAAGGATCAGACAGTGACTTCTGTGTTTCTTGCCAGTCCTGACACGGTTCTTTACTTGGCCTGTAGAAGAGAAGCAGTTTCAAACGGGAGAACTGCAGACACCTCCGTTCACTGGTGCAGGCAAATCTGATGTGTGTGCCTGTGCAGCTCTAGGGAAAGGAAAGATAACAAGGCACAAATCTTTCCAGAAGAAAGCACCATGGGTATGTGGTTCAGAAAATCTGTAAAGTGTAAATTCAATTCCCAGCCATGTATTCATGCCAAATTTATCAGGGTTGCTATGAGAACAGAGAAAGATGATGAAATTGAACTCTCTAGAACTATTGTCTCACATGGATTTCAAATAAAATAGCCTTGGTTTCTCAGATAGTAGTATCTTGGCTGGCAAACCTTTCCAGTTTAGTTTTTTATGTGAACAAACAGATGTATCAGGGAATAGGGCTAAGCTTTGCCAAATTTCTACTGAGACAGGAGAAGACTGAAACTGAGCAATATTTTGTCAAAATTCATTTCCTGGGAGAATTCAGAATCACTTTTTGTATTACGGGCATTGCATTTCATTATATATTTGTTTTTGTAGAAAAAACAATCGGGGTGCATTAGGAAGGACACTGCCAGAAGGTCAAGGGTTGTGATCCTGCTCCACTACATCCCAAGCGAGGCCGCATCTGGAGTGCTGTGTCCAGTTCTGGGCTCCTCAGTACAAGAGAGACATGGAGCTCCTGAAACAGGTCCAGGGAAAGGCAACAAAGATGATTAAGGAGTGGGAGATCTCTGTTATGAGGAAAGGCTGAGGAGCTGGGCCTTTTCAGGCTTGAAAGTACATGACTGAGAGGGGAGGACCTTATCAATGTCTATAAATATCTGAAGAGAGGGTGCCAAGAGCATGGAACCAAGCTCTTTTCTGTGGTGCCAAGCAATAGGACAAGAAACAATGGGCAGAATCTGATGCACAGGAAGTTCTACCTGAATATGAGGAAGAACTTCCTTATTGTGTGAGTGACTGTGCACTGGAACAGGTTGCCCAGAGAGGCTGTGGAGTCTCCCCGACTGGAAATGTTCAAGAACTGTCTGGATGCAATCCTGGGTCATGTGCTCTAGGATGACCCTCCTTGAGCAAGGAGGTTGGATCAGATGACCCACCACCAACCCTTCCAACCTTACCCATTCTATGATTCTTTAATTTTGTGATTCTGTGAAATATAGTATCTAAGACAGAAAATTCAGAATTTTGCAAGTGTTAAAATTTACTTTACTAAAAAAACCACGCACACACGTTCTCAAAACTTGGATTTCAGAATATCCTTTGTGTTTAGAGAGCACTGACATAAAGGTGTGTAGGCTACACACACTTCAAACCCAGGTTTGTAATGTTGGGTTCTACTGAACCTGGCAGCCTTGATATGAAGTAAATCATCTGCAGAGAAGCACTAGAGTGGACATAGTAGGCATATGTAAGGCCTGAGCAGGGGAATCCACACAGATGCTTTTGTTCCCCTGGATGTTGTGCTGTCTTATCAGTTCCTTCCTACTAACTTTAAAAGCCCTTTGACCAATTTCAACTTAATTTGAAAAAACAGTGAAATGCTCAGTGCTGTTTAATTCTACATTTTTAGAAAATCTGGACATCACAGAGAAGACAGACTCACTGCACTGAGCAAAATAGTGTGGCATGGATTCATCAGTTCCCTGTATTATTTAGGTTGTTGACTGGCTGGTTGGCACACTGGCTTGCACTGCTTGTGTAGGGGTTGTCAGGGGATTCAGGAGGCTAAGGAAATGTTGGGGCAACCAAGATGCAGGGGAGCAGAAGGGCATGGGCTGAGGGTAACTCTAGGGATATGGAGAACTGAGACTCTATTTGGGGCAATCACATGGTATGGGGACGAAATGGAAGGGACAATCTGAAGAGCTCTAATGCCAACTTTTGTAGACTGGGTTGGATTTTGGTCACTGAGAAAGTGTTATACTGAGGAAGGCTTGTGGCCTGCACGCAAGGAATCCTTGATGCCTGAGTGTAGAAAATTGTATGGACTAAAGAGAACGAGGCATCCCAGAAAAAAACATCAGGCTCTGGAAACAGAACAACGGAACATAGTGGAGGTCAGAGTATTGAAGAACAAGAGCACGGGTGACTGAAGGGAGAGTGAGCAATGGTGACAAGTTCCTCCCTGGCACAGTAGGTGAGTCTCCTCTGTGACTGCCCCACCTTCCCAGGTGCATCAGTTTCCGCCCATTGCCTCTTGTCCTATTGCTTGGCACCACATTTTGGTTTCTGCTCACTGGCACGAGCATTTTGGTAACATCTGATATCTGTAATTGGTTTAATATCACACCAACTTAACTTCTAGTTCTTAATTTGCTTACTCTTTTTTACATGCTGAGTGGGAGCTCTTTTATGGGTTACAGTTTAGTATTTATGGCAACAATTTTTAATCCATAAAATGACTCTTCAACTCTGACTTTTTCTGCATTTCTCTCTATCGAGTTATTATTGGCTTTTTTTTTTTTTTTTTACTGTGGTGTCTAAACTAGATAGTCACTTTTTTAGCTTAATAATTTTTCTCAGCTTTTTTGACTCCCCAAATCTGAACAGGAATAGGCTTTCAGTGTATAAGCCATAGTGAGCAAGGACAAAGAAAAACATTACACCACTATCCACCTGCTCACACAGCACATGCATACATAGCAGTGACAATATTCCTGTAAAATAACATGCACTCAGTCAAGATGAAAATATGCCTACTATCTTCTGGCCTGCAGGCAGGAGGGCATCTATGCTTTACAATAGATTATAAAAGACCGTGCACTTGCTTTAAAAATGTGTCCCCCTGGACAGCACCAGCTGTACTAGTGTGGGGAGCAGTTCTCCTTCCTCAGCTGCAACCTCTAACTCCAAGAAACTCCGCTGCTAGGTCTTTGAGGTTTTTTTTTTTTTTTAATTTTCTTTCTTCAGAGTGGTCCCTAGGGAAGGAGCTGAATGATTGCTGTGCTGGATTAGTGAGGCTTCAGGGCTAGAAGCCTGACCAGAAGTTGAACTTGATGGAATTTGAGGAATTGATGGAAGATGTGATAGAGGTACTACACCCATATATTCAGCTCCAACTCATCTAAATGCCTTGTTATAACTTATTTTGGCCACATTTACAGGCACACTAAGTTTGTAATTAGGACTGTAGCTGTCTACCTACATAGTTTTTAATCAAACTGGGCTCCATACCTTTAAATAATAACATTTCAAGGTGTTTCACCTCAGGCCATGAGTGGTAGCTTAGGCCCTAGAAAGGTGTACAGAGGGGACTACATTTCAAGTAGGTCATTTTGTCACAGGGACACAAAACAATCTGTTACATTTAATTTAATATAAGAAAAACTAAAAGTAGACCCATGAAGAGTGGTTTGGTGCAGAGCTCCCATGGGAAGAGTGATGGGAGTTTGGTGCCTACCTCCTCTTTATGCCTTCAGAAGCCTCCAGCACATTTTACTCGTTTTCTGATTTCTTCTGTTTAGCACTGAAGAATTTCAGAAAGTGACGAGTGGAATGGGCTAACAAAGCTCTAAAACAAAGTTTCCCTTTCAAACCATGGAGCAGATGGTGGCACCTGTGGCAATACATTTCCTTTCCTTCCCTTCCCTTCCCTTCTTGCCACTGTTATCTGAAGAGCTGGTGTGGAAATTTTGCATCTGGGCTGATAGTTTGCCAAGAACATCAGCAAAGCTATGATAATTTTATTTGTTAAGGGGATTGCAAATTATTCCAACTGCACTAATAAACTGTTCTTCAGTTCTACTTCCAGGTGTTGAGCTTACAGATTGTTTGAAGATTTCTTTAAAGTTCTTTCTTTTTTTTTTACACAATCCTTAGAAAATTAAAAAAGTTGCTAAAACACTTCAGATTGGTGGCTAACTACAAGTAAAAAACCCATGACCTTCAGTAAAGAGAAAGAATTATTGCTTCCTTGTACTCCTCTGAGCAAAAAGTTGAAGGTAATTTTTAGGCATGGGTTTTTGCAAGGAGAAAACATGCAGGGGGAAGGGATAATTTGCATGTTGTATATATTTGCAAAGACTGTAGTTTGTAGTGCTCTGTGATGTTACTTTGGAGAGCAATGAGCCGTGAAAGCTCTCCCTATCAGTAGGACAGCAACTAGCAGCTCAGAGTAGGTTAGCAGTGCAAGGTAAGCTGATCCCATTAGATGGCTTGAATAGAATGAGAGCTTGTTATTGTCCTCACTTTTCCCCATTTTCCTCACCCAGCTAGTTTACCTCCAGCTTTACTCAAAATTTTTTCTTCTGAGAAACAGAGATATCCTGGGTGAAAATTAAAGGGACACGCTCACTCATGTCTGTTATCTGCTACAAGTGAAATCAAATTCTGGCTCCACAGGTTAAGATAAAGTAGAGCTTGCCTCCTGCTCAGGTGTGTTCCTGATGTATACAGAATATATATCACACCTGTATTTTCAGATGTGATAACCAGAAGAATGTTCTCACGTTATAGTGGAATATAACAAATAGTGTAAGAAAAAATTAAATAAGAGAAAGGGTAGAACCTTCTTTGCTACTGTAACTGTAAAATCACATCACTAAAATCCTATTTAGCCAGAAAATGGAAGTAACAGCTCTCTGCAGCAACAATATTTGTTGCTGCTCATTTCCAGCACACCCTTAGCTGATGTCTCTTTGCTGTGTAACACCAAGTCAGAGGGTAACACTATTGTGTCTGACTGACTATGTCAAGGCTGTTGCAAGCAACCATAAACTTGTTCTGCTTGCAGCCTGAGCTGGACTAAAACTGCACAGCTTTGTCAGCAGGGTGCTTTGCTCAAACAATCTTAGCAGGTTATGTCAGCTGGAAATCATAATTCATAGCCAAAGGGTTTCCAGTGGGACTGGGCTTGTACTTCAGTGACTGCCAACAGGGCTAAAGAGGGCACATAAGCCTGTCTTTTTTGCCTCTGCAAAATACTGCTGAGACACAGACCTAATTATCTGTCTGCATAACAACTTACTTTCACACATTTCTTGCTTTTTGCAGGTTAAATGTCTGCAAGCAGCTACCTATGGCAAGTGACTACAGGCAGAGCAGCAGAGACCACTGAATAGGAAGAGATGGCACAGTTTTAGGGTCTTTCTGGTAGGACAGGGAAGAAGGAAGCAGAAGGAGTGTGATAAAACTGGAACAGGCAAAGAGTGAAGAGTTACCCAGTGGAATGAAGAAGGAGCACACAGCTATGAAAGGGAAAGGTGTGGGAGATGGGCACAGAATAGAGCAGAGAGTGATATTAGTTGCTGACAATCAGTGAGCTGTGGGAAAAGTAGAATGTTCAGGAAACTCAATGAGAAGAAAAAGTGACACTGTGAACAAGAGAAAAAGAGAGCTGGGACTGACCTTTGAGGACCACCTTCAATAGTCCATGTTTATCCTCCCTGTGCAGATTTTCTTTGTTTGACAAGGATCTGTTGAATAAGTCTAGCTTCTCTGTGAGGACAGTGAGCTGAAACAACACATAGGCAAGTGAAAGGTGATATAGAAAAGAATATAGAAAAGTGAAAGGGAGAGATGGTAAGGCAGGGCATGCAGATATAGGATGTTTGGGTGAGAACAGATACTGGCAGTGTTTCCTGAAAGTCAAAGGTATCCCATGCCTCTGCTCCAACTCCCTGACTTAATGGGCCAGGAATCAGTCCTGGGTGAACACTAGATAATGTTAGCAGAAGTGCCTTGGATGGAGAGGAGCAAAAAGTCAACAGCGCTAAGTGGAGGTAGAACCCCTCTGTGGAGAGACATAAAGGGAGATCTGCTTCAAAAGAGAGGCAGTGAATCAGCACTGGAGGCAAGGCAGGGGACATTTCTATTTCCAAGTGCCCAAGAGATTTGAGGAGACAAACATTTCTTGCTGTCACTAAGCCTTTCTCCATCACACTGTGAGCAATGGCACTGTAGGAGACAGGTGGCCTTGTGTTGCTTCATGGCTGTTGCTGGGTGATTTGTAGATCGCATGCCAAACTACAACACTAAATTCTCAGGGAATTGCTCAACCCAAGATAACAGCAGGAAGTAGTCAGCAAAATTGGTGAGATGATGGAAAGTAATCCTCAGTAAAAGACAAAAGTTCTTGGGGAAAAATGGCCATCTGGGATTTTTCTCACCCACCCCCTTCCCTTGCTAAGCCCTAGTTTCGCTGCCTCCCCAAATGTACTTATTCTGCTGGGCTGATGCCAAGTGGTAAATGCAAAGGGTGCTGAAGAGAAACATATCAGGATGTTTCAGTAGAAAGTAAAGGAGTGGGAAAGCAATTCAAAGCAGAAGGATGTAAACCAGGAATGATAAAGTGGGACAAGTTTTTAATATTATTTCTTTTACCCAATGGAATTGGGGAATGGTGGGTCTGAAGGCAGGAAAAGATCCTGAAGAGAAACAAAAAGAAAGATGTTTTTACCAGTTCATGCTATACTAGTAGGAGGGAGGTGGGGAGGGCTCAGCAGACCCCTGCAGGCCAATGAGTTGGAGAGGGTATCATCCCAAGCCTTATTGCTTTCCAGCTGGCTCAGACTGCTGGTGTTTGCTATTCCCATGATATCTCTGATTGCATCTGTCTGATGTACTAATGACAAGATGCTTCATTCACCACTCAAGAGAGGGATTAGAGCTCAAATTGACATTCCAGCTTGTCACTCACCGAGGAATTAAAATCTTCTTTGAATATAGAATTTACTGAACCCATGGGAGAGCCTAAGACTAAGGAAATGATGCTTTAAACATGAGATCACTGAAATAAAATGATGCATTAGCTGGAGAGCATTCAGCTTTCCAAGCTGTGGCAGAGAGCCACTGAACAACATTACACAGGCACCTCACTCATGCTCCAGCCAGATGATCACAAATACCCCAGCCGTTTCCTCCTCTGAAAGAACAGCAGAATACAGCTCAAGGATCCCAAGAAATGGTTAGTTTTTAAAGACTTTACATGGCCATTATGGAAGAGGCTTTGATCTGCATATTTCCAAGTGGAAAAAATAATCCGCTTAATGTCCTAGTTTATCACTGACAATTGGCCATGGTCACAAGTCTGGTTCAGGGGCTGTAAAGAAAAACACTTTGAATTTCATCTGAGCGGAACACTG
The DNA here is from genome assembly GCA_035041135.1 of Platyrinchus mystaceus. NCBI lineage: Eukaryota > Metazoa > Chordata > Aves > Passeriformes > Tyrannidae > Platyrinchus > Platyrinchus mystaceus. The sequence continues at coordinate 79,891,571 of JAWWLV010000088.1, forward strand.
ATGCTGATAGTGATGACTTAAGTGAAATTATACAGATATGTACACATAGGAAGAACAGCTTCTTGTAGTGCAAGCCTGTGATCTCAGCTAGCTCATCTGTGGTGTCAGTTTTTTTCAGCAGAAGTGAGCTGGTACTGATCTAAATGTGCACAATGGTAGAGAGCAGCAGTATCTCAGGAAACTGGGTGGTTGGGCAATGATACGCGGTCACTTTGGGTGCTCTGTGTTCTTCCAGAAATTACTGGCATCCGTGGTTTTAGAAAGCCTGAGGACACTGCCCCACTCCCCTCCCTGCCTCACTGCTTCAAATTTTGAAAAGATTTGCCTCCTTTTTTCTGTGGAGAAAAATCATGGTTGTAGGGATGTTGAAGCTGAAATCCCTGTCCCCGTCACACATGTCCATCCAATAGCATCTCATCAGATTAAGGAGATTTTTCTGTCCTTTTTGACTCTGCCTTCATATCTGCATGTCTACCTGCTATTCTTTTTTGTCCCAGGTCCCCAGCCATCCATGTATGTAGGTGTTCTCTCAGTGTCATCTCTTATCAGAGATTGATCATTGGACCACAGTGGCAAGGAAAGCTGAAGCTCAGGCTCTGGAAGGTTCTGAGTTCAGAAAAATGAAGTCTTGAAGGTCTCAGATGTAACAGATCACTTCTATGGAACTGATTCCAAATAAATCTATACAAGTAGTGCACTTTTCCTTAGTTTATTATCACTCCCTAGTGTCACTTGTGTCCAGTTTCCATGTATCATATTTTTACAGACCAATCTTGATTTCTTACCTCTTCCCCTCATTAATATTACCTTGCAGATGTAGCAACAGACATACCAGCAGTCATGTTTCTGGGAAAGTGACAAAAGAATTCAGCTTGGGATGTGAATTTCCCAAGATGTCAGACTTTAAATGCTTATTGCCAGGAGTTAAGAAAGCCTTAAAGCTCCTTTCTTTTATGTCTGCCTGGAACACATACATACAGTTACATGTAGATAGGCATACAGTTGCTTATTCTACCTTCCAGCAGAGTACTTATATGTTTGCTTTGAAGATTTTCACTCCTGATGCCATATTTGCAGTAGATTTGTCAGAGGCAACAGCTTAGCTGAAAGTAAGACCAGATAGATACTTTGAATGTTAATAAGTCACTAGGACTGCATGACATTTGCCTTAAAGTCCTGAAGGAATTCAAATGTGAAACTGTGAACTGCCAGCCAGGCTGTATAACCAGTCTGTCATTAATGTCTCTGTGCCTGAGCACTGATGGATTGCCAGTGTAACCCCTACGCTATGAAAAATAACTGGTGGGCCTGACTTCTATCCATAGTAAGAGAGAGGTGTCTATTATAAAGAGTAAGGCTGATGAGTATGGGAATAACAGTCTGGTGAGAAAGAGTCTGTGTGGCTTCTGTAAAGGGAAATTCTGCATCACTGCAATGTTGGTTTCTGTGAGGGTCTTAATAAGCACAAGAGAGGGAATCACAAAATCACAGAATGGGTAAGGTTGGAAGGGACCACAGTGGGCCATCTGGTCCAACCTCCCTGCTCAAACAGTGATCCTAGAGCACACTGTACAGAATTGCATCCAGATGGTTCTTGAATATCTCCAGTGAGGGAGACTCCATAAGGATCCAGGAGACATAATACATTTGGACTTCCAAAAAGCCATTGACAAATTCCTCACTATAAGTTTTAAAGGAACTAAGTTACTAAAGGGTTGGAGGAAATGTGCTTTTATGCAATGAAAGCTGAATAAAGAACAATAAGCAAAAGGTAGGGAGCACAGCACACTTCTCAGGGCAGAGAAGAATAAGAGAGGGTCGGAGAGGATCGGAGAGGATCGGAGAGGAGAGGGTCGGAGAGGAGAGGGTCAGAGAGGAGAGGAGAGGATTACAGTTTGAAAAGACTTACAAGGATCATCCAATCCAGCTGTCCAACCACTTCAGGGCTGACCAAAGATTATTAAGGTAACTGTCCAAATGCTTCTTATACACTGACAGGCTCAGGGCATTGACCACCTCTCTACGAGCCTGTTCCACTTGTTGACCACCCTTTTGGTAAAGAAATGCTTCTTAATGCCCAGTGTGAACCTCCCCTGGTGCAGCTTTGCACCTTTCCTAGGTATCTTGTCACTGACTCTGCTCTGAGGCACTGGGATCCCTGCTCATGGATTCCACTGGATTAACACTGCCTCTTGTAATCATTCAGCAGCCAATGCACCTAACAGCATTGTGAAGGGAGTTGTTGAAATGGGACTGGGCAGACTGTTTTGAAGCAGATATGGTGGTGAGTGGGTGACCAGAGGTTTCAAGTGTGAGGGCCTTTGCCAAAGATGGTGAACATGGCTGGAAACACTTTTGGGGAGCAGGGCCTGGGCTCAGCATGACTGTTGTGTTAGCTGGAAAGCGAGGTGTGACACTGTACGGCACTGTCAGGAAGGCGGCCAGCAGATTCCTCAGTGATGGGGTAGCACTGAATGACCTCAGAGCACAAATGGTCTGTGCAGCTGGTGGACTCCTCTGAGCACCCTGCCTGTGCTGAGCAGAGCTCAGGGCCCCAGCTGTAAGAGACAGTTTCATCTCTTATTCTTTTTGTTGTTTTCACATTGAGTGGTTTGGTGAACAAAATGGTGGACTCTGTCTTCAGCTCCTGGCGGGACTGTCTTCATCATCCTGAGAGGACATTTTTGGACTACTTGCCAGCCCCCCTGGAGAGTCTATAGCAGAGAAAAGTTATATTTTCCCACCTCGGCAGAGCCAGCCTGCCCAGATACCGACTGTCTGACCAATCAGCAGTGTGCCTGGAGGCAAGCTGGCCAGTTAGCATCGACCGTGGGGTATTTAACACTGCGCCCAGCATCACCAAGAGGGCACCAGAATACCCAGGGTACGCTATTGTTTTGTTAGGTCCAGGATAACTGGCATTCCAGTCCACCAAACTCCAGTGTTCCAGTTTGCTCCGGTCCTGTCCCCGCTCCTTGCTCCATCCCACCTGATTCCATCTCACTTGCCTCCGTCCCACCTCTCCCGCTCACCTCCAGCTTGGTCGGGTTTCAACCCAGGGTCCAGTGCTGGCTGTTGACCCCCGCACCTGCTTTCATCCATCTTGCCTGCCTGCCGCCATTCCCACCTGCCCATCCAGCCAGCTCATCACCTGCCTCTGCCTGACAGTCCTTCCCGGACTGCCTGAGGTCATATGCACCCGTTTTTTCCCTCACTGGTGGTGGCAATCCTTTTGTAATTTAGTTTTGTAGCTTTTCCCTTTCCTTATTTCCTCCCCCTTCTTCTTCTCATTTTCACCAGTTACGTATTGATAAAAATAAAGTTCTTTCCCTGTTTGAGACCTTAACATCTGGCTTTTCATGCCTTAATCTCATCTTCGTGGTATCCCTTTAAAGAACCATGTTGCAGCCACTAACCGGACTGTAACACCAGCTCTCTTCCCAGGAGTCAGCCCACACCTTGTAGTATCCTGCAAATTGGCTTGCCAACCTGCCTGCTGAGGCTGGGGGGCAGGAAAGTGTTGGCAGCTCACAGAATTATTAACAGAAGAAGTAGAAAGGCAAGGGGGAAAGTAAAAGAGCAATTCCCACCCCAGCATCAGGCACAAAACTGTTTCTGAGAAAGGCTGGGCAAAATTTAGTGCTTGAGATGAAGAGATTGTGACTGCTCTGAAAAGCTGCTATTGGTGATGTTCTGGGTAAATGCTTATGGTAAGTTTGAAAATATATAGACAAACTGGTATTGCCATAGACTACAATATTAAAAGAGCAGTGCCATTTTAGGTCCTGGTAAAGGAGCTTGATATTCATATTTCAGCAGGTTTCTCTCACACATACCCCTGCTGATAAGTCTCCATACCACGAAAGAGTGCTCTATTGGGTTCAAATGGCGTTAAATCTTCTATTACCTCAATGTTGTTGGTGCCTATGACAGTACAGAATGGGAACTAAAGAGCCATGTGGGTTTGGATAAGTCTGAAACAGGAGTACTGACCTCACACAACTCCTGTGGAAATCACCAGTCATTAGGCAGGGATACTGTGAAGAAGGGTTTACTTCAAGGCCAACGCTTTAGAAACTGCATGTCCTGATGAAACTATGTTGAAACAGCCAGTTCTGTCAGTGGTTCTTAGCATACTTGCTGGAGTCTGATGGATTTCTCTCTGAAGGGGCAGTGTTCCATTTGCAAGCAAAGATCTATCATCATTTGAGTTTTGAGCACTCATTAGGAGATTGACCCTGATACTATGGAGTTGTGTACGGCATGTACTTGAAGAACTGCTGCTATTCTGATGAGAGTTAAACAGGCTACTTTGTGTATGCCAAGGAATAGGGATAAGGGAAGAGAAGGAAGGACTAAAGGGAGAGTCCTTCTTGACAAGGTCCCTTCACTGTAGCTACTTCAGTCCAGCTCTTCCTCATGTAGTTGTCACTGCTATGACTTAGTGACACTGGAGCCATGTCTGGCTCTTGGAAATGTTCACATTTGATTATTCTTCTGCACACTCCCTGTTCTGAGCCAAGCTTGAAAGATACAGGATATTCATCATGCTAAACCAACAATAATTCAAAGGAGGAAAAGGACGCATTTTCACACAGTATTTGTGGTGACATATCATAGGCCACCCCCAATGCCTGTGTGTGTCATGAAGCATAAACATGCATCTGCAATGAGTCTTTGCAGCGGACAAAAGTGAACAGAAGTGCTATTAATACCCTCTTGTAATTCTTCCCCTCTTCCACTTTTCCTCTTCTGTTCACCCCCAGTGGTTGCCTACAGAGTTTGCATGAAGGATGTGTACAGATCCTCAACTGACCTTGTCTTACTGCGAGACCTGTTGTGGGTCTGCTTATGGTGCTGAAAACAAAGACAAATTGATCAGCGTGGCTGGAGACAGTGTGTCATCAGGTCCACAGCCTCAGACCATCTTTCCAAGAGACTAAGGCAATTTGGTTACATCATATTTCCCCATTCTGTCAGTGTTGACTTTGACCAAGACTTTGCTTGCCAGCGGGACAACATGTGTGCAGCATGGGTGAGGTAAGCGTAGGTGTCAGATTACGGAGGCCCAGAAATGCAGCAATGCAGACTTCATTAGTAGTGCAGCAGACCCGAGGACCTCCAACAGCTGCCCTGTGCCCAGTGCTCAGGGAGTAGAGAGGAGGGATTCTCACACACGCATGTGATACGCAGTACGTGACATATTCCCTGTTCATGAGGAATGCTGGACAAGCCCTGCAGATGTAGTGTTAGATGAATGGCAGATCGCAAACAAGCCCTCAGATAAATTGCTACTCATTGGTGCAGGTAAGGCTGTGAAAGAGATCTCTTCTCTAAACCAAACCCCTCAACAGATCCCAATCTCAATACGAATGGTAAACATAGGGAATCTGTCTGTTAAAAATTTAACTGGAAAATCAGGAAGATAACTATTTTGTTGCTAGATCTGGAGGTTTAAGATAGTGATTGGAGAGAAGGAGAGAGGGACTGGAGGTATCATGGAACCTGGGCACCCTTACCAGTGTTGCCTCGTGACTGTAACTTAAAGCAAGTCCCCAGGTTCTCAGGCAACAGTCTCAAACTTTCTGTCCACCAGAAGACTAGATAATACAGGGTCCATACTCATGGACAGCAGTGATTACACTACACCATTAATCCCAGTGCTGAGTTCTTGGATATTGGATAGGCTTCTTCTGTACACGCACACCACCCCCAGCTGTAAAGTTCCTGCCTATAGGGACCTTGCACATTGAAGGCCTTTCCCAATCTGTGGAACATCCTTTAAGAATGGGTATGAAGGGGCAGCCTGGAATGGCATAAGACCTTTACATCAGCAGCAACACAATTTCACTCCCCACCTCTGAGTGACAAGCCCTTGGCATAATTACCCTTCCTTCAGAGATCAGTTGAGAAAGTTCAGTCCTGTGCTAGAGACCCAGAGTACTCATGTTTATGGGGGCTGCTCTGCTCTCTTCTATTAGACTGTCTTTCACCTCTCCCAGCTTTTCTCACAACTCTGTCCCCCCAGAGGGAGCACAGAGGCTAAACACTACAGGTCCCCTGCATGGCCCTGGCTCTAGGAAAGAAGGCCAGTGCTGTGACACACCTGTGTCATAGCTGCATGCATCACTGCTTCAGAGACATAATCTGATCCATTTCCCCAAGAGAAAAAAAGCAGTGTTTAAGAGCCAAGACCTAGGACTTTCATGGTGTCTGTGCAGCCAGGAGTTGCTTTCAACTCCATGCTCAAACGGAAGAAAGAGGACCTTGGCACAGGAGTATAGTCTGAGCAGAGGTACTGAGAAAAGGTGAAAAGCTTGCAAGTCGTTGTAGTCACCATTAATAATTTCAGCTTCACCGCAATGCTCTGTGCTGCTACTACCGGTGTGTGTGAAGACCCCAACCCACTGGGGCCCATAAAGAGTCCTTGAACCAGTCATGGCTTGTGCCTGATCTCTGATGCTCACTGACAGTGTGAGTGTCTTTGGTAGTGAAGGGCAAGCACTGGCAGCCCTGCCATCCGGAACGGGCTCTTACCTGGCACAGCCCCAGAGCAAGGACCGTGCACCGACCCAGGGAGCTGCTTTTCTCCCTCAGCTGTAACAAGAGCCCAAGCTGGAGTGAAGGGCTGAACAGGGTGGGCCTGCCAAAGGGTCCCTGGGGGCTTATGATGGTATGGCTAGAGCAGAAACAACCCCACCCCGACCCCTGAAACATGTCCCACTCCATAAAGAGGGTAGATGGATAGCACCCTTCCTCCTCCCCAGTCCCCCTCTTTTCTTCCTTGCCAGAGGTCACCTTCAGCAGGGAGGCAGTGTGCCCCCAGGACCTGTATGGGGAAGGGGCGGAGCGTCACGCTCAGCCCTGTAACGCCTGGCAGCCCCCTCCGGCTGCTCGGCGCAGACTGAATCCAGCCCGCAAGCTGCAGCGAGGGAAGCGAGGCAGTCCACGGCCGGCTAGCAGTCCTGCGCTGCTGGAGTAGGTGAGAGGCTTAGTACGGACGGGAAAGGAGTACGGGAAGAGAAGTTAGGCTGTGGCAGGATGAAGGGGACTGGACAGGCGTGTAAAAGGGCACCCACCCCTCACAAACTGGTTTTGGAGACTTGGGCGTAGCATGCTGGCACAATGCGGAGTGCACGCATTTCGCACATCGGGTTTTATGGTGAGCTCGTTGATGGCTTTGCCCTGAAAGGTTGCTTTGGGTCTTGTTGTGTCGAGTGGGATGGTGCCACAGTACTGGCTGGAGGGCTGGGAGAAGAGTGTGATGTGGCTTGGTCCCACTGATATTGCTGATTTCTGTCCGAGGAGGCGGCTGTGCGGATATTGTGGTGTGCTGCTTGCTGGGGAGAGGCGTAAGGGGCTCTCCGGGGAGGCTGCTGGGTGTTTCTCCCCCAGAAGATCAATATGCAGTTCTTGTACGGGGACAGTGATGCGGTTCTCCGCATTGAGATTAAGCAGTGGTTTGCTGACCAGTTTTAGAAAGAAGTTCATTAAATCTACCAGCAATAAGGCCAGAAGCAAACATTGCAATAATCTGTTCTGATGTCGTGCTGTATTAAACGTAGTTTTCACTAGAGTGGACTTCTTATGGGGAAAAAAAGTGCCATTCTTCAGCTAAAAGTTCCAGAGATGGAAGGATATTCTTCCATACTGTTTGATGGAATTTTTAGGGGTAAATATCCTTTTTCACAAAATCTGCACTGCAACTGAAGTCTGAAATGGTCTCACATCAGCGTCATCTATTGACTTTATTATAATGCTTTTACCTAATTGGGAGAGCCCTTTTTAGTGAAATTTTAGTACCCAGAAAGGTACATACAGTTGGTAGAGTAACTTCTTCACTATCTATTTGAAAAGCTATAAAGACTGCTCCTGTGGAAGTTTCCCAGTAATTTCCAGCTCTGTTATCATTCTCGTGGTTCTTCTCTGGTTCTTTTTCTGTCAAACTGGGGACACCAGTGCTAGCTTGCTGAACTGTGGGCTCACTGATGTCATTAAAAAGATAGAAAACATCCAGTAGCTAGTTCTGTTGACCTATCAGCTGGCCTTCAGAAAAGTTACCCAGGCTTTTTTCGCATCAGTATATTTGTAACATTTCAAGAAGCATCATTTAAATTAGATAAAGAAGAATACAAAGCACAGCAAATGGAGAAAATAAATTTATAATAAAAATACAAATTCCACTGGTGTGTGATATTCTTAATTGAAGTGCAAAAGCTGTTAGCAGGTGGCCAGCTCTTCAGAAATATAGCTTTCCTAACTCAGCTGATTTTCAGAGATTAAATTTCAGACTGTCTCATGGCATTTGTATGAAGGAACCTCTGCAGAAACTGGAGTTCACTGTAAGAGGTACAGCATCTCAGAACGGATCTCTTCTTTCATTACAATCTTAGTCTATGTAGAGCTGAACAGCTGTATCTATTTTTTTTTGTTTGTTTGTTTACAGTGAAGCTTATTTTCTTAATATAGCATCTGGAAAATGCTAGTTTGCCTCTCACTGCAGGTGTTTCCTGCATCTGATGCTTTTTGGGCATTCTCTTCAGCAGAGTGAATGCAAAAGTGGAATCTGCAACATCAGTAACCCTTATACTGTTATCCTCTCAGACTTGTATCTCGATTGTTAAGATATGTATCTGTATCATCACAGATTTTTTCTAGTGCAATCCTGTATCATTCAATGTTTTAAGGCCTGGAAAGGAAGTGAGACTATACCAGATCTACATTTCTGGTTTTACCTAGTGCCCATTAAGCAGCGTGAAGAACCTAGATGTGTCTGATTAATAGAATTTTTTTTTTTCCTGTCACCCAGCCAATGCCAGACTAAAATCCTGACTTCTTTGGTTGTTTGAAACCCTTTTGTATATGTGTATGTGCACACACTAGTTTTATCAATCGATGTATTGTCTACCCAAACCCTTTTTGTGCCATTTGCAAACATTTCCTGGATGATTTCAGTGCTTTCTTCTAGATCATTGACTAAGGTAAAAGTATTATAACAGGAGAGTTTATAACAGAGTCAGGATTTAATAAAATTAATTGTATAGGGTGAGAACACCAATAAAATATTATATTTTCCACTCTACAGGGCTTATTTTTAAATTAATTAAAAATGTGTATCTTATTGATTTTGACCAATGCCGGGATGGTACAGATAACTTTCAGGAAGCAACCAGTGAGTGGGATGTTTCTGGCAGGTGTTGTTGAACCAGGATGAGAACTGCTTCAAACTCCCACCAACAATTTAGAGGTTGGTGGGAAATGCCTGCAGGTGAGGTCTTTACCAGCCCTAAGCAGAAATGAATGTGATGGTTTCATAACAACTGAGACACTAAGTGATCTGAATTACTTGGTACACTAAGTCCATTTGAGCAAAATGTGCTTTCTTAAAGGTGGTGCAGAAGTATTCAGGTAGAAAAAAGGTAGGTAACCACCATAAAGGGACACGAAGAGGAAGTGGATTTTTCTCCCAACACCCCCCAGTAATTTGGAAAACTTTTGGAGTCATGATGGGTGTATAAGGAAGCTTGTGTGGTGTTCCTGCAGAAAGAGATCTTGAGGCTGCAGCATGCGGCAGAGGGTAATTCTAGCTGAACGTGTGACAGGAGGCATTTCCCCTGAGACAGTCAGGCTTTTAACATGGCAAGAGGGTGGAGGGCAGAAGAAACTGTGAGGCTTTAGAGAAGAACCATAAAACAGATCTGAGAGCTGGGCAATTGAGCTGAACAATCTGAGAGCTTGGTTTGACAATTAGACAGAATGTTTTTTGAAGGCACTGAACCAATAAGAAGACTGAGGGGTGTCTTGATCATAGAGCATAGAGATATTTATTCTCAATACAAAATGTGACCACATTTTCTGGAAGCATCTTACCTGTTTTTAAAGTGACTGATGTGGGCATTGCAGAAACACAGTGTGCCAGGCAGTTTGTGAAGCCTAAGTAAAGTGTTGGTTAAATACATAACCCGAGTTTCAGTCTGTACTCTGATAGTTTTACTCAATGTAATTAATTGAAAATATGCTCTCATAGGTGGTCATACCTCTGATCACAGTGCGTATAACTCCTGCAAGAGACCAGAAAAAATTTAAAAACTTCTTTTTTTCTATCTGAGAAACTTCATCATCTGGTTAGATAAGTTCAGATTAGGATCTCATATAAATGCATAACAGCAAGAATGTTCACACTGGCATTTATAGTTGACCAATTGCCTTTAGATCAAGCCTGAATGACTTTTTGTACAAGATGCCCCAAATGCTGTTTGTCATTTGGATTGGATTAAAGCTCTGTAAAAGGGCACACAAGAAAGTGGACCCTACATGCCATATGCTGAAGGCCATTTTTAACAGAGCATCTTTGATATGAGAGGCTGAAACAGCTGAAACTCTTCAGCTTGAAAAACAGAATGCTCAGAGGGGATCTTATTGGTGTATATAAATACCTGATGAAAGGGAATGAAGAAAAGTGAGCCAGACTCTTCCTAGTAGTGATCACTGACAAGAGTCTCCATCTGTGGAGATACTGAAAACCTGGCTGAACATCTTTCTAGGCAATTTGCTTCACCTGCTGATGCTTGAGCAGGGAAATCGGATCAGGTGATCTCAAGAGGTCTCTTCCAGCCTAAACACCTCTGTGACTCTGTCATCATAGCTCTTTCTCTGTTATACAGAGATTACACTGGTTTTGGCTGTTGACACGTATGAAGTGTTTTTCTGCACTAAACTATATTAATAATTTTGGTTGAACAACCAGAATAGCATTGTTTAGACTAAGACACTGTATCTCCATAGGCTCGTCCTCAGCTTCTCAGGTGGCTCAGAACCATCTCAAGATGGTGTGAAGGATATGAGTTTTTTGCTGCTGTAATTAGAGATTCTTTTGAGGAATTAGACTTTCTCACAGTCAACAGCCTGGAAATAGGACCTTTAGCAGGGGTGAAGCACAGAAAGGATAGGGGAGGAAAGAACAGTTTTGAATAGGGCTTTGCCTGCTGCCTTCAATACAGCAGAGCCAAATGATGAATGCATCCTGGCCAGGGCCCTGGTGACCTCCTCCTCAGTGCTTGTCACTCTGCAAAGGGCACTTTAAAAGGTATCAGAGATAGGTGCAGAGCACCCAGGCTCACTCTATTCAGTGGTGGCCCAAATCTGGCCCTCACTTTTCTTCCTAGCGTCTCAGAAAAAGACTTGACAACTGTGGTTATTTCCTGAAGTATGGACTGTGTCTTGTAATTAATGTCTTCAAGGGCAGCAAGGACCAAAGTCTGCAAACTGTTCTGGGGTGACTGCAGCTGGGCCTTCGTTCATATGGAGCCCTGATCAGACACGCAGGTCACAGGCCCTCAAGAAACTCTACCCATATCCTATGGCTGATCTGTTTTTTCAAGCTGGCTGTTCCACTAATGCTCTACTCTCTACCCAGGCCATTTGCCCTCCCATGCCAGAGGGGCAAAGAATGGAGGTATGGATTTGTGTCAACTATATTGCAGTTTACTTGAATTGTGGAGTAGAAGGACACAAGAGTTTTACGGATTTTTTTTTTTAATTGCCAAAGCTTATGGACTGAAATGTTTTGACTCCAAAAGCTGAAGAGAGAACCAAGAACATACAGAAAAGCATATCTTCCAATTCACAAAAGCAAGTTTTCACATAGTAGATAGGAGAGAAGTAATGAATCATATGAAATGGATGAATCATGTTATAAATAATTCAATGCAAATAAAAACATATTTGTTAATATGTATTTGAAAATATATAACTATTGAATAATAATTAAAGCGGATGCAGTGAGAAGATTCTAACCTTTGGGCCAGATAACACCAACAGGAGGCCAGCATGCAATAGAAGAAATTTTATCTGACTCAAGTTTGAGAAGCTAAGTTATCTGAGAAGATCATGAACCATTTACTGACAAGAACTTGTATTTAACCATGAATTTGATATAGGAGAAACACTGTCTCACAGAAAATACCTTTTGATATTTTTTTCACAAATATAAATCTAATGTGTTCTGCACATGACATCCCTCCTGTTGTTACACCACCTATTTAATTTGCTTTAGCCTATCTAATGTCAAAAGGAGGTTTATGCCTTTCCCAGGACTATTACATTTTAAGTATTTTCTCTATATTCCACGTAATGTTTTCTCTATGTAACACCTAAATGCAGAAATGCCAGTTTGGAGATGTTATTAGCAGAGTGGGTCCATTTGCAGGCTCTGTGATGCCCTTGCTGTGTGGATTTTCATAAGCCATGTTGGCCGGGCAGCCAACAAGAGGACATCAAAGCAAAATCTCTAAAATATTTTCCAGACTGTCTTTCCCTGTGAATTCTGCCCAGCCTTCATCCCCTCCCATGCAGGCACTTGTTCATTGTACTCCCTACAGACTGTACTAACTTGGACTGCTGTTGGCTCTCACATCAAGCCAAAGCCTTTGCAGAAAAGTAGGGCCATTTACTTGCTACTTCTGAATTGGATAAGGCTTAGTAATGCAGTCTAGGAAGGAAGGGAAGGGGAATTTTCCCACAAATAGTCCCAGTCTTCTGTACAAATCCAGCTCTTTTCTAGATGTCCTACATTTACATAATTCTTTTTCTAAATTTCTGTATTCTTAAGAATGACTGGATGTAGCAGCTGTGGGGCTCCTCAGCAGAAGATAGATGTGGACATACTGGAACAAATCCAGTCTGTGAAGACAGTTAAGATAATGGAGCATCGCTCATAGGAGAAAAGGCTAAGAGAGGAGAAGACTTGAGAGGATCATCTTATTGATGCATATGAATACCTGCAAAAATACACAGCCAGGTGTATCACCATATCAAGTGATACTGAGTGACAGGACAAGAGGCTGTGGGCCTGAAACAGAATTTGTATTTAAGCATAAGAAAAAGCTTTTTTACCATAAAGGTGATCAAACACTGAAACAGATTACCCACAGCAGTTGTGGAGTCTCCATCCTTGTAGATATTTAAAACTGGACTGGACACAGTCCTGGGCAACCTGCTCTGCTTAATTGTCCTCTGAGCAGGAGTTTGCACAGTACCTTCTGGCCTTGACCATCCTGTGACTCTGGTTCTGTGACCTTGCTCCAAAACCAGGAGGAACTCCCAGGCCCAAGGTGCCTGTGCTCAGAGCTCAGGAAGGCAGACAGGGAGAGAGTGCTACCACAGGGTCCTTAAAATGCTGCCCTGTAGCTGTCTGGGGGAGACTGAAAAAGCATTTCTCTGAAGTGGGTCTGAAGCAGCTGCCTGTAGCTCAAAATGACACTGATGTCCAAGCTTACTTCCTGCCTAAGTTTCTTGGCTGCACAGAGGAGTGACTGAGTCAGAAATGTCAGTAGGCATGTGAGGTACTGAGCTCCCTCTGGCTTCCTTGGAGCACTCTTCCTCTGACTAGAAATCCCTTTTTTGTCATGTGCTAGCTGTACCTTTGCTTAAGGGGCAGGTCTGTCTCTGCTGCTACCTCAAGGACTGTCTTTTCACTAAGCAGAAAGGGTGGGTTTCTGGGTAGAGAGACAAAGTGTTGCTGCAGTAGGCTAAGGAGAACAAGAGGGGTAACTGGGTTACACTTGATAATCTGAGACTCAGTTAATGTTTTACCTGTTGCCTAACATTAGATAGAAGGATTGGAGGGCTGAAAGAGCTTCCCTTCAGTACAGGGACCTTTTATATGGTGAAGGTCTTTGCCCAGAGGTGTGCTGTATGAAAGTACAAGTTCAACTCCAGCAGAGCTGCAAGAGTGCTCAGGCTCCAAGTGGCAGAAATATCCCCAGCCATGGCATGGTTTGTGTTGCATGTCCGATCTGGCTTCCTCTGTTCATGTTGTGATGTTCCTGACTCTGGCTGTGGTGTTTCTGCAGCACTCAGCAATGGCCGAGAGCTCAGCTGCGACCGCAGCAGTGTCAGGGACAGCGGCACCAACCATGATGCATGAGCTCCTGGAGATCACCGCTCAGAGCCTGGTGCGCGCCGAGGTGACTGAGCACTATGAGGTTATTCGGGAGCTGGGCAGGGGCAAGTATGGCCACGTGATGCTAGTGACCCACAGGCAGAGAGGTAAGGAAACAACTGCACCTTATGAACTACTGTGCTTTGTCTGCTCTCTGCTCAGGAGGGCATGGGGCAGGTGACTCCTTGGGGCCAGGCACCAGGCGTGGTGGGGGGATCCCCAGGGAGACCAGCAGGACAGGGACCTCCCTAGCCAGAAACCATCTAATTATACCCAGCCAGGGAGAAGGTGATGCCTGGTGGCAGCCTAGAACATCAGACAAAGGTGATGAGGCAGGTCCAAGATCAAGCTGGGATGTCAGTGCACAAGTCAGGATCAATAGAGTTCACAGCTAGGCACCAGCATGGATGTGATATGGCTGGAAACCAGCAGTCCCACCACAGAGCTCAGGCAGGGAGTGAAGTCCCAAGCCTCAGCTGAAGTGGTACCCTAAGGCTCATGGACGGAGGATGTGAATGAAAGTCCTGGGTTGGCCACCTGAGTGCCCACAAGGCCCTAATATTGCTCTTCCCCAGTAGTCTCAGCTCAGACTTATGAGCCCATGTATCCTGAATGTTCCTTGCTCTGCCCAGTGCTCCTGTGCATGCCCTGACTGTCTCAAAACTCACACCAGTGGCAATGCCTACTCTTAAACCTGTGTCCACAGGGTATACCCACACAGAGCTTTGGACCAGAGACATCCCTGTGGCTGCTCAGTGGCCTCTCTGTCTTGTCTTGATGTGACTGATTTTCAGAGGAGTCTAACCAACTTTCCTCACTCCCAGGGACTCTGATGGCTCTCAAGCTGCTACCAAAAGCCAGTACCAAGCTGCACACCTTCCTGTATGAGTATTGTGTGGCGCTCTCTCTCGCCACCCACCCTGCCATCATCGGCATGTTTGGAATTGCCATTGAGTCCAGCCAGTACTATGGCTTCCTCTATGAACCAGCACTGCACAAAGACCTCATCTCTATCATCAAGCCCCGTGTGAGTGTTGCTACAAGGCTGTGAGGACAGGGGCTGCAGTGTTTGGCCAGTGTGCAGGCTGGCTGGGTCAGAGGGAGGGAGATAAAGGCAGTGGGCTGTGGGTCTCTCTGGGGTCTGCAGCAGTGAAGCAGCCTTGGGTTTGCAAGATGAGAAGGGTAAAGGTGTTTCCCAGTTCAGAGCATGCTGGTGAGGGCCCGGCTGGCAGGGCTGCCGAGGTGCCTGGCATGTGCCATACCGCCTGTGTCTCTCCCTGTGCAGGATGGGATCCCTGAGCCGGCCGCAAAGCACTGTGCCAAGCAGCTCGTGAGTGCACTGGAGTTCATCCACAGCCGGGGACTGGTGTACCGTGACATCAAGCCTGAAAATGTGCTGCTCTTCGATCCTGACTGTCGGCTCATCAAACTGACTGACTTCGGCCTCACACGGCCCAAGGGTACCAAGCTCAAGCTGGTGGCGGGGGTGATCCCTTACACTGCCCCCGAGCTGAGCAGCACCACCGATGCCCAGGGGGTGCCCATTGACAGCAGCATGGATGCCTGGGCCCTCGGTGTGCTGCTTTTCTGCCTGCTGACCGGCTACTTCCCCTGGGAACAGAGCCTGCCAGATGACCCTTTCTTTGAGGACTTCATGCTGTGGCAGGAGACAGGCCTAGAGAAGGACATCCCCCACCACTGGAAGCGCCTGACAGCTGAGGCTGCCCTGATGCTGCGGAGCCTGCTGGCACTGGATCCCGCCAAGCGTGGCCCTGTCAGCGGGGTGCTGCACTACATTGACTGCCCTTGGAGGATGGAGAATGAGCGCAGTTAGGAAGCTGCTGTGAAGTCCTAGAGCCTGCTCCCCATGTGGCAGGGTTGAAGGAGGGTCTCACCCTTCAAGGGGCTTCATGGTTTGGGGCACCGTGGTGGCTTGGGCGTGAGAGGCCATGGTGACCCAGAGAGCAACTTCTCTACAGCATTGTCACTGCTGCCACAGAGTCAAGCTCCTTCCCCAGCTGATGGTCCTCACCCCATGGCTCAGCGCTGCCCAGTGCCACCTTGTTGTGCTCCCTTGGGGCTTGAAAACACCTCCTTTCTCTTGGAAATGTGTGAAGCATCCACTCATTTCCTGGCCACAGGAACTCCAGGGAGTTTTCTAGTCTGCAGCACCTGCCTTGTCTCAAAATAGAGCAAAGTATGTACTTTTGTGTTTCTGTATGTGGCTTTTTTTCCCTCATAATAAATGCCTGTTGGGACCCACTTGCCTTTCAGGGAGAAGGGAGCATGACAGGGAGTGCAGCTATCTCAGGACAAACTGTCGAAGGAAAGGGCCATCCAGGAATGCTGCCTGGACCTCCACCAGGACCCTTGAAAGGTGGCTTCAGGCTGGTAGGGTGGAGGTGCTGTGGAGCCTCCAGCATGTGGCTGTGGAATGGTTATGGCATTCAGGTTATCTAACATGAGCCCTAATACATCTCCTGCCTTGTACTGCCTTCAGGTCCTAAGACAATATCCTTCGTGGTCTTTTAGATGCCTGGTTACACCTCTAGAAGACCTTCCTTCTCCCGTTTCCTGTCACTACTTTAACCTTTCCCCAGATACACACCTCTCCTAATGTCTTCCTAGATGCACTTTTTAATTCTGGAAAGGGGTAGCAAGGAGAGAATTAGGGGTTAGTAGCCCGTTTTACTTTTCTACCTCTCTCCAGTCCCCAGGATTATGCTGTTGGTAATCCCTTCCAGCACTTAAAATGGTCCTTTTGCTGGAAATATCCCCAGCTAGTTTTCCACTCTCAGGAGCTTCATAACTTCTAAAAATACAGTGTTCCAGCACTATACCTTCAAGCATCCCAGATTTTCTTTAATCTCAGGCCTTTTCTTGCACACACTCCTTCTGTACTTTGCCAACCTCCAGCTCTTTTTTCCAGCCTCTTCTCATCCACTGGTGTTTTATCATTACTTAACTTCCCAACTAAAATTCCATTTCCACTACACATCAGCTGGTGAACACCTTTTGCTCATTCCTTCCTCAGCAACATCACCTATCTACTAGTATTTTGTACTATTCCTGCTCCCTAGTTCACTTATGCCTTGTGCCTTCCTTCCGACTCCCCATCCTACCTTAACAACCAACATCATGCTCACCATGTTCAAGATCCACAGTTTTCTTCTTCTTCCTTCCATCTCTTAGAATCTTTCATTACCCCAAATCATAAGAAATGCTGCTCAACTCTGGCCTGCTGAGATTAGGCTTTAATTATTCTTTGATTACCGTAGGAATAGCAGAGGAATGTTAAGGTGCCAACACAGTTCCTGTATTTAAAGTGGAGAAGCCCTGAGACCAACTGATCTATAGGCCAGGTAGCTGGCAACTATCCATTGAAAAATAATGGAAAATCTGATACAGATGCTTGTTAATAGAGATAGCAGTAATGTGGCTTTTTGGAATGCGACACTCAGCATTCAATTTTATAATAAATTTGTGTTTGATAAACTAAATTCACAGGGTTATGGTACACAGTTTTTGTAAAACATGGCCTATTGATATAAAGAAAATTATGGTATGCTGTATTGATTCAGAAGATGCACTGTGTAAGGTCCGTAAAACATAGATTAAGTGGATTGAGAACTTTCAATGGATAAAAGAAATAATTGTCAGTTTAGAATGCTTGTAGTGTGTTTTGATTGTTTTCTGCAGGGATCAATTGTTGAATGAAAACCATTTAACATTTTCAACCATGATTTTAAGCAAAATGAAAGCCACTGCAGGTAAAACCCTGCAGGAGACACAAAAAATGAAGAGGGTGATAAACAGGAGGAGGAACAGGCCACTCAAAGAGATCTGGATAACTTGTTAAGTTGGGTATATTCAAACAAAATACATTTTCTTACAGGCAGGAGAAACACATTCATGAGTTCTCCTTGTGTTGTGCTGTCAAAAAAGTCTA
>JAWWLV010000088.1:79919484-79942292 GCA_035041135.1 Platyrinchus mystaceus
AGGTACATTTAAAGGCCTTTTAAAAAGTCTTAGACAGCTACATAATTTTGACGATTGCTTTATGAGAATCAGAATCAATCTGCCAGTTCACCAGTGGTAGCCAGTTACTCCTTGTTCTTCACATCAGTCAGTTTTATCTATATAGCACAAAGTTTGAAGAGCTTGCCTCAATATAGTTATACTTCCACATTAGACTAAACATCTCATCTAATCCAATATCCTGTCTCTTAAAAAACAGTTATAAGAACAGCTCAAGTATATGGTGACAATTCCTCCAAGACAATTCCCAGCTTTCGGCAGGTGACTTAGGAGGAGCCTGCAGATAAATGGAGACCTCAGATGTAGTGGTATGTAATAGATTTTTTCTCCCCCATGGATTTGAGAATGAAACTACACACTGGAGTGCAGGGAAGGGAATATATAGTCCTTGGCAGCACAGCCAGTTCATGGAGAGAAGGCAGAAAGAAATCTCCCATCATTTTGATGGAGGCAAAGAAGAAGTGAAGCACCAGCTAAGTAGGATGGGAATCCCTGAGACATGACCACAGTACAAATGAGTAACTGAGCAGTAAGGAGTTAATGCCTTGCTCTGCCTCAAACACCAATGAACATTCCAGCTGACAAGTTAGAACAGAATGTGCCTGGACGTACTGATGTAGGAGAGTACCCTTCTGGAGCCAACTTCTCTGTTCTGGTCCATGAAGACTGCACAGCACAGAACAGCATAGAAGTGGGGTTAAGGAGTGGGCAAGACTAGTGGAGGGGATCAAGACCACCAAAAGACCCTCAAAGACTCCCAGCCAGTTTCCAGAAATGACCGGAAGAATGGACTGCTCATGCTCACTCACACAAAGAGTAAGAAACTTGATCTCAAGGCAGGGAAAACTTACCTATAAGAAGGGGCCTCCACAAAGCTTTGGTGGCTCCCTCAGGACCCCGGACATCTGGCGGCTGGATTGGCCGGTGATCTTCTTTCCTCTCTTTGCTGATCTCTCTTTCACTCTCCACTTCTTCCCTCCTTTTAGTCTTCTATTTCTTTTATTATTAGAAAGTAGACACAAAGCATTTATCAATTTCCATGCCGAGTGTGTTTTGTAATAAAACTTTGTGAGCTTTCTTTTCTGGATTCTCTTGGCTTTTGCCATTTTTTTTTTGACCATGGACATCTATGAATCTTAGGTGCTCCCTTCGACATAGGAGTGGGACACAACAGTAACCAAGTCTAGCACTGTAATTCACTCGTAGCATTCTGAAGTTTCTCATTGCTGCTCCCTCTTTAGACACTTCATTGGGATACTGTAAAGATGAAGATGAAGCAGTGGTGATCTTTTCTTGTTGGCAGAAAACACTGTATCCCATTATGGACCCTACTGCAGACAGAAAAAGAGATAGAATACGCACCAGGTGTTTATATCTTGTGTTCATAGCGGCTTGACTTTTTTGAGAGGGAGAGAGAGCTTATGGTAGTATTCCATTCCACAGACCTGTCTTCAGCAAAGCATTACTCATACTGGTATCTATTTTCTAATCCTAATATTTTATTCTTCTTTACCCAACTAAAGCTCCAAGTGCCCACCATTCACTGTAATCAAGTGCTGATTTCCTTGAGATTCCTCAGGTTTCCTTTGCTCATTCCACCTCTGCTTTCCCAGACCCTGCTTGTACACTGCAGGAGAGCTG
Source organism: Platyrinchus mystaceus (assembly GCA_035041135.1). Taxonomy (NCBI): domain Eukaryota; kingdom Metazoa; phylum Chordata; class Aves; order Passeriformes; family Tyrannidae; genus Platyrinchus; species Platyrinchus mystaceus. The sequence continues at coordinate 79,921,165 of JAWWLV010000088.1, forward strand.
CCCATGCCAAAGAGTAAGGACTCCTTCAGTGGCCTTCTGACATTCTCTTTCCAGACAACTTCTAGCCGCTGTTCTCTTCCAGAGCTCCATGACAGCATTGGACCCAAGCAAGAAAAGCAGAGCAGGTCCAGTCACAGTAACCAGGGTCAGAGAGAAGTCAAGATCAGGCAAGTCTGACTTGATAAGGCAAGGTTAAGGACAAGCCAGGAAGTCAATCCAGCATCAGTACCAGCAAGGCACAGGCATAGCTGAGACATAGTTCAAACAAGGAGCAAGGGCATGGACTGAACTTAAATGCAGCTCTGGAGCAAAAGTGGGAGAGCTTTTCCCCAGTTCTCTTTCACTCCCAGCATTTTCCCCAGCAGTCTGATTAAAGTGACAAGTAGCCAATCCCCTGGTGTGGGAAGCCTGAGGAGCACACTCAGGCCCTGACAGCGGTGTCCCATGTTCACTAAGCACGCAGGCACCAGGGAGCTGGCAGAGACCTCAGTGCCTGAACTGCTGAACTGCTGTTCAGCACTGCAAGGCAGGAGCCTCTCCACAGCGCAACACAACAACTGGTCCCAAATAGCTCAGGGACCCATCTCATGAGGATGCAGATTCTAGTGCATGTACACCAGGCAGGAATCACAGAGTCTGTGTTACAGAGAATGTACTAAATATTTACTCCATAGTCATTTGAGTTTAGCAAACTGTCTCTCCTGTATCACAGAGATGAGTTGTTTACAAACCAAACACTGTCAGTCCATTTAATTAGCTCTTTAACATGGTGAGAAATGTTCCCTGGCAGAGAGTTCCTGGGAAACCCTCCAAGATGTGAAATGGAGAGGGAGGACATACAAGGCTAGTCTCCCAGACTCAGACCTCACAATTGAATCATCCCTCTTTGGATGATGGTGAACTGAGTCCAGAGAGTGTAATAACCATCCCCATGGCCAGGGATTTTTAGCAGTGCAATGCCATCCTGTCACAGAGGAGAGCATCTCCCACAGTGCCCTCTTTTCTGTACAGATGTAGCATAAAAACATACAACCCTGGCAGGTTCTGGAGCTGCTCAGCTTAGTTTAGGTAGGTTTGGGTCTAGATATCCTAATATTCAGGTGCCTTAGTATTAGTGAGAGAGCTAGAAGAGTGTAAGCAAGACTGCTTGACTTCCTTCATTAAACACTCCATCTGTAAGCTTGTCAGATTGGATAGTTCAGACAGGAACTGCTTGCATTATGAGGCATCTTTCCCCATGAAGTATGCAGCAATGATCAAACAGCATTTTTTTTCCCTAAACAAAGGAAAAAAATGTGTTGGTTATAAGAAGTGTCTGTAGAGAAACAAAAATGTTGTTTCACAGGTCTGCTTAACCCTATTCCTGAAAAAAAATCCCCTCAGACCTGATTTCTCTGAATCACTGTGGCATGCTTAAAGTCAGAAGCTCAGCTCTAAGCTAAGAAGCACTGCACCCCACAGCTGCTGCAGGCTGGGTGTGAGCAGGAGGGATGGAGAGGGATCTACGTGCTGTGCACTGTGCTCATGGCAACCCTGCCTTGTGTGCTTGCATAGACAAGCACTGTGTCAGCATAGAGATGTGAGAGATCAGAGGAGGAAAGGAGCCTAGGCTTGGGAACACAACAAGAGAGAATAAGAAATGAGGCTGGGAAAAGCCAGCTGGCAACACAGAGGCAGGGCTGGGTAAGGGTCCCAGAAAGATGTGAAAACTTGGATGTGAGTGAGGACACAGTCACGTCCATGGGGCCAGTCATGAAAGTAGCTCAAGTCCCTGAGCCCTTGAGGGGAATTCAGAAAGATTCAGATCTTGCTGATGACATATATGTGCCATGTCAGTGATACTGGGAAAGACCTGCCAGCTGCCTCACCTCACTTTTAAAAAACCTGGATGGAGTTTGCTATGGCAGTGATAGGCATATGTTGCCCTCCCGTGGTGAACCTCTTTTCCCCTGGAGTAAGGGAATAGTACTTGAAGGGACTGTAGGGCCCACAGCTCCAAACACACCACTAGACTAGGCTTTTATTTCCCAGTGGTTACAAATGCATCATTATTAATTTGAACATCAGTGTTTGTCTCCCACAACCTTGTCGTTATTCAGATACATTTACTGTTTTGTTTGACCAGAGCCAGACCTGTGCACAAAGTCCCAATACAGGTATTCCCGTTGTTCTGTCAAAGCACAAATTTAATTACTCCTGCCACTAAAGTGTACCAGTTTCCGCTGCACTGGTTTAATTAATTTGGTTTAATACTTTCAGTTCCATGTTGCATGCTGTGATGAAAGCTGCAACTGCCTCCATGCAGCAATGACTGACAGTGCTAATGCTATATATTTATGTTGAACTACAAACCTCTGAAAAATTAACCACTTCAGTTTCTTACAATTTTATCAAAGTTCCATTACCAAGCTTCAGACTTCCCATACTAAGATCTATTTGAACGTTAAAAAATATTTATATACAGAGCACAAAATTTTTTTTTCGCAAGTCAGATCAGCAAAGCCTCAATTTCAGTTTTCAAAATAAATTGTCCTCTGTTCCTAGAGGCTTCTGAATTAAGCAGTCATTACAGTTAAAACCTGCCCTGGGAAGAAAAAAGAAAAACACCCAAACCCAACATACTACCACCAAGTTCTGACCAGGTCTCAGCTCACACATTCTTAGAGACTACCAGCTCATCCTGCTGAAGATCTGTCCAGTGTTACAGTCAGCTCTCAGTTGCTGTGAGCCAACCCTGAGTACCAGCTGGAGAGCACATCTACAGAACTTTGCCCCTGGCCACTTGCAGCAGTGCCTGCATGGACCCCTGCCTCCTGTGCCTGCTCTACATCTTCCAGTCAGGACATCCAAAAGTGGAGTGCAGTACTGTCCACTTCTTCCTGGCACCTCACATCTCAGAGGAGTCACAGTATCTAAGCCACCACCAAAGGAAAAGTAACTGAAAGAGGGTTGATAGGTGAAACTGAAATAATTTAGTAGTGAGATTCACCAATGTGGACAGGCAGGTGTTCTGGCTCCAGGTGGGATGAAGTTCATTTTCTTCACAGTAGCTGGTATGGGGCTGTGCTTTAAGATCTGTGACCAACACACTGCTCAAAAGAAACCAATGTTTTTGCTATTGGTGAACAGTGCATCAAGGCAGCCTCTGCTTTTCCCTCTGTCCCTGACCCACAGGAAAGAGGCTGGGTGTGTGCAAGAGGCTGGGAGGGGTCACAACCAGGCAGGTGACCTGAATTATGCCCAGGTATAGCCCAGGCCAAAGCTCCCCAGGTCAGTTATGTGTGATAGAGCTGTTTTCCTGAAGATGGATGAACACCTGCCTAACCCTGGGAACTGGTGACTGAATTCCTTATTTTGCTTTGCTTGTGCCTGGCTTTTACTTTCCCTAATAAACTTGTCTTTATCTCAACCCATGGGGTTTTATCACTTTTACTCCTGATTTTCTCCCTCACCGCACCAGGGAAGAAGTGAGCGACTGTGCAGGGCTTAGATGCCAGCTGGGGTTAAACCACAACTACAGGGGACAGGAGGTGTAAGAAAAAACTAGTAAAATGGGAGTAACTTTTCTCACTTCCTCTCTATCACATGTACAACTTCACTGTGAGGTGGAAGGGGTACATTAGTACAACTGCATTACTCCCTTTTAAGTTCTGGCTACACGTGTTTTCTTTTTGTGTTAGTGAACAAAGTAAGAGATGGCTCTACATGAGCCCAGCTATTGTTGGGCTTTTAGATTCACACTTGCAACCATGAACTGATTCAGAATGCCAGAGTTCAGCAGCAGTACAACTGAGTAACTGCTGCTGTCCACAGAACTGCATGTAAATGAAGCCAAGTTGGGAAAAGGTAAGAGTAATGAGAAACACCCACTACACACTAACAGTGACAATAAAGCTTTGCATGATTTTCCTCAAACAGTTCTAGAAATATAACCAGTCCCACAATAAGTTGTTGTTTCTACTCTTCTTCCTCTATCAACACTGAAGGATTTTGTGTGGCACAAGTGAGGTATCGTCACAGCAAAAAACAATCAGAACAAGACCTGCTAGCAAACAGTGACCAGTAAAAAGTTAAGTTTCGCCTGTCCTACACTGTGCTGAAAATTTAAAACTATGCATGTGAAATGTAACACAAGTGATGCTGAACTGATATTTACAATACTTCCCTTGCTTTTGAAATTTGCAAAAAAAATATTTGTACATTAGGTTCTGGTCTACCAGTTGTTTCTTGCTGATAGTTTCACAAGCAAGGCACCTTACTAACAAATTTCACTCTACCATTCTAAGATCATACTGCGGAATTCCGAAGTAAACACTCTCAATTGTGGTATTATAGACACAGTTCTGGGGAAAAAAAACACACTTAGGTGAATGTATGTACTCCTGAAAAAAAAAAACAACCCTTGCACATAAATCAGGAAGAGAGTACCAACAAGAGAAAAAAATAGAAGCAACTTGAATCATGAAATACAGTTCCTTTCAATCCTCAGATTGAACCTTCATACTTGATAAACTTAACACATGAGAATTACTGGAGGCTAAAATAATTAGTTAATTAAATAATGAAATGAACATTTATTTTAATTATTTCTGCTTGCTTCACTGAAGACTGACAGACCTCTTAAAATGAGACTGTGGGCTTTGCTCCTAAGCAGCTAGCAGTTAGCTGCAGGAGCAACAGAAAAGGACCTATGGAATTATTGCTGCATTATTTACATTTTTTTCTCTATACATTCTGGCAGTGTTTTCTATGAATATTCATACTTGTCTAAGAAAATACTTCTGAAACAAGTCGTGAAATCACCAGTGCTAAATTGTGTTTTATTTTCAACAATTAGCCATTACAGTATGTGAAACAAAAAGCGTCCAAAATAAATAGCTGAAGATGAAGCATCAGTATACTACTGTCTTCGCTACTCTTGTGGCCCCTTAATGTTTCTTGCTTTTCAACCTTCACTCTTCAGATTCTCCAGGCCTACGGATATCATCAATCTTCAGGATCATTCTAACAACCTGAGTCGCCAGAGAAATCTGCTGTTTCTTACCAATCAAAGTTTCTATAACATGCTGCTGTTTCATATCTGCCAAAAGAAAGCAGAAGAATTAGACACTCTCCTCAAGTCTAGATATTATATTTAGCCTGAAATAGTAACATCTGTGTAATTTTATAGAACATTTTGAAATTCTTACTCTTGGCCACTGTAGTTTACAAACACCATTTGTACAAATTAGTTTTACATCTGGGTTCTTACTAAAGATCTTGGGACATGAAGATCCAACTCTTTTCCCAACTAGCTCTTCCCCAATTGTAACTCTTCACCACTCTGCATTACTTTTTGAAAAGCACAGTTTCTATAACATATACTGAAAGCACCTTAAGGGCTGAGCAACCACTAAAGAAGTGCAAGTTCAAATGCCATAAAACAGAAACACCTAATCAAAGAAAGGTTATGAATTTACAAATTCTGCAATTTACCATGTTCTTTTGAAAAGTGTACACCCAGATGGAAATAAGTTTTTATACATTGGCTCCTTAGTCTTCACATACTTGTTACAGGTCTATACATGAAAACCTACTGGTGTGAACAACACTATACAAAAATATTTTCAGCCTTTTCTTTACTTCTTCACAATTATTTGCAGGGCTGCAGTGTAAACTGGATCATTAAAACTACAGTATTTAAAACACAGCCTGCTTGTCTCATTATAAGAGTAGCTTTTTTTCCTATGCCACAATGTCAGCACATATCTTCAACTAATCCTGCCACCAAATAAAGGCTGACAAGTAATGATGCATTTTATTCCTCGTAGACATGTATATATCTCTCCAACTGCATTCCCATTTATTATGACAAGGTGCAAGAGTCTGAATAACTAAAGCTGTTTAAAAAAAAAAGCCATACTAAGCATTTTGAGTTTTTGAGAAAGAAAAGCCTATAAGCTCCTCCTTCTCCACACTGCAGTTCTTACCATTTGTTCCTTTCTGCAAACAATCAATGCCGAGGGCTGGATTATTTTCTTTCACTTGTCTAGCCCGCACTTCGGTCATAGTCTGTATTGGATTCATACCACTGTTCTCTGAGAGTGCCATGGGAATTACCTCCAGGGCATCTGCAAAAGCTCTCACAGCATACTGCTCCAAAGATGGGCACTAGAGGAGAAGAAATTTGAATTCATAAGCTATTTAATGCCAATGTTAGTAGACGCAGATTTCCATACTAGCTATAAAATACATACGCACAACATGCAGATGTTATTGGGAATTTAATAACTAAGATAATACCTCCAGATGATAACCACTTGCAAATTAAAAAAAAAAAATTAAACTGCTCTTATCATAAAAGGAAAAATAGTACTAGTAATGAATTTTTACAGAGAAGGGAAGGAAAACTTTTAATGCTGGTTATTACAGGTGAATGTCAGAAAGTTCCACAATACGCATGTTTTGGAAGATCTTTGATGTTTTTCTGGCATCTCTAAAGACAGTTTTAACTATTCCTTTCTCACCTTATCTGCTGCTTCACTGACTGCCAAGGCACAAGAAATTTCAGCTGCACCACCACCATACACGATACGATTATCACGAACGAGATTCCGGATTACACACAGTGCATCATGAAGAGATCGCTTTGCTTCTTCAATAATCTGGAATTATAAAAAGCATGTATTTTACAATATACACATCTCAAGGATACGAAGAGGTATTTCCTAACACAGAAAAGAAAACTGCAAATAACTGTAAGATCTTCTCATGGCTCTAATGCAGCTCTACGGCTGCTATATTACTTCAAAATATAGAACGCGAGACATCCAGTGACAAAGAAAGAATAAAAATATATGTGTCATTTCAATGTTATTTGTTAAATATGTAATTTAAAAGGACAAAACCTTACATGGTAGAGTTATTAATCTTTTATATTTACAAGACACAAACCACCAAAATTTAAATGCCAACATTTTTTTCAACTGCCATTTCTGTCAACTCCCAACTTCAACAGACATAGGAGGATTTAACATATATTTAACAAATACATATTTAATACATTATATATTTAACAATATATATTTAACATATAAACATATTGGGCTGAGACAGATGTTCATTCAGCTTGTGAAAGAACTGCTTCTCAGTTTGCATCAATGTTGATTCAGAATTTGCCACCAGGAAGAGTATGTCAGCATCGAGACAGAATTTGTCAATCCAGCTGTCCAGCTCTGTGGTTACAGAGGAGGACTTAACAAGTTATGCTAACCTTTGAAGCAATATGTTTGCTTCCTTAAAGAACTTTTCAGGATATGTTCTTTTTTCTTAAGTTTTTTCACTCAAAGTAGGGCTTGACCTATAGTAAACAGAATTTAGTGCTAATAGTACAACCAAAACCCAGGTTAAGTACATAAGCATTTTAAATGGTCTCGCTTTGGGAGGGTGGGGGGTGTATAGGGTGTGTGTTGGTTTGGGTTTTTTATTTTTCACTTTTTTAACTGGACTAAATCGTAAGTGTTACAATTAGGTCTACGCTAAAACCGAATCTTTTAAAGATGCCAGGATTTACTCATAAAAGTGACCCATGAGAAAAAAACCAGAATCCACAGGTAAAATTATTTCAATATTTATGGACTATACAGTCTAATAGAGAGGGAACAAAGTTTTTATTTAAAGACACAGGATGTGAATCTAACAAGTGACTTCTGACACATAGTCATGACTGCCTACAACCCTTTATCCCTTCTATTAGTCCACACTGCAAGGAAAATGTAGACAAAATCAAGAGGAATTTATTAACATGCTTTAGAAAGAAACTACACATTCCGCAACTTATGCATCAAACATTTGTAACAAACCAAGCATCTCACCATTTTATTTCCTCCTCTGATGAAAATGGTCACAGCTCTGGAATTCTGACACTGTTCAATGAGAAGCATTCTGTCCTTTGTTGTTCCAAAGGAGATCTCTCGCACAACACCCGCAAAACCCAGTTTCTCTGGTGTGAGTTCACAAAAGCGAGGAACAATGCGTCCTCCAGTCGCAATGGCGATTAACTGAAGTTAGACAAACATCAGTTAATATTTTTCCATTGTGTTTTTCATAATGTAAAACTAGTGAAAAAGAATCTGTCAAATGCCTACTCCAAAAGCTTATCATCACATCACTTGAAAGTGTTTCAGGCAATGCTTTGTTTCTGCAAACTGCAAGACTAAAGCAGAAACGTTCCTAGACATCTAAAGTCATATACATACACTCCAATTATAAAGCATAATCCCATTCACTGTATGTTCCTCCATAGATCCCCAATGATTTTTCTCCAATGCCCACCCATGCACGCAATTACACAGTTCTACCCAGAAAGCCTGAACTTTTAGCTGGTACAGCCTCTTATTTAACAAGTTTGACAACTGGTACAAAGCCCAATTTTACTTACTTCTATTTCAGGTCCACCAACCCAACGAACAGCAGGCAGCTCATTCTGGAGCAGCAAGTGATTTGCCTCATCATCAAAACCCCACTGGCAAATAGCAAGGTTTGCACCAGTGTCTTTTATCTGAAAGCAACACAAATCATCAATCTTCAGATCAGAACTAACACAAGAATGAAAAACAATCTCTTCATGGTTTTAATTTTCATAATTTTCTCAAAATAGAATTCTGAAGAAGAACCCTCTGGCATACATAGAGATCAAAATATATTTTAGACCCATGTGGTACCTCTTTCTTACATAAACTTAGCTTTTATTCATAGGACTACAATTGCTTGTATGTTATCTCCTATAAGAAGTATTAGCTCATTTCCAGGAAAAAATCAATGCACTATGCTATTTTGTGTAAAGGCTATGAAAGACAAAGAAAACAGAAATAATTCTAAAGACTACCTGCTTCACCATCTCTTCAAACTTCTCTTTTTCATATTTCTGCAGTGCCTTGTAGTCATCCACAGATGTGACATCAAGCTTATGTTTGGTTTTAGGCTTAGGTGGTTCGAATGGACAAGTCAGGATCGCAATTTTAACATCTTTTAGCTCCTGTGCAATTCAAAAAAAACCAAGTTGAGTTTTGACCTCATTAACACCTCTTTCTTATATTTGCAAAACTTACAGACATATTTTTATAAACACAGGCATAGGAGTGTGAAGACCATCTAACTTATTCTCAAGTGGAGCTAACTATAAATAATTCTGTCAAGAATCTCTGTAACCCTCTTAGAATAAATTCCACAGCTTCTAAATGCTGTTTAAGCCCTTAACAATCTCTAACAGTGATTTTTTTTATAGTTTAATGTTTAAAAACCAGAAAAAAATTAAATGAAACTGTTACTTGCCCTATCCACAGTGACCACTGAGAATACTAATAATTTTTATAGCAACGTTTCAAGTACTAGGTGACTGGTTTTTTTCATTAGTTTTCCTTTTTACAGAATAAACAGTGTCATGAGCAAGAGAAATAGTTAAGAATAGTAGAAATTTTTAATTGCCTCCATTTTTCTTGCAGTACACTCCCCAAAGACTTGGAGACCTTATCTACACCAAATGTAATACAAGGACAGTTTCTGGGGTGTTCCAGACAGCACAACATGGAAACTCAAAGGTTAAGAAGCACTTCTTGCTACTAACTTTCATTAAGCATATTAAGCCTATCACACACTGGGGATGATTATTTCTGCTTTAACATAGAACTCTCCGCACTTGTCCCCACTTAGTAGGACAGCAATTCCTCCCCTTGCCATAATCTCTCAATATTATTGTAAATATTAAACTTCCAACATGAAGCACGCTCCTCTCCCCTTCCTCTGTTGATACATGGGTGAAAAGCCAAGCCAAACCACAAGATTGTTTAAATATTAAACAAATGCCAGGACAGCACGTGAAGACAATCTTATTTAAGCCATCACACCTGACAGACACACAGAGGGACATCACTTACTTTAGGCATCTGTGGATGACTGAAATCTTTATCCACAATCACTCCTTTAACCAACTGTGTATCTTCCAGTCTACCTCCCACTTTGCCTTGTACCTTGATCAGCTCAAAATCAACATCTTTACGTTCCATGTCTGCTACTGTCAGTACAGCATTCACGGCAATTTCTGCCATTTGTCTGTGACAACGGTTAACTCTGTGTTTAAAAAAATACAATTAAGTTGCATTACATTTCTTCAATTTGGGAGAAAAAAAGAGATTCTATCAATCTCAAACAGCAGGAAGTACCACTATAGCTAGAAACTTTTGCAATCTACATTAAGAGAGGGTCTTGTCTGCTTGTTCACAGAAATAAAAGGTGCTGGATATGGCAGAAAACGGAACACACAATAGGTTTGGTATAAACAGCCTTCTTGGACATGGTCTTGATACAGTGAGGAGTAGTAACTACCAATAAACATTCAAGTGACAGAAACCACTGTTAAGACAGCCCTATAAAGGATGCCCTTCCAATGTCTGAACTACACACAGAACCCATAAAGGAAAATAAACTTATGGAACTATCCTGAGGTAAAATTTTTTTAGGGGAAAAAAAACCCACAACAAACAAAACCTCTGAAACTTTACACATAATTATTTTTACGAGATTTGCATTACTCTTGCAATTTGCTGTGATGCAGAAATCTGGAACTAAGAGGTTAGAATGAAGCTGAATTTGTGCTGTTTAACTTTATGGAATTGACCATTTAGAGACAAAGGATTCTCAACATGAGTCCACTGAGAAATTAGCCAAAAAGAAACATAAGGGGGCCTTCAGCAGCACTTCAACAACACAAACAATTTAATAATTCATCAAAACACCAGGATTTTTCCTTTCCACTCAAAGAGTTTTCAAGGGAAGCTTAAATATTCTGAAGTTTTTGTGACTTACACTTTAGAGCCCAGAGTTGTCTTTGCTGTCTGGATCAGAGGCTCAATGTTCTGTGGATCAACTGGAAAGCTGTCACTGATTTTGTCTAGATGCTCAATAGCAATGCGGGCTGCCTGCTCATAACCATCTGCTATTCTGATGGGGTGAATACCTCGATCTAGTAATTGCTCAGCCTGTTCCAATAATGCTCCAGCCAGAACTACCAAAAAAAAAAAAATTAAAGTGAATTTTACTCTTGATTGGAGCATCATTTTAAATACATTATCAACAGATTAAAAGCATGCTTTCTCATGTTTTCTGTAATATTATAGGAGTTCATTGTTTCCTAAATAACAAAATAACTCTATAAACAACCCTCTACTTGCTGTGCTTGGAAAGAAAACAGCATTATGTTATGACCAAAATGAAGCACAGGCACCAAGGCAGGACAGGTAGAACATTATGGAAGAAAATCATGCAGAAAAATGTTTAAAGTACAAAGAGGGCTCTCAGCACTACCTTAAAATACTTAGAAAAGGCACAGAAGTGTCTTTCTGATTAAAGGGCTTCTAATACAAGAACCTACAAGCACATTGCAGCAATACTCTAAACAAGTGTTACAGAAAAGTTACTGTTACTTCACACAAAACTTCTCAAAATAGCTGAAGAAGTTTGATTTTAAAGCTGGAAAATCTTAGTTAAATTTAAAATACTTTCTTACCAACAACTCCAGTAGTTCCATCCCCGATTTCATCATCTTGAGATTTAGCCAGCTCCACCATAAGTTTGGCTATCTGGTGATCCACATCCATCATATTCAGGATGGTAGCACCATCATTTGTCACAGTCACCTCACCATCCTTGTCCACCATCATTTTATCCAAGCCTAAAAATACATGTTCAAAGCATGAAGGAAAACCTAGAAAATCTCTCAAAGCAATTGCTAAGAGAGAATCAGTAGAAATGTTTCATTATTACCATTGGGCCCCAGGGATGTTCTTAGAGTACTTGCTACAGCCTTTGCTGCCATTATGTGGGACTGAAAAAACAAAGGAGAAAGTAAATCATTACCATGCATTCCGAAATCATAACAATAAGCTAGGAAAAATACAGTAACACAAATACTGCAATTCAAGTGACAACAAGCGATTATGACTGAAAAAAAGAAATCAAGATACGCGTATTGTCTTTACGCCAGAAAGATTTCCTATGGCTTTTCTTGTTTTGCTTGTGCTGGCTCCGCTAAAGCATGCAAAGGCAGAGCAGCCACAGCGACAGCACCCAGGTTTAAAGCAGGCCAGCAACAGGAGCAGGCAACGCTACAAGGAGAAGTCAGTGCAATTTTACTCATCACAGAATCACCACAGAATGGTTTGGCTTGGAAAGCACCTTGAAGATCAACCAGTTTCAACCCCCTGCCAGGGGCAGGGACACCTTCCACTAGACCAGGTTGCTCAGAGCCCCATCCAACCTGGCCGTGGACGCGGCCAGGAACGTGGCACCCTGTACCTGTACCAGTGCTTACTCCGCTCTTCCCTGGCTATTTGTATCACCCGCACTCTCACACAGCGCCGACTCGCTCGGCCCCGGCCTCCCCGCAGCGGGGCTCCGGGCGGGGGGCGGCGGTCCCGGGGGGTGCTGCGGGAGCCGCGGGGAGGGGCGCCTTTACCTGCGGGGTGACAGCCCCAAAACGCCGCGACTCCGCGGCGGATTCACGGCACAAAGACCCCACGGGCGCCGTGCGGCGGATTCCCGGCCCCGGGGGCGATGTCTTCCTTCTCCCTCCAGCCCTCCCACGCTTGCGGACCTACACTGGGCCCCGCGCCTCGGGCGGGGCTGGCGGAGAGCACGGCACGGCCCTGTCCGCAGGGCCTCCGTCCTCCCTCCCCTCCCAGCAGCACAGCACAGCACAGCACGGCTCAGCACAGCACGGCATGGCGCGGCGCGGCCCACCCAGCGCGGGCCCACGGGCGGACCGGCGGCCCCGGCGGCCGCCCCGCCTCGCTCACCTTGAGCGCCTCGAGCCCCATCAGGCGCGTCTTGCGCTCCTGGTCCTTGAGGATGAGGAAGGGCCGCCCGTACTCGTCAAACGCCAGAGTCCCCATGGCCGACATGGCTCCCGCTCCGGCCGCCGCCGCTCGCGCGCTCCGCCCGGAAGCCGCCGCGCCCGCCGCGACGCCGCGCCCCGCCCCGCGCCTGCGCAGCTGGCACCTGCGGGACGTATTTCGCGGGCGGAACTTTTGTGGCGCCCCCGGCGGACCCTTCTGGAAGCGTCCGGCACGGGGGGGGGGAGGCGGCATCCCCCAGCTCGCGGGGGTGGGCAGAGAGGATCTTCTCCGTGGCGGGGGGAACACGGGCGCCGACCGCGGCGGCAGCGGGCCGCACTGGGGGGCGCGAGTGCGGCAGAGTGAAGACAGACACGCGGCGGGAAAAGTGCGCGCGGCGCTCCTCTCCGGAGCGCCTTCAGAAAGGTTTCTCTCCCCCACCCCGCATGGCGAAGTGGTACTGCCCTTCCCTTTAAGTGCCGCCGGACCAGCATGTCCGTGGCTTGTTTTGGCCGTGCTTTTCCGTGGTCTCGGTATCCGGGCGGGCACTGGTGAATGTCGCCGTCCCCTGGAAAAAAGTTTCTCCTGTGCGGAAGAACAAGAACTCCGCCGGGACGTTTCCCTGGGTGCGGGCTCCCGAGCCGTTCCTGGCGGGCAGGTCCCTGCCTGCGCCGCCCTTGAGCTGTTCCGGGGCGCTCCCGGGTAAAGGGAGGGGGGGTCTGCGGGCTTACATGGAAACTGCTCTCCTGCCCTGAAACAATGTAACCTCGTGCCTCGGCTTCCCAGTAATTGTAGCATGTCCCTAGGGTCTGGGAATCGGCTAAACTAAAGGAATATAAAGGCGGGGGGGGGGGGGGCTGTTTGGGTGGGGTTTTTTTGGTTCTGTTTTGCTTTGTTTCGAACGTCCTCTCTCTTTGATGTAACACACTGCTTTATCTCAAGTGAGCATTTAATAAAGCTGTTAGTGAAAATGCTCTCTGTCAGCCCTCAGGTGCGATGCCCGAGGCGGTAGCGCAGGAGGGCTCGGAGCAGGATGGAGAGGGCAGCTCCAGGAGGAGCAGGTGGGGGCTGCTGGTCACGGCTGGGGTCGGCGGGACCTTGGTGGCCCTCTATGCTGTGGTCACCCCCTTTGTGACCCCGGCCCTGAGGAAGGTGTGCCTGCCCTTTGTTCCTGCCACTGCCACTCAGATCCAGAACGTGCTGAAAATGTTGGAAAACAGAAGTGGCCCCCTAGTTGACATTGGTAGCGGGGATGGCCGTATTGTAAGTTATGCACATTGCCTTCCTTTCATACCATGTCTCAAAAAAGTACCAAATGCTGTAGCTGTGGATGCTGTTTTCTCATACTTATGAACGTCTTGTCTTTGGCATCCAGTGGTTTCGTTTGAGTCTTATGCAAAGGATCAAAGTTGAGAAAGGTTTACATTAAGTTTAGGTGAGTAATAAATACTTTTTGGTCCAGTCTTGCAGCTTGACCAAGGCAGCATACAAAATGATAGCCTCATCGTGGTGACTGGAGGGAGTTGCACTGAGTTCACATGAACAGATGCCATCAAAATATTGATGCTGTGATTCCACATAGGTGTATAGCTGCAGCGAGTGAGGCTGTGAGATTAAATAGCACTGTGCTTTTGGAGCTGCAGTTCAAGCTTAATGTATAAACGTGACAGAAAAGGAGAATGAGAAATGACTGATGGATTGCAAGAATAAAAATTCAGTTCATCAGACGTTTCCTGATTAAAACTTGTCAGCAGCCTTTTAAATTGTGTCTTAAAACTTTATTCTAGAAAGTGGTGTCTTTTTTTTTTTTTAAATATAGATCAACAGATTACTTTCAGACTCTTGCAATTGTATGTCATTTTGGCTTTGATTCAGGAGTTGCTCATGTGCCTACCCCTCACTGCTTTTCAAATAAGTGACCTAATTTTGAGCATTTTTCCTTGTGTGTTTCACTGTTCTCTCCATGGTCAATTTTGATACTCTTTATTTCCAAGATAGTGTTTTAAATGTGGTTAATTAAACTTTTATGTAAGTTACAGATGTTCTACAAGTTCACAGTTTTGCCCTGTGAATGTTTATGAATTCTTTTTGTTTGTCTGAATATACTTATTTCAATTGGATTAGCCATAATAGTAAAATGTAGTTTTGAGTTTTTGTTCACTATACTACACTATACTCTTGGGCATTTAAACCTGAGTGACTTACACAAGTGCTTCTTTTGATTTATATCTTAAAACTCTGTGCTCCTGTTTAGATGAATAGGCTTTTATGTTTCTCAGTGAAGATTTGTTTTCTTTCTTGCAGGTGATAGCAGCTGCAAAAAAGGGATTCAAAGCTGTTGGTTATGAATTAAATCCCTGGCTAGTTTGGTACTCCAGATACCGCGCCTGGAGAGATGGAGTACATCAGAATACCAAATTTTATATTTCAGACTTATGGAAGGTAGGTAGTGAAGTATGTAAGAAGGAATCTGGGATGATCGAGAGATTTTCATAGTTTGGAAATACTTTCTTGAAGGAACTGTAATGGTGACTGATGCTATATTGGGCTTTGAGCAAATTACTTATGCTGGGACTCAAGTTTCTATGGGCTTAATATGCTGCTCTGCTGGTTCTGTGCTTTGTTGAAGTGCTGCCCCTTATCAGTAAAGGCTTCTTGAGCAGGTCTGTGCCTGATGAATTATGTGGGGCTTTTTTTGTGGGTTTGGGATTTTTTTTTTTTTTTTTTCTCCAAAGCGGAGCATATGAAAAATCCATGACACTGACGGGAAGTACCCAGGAATTAGAATGCCTGGTATGTTTTTATAACTAGCTAACATTTAACAAAAACTTAAACTATACATGATTTTAGCATTTACAGAAGCTATGAAAAATGCTTGAAACATAGATATAAATAAAATCTTGTAGGTATTTTCTAAATTTATGCTTCCTGTTCTACTAGAATTGGTGCCATATTCTTGGCCAGACAGTAGAATTTTTTGCTGTTCAGCAATATAAAATTTTCTTTATGTTGAAATTTGTGTGATGAAAAGTTGATATGGGATCTCCTTTCATGTTTTTGGTCTAAATGCCTGCTGAAAAAAGTTCAGCTAGAGGGATTGGTAGAAAAGAATGGTAAGAACTTCTCCAAATATAAATGCCATTTTCATTAAGACTTGTTCTCAATTTTTATTTTAGGTTTCTTTTTCCCGTTATAGAAATATTGTTGTTTTTGGCGTACCTCAGATGGTAAGTTTACTATTTTTGCACTGTTTAATTATTTTAATACCAAGGCATCCAGTGATAGTACATTTACCTGCAAATTGAACCAACATGCAGCAGGTCAAAGGTAGTCAGTAACAATCACAAAATTATAGAATGTTAAGGGGGTTGGAAGGGACCTTAAAGATCATCTAGTCCCGTCCTCCCTGCTATGGGCAGGGACACCTCCCCCTAGACCAGGTTGCTCAAGGTTTCATCCAACCTGGCCTTGAACAGGGCACCCCCAGCCTCTCTGGGCAACCTGTTCCAAGGGCTCACCACTCTCACAGGAAAGAATTTCTTCCTAATATCTAACCTAAATTTCCCCTCTTTCAATTTGCACTCATTCCTCCTTGTCATATCGCTTCAGTTCCTGACTAAGAGTCCCTCTCTGGCTTCCCTGTAGGCCCCCTTCAGTTACTGGAAGGTTGCTATGAGATCTCCACGCAACCTTCTCTTCTCCAAGCTGAACAGCCCCAACTTTCTCAGCCTGTCTTTATAGGGGAGGTGTTCCAGTCCTCATGTCAAATTCATGGCCCTCCTCTGGACTTGCTCCAACAGTTCCATGTCCTTACGTTAGGAGCACCAGAACTGTACACAATACTCCAGATGGGATCTCACCTGAGCAGAGTAGAGAGTTAGAATCATATCCTTCAATTTGCTGGCCATGCTACTTTTGATGCAGCCCAGGATTCAGTTTGGCTTTCTGGGCTGGGAGTGCACACTGCCAGCTCATGTTGAGTTTTTCATCAACCATCACCCCAAGTCTTTCTCTGCTGGGCTGTTCTCAATCACTTCTCTGCCCAGCCTGTAGGTGTGTCTGGGTTTTCTGCGACCCAGGTGTAGAGGACCCTGCACTTTGCTTTGTTGAATTTCACGAGGCTTGCATCAGCCCCACCTCTCAAGGTCCCTCTGGATGGCATCCCTTCCCTCCAGCATGTCAACTGTAGCACACAGTTTGGTGCTGTCACTCAATCCCAAATAATAATATTTTGATATTGTTGCTTCCTAATGTCCACCATAAAGCCTGGTAAAACTTGTGACAGTATGCAGATTGGAGTTCTGAAAATACACCTCTTTTTGAGTAGAATTTTCTGTCCATTCATTTGGAATCAAATGAAAACTGCCGTGCTCAAGGTGCTCAGAGGGAAGCCAATAAATTGGTTCTTGGAAATATCAGTTTTTCATTCAGGGAGAAGATGGAGTAGGAAATTCACTACAACTGATTTTTGGGAGCCTTGATAGAGGAGAGTATTGAATTTCATGTTGTCCAAAAACCAGATCACCTCAAGAAGGCAAGCAGCTGATATACTGAAATGACCCCTTGTCCATGTGTGGACTGTTAGGGTTTGGGGAGGTACACAAATACCTCAGGTAGCTCTGTAGCCTATGTTCAATGTGTCCCTAGGGAAAATGCATTCCTAAAAACTGGTGTAAAAACCGAGTTGCATAGATTGCTTTAGTGCTCTCCTACTTGAGTTCCAGCAGGGGACAGTACAAACGTTTGGATTTGCAGTCAGGAATTCTGCCATGGCACCGAGGGGGAAAAGTGCAGGCGAAGAAAACAGCTTTGGTAAACTGGAAAAAACAAATGCCCTGTGAAAATGTGGGTAATCCCAGCAGAAATACTGACTTAACTTTAAATGTAATAAAGTGGGATAAATTAGTAACAGCTGTGATAGAAAGAGCAACTATAGGGCTTAGAAAAACTTCTGTAAATCCAGTAAATACTAGGCTAAATTCTTTCAGTAGAAGTACTGTCATAAATGCAACAGATGCAAGCATAGGAACCTGTGTTTCCTGAACATTCAATTGCTTATGATCCCCTTTAAATTTACATCAGTCACAACCCTCTGGAGTGACTAAATTAAGTTTTTTAGAAGCCTTAATGCATTTTTCTTTTTTTTTTTTTTTTTTACTGAGGACAATAGATCTCTTTAGCTTTTTAAATAATGCTGGTCTGATTTGATGCTGCCACACAGTGCTTTTACTTCATATCCAAGATTAGCTTACAGAACTTGGATTTATTGACCTTCAGAGAAGACTTAAGACCTCTCTTGTTCTTGCAAGCATCTGGAGGAAGGTGCGTTTGCTTCTGAGTCATTACAGAGAGAGGGAGAGACCTTTACTTGTTCAGAGCTGGATGATGGAATTCTTACCGGGTGTTTATGTTTGCAGCTTTTGTGTATTTAACTGATTATATACTGTTCAAAAGGTATGTATCTATGTAGACATACTAATAAAATCCCAGCCTTTTCTTAACATAATGTACATAAAATACAGTGTGATTTAACGCCTAAAGTAACTGAAAAACTATTTTGAGTGGTTCAGGGATGCAGTTCTTCTTGTTTGAACTATTAATGATGTTTTCTAATTTAAGGGAACATAGACATGCAGTTTCACTAATTTTCATAATTACTCATTAAAAATTAGGCCATGTCTCTATTTGTAATTTCTGTAACAAATTAGACCTGCTGCTGCTTCTGGCTCAGCTCAGTTTTAGATACCATAGTGGGCTTATTTTCCTAGTTTGTTTAAGGTGCGGTAGCAAAAATGTTTAAAAGCATTTGCAGTATGGATGAAATCAGAGCATAGAATGCTTAAAAATTATTGGAGGCAACTCTTTGTTATATTGGGTCTATAACTATAATTTTCCTAAAATATTCTTTTGTAAGCTTAAATGCAGCTATAATAGGATATTACATCAAAGGCACACCCTGCATGTATGTGATAGTGGAAGTTACCTGCACCCTTTGGAAATATATTTTCTTCAGTCAGTCTTGTTTTCTAATAATGTTCTGTTGGGTTTTATTTTTTTCATTTTTGTGGAATTTTTATATATTGTGTCTTTGTGTCTTAAGGTTAGCTACATTTGTAAATAACTACTGTCCTTTTAACCTTTTAGTATCTAAATGTTGCATCATTATATCAAAGTAAATAGAGTTTTACACATAGTAGAAGTAGCCTGTGGAGTTTGCTGTTGCAATTACTCATTCAGACACATACAGTATGTAAGAATAAAAGGAACTCCAAATGGATGTGTACTGCTGATCTGCTTAAGCATACCAATGCCATCAAACTTTTCTGTAGGACAAAAATGGCTAAATCTGTTAAGTTTGGTGTTTGGTTTGTTTTTTTTTTTTTTTTTTTTTTTTTTTTTTTTTTTTTTTTTCATCCAGAACATAATCACTGTTTGGGATGAGAAAAAAATTTCTCTGAAGTCTAGGTGTGTTAATTCATTTCTCACTTAATTCATAGCAAAATATGCAAGGAGATTATCTGACTGGTCAGGGAGTTGCTCTGTTCTAGAAAAGTAGTGGTATTTCCCTTGACTTTCATATCCTCTCAGTTTCTGTGAATGGAGGAGAGCTAGACCATAGGTGTTCAACCAAGGAGAGTTGCATACTGGTATGTGACATGGTCCCACACAACATCCTGCTCTCTAGATTGGAGAGAGGTGGGCTT
The DNA here is from genome assembly GCA_035041135.1 of Platyrinchus mystaceus. Taxonomy (NCBI): domain Eukaryota; kingdom Metazoa; phylum Chordata; class Aves; order Passeriformes; family Tyrannidae; genus Platyrinchus; species Platyrinchus mystaceus. The sequence continues at coordinate 79,940,735 of JAWWLV010000088.1, forward strand.
GGTGGATGGACTATTCAGTGGATATGGAATTGACTGGATGGCTGTATCTAGTGGATAATGGTCAGTGGCTCAATGTCCAAATAGAGATTGATCACAAGTGCTGTTCCTCGGGGGTCTGTCAGTCCTGCTTAATAACTTCATTAATGACATAAATGGTGGGATTGACTGCACCCTCAGAAAAATTTGCAGATGACACCAAGCTGAGTTGTGCAGTTGACGTGCCTGAAGAATGGGAGGCCATCCAGAGGGACCTGGACAAGAGGTGGGCCCATGGGAGTATCATGCAGTTCAATAAGACCAAGTGCAAACCATTCTGTGTTCTGTTTCATGCAGTGCTGCTGCAGGGACTTACATGCATGTGTTAACAGGCTGTGGATTCATCAAAGCTCAATTTCAATAGCGTTTCACATACCAGCACTTCACAATATAGTGACAGCAGAATGTTTGCTTTTGGTTTTTTGTGTGATGTTTTGAGTGTCCCAGGATCTGTCTTGGGGTTAGACTGTAAATTATGAGCACTGGTGAATTTTGAGTACCACACCATAGCTCATGAATCTAGAGATGTCAAAAATAGCATAAATTCAGGGAGCTGAACTTTACATGTTCCAATTCATGATTCCCTTCAGTGGGATTCTTCTCTGTAGAGAATCAAAGTCTTTTCTTTGCTTTTTTTTTTTTTTTTTTTAATCTAAGGGATAAGTTTTTGATTTAATTTTTAGAACTTAGAGTTAACAATTTCCTTGATGTCACCAATCGGGCACAGTAGCCATTTTCTACTCTTAGATATTCTTTGTTAAGCCATCAAAGCCAAAATAGATATCATGAATACTTTTATAAGAGTTTAAAAAAAATCCTCAAACCTTGGACTTCTCTTAAACACTTGAATTAGATTCTAAAGAGAATGCTTCTGCTTTTTTTACTGCATCTGAAAGCTTTTTATTATTACTCAACAGATGCCACAGTTGGAGAAGAAGCTGGAAGAGGAACTTGAATGTAATGCCAGAATCATTGCCTGTCGCTTTCCGTTCCCCTGCTGGATTCCAGATCATACTACTGGAGAGGGAATAGACACTGTGTGGGCCTATGATTTGAAACATTATAGAAGATGTGAAACAAAAAGCTTGGAAATTACACCAAAGACAGAATCCTAAACGACTAATTTGTTTTTTATGCTGAAATTTTTAGCTTTGACTTTACGTGTTGAAGATAAGATTAATGTGGACAGAGCCCCAGCATATGGAGATATATATTCACTTAAAGAACTGAAGTGCACTGGTTGTCTGAAAGCAAACAAAGGTTGCTGAAAGATGTAGTTAAATGGCTTAATGTAGTGTCCTGGTTTAATTCCATCTGGCAATGAAGTACCACACAGGTGTTCACCCCAGTCCTCCCACTCCCCCTATGTCATGGGAAGGAAAATTGGTAAAAACGTTATACCCATGGGTTGAGGTAAGAATAGTTCAATAATTGAAATAAATTTAATAATAATAAAAATTGTAATGAAAAGAGAGACAAAAAAAGAAAGTAGTAAAACCCAAGAAAGGTGAGTGATGCACAA
>JAWWLV010000088.1:79942392-79963083 GCA_035041135.1 Platyrinchus mystaceus
ATAATAATAAAAATTGTAATGAAAAGAGAGACAAAAAAAGAAAGTAGTAAAACCCAAGAAAGGTGAGTGATGCACAATACTCCATTATTCACCCCTCACTGACTGATGCCCAGCCCATCCAAGTGCATTAATTGGCCCCTCCTTGCCAACTCCCCCCATTTTATATACCAGGCATGATGGCATGGAATATCCCTTTGACCAGTTTGGATTGGCTATTCTGGCCATGCACCCTCCTGGCTTCTTGAACACCTTCTTGTCAGGGCATGGGGGACTGAAAAGTCCTTGGCTTGGGACAGGCACTGCCTATCATCAGCTAAAACATCAGTGTTACCAGCATTATTTTCATCCTAAATCCTAAACACAGCATTCTACCAGCTACTAGGAAGAAAATTAACTATTCCAGCTGAAACATGACATATAGCTAGTAAAAATTATGAGAAAGCTTTATAGAAGTGGAAAGCTTTAATATGGAAAATAGGATAACAACCATGGATCACTACTGTTAGGGGGAATCTCTGTGTAAATTAAAACACTCAAATTGAACTTAATATATTTGTTCTTTCTGACCCTATGTAGCATTTGTTGTTGGTTGTGGTGTACAAGTGACTTCTCAAATGAGCTGTGATTCCCAAATATCTTCATTATGTATGGCAAGTAGGCATAATGCTGCATACACAAAACTGATCCAGGTAGAATATGATGGTGATACAGATTGTTCACACCTCAGCCTTGAATGTGTACCTTTAAAAGTTGAGTATGACAAAAGAAGCAAGTATAATAAGTTGTTTATTCATTAACACAAGTGCAGCCCTTGATTATATTACTGAATTTTTATTTCACTTGTTATGTGAAAACAAACTGTAGAAGTGTGCTCTTACTGAACTCTTATTGGTACAAGCCTTTGCAGATAGCCATAATTTTTCCTAACCCCTCTGCTTCAGGAAGGGGTTTCAGAAGTCGTTTACTTGTCAGTGAAGCGTCAATGTTTCTGTGTGCTCAAACTTTGGCTGAAGGTATGGATGAGAGTTGTTTACTTGAATGTTTGAAGGCTGTCTGTGATTTCAGAGCTAATTGTTCTGGCTAGCTTGGCTAAATCTGATTGAACCTCGTTTAGTTTATGATGGGAGTTTAGATGGAAGGTTAAAAATCAGACTTCTTTTGCCTTCTACTTTTCTATACCATCTGATGAGATCTCAGAAACTCACGGTATTGCTGCGTGGCTTTTCCTTCTAAGTGAAGCAAGTTCTCCCTGTCCTTTTGCCAATACTGGTTTGCAGTGGGGTACTGCCACTGCACTGGCATTTTCCTTTTCTACCGTGGTTACAGCACTTTTCTGTTTTATAAAAGTCTGCTTACTTGTTCTTTTTTCTGGTTCCCAAGTAAAGTTTTACTGTTTTCACCCAGAAACAATTAGTCAAAGTTCATAGTCAGCCTCTCCTAGCCCCAGTTAACATACAGCCTGTTGGTTAAGCAGTGACTATATAAGTTTGTCAGACCTTTGCATATATGATATCCATAGAATGAAGTTAAACAAGCTAGGCAATTGTCACCTGACTTCAAAGCAGTTGTTATCACAACTAAAATTATTGCAGGCCAAGAGAAGTGCTGAGACTGTACAATTTCAGGTAAGTACAAAGTCTGTGACATTTTATTAGGTGTCAGGAAAGCAAATTTGCTGGACAATAGTATCTGGCTTGAAGAGAAGTTGGGTGCTATTTGGGATGTGTGCCTACAGTGATAGCTGTACCCAGGCTTTTTGGTTTTGGTGTGAGGGGAGAGGAAGGAGAATTTAAAATAAAAATCTACACTGAGGATTTGAAGTGGAGCAGTGGCATGATTTTGTCCTGATAAGGTATACAAAACAGGAAAAAAAGGGGCAAATATATCTGGAGTCTGCAAAGAAGAAGTGATTTCAGCCTCGTGTGGCAAGGCACAATTTTAATTGTGGAGACTGTGAACTGAAGTACACTGGTTTCTGGTAAGCAGACTTTTACAGCCTTTCACTGCAATGTTACATAAAACATCGTGTAAAACAACACTAAATTCTTTCTGTCATCATCTAAATGCTATGATTATTACACGGTGACAGGACAGTGGCTTATCTAAAATGGCTGAATTAAATTTCCCAAGGTCATAAAGCTGGAACTTTAGACAAAAGAAATCTGAAATTATTTCTATTGGAAAAAGACCATACAAAGTGTAAATTAGTTACTTAAGCCAAGTCCTTCCTCAAATGATTATAAAGGAGAAGAGAATGCAAAAGATTTTATCAATTGAATTGTGACTCATCAGCAGTGCAGTACTTTGACCCAAGTTTCTACAGCCTAATTTCACTAAAGTTACTTTGTAGGGAAGGAAGCAGCTGTTTGCTTTTTCTTCTGTGCTTGACTATATATTTTTCTATTGCATTAATGCTTGCCTATTAACAGGTAAAACTGAATTTCTCATTACTACCTGTGGTAAGGGTTTTGGTACGTGCACTTCTTAGTTACCACCTACTGCTCCAGAAATACTTGTTAGGAATTAATAGAATTAATGATGTGATCGTCTGAGCTTTAGGAGAACTAAGTGCTGCCCTCAAGCCAAGGAGGAATTTATAAATGTTTTAATGTAAAGCAGAGGGCTGTTTCTTCCTCTGGCCGCTTACATTTGGGGGCCTACATTGAAATAGCAGTGGTCCGAAAGTTTGGAATTCCTTACAACATAAGGAAATGTGCTGTATTTCCTGTTTCCATGACTTAAGTGTGAAATGTAAAGCAAATTGCTCTAATTTACACAGGAGGGCTGGAAATCATTTTCTCATCATATTGGCCTCAATTTTTATATCACTTGCTATGTTCTCCATTTGGTTTGCAAGATTAAATACTTAACTGTGACTTCAGTTATAACAGTATGGATTATTATGTTGATACACTTCCAATTGCTAAGGTAATGCATTATGATTTTGTTGATATGTTACTTCAGAGTACAAATTTGTTTCTTCTGAAAACCAGGAAAGAGAACTGCCCCTATCAAATTATAGTGTATGTCTGAAGCCAAAAGAGGAAATCTTCGAACCACACATGCTGTTCAATACCAAAGTAATTCAGATACACAGAAAAAAACATAGTTTATTTTTGTTTGTATCTTCTAGTAGAATCACTTGCCTTTTGGGAGTTACTTATTTTATTCTTTCCTTGCCCTGCCAGATCTTAGCAAAAAAAGTTGCTACATTCCCAAATGAGTAATTCTTTCCTGAAATACTGTGGAATTTGATTTTTTTGGTAAATAATACAGGTCAGAATCAGACTTTCAGGTTTTTTTTTCCTTTGTTCTTCCCTCCCCTCTCCCCTTTTTTCTTTTCTTCTTATATTGAGACACGTTATGTCCCCACAGGTTTTGTGATGCAAGATAAATTGTACCAATGCAGCATCTGAGTGCTGCAATTCTAATTTTTTAGTTTCCCATTTCCATTTTGCATAAATTGGCTTTCTAGGAAAAGGAGAGGAGTATGACTACAAGAGAACCATCTGATAGACAGCTTGCTCGTTAATACTGCAGAGTCACTACAGCCACACAGCAATGTCAATCAAGGCTGTCCAGTTTTATTTGGAAAATATATGCATATCGTGTAACTTTTAGGTGCTTCTGTATTATTGGGTGTATAGAAGTTCTTGGCTTATCGTCTAGTGTGACTATATTCTGTCAGTTAATCTAATACTGCTCCAATCCTCTGACTCTGAGCTGCTGTTTATTTCTGAGTCATGAGTTGTAGCCAGATAAGAAGATACAGAATCCGCTTTCAAATAAAGCACCACATTTCACAGATCAGTTGCATGAGTATGGTCTGTGAAAAAAAGTTCCAAAGCCCAGGCTTTGGGGAAGTCTTTCACCTTCCATGAATGACAGACACCTTTCAGAAGGCAACAGAGATCTGAATTCTGCGTATTTTTTTTTTTTAACAACAACTTGAGCTTTGCTTTTCTCGTGTGTGTTCTTCAAAAATTTTTAGCACCTTAATACCATTCTAAGATCTATAGGGGAAGTGAGCAGAGGCAGCATTTTGGTTATCTTTTGTATTTTGAGCTGTGGCAGGAAAGGAGGAAAAGGATTTTATGGTCCAAGTATGTTTCAAAAGCAGTTTGACAGACTTGCCCATCATCAGTGCATATTTCTCATTGAATAGGAAAATCCATACTCAGAATAGGTTGTGATGAGGATTCACTCAGACATGGGTTTGTGTCTGATACCATCACACTTGAACAAACTATTGATAGATTGCCTCATAGTTTTATAGTTTCACTTTCCATGGTTTACAAATACTGAAGCATTTTTTCAAGAAAGGAAATGAATCCTTCCAATTAATGGTTTAGTTTTGGGTTGTCCTGTGCAGGGCCAAGAGTTGGACTTTAATGACCCTTGTAGGTTGCTTCCAACTCAGGATATTCTGTGACTCTATGGTTGAAGAGGGCAGCCTAATATCAGATTTAATGCCAGTAAATTCTGCTTTGACTGATTTATTTTTCTTTTACATTTGACAAGATTGAAGTTCTCTAGGTTTAAAATGTAGTCCCAACTTGTGTTCCAGAAGTAATATAAATTTCTTCTAGAAGATTTCTTGAATTCTTGGTAAGACAGTGTGGCAACTACATTTAACTTAAAAATAACCTTGAGTGAGAACACTGAACATATTAATTCTGCTGCTTTTTTCTTTGCATGATGATCTTTCTTTTCACTCTTGTATGTTTTACTGAGGGAGACTTATACAAGGATAACTACATTTTTTTCCCATTTTGTTTCTGAATTCTCCCTCTTTATTTGTTTGCTTTTATTTTTTCATATTGTCTTTTTACAATTTGACTGTTTAACTTTTAGATCTTCTAATTTCCTTTTTTTTTTTTTTTTTTTTTTTTTTTTGTAAATTAGTTTTTTGGGGGGGTGTCACCATTTTGTTTGTTTGGTTGTTGGTTTTTTTTGTTGTTGTTGTTGTTTTGGTGTTTTTTTTTTTCCCCAGCAACTTTCAGGAAGACTAAATATGTTATGGAATGTTCTTTTTCTCTTTAACGTTTTAACATGCATTTAACTAACCTTCTTGATTTATTTAGCAGTCTGTATGCTGACATAGCATGACTTTTGTTTCCATTGGATGAAAGAAAAATACGTCCACCCCAATGGTATTTAGATTGAAAAATAGCTTTGGTCTACAACAATTCTGACTATTTAGGAGTTTTAAGTACCTAATTTCACTTTTTTATTATATTTCACCACTTGGCAAATGAATACAGGCCTTTTATCCCTTCAGTAGTTCTTTGGATTTACGTTATTTGTTCAGGTGGGACTTTTGCTGACTTCATTTTCTTCATATAATATTGGGGTTTCTATTAAGGGCTTTGGTTGAAATGTCAGATGGATGTTTTTTCTGCAAGTTGGTGTGTAGACTTGGAACAATCACTGTGATACAATCCAGTGAACTGCTAGCATTGGTAAAAATGAAATAAAACCTGCTTACCAGTAAATGCACAGGGTTATTTTTCAGCTTACTGTATATGTTGTGGTTTTTAAAAGTAAATTAGGTTTTTGAAGGCCATATAAAACTTGTGGCACAGAGAGGTCTTTGCAAGGTCAGAAGAAGTAAATTACTGGCTTTCAACCTGAGGTTTGTGGCTATCTTCTGAGGAATCCACAAAAAGTAATTTAAAAAGTACATCTACTATCAGTAAGTTTATATTTGCTGCCCATGGTTGTGTTCTTCCACTGGAAAATTTTAATGTGTCAGAAATGATCATTTGAGAATCCCAGAACTAAAAATATGGATTTACATAAGATATTAACTAAATGGGAATGAGTTTATCAAAGTGAGGAGGTGGTTTTTTTTCTTCTTTCTGTTGTTCATTGCCTGGATTGTTGAGCTTTGAACCCCTGCAGTGTAAAAAATGCATGAGCCTCTGTGTCTCTTCTGGTAAGCATGTAACTTTCTATTTTGCTATGTGAGAGCAGTTGCATGGTTTTGCACATTCCCATTGCATTCTAATAATTCTATCTTTTTAGGTAATCTATTATATATATCATAGGTAATTTATGATATATCCCCTGGTATAAGGGGCTAATTATTTTTTTATTAGGAACTGCTTAAACATTAAATTTACATCTTCAAAACACCTGATAAACTGCTACTGAAGCCTGTCTAAAAAGCCAAGAGAATCTGTGAAACTCTTTAAAGATGTAATGTCTGTAGCTGTCCATGCCAGAACTCTGGTTCAGAGAGACATAAATACCTCTCTCTTGCATATGCTCTCTTAATTCTTTATTTTTTTTGATTGAAAATGGAAGTGTGAAGAGGAGACACAAAATAAATTATAAAAACTTGATTATCAATGAAAGTTCTGGGAGAGAAATATGAGTGGTAAGGGATATAGCCAAAATCTAAGGGGCCTTCTCTGCCACTCACTCCAGCCTATAAGGTTTGATGCTCCTCTTTTTTTTCTTTTTTTTTTTTTTTTTAATTTCCCTAAGATTATGCAGCTCTTCTTGAAAGTATACTTCTTTTTCTATCTTTCCTATTGTTTTTTCAAGTTTATCAGAGTGTACACGATTCAAAATAATTTATATGTCCAAGTGGGCCATTCTCTAAATTGTTACAGGGACTTTCATCATCTGTGTTCATATGTATTTTATTGCTGCTTCCGTCTTTTCAGTACACAGAAACCAGAATTATACTCCGAATACCTTTATGCTCAATCCATAAATAAGGTTTGTGGGTATGATCAATACCAATTAAGTTTATTTGTAAACAGAGATCTCAAACTGAAGTAATTCTAAAAAGAGTTTGAGCAGGAATGAAAAAAATAATGATCATCATGGGAAAATACTAATGTTACTTAGTGATGGTAAATCTAAATCTAAAATACTAATGTTATTTAGTGTTATTTAGGAGTGGTAGAGTCTCCTGCCATTGAGGTACTTTTAATTTCAGTAGATGGTCTGATGTGTCAATCAAAGCCAAGGAATGAAAGACTAATACCAAAGCTGCACTGTGTGTGGTGTTTTAAAAGAAGTTAATTTTCTAACACTGTCTTCAGAGTCTGCCTTCTCATTTTTATCTAAATTATTAAGTACAGTTATTGTTATGATAAAGAATATTCTGGTAGGAAAGTATTATTGACTGAGCTTATACAACTACTGAGCCTCTTGAAGTGTTTGTCCTATAGATAAATAATTCACATAATTTCTTTACCCTTTCCTCCACACAACCCCTCCCCAACCCTTTGAAGTGTCAACATTACAGAATTAAAATGAAAACTATGTTTATCACCTTTAGAAATTAAACACTGGGAAACAGCTTCTAATATTAAAAAATTGCTTCAGCAACTAATAGTTAGGCCAAATAATATAGGCCAGATCCAGATTGACTTAAAAAATGCTTTAAGTTACTTAAAAGAAGTTAATGCTTCTTGTGAGTCTCCTGGACATACACTCTGAATTAGGTTGTTTGATTATTCTAATAAAAACACTGATCAAATAGCACTCTTCTTAGGTTTATTTGTCTACTGCATGAAAATTAAGTAGTCTAAGCACTTTCCATGCACAGGAAGCCTGGATGCTGGATCTGTCATGAGGTTTTGTCTATAGCTGTTTTCTTCATGCTTTTCTGTACTTTGGAAGACTGTGAACATCAGATGATTGGAATGGGGACATTTTTCCACTTGGGTTATACCTGTACGTGTAAGGGCAAAGGACAAATTAGATGTTGAAGCATACCTTTGATCTTTCAGGTTATCTGATTAATAGTGATCCTTTGTATAGTTTTGTTTTAGTCTGGCTCTGGTAAAATTTTCATTTCCACAGGCATGAAACTAGATGTTGCTTTTTTTGTCTCTATTCTGTTGTATGCCTGAAGAATCTGTTGGCAATAGAAGTCTCTACCCGTTTCTATGCAAAATACACAGAAGATGTTTTATTGCCTGAGAACCTCAAACCCTGGTGAGACAGTGTTGCCTCCCTGGTGTTGTTGGATATGCAGGTCATTCACTGTCTAAGCTTGTTAAGTATCAGGGTTGTGAATGATGCAGTTTTCTTGTTAGGGTGTCCAAGCAGCGCTGAACCCAGGATACTGGAGCTCAAGTTCTACAGAAGATAACCCAATCAAAAGTACTGAGCTTCACTTTCCATTTGTTGTTAGATCCTCCCTGATCACTACACACACCCCACACCCCTACAAAATAAACAGCCCCCACCTCAACCTCATCCATCAGAATATACTCTTTGGTTTTCAGCTACTAGTCCAGATGAGCATATTACTTTCCAGCTTTGTTTAAGACATGGGCTTAATGGGGCCTGCTCACCTTATGTTTTCATGCAAGTAGGATCAGTTTTAGCTTCAGCTCTCTCAGTCAAAGGTCTGCCTAAGAAATCCTCATAGTCTCTGAAGGCACTGAAATGAGTGGGCTCTGGGTGCTGAAGACTTCCTGAAGCTCACTGTCGTAGCATGATGGAACACAGCATCAACGTTTTTCATAGGCTTTTATAAATAATGCTTTAGTGCTGCCAAATTTGATCTCTTCCCCAGTTTTGGAACTCTGTAAAGCAAAGGATACATTTACTCCAGTTTTCTCTCTGCCTAATAGTAGTAGAACATTGTTCTTTAATTTTACATTGTGGTTTGTTTCTGGTACAGCCTATTCCCTTCAGAGGAGGGGAAGACTTAACACAGAGGTCATTCCTCTCCAGCACAAACTTAGGAGCAAAGCTCTTTCACTGAGGGGCTTCCCTTCCCCTCTGGAAAGTCTCTAACAGCACAAAGAATCTGTACCAATAGAGATGAGAAGGCTTTCTCTGAAATTCCTGTTGCTGATACATTTGTATCAGATGCCATTTGTCAGGACCACAGCTAGGACTAAGAACATCTTGATTTTCAACCAGGACTTTGTATAATTACATGTGGCTTCAGGTTAGTTCATGGAGTCTGATGCTGGGTCTGGTATGGAGGCTTGGAGTAGCAGGACTTTCTCAGTCTGCTTTCCTCTTTGGGAAATGTCAAAAAACAAATTTTGCTCCTTAGAGTAGCGTAATTTCTTTTATGTTTCAGTAAAAAAATATCACAATGCATTAATATAATGAAAATATAAGAATAGTCTTCTTATACTAATACTCTGGCAATAGTCTGAGCTGAATGTTACTGAACAGAGATTTCTAGATTGGAGAAAGAGACACAAGTCTGTTCTCCCTTCAGTAAGTATGTGTTGTGCCTATTAACTTTGGGGAATTTGTTTGCAGGTATTTAAAAAGAAATAAAAGTATGCATAGAAGATAGCAGTTGGAATGCTAGTTATTAGTTTGCATTCAGCCCTGCAGTAAAATGCAATGTTTATACAATAGTATTCATTTTCAAACTGCTACTGAAGAGTAAATCTAGCAACACTTTTGTAGGATTGACTGGTATTATCTTCACCCTTTACAACTGCAAAAACTAGCAAAGAGCTAATTTGTTCAAGACCACAAAGTAATCAGTGGTAATGCTGTGATTAAAATGAAGTCTGCAACTGCATGCCTGTGTCTACAGCTGGAAGAATATGTTTTTTAAATGACTGCTCCTCAGGGTGGCAGTACTTGTGTGCTTTCACAACTGATGGAGCCAAAGATAGAAAGGGCTATGCAATGTAGTGCTTCCGTACTGCTTACAACTGTAAGATGTAGCACTTGCAGTGGTTGTGTCTGTCAGATTTATGATTTTGGTTTTGTTTCTTTGGTCTTACCATTTTATTAGCTCTTGACGTATTTGATGTCTCATGCTTACTGCTTTTAACTGCATTTGGATCCCTCTGTCATTTGGTTATACATGCTACTTAATAGTAAAACTCATTATTTCTATTGAAATATACGACTTTGCATTGTCTACTACATTTGGGTCTATTTTTGTGCGAGAGTCAATCTGGTTCACTGTTCTCATGCTTTTTATTTTCTTGTGACAGAGTAGTTCCATCTTTGAACAACTTAAATCTGTTTTTATGGGAGTATTAAATATAAATTGGCTTCAATCCAGCATAGGTGTTGTGACTTCCATATCTTATTGTTTTACTTGCCTTATAAGTTTTTGTTTGTTTGTTTGTTTGTTTTTGGGTTTTTTTTAATTATTATTATTTTGTGTGTGGGCTGTGTCTTAATTCCCTGAGGACACTTCATGAAACATAAATGAAACTTAATTTTTATGAAGTCATCAGACTGATCTGTCATAGCCTATGTTAGTAAGCCTACATGCTCCTATTTCTCATTTTTATTTCTGTATTTGTTCATGGGTACCAATGAGATGATCTGAGAGGAGAACTATTTTCTTTAGGCCTTAATAACTTTATCCTTCATCAAAATGGCATGTGAACGAAAAAGCTTTCTGCTGGTTTTACTCGTCAACAGCTCTTGCCTTTATAACTTTCCGACCTAACAATCCCAGACTCATTTTTCCCTGACAAAAGCAATGGCTTTAAGTAAAGTTACTGTCTTGATCTTCAGAAGCAATTAGCTTAACCAGCTCAAAAACAGCAATGGATATATTAGTCTACTTAGAAAACAGGCTGCTAAAATCATCTATGGGCTCTTACTAGATTATTTTTTGTGTCTGATTTCTCTAAACTATGAGTCAACAACTTGACATATTTTCTAAATATGAACAAACCCAAGACAAAATATTTTCCCTACCTTATGCAGGAAAATGCATAAGTGAGCAATGTATGAACAAATACACTACCTCCACCATGGCAGTCAAATAGCTTATCTATTAGTTAAGTAAACATAGTCAAAGCTTGTTAGCACAGGAATAGTGCAGTAAACAACGTTGCTTGTTTCTGCATCTGATCACTGAATCATGAAAAGATATCACAAAATCAGACCAGTCTTGACAACAACAACAACAACAAAAAGCTATTTAGAATAGGTATACAGAAAAGGCTGCTTGAGACTCTTTTCTACATAGTAACAAGAGTTATTAGGTTGGGTTTCCCCCTCTCCCTTATTTGAAAGGTTAGTGACAGACCTTCTCCAGCCCCAAGACTTGAAAGACTTTCCTCTGTATCACCTTATGCAGAATACTACTTTGGTTCAATATGTTAACACATGTAATTAATACTACTAGAATTACATAAAATAGGAAAAGGGGACAGGGAGAGCAGTAGTTACTGCCAATTAGGTAGTGTTATCCAGCTGCAGTAACTCCTGAACGTTCAGCCCGCACTACTACTGTCATGTCACATTGGTACAGTGAGAGCTGTAAGATCAAGTAAAAATCAATACACTTTTTAAGCCAGTGGCCAAGAATGGAATGGGAAATGCAAAAAGGCCAACTGAATTGAGAAACATTAAATCTTCTCTGAAGAACAAGAAGCTTCTATGGTAGCTGCTTTCAAAATGTTTATTGATAAGTGACAGAGAAGAAACATGTATCTCTTAATTTAAATTGCTTTCCTTATTATGGTATTGTTACACCACCTATTATATCTATATGCATTAAGGATTATGGATTATGCTGATAAAAAATATTTTTTAAAAAAAGTGTCCTAAAGTTTGTATTAAAAATTAAAATGCTCAACAGCTGCAAGTCCCAGTTCAGTGCATGTCCAGCAAGTGAGGAGAACCTGGATGCTAACACAGGGGTTTTCACATGTGCATCTGCCTTTTCTGGAAGGATTAAGTTCTTTTAATTGCTGTCTCCTGGTATTTTCTGAAGCAAAGTGGGTAAGTGCATGCCAACAGGCCAAATCCAAACATGACATGTAGTTACAAATACTACTAGATGTGAAGAGAAGGTACAGCCTTCTCATAAGTGCATGCTGCACAGGAGGCTAGCAATGTCAGAGTGAGTTCAGAGCCTATTTCTTGCTATTGGCAAGACACTAATAGTTGGCAATGTTCATGTGATTTACAAAGTAGAATTAACTTTCTATCTCCTGAAATAAATCTAGATGGAGGGAGTCAAGATATTAATTAGTTTTTCCTAGTGATAAATCCTGATGTAGTGTCATTGGTCTGGCCCTACTACTCTTTCATATTTGCTGGCCTTTAGCTGATTGAACACTTCTTTGTCGTTTGGCCCAAGGAAATTGAAGCTGACCTCAATACCGAGGTTGTAGACAACTTTCGCAGGTGGGGATTGATATGATCATATGCAGCTACGCTGATTCCTGCTGAGCTACTGTGAATTCCTCAAATTACTCTGACAGAATTTAATGAAATTAACAAATAGTGAGTCCCACATCTTGGTAACTAGTACTGAAGGACAGCTTTGGCAGTAAGATTCTAACCAACAATGAAGCAATTTCTCTGCTACCAGAGCTGTAAACTAAGCAGCAATTCTTTTAAACTCCTCTCACTTCTCGTGTCACCTGTGTTCCCCATATTTTCAGCAAATCAGGGCTTTCTATGAATTATCATAATATTGAAGTGATATGGAAACTTCTCTGTCCTAGGGAGGCTTTGCTCTAGCATTTTCCTACTGGGGATCTGCTGTCTACTCCAGTGTCCTTCTTCATCTTAAGGAAACTTCTCTGTGCGACCACCCAGGAGCCTTTCTGGCAGCCACACTCGCACCACCTGAGGAGGGACTGAGGCCCCTTGGCAGCTACATCCCCCACACTCACACAGTCAGATCAGGCTTCCTCATCAGCCCACACCCAGCTTTCCCACAGCAGAGTCTCAGATATCCAGATCCTTAAAATAGTTTAATCATGGTGCAATAACTAAGTAACAGCTCGAGCTGGTGCCTCCAAGGAGGGACCCCAAACAAAGGACACCCTGGGCTTTTATACCCTCACAGTCTAAGCATGGGAAAGTCTGGGGTCTGTTGGCTTCCTCTGTGTCTCTGAGTGTCCTGTCCCCTGGCTGGGCCACAAGTTCCTGTGCCTTTTGTTGTGCAAAGGTTCAGCAGGTCATGGCCTCTTGCCTTGGGCTCCTTCCCCACAGAGCTCAACCTGCAGCTCCCACTGCAGCTGCACGCTGAGCTACCTGCATTATACATATTCCTCAATACTTCACCCAAATGGGGCACAAAGAATGAAGGAAAAGGTCACTGCCAACATTGGGCATGGCTCTACCTGCTCCGCCCAGCTCCCAAGTTTCAGTGATGCCATTGGTGATGAGGACAAACCTCTTCATTTTCTGCCTGTAAACACTTCATGCAACGCTAAGGCTTTGTTTTCTGTCATAGTAAATCTTTTTTTTTTGAACTTAGATGAGAGACAGATACAGCTCTGACTACCAGTTATGTGGTATATGTAAACTGGAAAGGACATCTTGATTTCCTGGTCTTATAGTATGCCTAAACTAGTTGATATATAAACTTAAATATGGAACATAATTATCAGTTTATTAATATGCAGTCATTTGTGACGTTTTATTTTATAGTCTCTTGCAATGCATAACTCAGTAAAGCATCCTGTTGTAGCACAGTGAAAATGTGCAATACCATATTCGTATACTTATTGTAGTCCACTATATTTTAAATATGTCAAGTTTTTTCTTTTTCTTTTTTTTTTTAAATATTTTACTTTTTTAATGTGCTTTGTGATGACAGAAACTAAAACCTGACAAAACTTTAACTACTAGAGTGCTACAGCTGAAAACATAATTTGTGGTAATTAATCAAAAATCTTTGTTAGTTCATCTTAATAATTATTTCAGGTATTATCAAATATCTAACTAGTTTTTTTTTTAAGATAAGAGAGTGATATATTTTACTTGAGAATGCTTTGTCAGTAGGCGGAACTACGGTGCCTCTTTTGTTATTTAAAGAAGTTTGCATCTTACATTCACATCAAGAAAGTGAGTAAGACATTTCATATTTTATGTAGTTTGCTTGAAAACGTTCAACACTCAGTCATCAATTCCTTTCCACAAATTGAACTCAAAACCTGTGATTGAATGACACTCGAAACCATGCTACTTAGTGAAGATGGATGTTATTTGAAAATTAATAAATCCAGATGCTAAAGAGAAGAGAGTTTGACGTAAAAATTGAAAGAATGGGAAGTGTGTGAAGATTTTAAATTGCAGTTATTATAGTAATGAAGTGACTTTGTAAAGCAAACAGAATTTCAAGTACAGTAAATTTGCTAGTCACATCAAGGTAAATGATAAGAAAACAAAAATGGAATAATACCAACAGTGTTATAATTTGAAAGTAAATCTTGCAGCTCAGTTCCTGTATGCTGTAGTGGTTGCTTTTTGTTATTAAGGGTTCCTATATAAAGCTGTTTATAATGCATTTATTTTCATGTAATTTGCTCATCCTGACAGACTTTCTCATGGCGTGTTTGAACATCATGAAAAAGCAATGATGATTTGTTTAAAAAGTCATATTTTTCCTGTAATTATTGGTAAAAGTCTGTAATTGGAAAGTTTTGAAGAACTTACTTTTTTTCTTTATATGCAAAATCAGTAAGTTTGAATGTATTTCTTAAATCAGATGTATTCATGCAGTTTATCACCTCATCTTATAGTCTTCTGGTAAACAGCTTTTTCCAAAAATGAGTTGTTGAGTAAATCATTGCCTTAACTGCAATGATTTGAGGTCATGTATGCTTGCAACAAGTTGATTTCAATCATTCCTTAACTTGCCTGCTTAGCTACATTTTTAGTAGTTGATTTTTCATAAAACAGTGACATCACATTGACATTGCACAAAATCAGAACTTACTGCATTCAAATCTGTTGCATAACAAAGAGTTTCTGCTTTGGTCTTGGTACAGGGAAACAAAGGATTTTTATTTCTTAAGAGCAATTTCCACAAAGTGATTTTGCTGTCTAACGTTAAGTTGTTATGTAAGCACAACAATTGGAGAGAGCTTTTGATTTTCTTGCTGCAGGAAAATCAATGGATGCAATTTAAAAAGGGGTGAAGTTTAAGTATCAGCTTCCACATGAGATTTCTTTGAATTTTTGTTTCGCTACATTTTCTACCTTCTCAAAAATATGTTCAGTGCTTAAAAAGTGAATGGGCAGTAACTGTAAAAAATACAGATGCCATTGTTGTGAGGGGAAACTAAGAACTTCTTAGATTTTTCTCTGATGTGATGGAAATTTATAGCAATATCTCCTAAATAATGCAAATTTTCAAAGAGCAGATGTTGTGTTCTTAATATTCTAGAGGATAATCTTTGATATAATCAGAAATTAAGGTTTTTAGAAGTATTTTGGAGATATGAGCTTAGTTAATGAGAGATGTCTTCTGTTTTCAGAAAAATGGGTTTCAAAAGACAGTTGCATCTACATTATGTTCTACACTTCAATGCAATCATGAGAAAATTTGAAGCATATTTAATATTTGAGTGGAAAAATGCATATAGGTAGAGAGATAACTGTGTTAGGTTATTGGAAAAGTGAATAGAGGTCGTTATCTGAACTTGGTAAGCTGCCAATAGTGTGTATGAACACTGAGTTTGTGTTTAGTTTATTTTAAAAGTTGAAGATAAAAGTTTATGCTACTTCAGGTAGGTGAATGCACTTAAAAAAGCCCTTAAAAATATTCATATGATTACTAAGATAGTGCTGTATCTGGCAATTTGTAGTCTGTGAGAAGAATAGTGAGTTATTAATTTTTTAAAAAAAATTACTATTCATGTGTCATGAATATAGTTATGTAAGTATGGGCACAGTTATACTGAAGTTCTTAAGTTGATTATTTTTTAAAGGCTGAAATTTCACCTATAGGAAAGGCAAATACTATTTCCATATTTTTTGTCTTTTATTTATTACAAACCTTGTCTTAAATAGATCTATAAAAATCCCAGGTTTTTCTTACGCATTCATAAATTTTTTACTTGGGCTTCTATCAGGACAATTGGCAGTTCTTTGGACACTGTAAACTCTAGAACTACTTGAAGAAAACAGTGGAAGATACAAAGGGTTATTGAAGGTTAAGTATCCTCTTCAATAGCTGTAAGCATCAAAGGCAATTTTACAATAGCTGTAAACCCTTCAAGATACCTTCTGACTGCTGTAAAAAATCTGGATAACGAATATCCAACATGAATTACAGGTACTTCTTTGGAACTGTTGGTCTGCAATATGTTTGCAGTGTGAGTTCTGTCAGTGTCCTCTGTAGAAGCCTCTTTGGTCATTTTAAAATCTACTCTTAACTTTCTACTGCCTTCTCTTTAATACCACTGTGTTACCAACAGATGGAATATGTGGCAAGTGTGCAGTCTGTGGCACACAGATTTGAAAACAGGAGCACCTTAGGACAGTGGATCTAAGTGTAGCATTAAATGGTCTGTTGGTTGCATTTAGACAACTGTCTTCCCATATTGATTATGACATATGTTAAATGTTCTTTGCTTAATCTCACATACCACCATGAGCTATATGCTTTGTCAAGGACTTAGAGAATCTGGAAGTACGCCTCACCTTCTATTGAGAGTTGTATTTGATCTGCTTTGAGGGGACAAGAGTACCCCAGCTCCTGTTGACATCAACTGAAACTGAAAACCAATACTCAGGTTTAATATAACATATTTTACAAATTTTAAATGACCATTAGATCTACTTTCAGGGTGGAGTAGTCAAGGGGGAAGAAATGCCTTATAAGACAAATCTTCAAGCTCAATAAAAATATTGGTATCTGAAAAAAATTCATTTATGAAGGCAAAACCCGTTGCCTCAATTTAAGATTATTCCATGAAATGTACAGAAGATAAACTCTGATCTCCTACCAGGAAATTCTAATGATAGAAATCTTTACATAGTTCATGCATGTATAGCTTCTGTTTAATTACTTTGATTTTTTTCCCTTAAGATGGATTTTCTAACCACCTTTTCACTGATGTTTTGTTACATTCCAGATAATAGGAATTCAACTGCAAAGTTTTTGCCCTTCCATTCTTCAATGTTTCTTCATTGTTTTGCTGAAATCAGGACACTTGGTTTTCCTCCTTTTCAGAGTTTGCTTTTTACTAAGAAGCCTCTGGCTCTGCCAGTCAGTAACTGAGTGTCTTGCGACATTGCTGTGCATCTTGGGACAGTGGGACAGCTACAACCAGGCCAGGAAGAGTCTGAGGCTGTGGCCATTTGCCAGGTTTTGAATTCACTATTAAGACTGTGAGCTATGTCCAGCAGTGAACTTGAGTGAGCCAATGCAAAAGATTGCCAAATGCCTTTATGTATATATTTTTTATTTTTTGCAGTTTCATTTCTCTTTTGTATGTAGACTTCTGTTAAGAAAAATGGTTCAGATTTTAGCACGAGCTTTAGCCCAGCACAGCTCATGTTTTTTCTTCTGAAGATTGTTGTGAGGATGGAAAAGGTTCTTAAAATGCTTTGCAACTGAAAGTTGTGCTGTTGAAAAGTTAAGTAAGATTTTCCTTTTAAACCCAGAATGTTCTAGATTAGTTTTCTTTGTCAGAGGTCTGCAGAAAGATTTACCAGTAGTGGTTATCATGAGACAGAACAGAAGCACTCAGCTCTTTGAGCCGCTGTAAACTGCTTAGGACTGGAGAATGACAGGATCTTGCTGGCATCATTGACTCTCGTAGCATATCTATTTCATGGTAATTAATACAACACTTTCCATTTAGTTTCCTGTCAGTGCAGTTCTATTGCCTGAGGCTTCATTTGCCTTGCTACTCAGTGTTGCAACTGTAGCCCAGCCCTCAGCTTTCTTCCTGGACTTTTTCTGATCACTGTGAGTTTGTGGGACAGGAATAGAATTGCAAAAACCTCAGTATTCCTGAGGTGGTGAAAAGGGTAAATTTTCACTTGAGGAGGAAACTCATTGCCTAATTTATCTTCCTTATTTCCCCTATTCTTATTTTGCTTGTAACTAGCATTCAGCTGGAAAGCAAAGGGACTTCTCAGTTTCTTTGTGCTTTGCCTTTCCTAGAACCCTTTTTAATCTTGCTAGTTCTTTTCAGTATATTTCTGTTTTCCTATAATTCCTGTTCCTACTTGTTTCTGTGTTCTTTGCCTAGATTCTGAATTTTGGTCTTCCAAAATCACAGAAACACAGAATATGCCGAGATGGAAGGGACCCACAAGGATCATCGAGTCTAACCCCCAGCCCTGCACAGGACCACACCCAAGAGTCACACCATGTGCCTGAGAGTATCATCCAAATGCTTCTTGAACTCTGTCAGGCTTGGTGCTGTGACCATGTACCTTGTTCCAGTGCTCAACCACCCTCTGGGTGAAGAACCTTTTTCTAATATCCAACCTAAACCTCCCCTGACACAACTTCAGGCCATTCCCTCAGGTCCTGTCACTGGTCACTACAGAGAAGAGAT
The DNA here is from genome assembly GCA_035041135.1 of Platyrinchus mystaceus. NCBI lineage: Eukaryota > Metazoa > Chordata > Aves > Passeriformes > Tyrannidae > Platyrinchus > Platyrinchus mystaceus. Next base: position 79,960,629 of record JAWWLV010000088.1, read on the forward strand.
CAACATCTGCCCCTCCTCTCCCCCTCACAAGGAAGCAGTAGGCTGCAATGAGATCTCCCCTCAGTTTCCTCTTCTCTAGGCTGAACAGACCAAGTGTCCTCAGTCGCTCTACAAATGGCTTCCCCTTAAGGCCCTTCACCATCTTTGTTGCCATCCTTTAGATGCTCTCTGATAGCTTAATATCTTTCTTATACTGTGGTGCCCAAAACTGCACATGATATTCCAGGTGAGGCCTCAGCAGTGCAGAGCAGAGCAGGAAAATCCCCTCCCTTGACCAGCTGTCAGTGCTTTGCCTGATGCTCCCCAGGACACGGTTGGCCCTTGTGGCTGCCAGGGCACTGCTGACTCATGTTCAACTTGCCATTGACCAGGATCCCCAGGTCCCTTTCCACAGCACTGTTTTCCAGCATCTCATTCCCCAGTCTGCACGAACATCCAGGGTTGCCCCCTCCCAGCTGCAGAATCCAGCACTTTTCCTTGTTGTACTTCATATGGTTGGTGATTGCCCAGCCCTCTGATTTGTCTAGGTCTCTCAACGGGGCCTCCCAGCCTTTGAGAGATTCAACAGCTCCTGTCAGTTTTGTATCGCCTGCAAACCTGCTTAGTATCCCTTCCAGTCCTGTCTCCAAGTAATTTATGAAGATGTTGAAGAGCACAGGGCCTAAGATGGGCCATTATAGAACCCCACTAGTGACAGGTCTGATGTTACCCCATTCACTGCAATGCCTTGGTTTCTCCAAAGTATTGATATTTTCTCTAAAAATCTCTCTTGAATATTTTCCAACCTTCAGCTTTCTCTTACACCTACTGTGTCTCAGTGGAGACCATTAAATGGTTCCCCCAGGTGTTTGTAGAGCTCATTTCTTCATCAACTTTTTTTGCTTCAAGGAAGATTATTACATTAGTAGAAATTTGATTCCTAAGTTCCTGTGTATTTCAAAAATCATGACTGTGACACCCACACTTGCAAGCCAAATCAGGAGTTGCCATCGTGTGATACCACAAACTAATTTCTGAGGAGCATAACATGTTGGCATTGCCGGTATAAACTACAATGTTAGATGATGAGAATGTCTTTTATAAATAGGAAATGTCTAAATTCCACAAAAGATTATGCTTGGTTTGAGGTTCATCACATGTGGTTTCAGCCTGGTGTCATGTCTCTCAAAATCTCACAAAAATTTAACTTTCTTTTATCTAAATAGTTGCATGAATGTGGATTCATGGGAAGAGGTAGAAAAGATGTGCCTCAATTTTTTATGCATAGGGAATTAAAACCCAGATTTGTTTGAAAAGGTTAAAAGGTTTATGATTTAAGTAAGAAAATATCAGTTGATTGTATCATCACATTGTATTCTGTGAAGACAAGGTCTTTTGATAATGCCTAATAGCTCTTATGCAGTAATATATTGTTGGCATAATACAAAAGACTCATGCATAGCTTTCCAACTAGATTAATACATAGAATCTTAGCATATTTTTGCATTTAAAAAAATTATATACCTATTATCTGAACAACGCACTACCTTCCAGATTTCCCCTACTTCCGTTTCTCAAGATACAGCTCTAACTAGGTCATATAAATTTATCAAGCCAATTGTGTGCTGAATAATCGCTCTGCCTATTTGAATAAGATGCTTCTTTGAACTATCTTTCTGTTCTATGTCTCTATATTGAATTGAACTTAATGTGTAGAGGGTCAAGCCAAACAAGGCATATACTTAATTACATTTGCCACAGCAGTCTTGATGAAGAACATAACCTCTGTGCTGTGCATCATATTGTGCCAGCTGACAGATCAGAAGAATAAATATCAAACCACTATGCAGGTATCAGAATATAAGTCAGTAGCTGTGATGAATGTGTTTTCTGGCATGTGCTGGTTATTTTAAGTTGTAATAGTAGATTTGATTGGCTTGTAGTTCACAACTGTAGTTAACTTCATAAAAAGAAAGTTGTTGTACAAGACAGTCTGAAAGTACTGAAGTCTGAAGAAATTGTAATTTCTAAAAAACCCCCATGAGCTTTTTCCAAATCAGTTAAACCCCATGGGCAGATAATGAACTTTTGATACTGTCCCTGTGGAGAGATTAATGAATGTGATGATAATGTACACTATTTCACATTAAAGTCCTTAGAAACCTCTGTTGCTCCAGCCACTGAAATTCACCAACAGCCTTGAGATGGGTAAAATGCTTTCTGTAATAAGTACAGCAAAATAAGCAGAGCTTATGTTTTTAAAAACTAAAAGCTTCTTTATTTCAGTAATATTTTTCCAACCTGGGGACCCCTGGTGGTCTAGTGGTTAAGATGCGGCGCTCTCACCGCCGCAACGCGGGTTCGATCCCCGATCCTGCTTCAGGGACACTCCCCCGGGCAGATGGAGCTTGTCAGCCCCTAAGGCCATCCATCTAAGAGAAGGTCACTCTAAACAAACCTACGTCCTGAGGACCTC
>JAWWLV010000088.1:79971344-79990825 GCA_035041135.1 Platyrinchus mystaceus
CTGAGCCCACCCTTTAATCCTAAGGCTCATCTGCCGGGCCAAGCAGGCTTGGACAATGGCAGTGAGGTCCTCAGGACTTGTAGAGAAAAATGACACCAATATTTCTGTTGCTCTGAATTCTTTATCAGTGAGCAGAAACATAGAAAACCCCAAACCGAGTAATTTTTAACTATCAGTTTTATATGCGTAAATACTTGCTTACTCACTTGCATAAGAATCTTCTTGTATGAAAAAGCAAACTAGCAGAGCCCAGATATGGATGAAAGATCAAGCTTTTGCACACCTCACAGGGGAGCAGCCACAACAGGTGAGCAGAAGCAGCAGGTCCATGATGGGCCTGAATGGGTAAGGAATTCTTGCTCTGAATGTCTGACGGAAGAGACACCTGGCAGCCTGGGTATCTGGGCTGACTGTGGAGGATTCCACCACAGTTATGTTCTGATGTGTCCTCTGCTGGCTTCCCTATTTGAACCTGCTGCTTCTGCTGAGCTGCCACCTGGCCCACTCCTGTTGTGGCTTTCTTTGATGCCATGATGAGAATTTCTTCATCCTTGTGTAAGGCTCAAATTTTTGATAAGATCTTATTTAAGCCGAAGAGTGTTTCTGAAAGTGTAAGAGTTGCCATCATTTCCAATTATCTTTTCACTAGCACTTTCATCTGCAAGATCTTCTGAGTTTGTTTTTTGCCAAGAGGATTCTCATTTTCCCACTATTCTGCAGTCTTTAATATTGCTTCTAAGTCTACAAAGCTAATAGAAGATTTATCACAGAGCAGGACATGGTTGATTTTAATTCCAGTCCCAGTTGTTCTGTCCTGAATTTATGGTTTTCTCACCAGGAAAATTACTTGCATTAGTGGTTTAGTACTGGTTTAGTGTAGCAGTGTAACAGATTTCCTCCTTCTACCTCTCCCCCCACCCCATTTTGTTTTCCTTCCTTGATTTCTTTTATCTGCTCTTGTTTAGCTGGCTACACTTCTACTTTTAGTATCAAGAAGGGCTATTTTGAAACGAGAATCCATAACATGCTGAAACAGTTGCTTGCAGTTTGTAATTTAAGCAGAATTTATTCCATTTCTCTATGTCAACTATGAATGGATCTATCATACATGTGTATTTGAATGTAACTTGATCAGAAGAGTAATACTGTTTGCATTCCTCTTAGGTTTTCAAAAGAGATCACAGCAGTAGTAAAATTGCAGTTTCAAAAGTTAAATGGAATAGTTATTAATCCATTTTGTATATTTTAATATAGAGAGAAATTAAACATCCTCAGCTACAGATTTGCTTTCATTTTCATTAGCTGTTTTATGAGATCTCTTGTTAACCAAATGTAATTTTTTTCTGTCCTATTTGAAATAGTTCCTTGCAAGTCTTCTGTGTTTGTGTCAGAGATTATTTCTTATGACTCTAATTTACAGTTTTTAAAAATTATTAGTCTGCAACAGATGCTACATTGTTGCTTCTTCAGGTAGCATGATAAATTGAATTTTGTGCAGAAATTGTCATATATCTATTTTTAAAATTCAAGCTGTTTCAGAGACATATGTAAAGTTCAGTTTGTTCTGACTAGTCTTTTGATCAAACTTAAGCATTCTCCCTCTGCTCTCAATTTGTACACTTGTCTATTAGCAGGACAGATTAAAAAATTGAAATGTCCATAGCATAATGTGAAATCCTTTGTTATTTTCATTCTTGTCATTAATATATTGTGCTTTCATTACTTCCTGAACAAACTCTTACTTTTCCAGAAGTATTTACACTACCCGTATAATGACATGAGGACAGTTCTGTTAAAAAATCATGATCTTTCTGATTTTGATTTCACCAGAGGAGTGAATTTTACTGGCCACTCCAATGTCAGACTTCTGGTGTATTTTGTCCTTATTTTATCTATCAAGGAGTATTGGAATGGTACAGAATTTAGCAGCAGAGTTCTTAGTCTCAGAACAATTTGTGTATGTGCACACAGTGATTAATTCTTAAGAGGAGAAATGGAAGAACATATTGAAACTATAATCACTTAAGCATCAGTAGCAATTGTGTTTTGGGGGAACAAAAGATGTCATACTTTATTCAAATTATGTTGAGAACTAATTTTTATAACAATTGATTGAGAATTCTGTCCTAGAACACACTGCAGAAGTAAATCTTACACTTCATATGCCCATGAGTTAGGCTGAGTTAGGGGGAGGAGTTGCTCCAGGCACTGGAGCAGAGATTCCCCTGCAGACCCTGGTGCAGACTGTGGTGAGGCAGACTGTCCCTGTGCAGTCCATGGAGGTCTGTTGGGGAGCATAGATCCATCTGCAGCATATGGAGGACCCCATGGCAGCAGGTGGATGCCTGAAGGAGGCTGTGACCCTGTGGGAAGCCCACACTGAAACAGGCTCCTGGCAGGGCCTGTGGAAGCAACGGAGAGAGGAGCCTATGATGGAGAAGGTTTACTGGCAGGACTTGTGACCCTGTGCAGGACCCATTCTGGAGCAACCTGTTCCTGAAGAACTGCACTTCAAAGGGACCCATGCTGGAGCAGTCGCTGAAGAACTACAGCCTGTGAGAGGGACCCACACTGGAAAAGTTCATGGAGGACTGGCTCCCATGGGAGCTGGAGAAGAGTACAAGGAGTCCTCCCACTAAGGAGGAAGGGGTGTCAGAGACAATGAGTGATGAACTGATCAAAGCCCCCATTCCCCATCCCCCTATGCCAATCGGTGGGAGAACCTAGAGAATTTGAGAGTGAAGTTGAGCCTGGGAAGAAGAAAGGAGTGGGGGGAAGAAAGGTGTTTTTAGGATTTGGGGTTCACACTTATTATCCTACTCTGATTTGATTGGTGATAAATGAAACCAATTTTCCCAAGCTGAGTCTGTTTTGCCCATGGTGGCAACTGGTGAGTGATTTTCCCTACCCTTCTCTCAGCCCATGAGCCTTTCATTATATTTTCTCTCTGTCCAGCTGAGGAGGAGAGTGACAGAGCCACGTTGGTGGGTATGTGGCATCCAGGCAGGGTCAATCTACCTCAAATAGGGAGGCACTTACCATTCTCAAGCTGGCAATTGTATTTCTCTATACGGTTCTAACAAGAAATTACCTTGAATTTATTCTGAGTGTTCCTGTGCAATTATATATTCTTTATTTCTGAATTATAATAGTAAACACCAGTAAATTTAAAAGTGAAATGAAGCACATACTGTTGAAAACAGAGTACTAGTATATTTTAACAAAAGATCACGGTACAGAAATACAGCATTGTGACTAAAATGTAAATCTACCAATTCTAGTTTTATTTCAAATGTATGTTTACTTCACATCTCAGTTGCTTAACTTTCTGATTGACTGACTGAAAGGAATGATGTATACAGCATACTGAGTGCACTATGTTTTAGAAAAGTTATATTAGTTCTGTTACTTGACTGAAGTTTAATTAAAATACTAGAAACTAGTATTTTAGAAATTGCAAAATAAAGTACTTAAAGATATCCTCAAACGGAAAGCTGCATAATACAGATATTGAATCAAAGATGGTCTAGAAAAATTTTAACGGTATACTTTGTACATAACACAATATTAAATGGTGAACATTTTCAGGGAAAGTCAAGTCATTTCTTCATTGAGTTTTCTTTTTATTTTAAATTCTGTAAACTGTGCACCAGTTGCCCTTTTCATTGATTTATTGGACTACATTGTCACTATCATTAACAAAGGACTTTGTTTTCTACACAGGCATTAGAAAGTTCAGTTTGTGTATAAAAATTTAACTCTCTTGTCCTTTGTCCTTTTAAATTTCTCTTTCCCCAGTTATTCTTTCCCCACAGCTTTTAGGTGCCATATTGATTTTTAATGTACATACTGTCTTCACAAACTCAATGACATAGGGTGGAATTTGATAGGGTGGAACTCCACATTCCTTCCCCTTTCCCCTTTTCTGTTTGTAAGGCCACATGAGACTTAGCCATACCTTACTACTGAAAAGTCCTATCTGCAGCAATCCTTATATGAACGTTTTTGAAGACGATGGACAGCTGCCTTTCAGCATACACTGGAAAAAACTGTCTTAAATCAGTTTTCAGGGCACTGCTTCTACAGCATTTCTCACCAGGTATCTTAGTTTTGCCATTTTAAGTGGTTTGAGATAATTTTTTTTTCCCCTTGTCTTCGATGTTTTGCAGTTTCTTTTCCCATCTTTTTCTGCCAGAAGCAGTGGGTCCACTGAACAGCACTGCCTTGTGGATGAAAGCAGATCTATGTGAAAAGTCCTTTAAGAAGTATTGCTTCTGCTTATGTTTTTGTGTCCTGCCATAAGCCTGACAGCTGCTCCTGAGAAGACCAAAATTTGACATTTCCTGAATAGCTGGTTAAAGTGGGTAGCTTGTCAGTGTTTTGAATTTTATTAAGTGTATGAGATGTTAATTGTAAATAGGACCTTAAATTTTTCTCTCCACTTTTGGAGCCTGTCTAGTTTATTTTTTTTTATTTTTTATTGAAGTGCCTTCTGCTGCCTTGCTTGCTCACTTTCAGATGCAGAAGCATCCAATTAAGTCTGCTACAGAGGTATGCTGAACTCATCCCTCTTCCTTCCTCCCCCATGCTGTGCTCTTATCTGGAGCACAAGCAAAAAGAGCAGAAAGACCTGAGCAGTCTGGGGAGCCCACATAGCTGGCAAGAAGCAAACAGAATTTCTCTCTTTTCTTTTATGTTTAGTGTAGGCAGGGAATTGAAGGCCTGCCACAACCTGGGAGAACACAGTGAAGGGTACTTAGAGAAGAACTGAGGCTGAGGTTCAGTCGGAACTGATGGGTTAAATTCAGGGATCAAAACTCTCAGAGAAGTTTTGGGTAGGCACCAGGCAGGTATACAAATTGGAGTTTAAAAAGGGCTTATATCACAAAACATTTATATCATTTATATATGGAAAAAAGTAGTCCCGGTTTGGAGGCTGGGCAGTAATATAAAGCAGTCAGCAGGGAGCTGATAGTATTTTGACATTATTGACAGTACTGAAGTGGTGTCAGCTAAATACTGTTCTGTCTGCTTGACCTCTGCAGTACCTCTCTGTTTAGTCGTCTGACTCTGTCTCCACCCTTGGGATTGATTTTCTCTAGAGATACCATTGCCACAGGCTGAGTTGCAATAGCAGGATGCCTCAGTGTTTCTCTCAAGTATTCTGCTTGTTTCTCCTGCTTCAGTACATGGAAACATTCATAGACATCAGGGAAGTTGTTATCCAAGAGTAATTTGATGCTCTGTGTTTAGCCTTCTACATTATGTATGGGGAGAGCTCTGAGAAGAGACAAAGAGATTTAAAAAATAATAATAAAAAAGGAATTAATAACAAGATTTGGAGATTCCATTAGTTGACGGATACTTATGTGTCTTGAGTAGAAATGTGCTTTAAGACTGCAGAAAGTGGTGCCCAAAAAAATTTTCTTGATTGCCTCTCAGGCATTTAGTGTTCTTTACTCTGCAAGAGGTTAATAGACTGAAAGATTTTTTCTGAGCTTCCTCAGAGTTAAGAACTCCTTTGGGCCTTTGGATTTGGGAAGATGCATACCATAATTATTTTTAAATGCATCTGGGGCTTTATTTTTTTGCAAACATGTTTTTCTTTGGATCTTTACTCTTTTGTAAGGGCAAAGGGGATACAAATTTACAAAAACCCAATATTTTTTTCCCCTAAGAGGGATATACATGTAATAACATTTCTGTTCATAGAGAACATTGCTCGTGTGTATGCTGCTCTGAGGCACAGCAATGCACTGACTCATTGATGAAAATCTTTGAGTTTTTAAATGTGTTTCTTGTATTAATCTGATATAGATTTCCTCCTTTAACAATTTTGAATTATATTAATTTTTAATCATTTGGGTACTACAGATGAATTTAAAATAGGGTCTAGCATAAGGAGTTTTTTTGTAGTTAAATTTGTAGAGAAAATCTTCATATGAATTATGCTTGGGAAAATATGTAACTCACTATTTTGCTAGATGTAATTCTCGTGAAACACCATAAAATATAGTAAATTTTATGATTTAAATTTTAATCTTGTTTCTTTCCATTTATATTCAAGCCTCACCCTAAGATACTTCATAATAATTTAATTGCACCTACAAAAAGTGTATTTTGCCAAGTATAATAATTCCTGTGCTTTTGTTTTAACACAGTACCTTTTTTATATAATTAGAGTCCTCTTAAATTGCATTTTCACCATATTTTGTTTAAGAAGAAATCCTACTCTCCTCGATAGTACAGACTAGTCTTCCTGCGTTTTTCTGTGCTGTGAATTCTTACATCAGTAAGAATTTGAGAATAATATCAGAAGCTTAGGCCTGGCTTAACTGAGTCAGTTTCTGAGGAGAAAGAAGTCTGCTTCTGGTGTTGGTCATGTTGGTCTGAAAAAGATCTCTTTCAGCCCGATCAGGCATGAAATTAAAGGAAAGATATGCTGAACTAAATGAAAATACTATCAAGCCATAGGTTTCCTGTCTAGTCTTTATTTTTCCAGGTAAATCTGAGGCTTTTGTCATAAGACAGTATAATTATTCTTATTTTATGAATGGATTGATTGTGGTGAAAGATGAAAGGTGTGGTAAAAAAACCCACTAAAATTATTTAGATGAAATGAAAAGTAGACAGTTTGGTTGTCTAAGGCAGACAAAATTATTTGCTAAAATTTAAATAATATATTTTTAGAGATTGCTGTTGTCCTGTGCGGATTTTCATCAGTTAAGATAGGAGATATAATTGTTGGGGTTTTTTTGGCTGTGCTTTGTTGAGCCAACAACATCCCTGTACAGGGTTTGATGGCACTACATCTGAGGATTTCAAGTGGTATCATCCAGCCACAGTGCTTACTCTTTCATCGGTCTTTGTACTTCTTGTTGCTGTTCAATATTTTCCCTATTTCAGGACCTAAAGCAAACACAGTTACTCTTCTTTAAGCTCTAAATCAGAGAGGTGTTTTTTGTGATGACCTTGTCCATCTTCCTTATTGATGCTTACAAGAAAGTAATTGATTAAACATATTTGGTAACTCTAAACAGTAATATTACTGTAGCTACTGATTGTATTGAACACAGCCGTCAGTACTGAAGCCTAATTTAGATATGTTCATTATAGCAAGCAATAACCTTTGAAAGATTTACAGGATTCTGCAGCAGATGGTAATGAACAATGTTATGCATTAACTTGCTTCTATTTTCAAGAAAACAATTCTTGATGTTATGCACTGAAACAAGGATTTATTGTCAATAAATTTATAAGTCAAGATGTTATCAAAGAAAGTTATCAGAGAGAAAGTTGCCCTTTAGGAGGTGCTTATAATTTTTCTTAATAGCAGCTTCCCATCTATGATGCAGCTGTAGTAACAAGAAGTGGTGTTTATGAAATAAACATAGTAAAATAACAATAGAACAGAGATTTGCTGGATTAAGCAAGAGAAAGCCGCCTTCCTGTATGCAAGACAACAGAGATATCACTCACTGGAAAAGCTGCAGACTTAGAGGTGTATCCTGGAGGATGCTGTGGTTTCTCTCAAAGGTGCTGCCAAGTTCCTTTTTGTCCTATTAATACTCCTTAGTTTGATCTTTGACTATGCTGTAAGCATAGCCAACAAAAGTCTTAAGCTTAGTGTAGACATTTCTCTGTGCAATAGGAAATCCTTGGTTGACATGCTGACTCTCTAGTAACTCTACTGGCCTTTCCTCTAGATATCATCCGGATTATGGGTATGGAGCAGGAACATTGATGTATGAACTTCGTGCTGGCCATTTAGTTGATGAAAAATGACACTTCATCAAAGTAGTTTGCTCACAGTCACAAAGTCCATTTTAAGATTTAATTTAAAACGTTGGCTCCATACAGTTTCTTGCATGCACATTGCTGTATGTGTACCATGAGGTATGTCTTCTAAGTAATAAATGTGGAACAGGAAACCCTCCCTTTATGCTTCTCTCCGTGTGCGTTTTTCTCTTCATCAGAGGTGATCTCAGTGATTTCTTTCACGGCTTTTATTGGCTGGCACAGAGCAAATCTGAGTTGTACTTCCTGGCTTGTTATGATCAGCTCAAAATCTGTTACTCTATGTCAAACCTGTTTTCTTTTTCCATATGCAAAACTTTATCAACAGTGAATTTAATTCACCATGGAACTCTCCAATCTCAAAAAACAGCTGTGTGAAGACAAAAGCAATGCTGAACTGCATGCCCTTTATTGGGCTTGTTTGGTGGGCATTTCTTTCTTATGCAATTTTACAAGTTGTTTTTTAGAATCGTCCTTCCTCCTCAAAGCTCAAATGCAATTTTTTTAAGAGACCTTCTGCCCCATCTCTCTTGAGGCTCACTCTCCAATTTTCTAACCTCAGTGTTAAATAATTAGTTTTGGAAGGCTGAGCAGAAAATAAAACTAAATTAAAGATGCATTTGAATGGTAGCTTTGCGCAGTTCCTCTTCTGCAATTAGAAAATTGTCTCAAGTGCTGGTCTACCAGAGGTAATTATGAGCAAAAGGTTGAGTTCTCTTTTTTAATGAGTTCTGCCTGATGCCGAGAAGAAAATCTAGTCTGGTGCAGAGTATATTCAATAGCGCTAATTAAACCATTCCTCCCACTTATTGTAAGTCAAATTAGTTTGATCCAATTGAGAAACTAATGCTTTACTAAGGCAGCTCTTTAAGACTTAACAAAGTAGTTTAATGTCACTTTAAATAAGAGGGCTTTTCATGAGGCAAGTACCAATCTCCATTGATTGAAATGTTGCTTTTCTTTTTCTTTTTTTCCCTCCTTAATATTATAAGTGACACACTTGAGTAGCCTCTGCTACTCAAATATGGTGATACCAATTACATTTACAGCTGTGTGGCAGCTTTTCACAATTTTTGAATGGATTTACTGTTTTTTTTTTATTTTATTAGAAGGGAAATGAAAAAAAATCAAGCATTTTGGGGGTTTGTTCCTAGCTCAGAGGCATAACTTGTCTTTCTCTACTTACAAGAAAGAAATAAAAACTTTATTATCAGAACTTCAGGAGACGGCTTATTGATGGCATCACCCTGAAAGCTCTTTAGAGGGCTAAGGACCAGAAGTTTAAATGCATAACAGGGTTATATTTGTTTTTTTTCAAGGCAGTTAAACCAAGTCATATACTGCTTACTGGTTTGATGGGATTATACAGCATGAAGGTTTTTTTCTGTTATGGTTATGGGAATATTGTCAGGAAGTGGATTGTTCATATCAGTATCATGGGCAAAATTTTTCTTTATTGTACTCAGACCTGTCCATGCATATTGGATTTATGTAGGGGTACTGCAATACTTTTTAAGGTACACCATCTTGTTCTGGAAAAATGGTAGACCATTTTGTTCTCTGCTTTGGGAGAACATGCAATGCTTTTTTTTGCTGATGTTGTATGATCCCATATAGACATGGTTAAAACTAGTTCACCTCTGCCTAACATCATTGGAGTGGTAGGGGGGGAGTTTTGCATCTGTGTGTTCATTTGTGGGGCTGGCCCCCTGGGCTTGCTCCATATTTGGGTAAATTTTGGACCTGAGGAAGTGCCACTGGGGATCTCTGTCAGTCCTGTTGGGGCTTGCACATTAGCTCAACTTCTGTTTCACAAGAGCAGGGTGTGTGCTGTTCTATGTATGTCCTGTGAGCTCCAACCAACCTGGACTACAGGGCTGGTCAGCAGCTGAGAGAAATTTTTGTAGATCCCTGTGGCTTCTGAGAGCAGGACTTTTGGCATGTCTGTGTTATAGCAGCTGCAGCTGGGGTGAACAAGTTGAGCTAGAAGAGTTAGAAGCTTCTTAGCTCAGGTACTGTCAACATTACTGCTGCAGCAGAAAAGCTACAGTGGAAACTGGTCTGAGGTTGGCTGTTTCTTGCTATGGCTGCACTGTGAGCAGTATAGAGGCTCTGCATATTTAATTTATCAAGAATGTTTTCATGGGCTGTGGTTTCAATAGTGAATGCCAGACATACTCATTGTTCCTTGAAGGAACAGTAAAGTGTCATAGTGAATGTATGCTGAAGAACAAAGAGCATTGGAGAACTAATTCTAGAATAAGGACAAAGTAGTTGCATTGGTGCTACCTGATACAAACTGTGGTTTTGTCCATCCTGGTTCTGGAGCACAGGAAAGTGTAGTGCTGATTCTTATTCCTGGCAGCTTTCTTGAAGACTAGAGGGTAGTGCCCATGGTAGAAAATAAAATGGACCATAGTGTATTTATGCATTCACAACACACCATCCCTGACCTGTCTTATCCTGCAAACTGTACTTAATCTCCCACTGCCTGGGAGAATAATAATTGCCAACTGTTGATGGAATATACATGTTAGCAGTTAAATGTTATGAATGAGTGTAGGTTGGTATTTGAGCCGTTGCCTTGCCCTTATTTAATTTATGGATATAGACATATGTAGTGAATTCATTATCTTTTTACCAGTCCTGAGTATTCTCTATGACTTTCCAGGATTTGTCCCTGAGCCATTTTATAATTCCACTACAAATTGGCTTCTTTATTCCTGTATTCTCTCAATAAGTGGCTATATATACACCACTGAAGTCAGTAAGACCAAAGGGCTACAGCAGCAGTACTAAGTAGCTCATTAGCTTTGTTAAAGATGAGTGGTTAGATTTTAATGCAGTGATTAAAAAATAAAGCTGTTTTGCTGAAGGAGATAAGGTGAATCCCACACATTAATGCAGTTTACATACAAATATATATTTTTTTGTTGTTTGAAATCACCAACCCATAGTAGGCAAAACCACTTATACATTTAGCATAATACTGCAGATATTAAATAATGTGTGTGGTAGGAGGCAGGTTTTTTAGCAGAGAGCTTGCCAGGACAGGCATCATATCCAAGGGTTTCCTTAGGAGTCAAAAAGGAGTAACCAAATTCAGTGTATGTGTTTATTACTTGGCAGTTGAAATACAACACCATGCCATACTTGTATTGAAAAAAATGAGCAAAATTCAGTATCTTGTTACTTTCTTACAGATATAAATTAACTTTTTTGATTTGTAGTTAATTTTTTTGTTTGGTGGCAGACTTTTTTCAGACTCATTTAAAAGAAGTAAAAAATACTTGCATGGGAGAGCTGGCAAAAAAGTTGAAGGAATATGTTCATGATTCTTTACGCTGAGCAAATACTAGACACATTTGTCACTCTTGTGTTAAATGTGCCATGACCGTAAAAGCAAAAAAAATGTTTAATATATCTAAGCATATAGAAAGGAAATAGCATTTCATGCTGTTTTCTGATTAAAGTCTAGGCCACATTCTGCCTATGAAAAAACTGCCTTTCAATGTTGATTTGTAATTCAGTAAATGCATGCATTTTCTAAATAGGTGAAGAATTCTCATAAACAACTAACATTGATTCTTCATGTAGGTAATGTGAACGGAGATCTTGCCATTTTGGATTAGTCCTTTCTCTAATGTGGTTACATTTATTCAAAGCGCTTCATGAACAAAGGGCATATTTCATAACCCTTCTAAACATTACTGTAAAAAGCAAGTTACACTCGTCAATGTCATTTGTTTCACAATATTTCACAGAATCACTAACATTTTGTTTGGAAGTGACCCCTGGAAGCAATCAAGTTCATAATTCTGCTTGTTGCAGGGCTGTTAGCAACTCTAGATCAAGTGAGCTGTGGCTTTGTCTAGACAACCTTAAAAACCTCTGAGAATGGAGATTCCACCTATGTGAATAATAAATTCTAATGAACTATCTTTCTAGTGAAGAAATTTTTCTTGCTGTCTATCAATCTTCCTAAACGTAACTACTCACTGTTGCCCTTCTTTTGCCATTATCTGTATCTGATAAGAGATTGTCTCCATTGTCACTGGAAATAGCTGCAGGCTGTTACTAGATCACCCTCTTTACCAGACTAAACAAGCCCAGCTCTCTCAATGTCTTCTAATGCATCTTTAGAGCCTTTAACTGGACCTTCTTTAACTTCTCAGCATCCCTCATGAACTGCAGAGCCTCAAACCAAACACAGCTTACCAGATACAGCCTTTTCCAGATGAAGCTCAAGGAGCTTCCTTGACCTGATGGCTACATTTCTCAATGTGGCCCAGTATTGGCTTACCAGCTTCAGAGGGAGACTGCACCATGGCTCACACTGGAATCCACCATGATCCTTGGCCCTTTCAGGAAGGCTTGGACTCAGGCAGCCACTTTCCAGCAGTACTTGTGCACGAGGTTATTCTTCTCCAGGTGCAGAGCTTTACAATTCTGTTTATTGAGCTTTGGGAAATTCCCGTTGGTCTAGTTTACAGGTTTCTCAAGACTGCTGTGAACTAAAACTCTGTCACTTAGGGTATCAACTTTCCCTCCATTTAGTACTGTCCTCACATTTCATAGTAATTGCATTCTTCCTCATGACCCCTGTTGCTGATGAAGATAAGAAAGTGTCAGATCCGGAATGAACTCCCTGCTTCTCTTTGTGTTATTGACTGCCAGCTAGACTTTGAGCCATTGATTACTGTAAGCCCAGCGTCCAGGCAATTTTCAACATATCTAACAGTCTAGTCAGCCCATAGTTTCTTAGCTCCTAAATCAGTGCTATGGGAGGTGTTGTCAAAAGCCTTATGAAAGCCAAGGTGTATCATATCAGCTGCCCTCCCCTGGTCCATACAGCTAGTCATTTCATCATAGAAGGCAATCAGGCTGGTCAAGGACCATTTGCACTTGGTAAATCCTTGCTGAGTATTCCTGGTTAAGTTTTTGTTGTTCATGTTCTTGAAATTCAATTCCATTTTATCTTAATATGAGTTAGTGGAAAAAATATATAATCTCTTTGAGACAAAGCCACACAAATGCGATGTTCTACTGGCAGCAGCAGAGGTATTTCATCTCCAGAGGGAGAAGCAGCAATAATCTGCTTTATTGATACAGATAACTTTTATTTTAATGAGGAAGAGAGATAACTCTATAAATGCAAGAGATTAGTCTTTGTTTGGATAAGGTAAGATTTTTCTGGGAATAAAGTGGCACCTTAGGAAACTTAGCTATCTTGGAAGAGAGTCCTAGAAGTGTTATCAAGTCTATATTTTCCAGTTAGGAAACATTATATTATGTGGTAGATCCAGAAGAATTCATTGACATCTAAATTATAATTATAGCCCTTAAGTTATGAAAGCAAATGAGTAAATCTCTAGAACTTTAATAAGAACAATGATAACTTTCCCCATTTTAGATGAAATATTGGCTAGAGATCATGACATTAAAAGTCAATCAGTTGCTAAACAAACCATTTGTCACTCTAGGTGAGAAAGTGTAACACTTCTTAAGGGAGAAATATACTGTCTGAATATATAGCAAATTATAATTTTATTCTATAGAATATTTAAAATTCACCTTCCAAGTAACTTTAGGGAAACTTCTTAGTCTTGCCTCCATATTTTTTAATTAATTATTTTCTTACTTTCTCCTATGACTATATTAGGTTGAGCAGAAACTATCATCCAGAATGTACGAAGGTAACTGCACAAAAGTGTATCAAGTCTTGGGTAACATTTCAATTTCAAAAAAGTCCTGATCTACTCTGCTACTACAGAATTTGACAATTCCAAATTAAAATTAGGGGTCCATAGCACTATTTCTGGTTGCTCTACTCAACCCAGCTACATATATTTCAGTTATGTTTCTACAAGTTAAAAGAAAGTAAGCCCCCCAAAGTTTTCTTGAGACTAGTTCCATTTTTTTTTCATAGAATATGTCTTTGCTTTAGTCATCTTCTGTCAGACTTACACTCCTGGGACTTCACCAACTTGTGGTAGGAGTGCTTAGTATGTTTTTGCTACTCTTAAGATGAGAAGATTGACTGATTTCTGTGTTGGTATTTGCAGGTAAGGAAGTCACTGGATACCTTGGCTTTTCTTGTTATAAACAAGGGTTTCTGCAGAGAAAAGAAACCTAGGATACTGTGACTTTTTTTTTTTTCTGCCAGGTTATACTGCTGGCTGACTATCCAAGGTCCTTTTCAGTACAGCTCTTCCCCAGCCTATCAATTTCCTGCCAGCTTGGTTGCAAAGGCTTATTTCTTCCCAGGCGCAGGGCTTTGAATTTTGAATTGTTGAAATTAATAAAGTTCCTGCTGGCCCATTCCTATAGTCTGTCTAGGTACCTTTTAATGGAAGTCCTGCTCTTAAGCATATCAACTGTTTCTCCTAATTTGACATCACCTGCAAACTCGATGAAAGTGTGTGCAACCACTTACCTCCAAGTCATTGATAAACATATTAGAAAGGATAGGTCCCAAGATAGGCTTCTGTGGTACTCTACTTGTTGTTGACGTCCAGGTGCAGATACATGATGGGCTATGTACTATCTTCTGAGACTGATCAACCAAGCAGGTTTTGTTTGCATTTAATTGCCTACTAATACAGATCATAACATCATAAATTGCATACAAGGATATTGTGAGAGTCAAGAATATTTCCAAAGCTGAAGGCAAATAACATCCACTGCTCTTTCTTCATCCACAAATCAAGTAATTTTATCCTAGATGACAACCTATGCTTAGCAGATGATCATCTACGCTTAGGTGTGCTGACTGTGCCCAGTCATCTTATCTACTTCATGTGCCCAGAAATATGCTTGGAAAGGACTTGGTCTGTGATTTTTTCAAGAGATCAAATTGAGACTTGGAGTTCCCTGTGTTTACCTTTTGACTTTTTCTGAAAGCTGATACAACATTTGCCCTTCTCCAGTCATGTGGGAACACTTGATCTCTATGAGCTTTCAAAGGTAATAGAAAGCAGCCTTGCAAGGATGTCTGCCAGCTCTCTCTGCACTCATGGATATGGCCTGTTGGATCCCATGGTCTTGTGTGGGTTCAATTCTCTCAATTAATCCCTGCGTTCTCATACCCTGGTGGTAGATCTTCATGACCCATTTCACTAATCACAGAGATGTGGTAGACCTTAGTGCAGACTGAGACAGATGACGATAAATACCTTGGCCTTATGTGTCCTCATTGTTGCTAAGTCACCCACCTCCTTCAGCAGCCTACATATTCCTCGTTCAGCCTTACAGCTACTTTTCTACTTCTAGTCTCCAATGAGACATTGCCTTTCAGTGAAGCCACTGTAAATCCACGCACTTCTTATACTAGAAAACAAATAAATGTGAAGACCTTTAACTAGACGTTGCAGGGTTAACAAATCGTAAGTAAAATTTTATTAGGTGACTTTGAAACTTCAAAAATTTAAACCAAAAGCTTCCAAGTGCTCCTTGTTTATAGCTCTTGCTGAGGGTGTTATGCAAGTTCTGATGGCCCTAGTGGTGACAGCAGCTTTGACTGTCCCTGCCCAGCCCTGCCCCAGCAATGCCACAGCAGAGTCTGGTCTCCAGCTTACTACAACCCTGTTCTGCCTTGCCCAGTCATGGGCCTCACAAAGCTGGAGCCACATCCCAGCCACTCTTTGTCCCTTCGTTAGGGAGTTGCTCAGTGGTCAGGGCTGGGGGATCCCCAGTGCCCCACAGCTGCCCTGCTCATGGCCCATGGAGAGCCACTGGTTTTTGCTTCTCCCTGCCACAGGTTGTCTTTCCAGTATGGGGTCTTTTGGGGATCTACTCTTATTTTCCTCTAAAAGCAACCAATTCCAACTTTTCTGAAAAAAAAAAAAAAGTCTTCCCTCATGAAATGTGCACAATATCTTCCAATGTGCACAATACGCATAAGGCAGATCAAGTGTCATGACACTTCAGTTACTTCTAATTTCCTCATTAGACATTTTTTGCAGGTGATGGTCTCAAACATATATCATGTTGCCTTTCTTTTCAAGAGTTTTTGAGCTTATTGCCAGGTTCTGCATCTTCTGTGTCAACAGAGTCTCTTTTCATAACAGAGGTCATTGCTGAGGCCGTATGCTAGCTTGTTGTGTTGTCTAGGGGATCTATTGCTTTTTGTGTTCCTGCTTCTCAGTTTAGCCCTGTGCTGGTCAAGGTAATGTCTTCAGATCCTCAACCTCCCTCTTGATTCCTTCACTTTCTTTGATGATGACACATGTTTTTCAGTGCTAACTGCAGCTCTTATACTCTAAACAAGGACCTTTTCTTAAACAAGTCAGTTATGTTGCCTTTTTAGTACTCATCTGCTTAATACAGAGACATCTCAACCTCTGGCAGTAATGATGAAGGCAGATAGGCTGCACAACCTGGCCTTTTTGGCTTTGAAAATGCTTGTGACTTCTGTGCTATGACTGCTATGCATCACTAATGCCCTTCTGATGGCAGTGCTTAACAGGAGATGGAAAAAGGGCAAAACTTAATGTGTTCTTGATAGGATATGTTCATTCCATCGTCCTTGAATGCCAGACTCTTCATAGTCATCCTAGCTAGATAACAGAAAGATTTTTTTCCTTGGGAACTTCAGTTGGGCCTGTTAATCTGCAATATTAAATGATGTGGTGCTCATAGAATACCTTTGCTGACTGTGGGTCTGATGCCCGTGTGCACAAATGGGCTCATGATGCTTATGAACTCTACTCATCTTCTTGAGACAGAGGTTTTCTTCTTCGCTTCTCACCCTGCCCCGGGACTTGGCTTGTCTGATAAAATGTGCCTCTGGAAGGAAAATAGAAAAATCTCTTCACACAGCTTCAGAATAAGCCTTTCTACCTATGAGTAGGCTTCTGAAGAAGGATGAACTGTGTCTCAAAGTCATAATGTCCCTGTAGTTTTTATTGATTTTAGCAGTATTTGTGGGCACTCAGCAGTTCTGTTCTGCTTGCTGACCGTACATGCACAGGCTTGATCACACTCAGTTGCATAATGAGACAAGTTACGGAGAAAAAAAATTCCCAAATCCTGCTTTTACCTTCATATTCTCTTTCAAATGCAAGTGAAGAAAGGCCTGAATTAATTAGTGGAGAAGCTGCAAAACACTCAAGACCATGTCTTGATTAATTTGCTTTAGAACAATTAGATGTAGCACAACTCATGGAGCATGCCCACACTGAAGTGGGCAACTCTTAGGGAGTCAATATTAATTTTTCACTAGATGCTCAAAATTATGCACACTTGTATTATCTTTATTCACTGTATACAGTGCAGTGAATCATAGCCAGACTTCAATATGAGGATTGCAAAATTATCTTCAGTGCTTTTTCCATTTTTATTCATTATGATCTGTTACTCTTAGCAAATAATGCAACAATTTTTGAGACTGTTCCTTCTCCCTCCTCCCCTGTGCTTGACACGCCTTCTGGGCTCCTTCCTCACCCTTTATTGATTTAGATATTGAAATGATGAAGTTTAAAAGCCTGATAACTTCCTTATTACTGGGGCAGAAGAAGTCGTTAGAAATGTTTCTCTCTGCAAAGCACTATGAGGTCGAGTCTGTGCTCTCACTGCACTATCCTTTTTGTAGCTTAGATCCCAATAAAGATATGCCTGAATGTATGACACACGTGCATCAGCTATGCATAAGAATAAGAATCTCAATCTATGAATAAATGCAAGCTGATGAGTGCTCAGCATTTGGCATTTGTTTGGGGGGTTATTTGTTTGGTTTTATTTGTTTTTATTTATAATAATAAACTGCGAGTAAGTAGCTTCTGAGGTGCCAGTCTGACTTCTGCTAGAAGATTCTGGTCCCACTGTTAAGTGTCATGCAATAGAGAGCAAAACTTTGGCAGCAGAAAAAAATAATATATTATGGGTGGCTAGTGTTTTAATCAATTAGTTGCTCATGGAGCAAAGTTTTCTTCCTAAGGCCCTCCAGCACTGGTCATAACTTTTTTTTAAAGAAAGTTTCTGTCTGCTAGAAAGAGGAGAGATTTTACTAGACAATGGTTTACAAGTTTTTCTTACTGTCTTTCCTCTTTTATCCTTTTCCTTATCAATATATTAATGTTCAAGGAAACCCATTTCCCTGCTTTGAATGTTTCCACCATTCTCTGCACTTAGTTCTAGTTTTCTGCCCATTACTAATTAATATTCTTAATAGTTAAAGCTGCCTGGGCACAGATATTTTCTTCTTAAGCCTTTATCAGAATTTGATGAATGACACTGAGAGTCTGGACAGGTTCTCTGCTATTTTCCTCTCTCCGATAACTTTATCCAGATGACACTTCCATTCTAAAAGCTGGAGTCTGTATTCATGTTTGTCTGCCTAGAGTGTGCATATAAAATGAAGTCTATTTGGTTTATTTTTTATTACGTGGCAGGTTGACCCTGTCTGGAAGCAAACCCCCCCCCAGTCATTGCTTATTAACCCCAGGAGGGTGGAGGGGAGAATCACAGGGACATAAGTGAGATAACTCAAGACAATTTAATTGGTGAGACAAAGCTGCAAGCAGAAGCAAACCAAAATAAGATATTAACTCATGACTTCTCATCAACAGGCAGATGTTTCCAGAAAGCAGGGCTACATCATCTGTAACAGTTCCTGAGGAAGATAAATGCTGTAGCTCCAAATGTTCTCCCTTCCTCCTCTTTTTGCTGAACTTTTATTGCTGAGCACATGGTTATATGGTATGGAGTATCCCTCTGGTAAGTTTGAGTCAGCTGTCCTGGCTGTGCTCCCTCCCAACTTCTTTTACATCCTTAGCCTTGTCTGGGGGAACAGAGTGAGGAAAAGGAAGGTAAAAAACCCCACAAAACAAAACTTCGATGCTGTACAAGCAGTGCCCTGTGACAACCAAAACACTGGTGTGTTATCAAGACTGTTTTAGTTTTTAGTCACAAATTCAAAACACACTACCATGTAGGCTGTTGGAGAATATTAACTCCATCCTAGCCAGACCTAGTGTATCTTATTAAACTCTTGAGTCAAACAGTATCTGCAGACTGATTTAATGAAGATGTTCTTGGTTTTGTCCATAATCATTAGTAATTTAAATTAAAACTCAGCTATTTTTTGACAACACTTTATTTTGCAGTAAATTGTTAATAAATGGTATTTTCATTTAGTTTATGTTTCAGAACTTCTGGGAAACAAATGTGTAAATATTAGTGTTCCTTTCTTCATGGACTAAGTTCACTACTCCACACATGATGTTAAATAGATGTGGATCAAACTTTGTCTGCAGCCATCACTTTGTCTGCAGCCAGCTATAGGTTTTCAGGCCTTAAAGAAGCAGAAATGACTATCAATGCTAGACTATTGGTAAAAAAATATCTCTGCCAAACTTAAAGTAATGCAGCCTAGTTCTGGAAAGATGCTCATTTAGTATTCCTTTAATTCGAAGGTCCTCAGAAGGTGAAATAGAGGAAGAGAAGCCAGACCAATAGGATTTATCAGGGAAAAGAGTAAAACCTGAGTTTTGGAAGAAAGCAAAATACTGTAGTTTTAATTAAAATTTTAACTTCAGTGTAATTTGTCTTGCATGCAAATCATGCATAGTTCTGACTCTCTTATATTCCCTTTGTCTGGGGAAACGTGGTTTGCTTCCATGGCTATGTCTTTAGTGTTTGGGATTAGAAAGATCCATACCCTGAAGCACGATTGGTATTAGCTC
>JAWWLV010000088.1:79991234-80012250 GCA_035041135.1 Platyrinchus mystaceus
GGTTTGCTTCCATGGCTATGTCTTTAGTGTTTGGGATTAGAAAGATCCATACCCTGAAGCACGATTGGTATTAGCTCTAAGGGGATGCCTAGCAGTGCTCTCTGCAAGCAGATGACTCTGATATTTTGCTTTCTAGATGATGTGTTGGCTCTCAAATGACAGAAACAAAAATGGCCTCTGGTATGGACAGGTAACCAACAGACTGAGGCACAGTTACATTTTGGATATCTGGAGTATGTTGTAAAATCACAATTCTATTTTGCATTTGTAGGTCAGAATATATTGCTATTATGTCTCTGAAGTGGGGAGACACAGACCTGCCCATGTTTCAGATGTCTCCAGAAAACCCCAAGGGTTGTCAGGAAGAAAAATGCTGTTGAATGCTGTTGTGCCTGATTTCATCAGACCTTTTATTGTGGATACACAGTTACTGCATCAGAGACTGAAACAAAAAACAGGTGTTGTGGTGAGAAGTAAAATGGGTCAGTTTACATCTACTGTAAAAGTATCTAAGTGATCTCAGTTAAATACAATCACAGCAAAATATTTAGTAGCTGCTTAAAAAGTTAGAAGCCATCCATAGTATCAGCCTTGAAGAATCCTAAGCAGGACAGCCATGTCAATGGAGTGGGTATTTGTAAGTATTATGGACTTAATCACTGGACTTCCATAGATGATAATTCCTTTTTCTTTCCTTTCTGTTAAACAATGAGAGTTTCACAAATTTGAGCTTTGTTATCATGAACATCCCATTAATATGATTTTAGCTTCCAACATGTATGACTGGGCTGTTTTTTGGTTTGATTATGGCAATTTTTGTTGCTGTTGTTTTTTAGAGCTTTTTTTGTAAATAGTTGAATCTGGGCCTCTGGGATGCAAATTCTGTATAGTAATTCTTCCTTAAAAGAATAGTTGTTTATTTTGCATGAGCTAGTAGCATCTTACATCCTCTTTTTACACCAAAATATCTGACTCTTGATGATTAAATGGAAATTTGAATTCCTTATATGTCCAAACTTCTAACTTTGAGGTACTTTTATTGCCGTAATTTAGAACATATATCCTGAACTTTTTTTAAACCTTAGAAGAGGGTCTGAAACTGATTCTATAAATTTGGACAGAAATGCCCCAAATTTTCATTGGTATTTCAGTTTCCAGTCACCTGTCACTGAGAACTTGTGAAATCTCCTAAAGTTTACCTTATCTAGAAAAACATCCCAAATTCTCCACATTTGGTAGTCCCAATAGTGGAGTATATTGGAGTAAACTACAGTATAGTGTAAAACCAAAACATAAAGCAAATGAGAAAATATAAATCCTTTTAATGCAACAATTAAACAATATAGATACAAAAAGTCAGGCAAACAAAAAAAATAAATAAAAGTTCCCGTAGTAGCCATTACTTGGCTCCATTGAGTGATTTATATTTTGTAACATTGCTGTTAGTAGTAATACGTGCATATAATTATATGTGAAGAGTGTTCAGTGTGGTAAAATTAATACTGCACTGGGAACAATAACCTTATATTATCTTGACCTCTGTATATTTAAATATTTTCTCTTACTGTTACACTGTTTTAATTTTCTTGAATTTTCAAAACAAAGAAAGAAATAAACAAAAAGGCAAAAAATCCCCCAAAAATAAACAAAAATAACAAAAAGAAGTGCTGGGGAGGTGAAGCAGGAGTAGGGAGCAGAGAAACATAGCTCACCTGGTGGCACAATTATAAACCTTTTAGAGAAATGAAAATAATGCTGTAAGATTGTGTGTTTTCTGTTGGTGATGACTTCTCACTCTGTGGTTCCTTGATAGATGGGATCATGTTGCACATGAAATATACATGTAAGAGGTCAACAAGAAACTCTGAGAAACTATTATTTTATATGGCGATGAGTATAGTGAATCTCTTGGAATCTCATGATTTTGTAATAAATGTCTGTCATTTTTCAGTAATACTTAAACTAAATTACTGAACTGGATAAGGGATCTCTAAGAGTGGAAAGTAACAAAGTGTTAATAGATTCGCTTTCGGCTTTCTAGCCACAGTTCACATGAATTTTGGTAGGGTCTACACTTGTATAACCTAATCAAAATTGTGGTTTTACTGCTGTAATCTTTTTTTTTTCTTTCTCATGGTTAACAGGAGGTAATGATTCAATATAGAGTGAAAAATGAAAAAATATAATTTATGCAGATGATTTCTTAAGTATTGTAGTTTTCCTAATGGTTAATTCCATGAGCCTAAGATTTGTTGCTTTTACATATTGGATACCTTATCATTCACTCAAATATTTGTGAAGTAAAGTACTTTTCCATCTGAAAAATAGTACGGAACTTTGCCCTTAGCCCATCGTCGGACATTGTTCTTTACAGCTTTATATTTGTTGGTACAGGTAAAATAACATCTTCCTTTATATCTTCTGGCATAAGAGCAAAATACAATCAAATACTTTACTGACTTTTTTTTATAGTTGAATTTTTTTGATAGCTGAATCTTGATAGAGTTCAGGGGTTTGCTAGCCTATGTGTTTCCCTATCTTCTCTCCATGTTTTGATGTGCTTATAACAATTAACCTTGCCCTTTCTTGCACAGATAGAAGAAAAAAACCTCACTACACATGTATCAACTGTCATGTTGATGATAAAATAAAGAGTTCAATACCTCAATAATTTTATGTACATAATATTGATTAAATGAAAGCCAGCCCTGCACTTTGAGCATTACATGTAAAACACTTGTCACAGTAATTTAGACCCTTAGAAATGAGCAGGGTGAGTGAATATGTAGGGTAGAAAAGGACAGATTAGAATAGAGACTCTTAAATTTTCAAACAGTCAGATGCAGACCACAAATCCTTTCCCAAATGTTGCCCCAGATTGAGAGTTTAGAGCAAAATCTACATTTGGGGCCTCTGGTTTCTGTCATAGAGAATCCTTTCCTGTGGCAGACATCTTTTCCTTAGGGAGAGGATCCTAATATTCCATAGGTGACCTTAAAGCTGACTTTTTCCACAAGGACAAGAGCATGTGCCACTGGGCTTACAGTCTGATTTGAAAAAAATCCACAAAATTAAAGCAGAGAGAATTGAACAGTTCATAACTGAGTAGAAATTAAACATTTAAATTTGACAACGTATCCAAGTTAGTTCACCTTCTGTTGAAAGCCACTGACCACCGGTGGGTAATGAGCACAGAAGCCAGTCTTGGGGCAGGATGAAAGGAAGATGTGTTATCCCTCTTTTTGTTCCACCAGTGGTGTCTCACCACCAGGCACACCATTTTGTTCCATGTTATGTCTTGGCTTTACACTTTAACTACTTCTTTCCCACCAAGAGGCTTTGCTCCACAAAGATAAATTATCTGGCCTTGCTTTGGAAGTTGCTTTACACATAAGGGTAGCTGGCTCTGTTACGTGTATAAGATAGAGTTGAGGCTCTAGTTTAACTCAGGCCTCAAGGTACTTACTTTTTTTTAGGACAGGCAGAATATTTTACATGTTCAAAGTCCACCATTAGCTATTGCATAACCTCTCACAAATTATAGACAAATTTCTTGTAAGTGACAAGGAAATGATCCTCAAATATTCTCTCTGGAGAAACAAGCAAGTGAGAAAATGAGTGAAATTGCAGTGACACATATGAAACCTTGCTGTGAAATGGTCTTGCTTGAGGTGAGCTCAACAGATGGGGGCTGTGCAGTTTGTATCCTCTTTAATAGAGTCATTTACTGTTCTGTGGGATGGAGACTGAGCTTTAGGGAAGAGAGGAATGGGTTGGAGGAGCAGAGCTGTGGAAAATAGACTTCAATTTTTTCCCTTGATGGCAACAGCTAGAATTGGGTGTGTCAGTCTTCTATTTTGCCCAAGTCAGCTGCTGAAGCAGGGTGCAGGACCCAGTGCAGTGAAGCAAAATGGAAAAATAAACACACATACAAAAAAATAAAATAGCTAAATGAGAAACGAAGATAATGCTTTGGTGACTGAAAGGATTTTTTTCAACCTTAAACAGGCTGTTTATTTTGTAATAAATAAGCAAGGATAATATCATACTTCATACCAGAAACAGGAGGTCAACGAGAGGTCAGTAGCCTGCAGATAGGGACATTAACCTACATCTGAAACAGGACTTTTATTATGTGACTTTCATTGACTTATTGACTTATTATATAGTTTCCCAAAACATTTTGAAAAATTCAGACATTTGAAACATTTTTAAAAAAACCGCAAACCCAAACGCTAAACAGAGATGGAGAAAACCCCTTGAGGTCACTTAATTTAGCAAAAATCTGTTACTTTTTCTTTTAATGTCTTTGCCTTGCTGCTAGTTTCCGATCAGAAATCCAGATAGTTAAAATAGTGTTTCATAAAATGTTTGGAGTTTTTTACATTTCAACAAGGAGGAAATTTTTATTGTTTAATTGTTGATAAGAAATGGATTGGTTTTGTTGGAATTTAGTTTGTAGACCAAATTGTGATTGATATTGTTGGTAGGTTTTTAAGTAAAGCCTGAAACTCTGTGGTATTTCTTCTGTGGCAGCACATCTTAATAAACAATTTGACTTTATTCTCACAACCTCCAGCATCTTTGGTCTCTGTTCTCACTGGGGACTTCAAATAAGAAATCACAAAGTACCTTGAGAGAACTATCCTCACGGTGTTTGTTAACTTAGCTAAATTAATTCACCACCAAAAAATATGTTTGAAGAGGAGAGAAATGAAATATTGTTTGACTGCTGCATGCTGAAAACTCTGCCATTTATAGCTAAAGGATTTGTAGTGTACAGTAAAGAAGTAAACTATTGTAGTTATAATTGTGCACATCACATGAATTATGGTAAGTGATTGCTCACCTAAGGCTGAAACTGCCAGTGATGCACTACTTGGGCTAGTTCTACTGGGAGAATAGTTTTTATAGGCACATAAATGATAACAGGTACAGGAGTAGTCACAAAGCAACAACACTGAGGATGGTGTGCTGTCATAAAATATATGAAGGAGCAAAGGCAGTGGGACAGAGGCAGAAAAGGACCATTAGTTTTGCTGTATTGTTGGTGGAAAAACTATACTGATAAACGCATGTGACTCTCCTTTGCTCCAGTATGAGGAGCAATCAGCAGAATGCACTTTCTGAAAGTGTGCTTCTGTGGTGATAAGTCTGTTAACTTCAAGAAAAAACACTGAAAAGAGAGCCATGTTTCAAAACGCTCTGTGGATGATGTCCCTTCTCTCCCAGAAGCACCATTTTCAACACCACTGCCTCTTTGTTCATGAGGCTATTAAATAGAGGAAAAAATCAATATATAATTTATCTTTCTACCTGTGACAGAGTTCAAGAAAGTAAAAGAAACTGATAATAGCCAAAAGAAAAAGCAATGCTTTTGACATTATGCTGGGAAGGAAAATCGGGTTTTGTAGGAGCAGCTTTAATGTTCTTTCGCATCTGCTGCATACATGAAGTCTTATGAGATAGCTGGATTTGTGCAGAGGTTCCAGGAAAAAATTCGGGATCTGATGTGCACTACTGGGAATGGAAGGCAGTAACGGTAACATTATTTTTATCAAGAGTACAAGTCTCAGATCCAGAATATGAAAATCACAGACTCAAATCTTCCTCTGTCTAAAGAGACTTTAAAACTCAGGTTTTGCCTTCCAAGAAAAAAATAAATAAAATAATCTCCAGAGAGAGAAAACTGTAAGAGTTTTTCAAATACTATTGATATTATTTCAGTATATATAAATACTTCCTGGGAATTCAGCTGCAAGCCAAGTTCTCTTTTTCAAGGTAGCATTTTGTCCACTAGTTTAGAAAGTCATTCCTAGTCACTGTCTCCTCCTAATACAACTTAAACACTTACATAAAGCAGAACTACTTCACCAGGAAAAGCTTACATGCAGCCATCTCAAAACATCCATCACGTTGGTAAATGAGACAGTTTAGGAAGCCACAGCACAAAGCCATATATGCTGCTGTGGCCTGAGCAACCTTGAATGACATTTGTCCTGCTGAGCTGAAAGTGTTCATGGTTCTCTCTCAGACTCCTCACCTCGAACTCCCTGCCTCTTTGTTCTGCTTGTTTGCTCTGCAGTGATGTGTGACAGGCCCTTCGGGGTCCAAGGACTTCGCAGGTGCTTTGCAGACTCTTCATTCATTCTCTGGCCTGTTTGCAGAGGTTTTCAACTATGCGCCTTACTCCGAGGTCCACTGATTTACCAAACCTGCCACGAAGTAGAGCAAGTTATACACAGGGGGCTTGTAATCTGGATTTCTAATCTAAGAGTCTAAACGTTAGCAAGACAGGACAGGAAGGGCTGCTAATAGGTAAATGTTGAAGAGTTGAGAAGTTTTTCAGAAGCTTGAAATTTAAACTCTTTTCCTTTTTTAATGAAAAGTTGTGTCTGCATAACAGTGTATACCGGTTTGGTTTTGCACAGAAATATGTACTTGTCGTTTATCCTTAAAGGAAGCTATAATGAAATCATGATGAATTACAGTAATGGGTTTAAATGTAGAGTAGGGAACAGAATGCATTCATCAATACATTGATTTACAGCCATGCCCTGGTATTGTTATGACTTTTTAATTTTACTTTGTTTTTCTTTGCATTATATCTTTATTGTCCTGGATTCACCTCCATGAGTGTGTCATTGTAGCTTAAGGACAAGATACAGCTCCATGGGAATTCTGCATGCAGGAGTGAGGAGATACATTGCAGGATCTCCAGGTGGCTTCCTCAGAGGTTTATTTTTGGATTTGCCAGTTCCAGGTTTTGTGGAGCTTCTGGATAACCTATGGAAAGAGAAGGGTTGTCATCTCCCCAGTCTTTTAGATCCCTATTGCTGTTGTTAAAAGGAAAGGCTCCCTCATAACCATCTGACAAGGTCTCTGCCTGATGAGTGAATTGTCCTGTAATTGTGGCTATTGCAAATAATCATTTCACTGCCAGCTGCAAAGCATTAGGAGTTGTGGTTTGTGCACAGCGTGTGCTGTGGAGCTAGTTGGCTAGAGTTAAAATTAATGTGTTTTTATTTTATTCAGCTATTTGTACTTTATGCAGCAGAAATGCTTAACTGCTGTTAGGCTATTGTGAAAAATTCTGCTGTATTTTTTCATCTTTGCACATCTCTGACTATGCAGGGGCATGGGAGACTCATGCCTGGTGTATCTTGGAGTTTCTGTTAAGTTCTGGGCAGCTGATGTTGAGAAAGATAGGTCAGTTTTTCTGGCAGTGAGCTCCTATGAGTGTGTCACTGTGCCTTCAGGATTTCCCCATTTGAGTACTTTGATTATTGACCATGTTTAAATTTTGCAGTTGCAGTTTTCTGTCCTGGGCTTTGCAGAGATCTAAGGATTTATTCCAGATTTGGAAATTGTTATATAATGAACCAGGGCCTATAATTCATCACACAGCCTTAAATTCTTCCCTTGAAGGAAGATTTTCCTGCATTTCTCATACTTCCATTTAAGGATTTTCCAGATTAAAATTTTGAGTGACTTGGTGCCAACATCTAACTCATATTTATAGTTCTGCCTTAACAATAGCATGATCTCAGTTCAATGAGTGTAGTTTTTTATTTGGTATACTTGAGTGATTTTCACCTTCAGTACTGAAGTATTTTAAACCTTTCAAATAGTCTCCAAATATTTCCCAAGATGATACCTGTATTTACATAATTTAGGGTTGTTGTGGTTGAGTCCACTTAAATAATATATGATGCAGAGATCTTCCTGTATCTATTCATGATTAGAAGACTGTAGCCACGTCCTTTTGCAATTAAGGGACCTGTTGCCATAAAATTATCAAATTGGAGTTAATTGTTTAGGGAGTGAATAATCATGTACCTCTCAAAACATTTATATTGGTTTTCCTCTGTGTTTGGGTGTCAGCATTTTAAGCAGACAGTAGATGAGCACTGATCTCACTCTCTGAGACTGAGTGTGCATGAGCAGTCTGTTACTGAGCAGTAATACATTTCTGAAGCAAGACTCCTGACTGTTTCCATTTACAGCACAGTAATCTTAGTTTTCGGGGTAGTCATGGTACAGGTGAACTAGATGTCTTTCAGAGGAAATTAATCCAGAATAACTCCTCAGACACTGGACGATGTTTGGAACAGTCATTACAGTCTAAACCAACAAATATGCCACCTCGTCATGAAGTACCTAACACGTAGCATGAGGTTCTTGAACTACTGAGAACTCCACCAACATGTTGGAGATGTTCTTGCACTGTATCAAGAACTAAATGTCATCTGTATTTATCCTTTGCCAGCTCTCAGTGTTTTGTTTTGACTGATGCTTCTTTTGTCATCTATCTACACTTTTCCTGGTGTGTAACCCTCTGTCATTTTGCTCCTATTTTACCTTCTGTTCCTGTGGTCCTCTGCCAAAACCCTTCCTCAATCCCCCAAATTTTTAAATTCTCTTTTTTCTCCTCACTCTTCCTCTTCTCCTGTATCAAAGTCACATATAAAATCTCTCAGTTGAGACTTACTGTTCAAAAGACATAGCCATAGACACAGCCTGTGGTCTGTGTAATGCAGAAGCTGAAAACAGACTGTGCTAGCCTCTTCCTCTGGTATGCCCTAACCTAGTTTGGATGGATATTTTATCTGGTGTCTGATGCATGATCTCTCTCTCTCTCTCTCCTTTTTTTTCTTTTTTCTTTTCCCCTCCAATAGTGATGGAATGATGATATTCCTCATGCAAGTTAATTCACACTCTTAAATGGATGTAGTGGCATATGGTGTGTATCCATTTTATGTACATGCAAAAGAGTAGAGAGGCCAGGGACTTTTCTGCCCTTTGCTTTATCCAAAGAAGCCATGAGAAGCCTTTTCATTTGATTGAATCATCATTGAAACTCTGCTGTTTAGCCAAATTGTGGTCTTAGAGAAGATGCAGGAGCTATGTGCTCTGCTGTAATGAAAATCCAAACCAGAAAATACTGGTAATTGAATCTCTATGTGCATAAAATGCATTCTTTTGTTCTTTGAATCCTGGGCCTATCAATGAAACCTAAACAAGAAATTACCGGTGCTGTAATGTCTGTGGGTTCTGTGTTTGACATGGTTAGGGTAAAAACCATAATGACTATTTCCCATGCAGAGGGAAAAAGATTGGATTGTAAGAGCTTTCTCTTTCAACAAAATAGCTCAACCTACTTTAAAAGTGAGTGAGTTGCATGCTTTGAGATATTTTGTATGCCATCTTTGTAGCCCTTTTTTTTTATACAATAGCATGCATCCCTCACAGAGGATAACAGAAACTGAGAGTGACTGGGAAGAGCCAATGCATGGGCTAAGTTTAATCAGCTCTGCCAAGCCTTTCAAAAGTTTTCTGTAGACATGCACCAGTTTAGTGCACATGTAAATGAGTTCTGAAACTTTTTGTGTCTCAGCCATGTCAACTCAAGGCATGTGTTTCATGGTGATGCTCCTGTTCCAAACTGTGTTAAAATATTGTAGAGAAGGATAAATGTGATCAGTTGAAGAATTCCACCGCCCTTAGATACAGCAAACTGTGAGGATTTGTTTTCATAAGGAAGCTATACTCATCAGAAAATATTAAGGTGTCTGCCATGCTGATGAGCTGCATCATGAAGTAGCTTAAGCTGAAGTGGGCAAAACAGGAAGAGGAATGGAAATTGTTTGTGGATTTTATCTGTAGCAGTGGGGCCATGAGCAAGAACGACCCCACCACTGATAAATTCCACTGTGCCAAACTTTGACATCAAAACATAGGAAAGGCAATAAAGTTTTCATTTTACTAGTATAAGGCAACACAGAACTCATGAATTGTATGATTATTGTGAGAAAAATAAAAAAACAGACCTGAGTGAAAGTTAGGATGTTGGAGATTGCAAACTATTACAAAAGGTGATGGGTCTGAAGCATTTTATAGGTTGTTGAAATCTATTTTTCCATCAAACTCCAAACTCTTCCAGCACATTGCTGAATTTTCTATTTAGTCATTGATGTCAAGGCATATTGTGGGACAAATGAACAGAAAATGGTACAGGTGCTCTTGCAGGCACACAGAGGCAATTTGGGAAGATTGTGGTTATTATGTACAAGAGAATTTCAGAGTGTCACTACTTTGCAATGCCTAAACAGAGACACCAGCTCCATAAATGATAGCTATACTCCAGCTTTGACTGATACTGAATGTACTGTGCTGCAGAGTGTTGAGTGGGGACTGGATTGTCTGCTTAGTGCTTGGAGAAAGTTAGAAAATTTTAATTTTGCTTCATTCTCAACAATCTTCTCCCTCCAAAATATAACTGGAGGAAATCAGAGATTTTTGAGCTTCATATCTAATGCTTTGATAGCTGTCAATTTGTACTGATTGTTTTTACAGAGCCTACTAGTTGCTGAGACAGCTGCTAGAAGCTGTGATTTGCAAAGTGTTACTAATATTCTAAGCAACCGCTGTGTGAAAATATGTGATGCTACTCTCAGAGTAGTAGGACATGTTGCCTTATTTATAGTCTTACATTTTTTCTTCTGTGTGGTATTTTTAGGGGTACTGGGGCTCTTTGTGTAAAAAGATATTAATAAGAAAAATGGGCAAAATATTTTTCATGTATTAGCATTAAAAAGAGTTTAGAGAATATTGATTTGATAAGAAAATAACACAGTTATTTATAGGCTTTTATTTTGAAAAATAAAATAGAAATGCATTAATTGATTTGTAATTGGAAATAATTAACATTTAAACACTCAAAACACATTTATGTACTTCATCCTAGTCACAGTACCGCAGAGTATGGGATTATGTTTTACAACTCGCTACCTAATTATGTGGATCTAGAATATAAAAAGTATAATGCTTAAAACAGTGTAAATGATAAAGGCTCATGCCTTTCATATTTTGACTGCTTGTATACGCTAATATTTGGAACTAAAAAAGTTCAGTGATTTCTTCCTGCTTTATTTATATTCTCTTTCTTACCAAATGAAGGGGGTGTTGGTGATTGCTGTGAAAACTGTATTTTTCTACTTTCTAAATATTTAAACAAATAAACCCCCCCCAATTTATACAAAAATGATTAATCACCTGGTCTTTATTAGGTAGACTAAACTCCCAGAGCTTTCAGCAGAAAAGACAATAATTTTAGACCAAGTGTATTTGGGCCAGTCATATCCCAGCTAATAGAAAGGGATATATTTCTGCAAAAATGAATCGTACGTTTTTGCTCTACAAGTAAATAACATCAACATTGCTTTTTAAAAAATGTATCTAATAATCTTAGAACACTTCATTCTTTGTGCCTAGTTGAAGACACTTACAATACACCCAAAAAACAAATGGTGATTTCAGGGTTAAATAGGTTTCCCATAGTGAGCCTGAAAAACTGATTATAATGAATGTGACTAGACTATTTTCATCAATGCTTACATCATCCAGGAAATATTCCCTGGGGTGTATTTCAAGATGGAGACACTTTGTTCATGAGAATGGACACTTATTTGGTAATGGTGGCATTAGGGAGTGTTCTGTGGCTTATCCAATGGAACTGACTAGGCTTTTGGTTTTTTAAGTACTTGAGCTGTGGAGAGTAGGGACTTACATTTCCCACTATTCCAAAATTCCAAGAAGACATAGTCAGGCTTGGTCACTGTTTGTAGAAACACAAGGCTAGCTTATCACATTACTAGATTTTTCCAGATTAATGGATGTTTGACAAATTGTTTGTCTGCAAGTTTTGTGTGTGTTTGACAAATTGTCACAAGAAAAGTTCTCAAGGTTAGCTAAACCAACATTTTTCATACCTAGAATCTCAACTCTGAAGTCTACCACTGCAAGAAAACATACACTACTGAGCTAAGAATTAGTCACAGAAACAAAGTATTCCTAATATTTCATGTAGCAAGGCTTTCCTTCAGCATTGTCTGTTCCCTTTATCATCAGTATAAAGATAGGGCCAGAACACACCTCAGGAGACCAAATAATTCACCCCTCTCCCATAACAGACTTTTTCCCCCTGTAAGTGGATTTTAGCTGTATGTTTTATGCTAACAGATACCTGCCTGATCTGTTCTTGGATTTCTCCAATACTGGTGATTCTACAGCAGGTTCTGGTACCTAAATATCCTTATTGTTTTTCCAATACCCTGCCTGACTCTTCCTTGCTGTGGTTACTTATTTTATTCTACTATGGACAGAGAGAATAGTTTATTCTGAATAAGTTTAAGACTAAGATTATCTTTGCTGCATTTTTAGCCTGTAAGGAAAAATGAGCATGCATGTGCACACGTACACACATGTAACATATATGTACATATGTAAACCAACACACACAATTTAGTCTTTTGTCTGATCATTCTTGCTTTTTCCAGAAAGTCTCTATCTAGTGCAAAAAAAGTGGGCAATACTAGACATACTACTCTTTTCTTCCCAGTTCTGGAGAGAATGGTCAGTTTCCATTTTCTTCATAAATACGTCCACACCAGGGATGTATCTATATGAAAGCATCACTCAAGGGCTTTTCGCTGGGAATACCAGCATGAGGGATTCTAAGCCCATCTCTCTCTCTGCGTGTGCTGTCCATGAATCACCTTTGAGAGGGAAGGGACAAAGTAGATAGAGCAGATATCTGCTAAGATATACATGCTGTCATTTTTATTTAAAGAAAAAAAATCTCCTTGTCGTCCAATTGATTATCTGTTCTTTGAATTTTTTTCCCTTCTATTTTTAAAGTGTACATTAGGAATAATATTTTCAGATTTGAGTTCTTAGTAGAGGCACATATTTGCCTGTAGTCTTGATTTGGGTGCCCAGCCCAGGCTCTCCGGGGTGGTAGCACTTCTCTGAATTTCATTATGAGGATGTTTGCTCTCCCTGTGAAATTTATTAGTGATCTGTGTCTATTGTATTGCTGTGATCACTGGGCCCCAGCACATCTCTAGTTAGTCCTATCACAGATCTCAGCCATAAGCTCAGTATAGATATCCTCTTTCTCACAATGTGTTTACAAGGGTGACTGCATCTAACTTGTGGTTGAAGCCCTAACATAGTAAATCAACAGAAAACTAAATATAAACATATTCACCTGGATTTTATGTGCAAAGCATAGATCTTCTTTTAGCAGATGCACACTGTATCTGAAGAAAGGATAGCAATGACAGCAGTAGTACTTTTAAAAGTATCTACAGTCTGGAGTCTGTGTGGAAATTATGATAAAATACCACTTTTGGATAGAACAGTGTCTGACATATTTTTTCATCTTTTGTCTCAACAGTATCTAGTCCTCCTCTACTGCTTTCAAGTTGTAATGCTGGAACCTGTAAATGAATGGACTGAGAGTGAGCTGTCATAACCTTATGCCCTTAACCTTATTCTGAATAGGTGCACATGAAAGTGATGTGTGTGTATATATATATATATATATATATATATATATATGCAAACACAGGTATGTATATGTCCATTCAGTCTTCAAACTGTATCAGATAAGTTATGTGCTGCCTATTAGTTTGGCTGTAAGATGTGTCTATTCTTAGAAGAATATTCTTCAATATGATAAGTAATGTAGCTTCTTCCTTTGTCTTATGAGAAGAATATTAATTAAAACTTAAAATTGGAAAGATGATCCTCTCCTCCCAGTTCCTTCTATTAGAATTTTTATTCTGAGGGTGTGAAAGACTTACTGGAGTTTTCTGTTTGTTCTTTGTAGTAGAAATAGGTCTGATTTTTGGTGTTGTTGTGACCTGTTTATCACTTGTTCTATGTGTTATTAATAGAGAAAAGCCTTTTTATTTACATAGATTTCTCATCCATTTCATTTAACTGTAGTGAATGTTCTCATGCCCTCCAGAAAGTCCTTAAAAAATGGCTAATCATCAACTTTGACATTACTGGTATCGTATTTGTCAAAAAAGCACATTTTTCCTAACATGCACATTAAACTTCATTTCATATCTGAAAACGTGAGATCAAGAAGCTCAAAATCTATGCTTGTTTTTTCACATGCCTTCTTTTAAACTAGATGGGCAAAAAGAATCAATAGATTCTCTACTTCCTGAGATCTTCATTCTGCAAGTTCACTTCTACTTGTACAAACCTATACTTGTTGCAATCTAAGGATAAATATGTGTGCATGACTGGTGCAAGTTAACTCCTTATTAGAATATTGACAGAAAATCCCTGACCTGCTTAACCATTAACAAAGGCAGCCTCAGTTTTAAGGAACAGTATCCAAAGGAATAGGAGAGAAATGCAAATGTGAAGGCAAGAGGGTAGTCTTTTTACTAAGGACAGATGGAGGATGCATCTTGGCAGCCTATATTAAAATACTATTTTTCTGTCTAAACAAAATTCATTCTTGTCTAAATGCATGTTAAAAGATGACATTTGCTCAGGACAGGTCTTCATAACTCTATCTTCTCTCTTTTTATTCATTTTTAAACCCCAATTTGTGTTCTTGAACACTTTTTGTGTTTAATCAAATTTTTGCCTTTTACAGCTTGTCACTTTGGCCCCTTAAAAGAAATCATTCTGATTTTAGGCTGCAGAGCAAACAGAATGTAATCACCATCTGAGTTTGTAATCTATCTGATAGTATTGTTTAATTGCTTCAAAGGCTGCCTCTATCTACAGACATTTCAGTCAAATCCCTGATTGAAATTTACTATTTACCTAAGAATATTCCTGAATCAAGTCTATAAATATGCAAGATACAATCAGTTTCTTCTTTCAGCTGCAATATATGACATAGTCTGCAAATTGATCTTCATATTCAAAAGTACACATTAGCAAAACCATAAACTCCCTCGTCAATACTTTTATTTGCTTTAGTGTCATCCAATTCTAAAATTTTGGGACTGCTGCTGCTATTTGACTTCAGAGCCTGCAAAGACATCTGTTTCACTGTGTTTTCTGACTTGCATTTGTTTCCCATCATGAATCCTTCACCATTTGAGACAAGGGTTTACATTTGTTCCATTTCTATCATGTCTGTCAGAGTGGAGTCATGTTACGATTAATTATTTTTAGTGGTGAAAAACAATCATCAAATAATTTATGGTAATATCAGATTCCAGCTGTAGTGGCTGTGCACTGTGGAGTGCAAAGTCATTACATTTCAGATCTGCATGATCATTGCTAACCTTAAGCTAACCTCCAGCACGTCAGTGTGGTACCCTGCTCCTCGGCATGTCTGCTTCAGCTGCTATACACATACCACCTCTGGGCGCCGTATTTGTAAGAGTGGGATTGCGTAGGATGACATGACAGGTCTTTTTACCTTGTCTTAAAATGTCAAATCATTTCTTGAAGCTTTCCACCTGTTAAAGTGATTTAATCTGTTCAAACTTCATAATTTCTTGAAAAATCTTGGGTGGTTTCTCTGTATTAGCTTTTTCTCAGGTCAAAATTATCAAAATTATGTCTAAAAGAAACTACAAACAGAAACTGTACTGAAAACTTCCAGGTGAATGGGCAATATCACCTAATTCTTTAGCACAATGCAGATCGTCCTGCAGTAGCATGTCAGATGATACATTGCACATCTGTGATAACAGCATTTGTTATTGGAAGTACTTCTGAATACATTTAATTTGAAGAATGGGGTTTATATCCTGCTGTAAGTATGTACTGTAGAAACTGAAGATGCATGAAGGGAAAAGAAGGCAAAAGAAGGATGTTTTGCGTGTATATGGAATTGCATTCACGGAACGGATGTTAAGGTTTGCAGCAGGTCAGAAACGTTCTGGGACTTCCCTACTGTTTTGAAGGAAAAGGGCAGAAAAAGGTCAGATAACAGCTCTAGGTGATTGTGTGTGGATAACCATTGCAAAACAGCAAACTCTTAACCTGCTTAGTTATGGCACAAACCACATCATGATATTCTATCATATCTCTCTGCAGAACAGAGGTAGAAAGTGTTTCTACCTTTTGTGTTTTTGCAATACAAAGAGTAAAAATTTTGATCAAACACCTCGGTTTGGAGAAAGGATAATTGAAATTTATGAAGTCTAGTCAGCATCACAGTGATCCAAACAAAAATGACAATCATTAACTATTCAAAGAAATCATTCATAGGTACCATCTACATTCAAGTGACAGATGTGACAGGTCCTTGAGAGCAGGAAAGAAGTCATCCCAGATGTTTCATGTTTGTACTTACTCATAGACTGAAACATTGGATAATTTTATATAAGAAGTACATTTGTCAGAGCTGTCTGTAAACCAAGTCACTTCCCAAGATTTGAATGGTGTTTCCAGATCTGCAATGGACTCTTCCTTTATGTCTTCCATACTTTTCTTGTGTTGAGTAATGCACCGTGTTGTTTGCTTGGTCAAAAAACTCATATTGCCTCTTCACTCTCAGAATCTTTCTCTACTCCTCTTCCAGGGCCCCTGATTATTTTGACTCTGTGTTTCTTTTGAAGTTGCTCCCACAATCTCTTTAGAAAAGAGGTAGCTGAAAAATCCAGTTTTCAGGTAGTTTATTTTTTAAATGGGCTTTTTATCTCATTTATTCTCCAAGGTTAATTATTCCTGATGCATCTGAATTTGTAGATTTTTTGGAAGTAATCATGGCTGTGATGAATTAATATAAAGCAGTATATTTATTATGCCACTGTTTATATTTCTGGTTTTGCGTTTGAAATACAACATTTAACATTACATTTGAAGTCAGGTTCTGATCAAGTTCCTGAGTATCTATAAGAGTGAATGGCCTTTTAGGAGCATGCATTGAAATGCAAAAACTATCAGAACACTGCCTTCATCAATTAGTGTTTGTAGATTGGTGAGCAACCTGAAAAAGTTCTCTCCTTACATTTACTATTCCTCTATTTTTCAGCTTTCCTCTTTCATCATATTTAAAGAATGATAATTCTAAGCCATAAATGGGATTTCTAACATTAGGAGTCTTCTATTACTAACAAATTTATCATTGGCTTAGCTTTGGTGTGTCAATAGGTTTCTGGAAGGTCTGATGTTTGTAAAGGAAAAATAAAGGTCTCTAAACGTGTACAGAAAATTTGCTGATTTCAAATAGAGTGTGTGAATACCTCCCTTGAAATAATGAAATCTCAAAATTACATTTATGTTTTCAGAAAGGCTAAGAGTGTAGGGAAAAGAAATATGAGAGTAATTTGAAATATTTTTATTTTTCAGGACAGTTTGTTGTTTGGGGTTTTTTAAGACCTTTTATTTCTTAAAACTCAGGTTTTTCTGTTTAGTTTTTTTACATTTTTATCTGTGTTAAGAGAAAAGCAAATTTGTATGTAAGTCTTTCACAGTGGCATCAAATGCTAATTGTATGTTATTTGTTCTTATTATAACAGGGGGACATTCTGGAGGGAAGTAATTTTGATATCATAACTTCCAGCAGACATGTATGCTCCTGTCTCAGCTTCAGTGTCCTGAAATCAAATCAATATGTTTCTGCCCTACTGGAAGTTTATAACAGCTATCAGTTCACTGTGTGTAAGCTGCAAAACTTATTTTCTAAGACAAGAAGAAAAGCAATTTTAGACACCAAATTCTGTAAAAAAAAAAAGAAAAGTGCAGTGCAGTTAGGTTACTGATTTAATACTACTATTCTACTGTACTGCGTTACATGAACGAATTGAATTACCGGACTTTGTCGGTAGGCAGCTTTTACAGTAACTACTTTTTTTTTAACATATATATACTTTTAAAAACTCATAAGTTCTCTTTCTTCAGATACACTAAATTATCTTAAGTGTACATTCAGCATTTCTGAGAGATTTCGGGAAAGATAATATAATAATATAATATAGAGTTCCTCTAGGCAATGTAAGAAATATCAGTCTCTATCAAAGTCTAAAGACAATTTATCACAAGGGGACTGATTGACAGTAGTGACAGCAGGAGTTCCTGAACCAAATCTCTTTTGGACTTGCAAGTTGACTCTTTCTGGGCCATCTGGAAATAAACCTGAGCAATATGTCATCTCTGTGAGCCCAGATGTTGCCTGGGCCCTGAGATGTCCGGGTTTGCCACATGACTGATGCCAGACAACTGTTAAACAGGCACAGAGACAAAGCTTTCTTC
The DNA here is from genome assembly GCA_035041135.1 of Platyrinchus mystaceus. Lineage (NCBI taxonomy): Eukaryota > Metazoa > Chordata > Aves > Passeriformes > Tyrannidae > Platyrinchus > Platyrinchus mystaceus. The sequence goes on from JAWWLV010000088.1 coordinate 80,009,262, forward strand.
CTTCCCCATGGTTGCCTTTTTTTTTTTTCTTTTTTGGAAGCTTTTGTTTTTTAATGAATCTTGCTAAGAACTGCCAACATCATCCTAGTGTTCGCAAGAATGATGGAGATTCATTTTCTCTCCTTCTAAAATATTGATCATATGAGGTAGTAGGTTAAGTGTTGAGTAATGAAAACAGCAGCCAGCAGACCTGTCAATAAAAGGGTACATCTCTGGGCTAGTCATAATTGGCATACATGTCTGAAATGGTCCATTTTTCTCCACCTCTTTTTTTCTCTGGACACATGAATGTCAGGTATCAGGGTTATGAGAGATACAAAAATTTACTTTAGAAAAAAAGATTTTTGGCATATTTTTCTTGACTGAGTTCTGTACACCCAGATTTTTGTCAAAGCTGCAATGCAAATCTGGAGTAAACTTGGCATAATTTCAGCAAATTGGCAGAGTTACTGCTGATAAACAGACTATTTGTTTGGTTTGAATTTGTCCCTCCACTGTCTCCATCCTTTGTGGTTCATTGGAGAGAAAAGGTGACCTTAGTTTGAGGTTTCTTTGTTTGGTTGGTTTTCAGGTTTTTGTTTTTTGTTTTTTTTTGAACAGACTGTGATTAACAGGGTTTTACCCATAGAAGTACAGCTGAAACACATGCCTTGCCCAAAGAAATACATTTATGAAGCACTCAACTTCAGAGCATTCAGGGTCTGAACATTTTCAACCTACCCTTCAAACAGGGTTTTGATACTGCGTGCACTTCTTTGCCACTGGGTGGTTATTTGTGAGCATTGTTATGCTGTGCATACAGCCCACTGTCTTGAAGCTGTTCTGAGAATCGTACTGATGACCTACATTGGAAGGCAATATTTAATTCCAGATTTTTAAATGAGGCATGCAATTTATAAAATTTCTGAATAAAATTACGTTCTGGATCGATGTGAGCAAGGAGATCAGTAAAGATCCCATTTATCTCTTCCAACACATCCAACAAAGAATGAGAATTAAAGGTTCAAAAGCCTGGGATTTATTATTTTCTGTGCCAATTGAAGGCTGTCTTCATGTTCAGTGTACAAAAGGCCATTTGGTTGTTACTGAAATTGCTGACTAAAATACCCATAGCTGACACATTTGTCAGAAGACTGACAAGCATCTGATTCAATAAAGGTTTCCAGCCTTTTGTTTGACATTTTGGTTGTTGGTTATCATTGTTAGTGAATTATTTTTGTTCTGTAGCACACACAGATGTAATTTATTTTATAGCTCTTCCATTGCTAAACCTAAAGCAACATGTTCTTGCTTTCTATATGCACTTTGAAATTTGTTTTTAGCAATACCACTGCTTTGAGAGAAAATATTTTTTTAAATCTGCAACTTCTCAACGCTGCAGACTATCATCATCACTGCAGACAGATGAGAGCTAAATCTGTGGGATATTTCCCAGCATTTCATTTTTTTTAATACCTTCATGTGACAGGACAAGTACTTCATGACTCCCACAGAATGCCCAGGACAACTAAAATGAAGTGTAAACCTCATGCAAATGTTTTTCCTCCTGTGGTAGAAAAATCTCTGAGGTTCAACTGGTACAGACAGATTTTAATATATAAGCTAAGTAAGCATTTGTAAAGTGGTCTAATCCCTGATAAAATGTAGCAAGTGTGTTGGGCATTGTAATGGGCTCTGTCTTCTCCTTATAAAACATAAGGTATGGATGAAGAGTATTATTCCAAAGTATGTTGAGCTATGTTAAATTAAGACAGAAAGAAGAAAACTGGCTTCCTAACATCTTGTTCTGCATTAGATGATCTTCTAGGTGTTATTTGTTTGCAATATTTTATTTTATGAAGAATGCAGGAAAGGCAGCATTGCAGGCATAAGAAGCACCTCTTTCCAGTTGTACAGCATTCTGCATGATCAGCATCAATAACAGAAACCACTATTCTGCCTCTGAGTAATAGTGTGACTCCACTTTTGACTTGATCAAGCTTTCCTTCGTTTATGTTCAAGCTCTGCATTTCTGTCTCAGTGGAGATGATGGAATCATGGAATTGTTAAGGTTGCAAAAGACCTTTAAGACCATTGAGTCCAACCATAAACCCAGCACTGCTGTGTTCACCATTAAACCATATCCACACCTTATCCACACTGACATGGTTTTGAACACTTCCAGGAATGGAGATTCCACCACTTTCCTGGGAAGCCTGTTTCAATGCCTGAACACTCTTTCAGTGAAGAAATTTTTCTAATATCTAATCTAAGCCTCCTCCGGTGCCACTTGAGCCCATTCCTTGTTCTGAGATAAGAGATAATTCAGTTTTCTGAGCCATGTGCTAGAACATTCCTATCTTTTGGAGATTGAGATTGAACTTTCTAATAGACTAATAAGACATTGGACAAGAATCATCCTGAACCTCCTTCCCCATAAAGAGACATGTTTCCATGTTCTTCTTCCCATGACTGCAATGATGAATAAGGCAACATAAGGATGGCTGTATTTTTGTATATTCATCTGCTACCTTTCCTCATGATAACGACCATTTCTGAGAAAAAAAACCCAAACAAACAACAAAGCTAAAACCAAGGAGTCCAAATTTATGGATTGCAGGGATCTAGAGATTTTGGGTGAGAATATAAACTTGTATGCTCCTTTAGGCAATACAAGGACCATCTTCTCTTACAGTGAATATAAGGCCCAAGCTGGCATCTGCTCCTACATGCTAGGGAACATGTCATATCAGTTTGGTCCTAGTTCAAACCAACTTTCATAGTCACATGCACCACTCAGTTGCTTCTGCTAAACACGATATATTCTAGCTGTGTTTGTTTACTTCCATGAGGGTTATGAAATGAAATGAAGATTTACTCATCATGTTTAAGGTGAGGGTTTAAGGTGTTATTTGAAAAGGGAACTTTGATGTTGCTGCGTGCCTTTTTCTCCAGATACCTGCCCACATTTGTATTTTCATCTGTTTGCAAGGTTCCTAGTTTCTGGTGC
>JAWWLV010000088.1:80026398-80038140 GCA_035041135.1 Platyrinchus mystaceus
GATTACCTTCATGGGCAAAACAGACTCAAAGTGGGGATAGTACTTAAATTTATTACTAACAGGATAAGAGCCAAAGAATGAGAAATAAAATAGACTTAAAAACACCTTCCCCCGAAGAGCTACAGGAATGCTGCCCTTTTCCAAACCCTCTGATAGAGATAGTGAGCTGTGGCAAAAAGGGAACAAATAGGGAACTTCATTCAGAAGTAACACAGAAATCAGTGTCTTTGTAGTTAGAGAAACCATAGGAAGCTTAGAAGGCAGGACACCAGCTGCTTACTCTGGAAAAAAATGAGCTCAGAGTTTTTAAGGCCTGTTTATGACTCTGCATGACCTTCTTTTATCAGCTTTTGCCATACCAGCAACAGAAATTTAGACTGAAAATGGCAACCTGAGGTCTCCATTTGTTTTGCAGTAGTGTAAATTAAAAAAACCCCCAGAACTGTGGCATCATTCTGATGCTCTTCTAACAACAGAGATGCTTCAAAATGTCTGCCTAAACGCTGAGGACAAGACTATGCTTCTCTAACTTAAGATGCCTGTGCAGAGCTAGTTGTGCAGTGTCTTGGTCTGACCTGGCCCCTGCCCCTCTTGGCAGTCTTTGCCCACGTTCTCCACCAAAAATGTCATGGGTTTACTCTAGGCCAATTTTTTCTCACCCCCCACACAATTGCTGTAAGTTGAGAGAAGGTCTGTGCAGGTAAAAGAGATATGATGTGGGCAGAATAATATTAGGATTTATTACTAGCAAAATAAAAACTAAAGAACTATGTATACAACAACTCTAATTAGACAAAAGTGCTATGTATTTACAGAAGTACCCCTCCACCCTTGTATCAGTTTATGAGGAGAAGTACTTTCTTTTCCATTTCCAGAGCTGCAGATCTTCTAAATAATTTTGCAGCACTTGAAAGTTCCTCTTCTATTATAGGATGACAGCTCCAATTCGTCCCAGCTGGAACTGTCTTTCTTTCTCTCTCTCTCTTCTATGTCGACTTCAGGGCTGGGCCTACCCACTCCTGGGCTAAGACCGGAGGCTGGGGGTTACCCAGGGCCCTGTGGGGTCCTCCATGGACTGCAAGGAGACACTTGACTTACCATGGTCTTCCCACAGTTCCAGGGGATAATGGCTTTTGAGTGCACCCCTGTTTCTTGTGGGGTCCCTCCTCACAAGAGACAGTCCTCGATGGACCTCTCTAGCATGAGTCCACCTTCAGGCAAAAGTTATTCTATTTTCTGCTATCCCTTAGGGCCACAAATTCAGCTGCACCAGCATGGATCTCTCACTGGGATCACAAATCCTACCCGGGCCGACTTACTCCAGCGTAGGTGTTTCTCTCCATGGGCCACTCGTCTCCAGCAGGACTCTGTTTCATCTTAGGCCTCCCACAAAGTCACATCTTCTTCATGCACTCCTCTGCTTCTGTGTGGGCTCCTTCATGAGCTGCAGAGGGGGGTCTCTGCTCCCCAACAGTCTTCCACAGGTGGCAGGGATTTCTAGTTTTCAGTCTCTTCCCCGCTGACGGGAGAGAGAGAGAGAGGGGGGAGAGAAGGAACACTTCCCCCCACCCACACCCACGGCCTCTCTTCTCTCTCCACCAGCTGCCAGTTTTGACCTTGGAAGCTGTGCTATCTCTCTGCCTGGAATTCCTTCTGCAGTATTTCTCGTCCAGGCAATCTTCCTTTTGAGTTTTTTTTCCTCTACTCTGTTACAGAAGAGAAGGGAGCCTAGCCCCCCTCGCCTGGGCTCGACTTAGCCCAGGGTGGGGGGCACGTGGCCAGGCCCAAGAGGGCCAGCTGCTACGCTGGCTCTCCCATTTTCTTCTTCTACCTCGTGGCTCTTATCTCTTCAGTTCCCACAGCTTCTCTTCCGTTTTCTTAAATATGTAACTGGCAGAGGCGTTACTAAAACTTTTGATTGGCTTTGCTCTGGAAATCCACCTGGAAAAACTATTGGCAGCCCCAGGTGGGGCTGGTCGGCAAACCCAGGACATGCAGTCTCCCTTACATTTCATGGAGAGAACAGTGCAGCAATAGGGTATGACTCATGGTCATGTGTGCATCCTAGGATGAGATAAACTGTACTGTGATATGCCTACTTCTGCTTATTGTCTATAAAGGTGCTCTAGGCAGCTAGCTCAGATGTATTTTTCTGCTCAGTAGAATTCTAAAGGTGAACAAGAACATGTTCTATCTTTAAGCCTGACTTAGATTCACTTCTAAATGCTTATTGTGACCTTGTACTTCTATTTTGCTCTCATTGTTAATGATTAGACCAGTGAGATCTTTACACACTAACTGCAAACAGTCTGAAATGTAGCACAAAATGGTCCTGTACAGGGCTAAGTGATTATCCTTTTGGGTCTCTTCCAACTCTGCATATTCTGTGATTCTGTAAAATCTTGGGTATTTTTGTATTGTAATAGTTTTCTCTTTCCACTGCAGTGTGTGTAAAACAGAAACTAACATGACTTTTAATATTTCAGTTTCCACTTACACTGTTGTAACACTCTAAATACTTCTAAGATTAGCATAATTCTAAGATTAGCATAATAAGGCTGCTTATACTAAGAATTACCATCCCAGGAATTGCACTGTACCACTGCATATTAATCACTACTACACAGTGATATCTTAAGATCCTTCTGAGTCCATTCATTCATACAACCCAGCTTGCTGACATCTTTGAATTTAGTAACAATAGATGTTCTGCTGCATTATTCAGATGATTAATGAAAATCTCCAACAGTACTGAGCAGACTAATGTGGAGCCCTGTTAACTACATAGCAATACTGTGACTGTTAGTTTTACACCTTTTGTAGTTTTTGACCTCGGATGCCTTGCATCCTTGCAAAAATGCAACATGATATCATGCCAAAATCTTCATAATTTACAAATTCTACTGCCTTTCCCTTATTTACAGGGCATGTGATTCTGCCAAAGATGAACTTTACTCTGGTTTGATGTGATGTACTCATAAAGAACCTGTCTTAGCTATCATTTTTTTTTGTGTGCTATCTTTGCACTTACAATATTTTTTATTCTAATGCTTCTCTAGAGATTGATCTTAACTGAAAACTCTCCAGATTTTTACTTCTACCCTTTTTAAAGCCTATGGGTTGTTTGTTTTTTTTTTTTTTTCTTTCTCTAGCTATTTTGTTTTTCCATGAGGTCCTAGAGATAGTCATTGAATTGTTGTACTTCAGCCAGAATTTTAAGTATTTTTACCTGAAATTTGTCCAAACTGAACAGCTTGAAAATATTTAATTTAGTTGAACTACCCTCTTTTATGCTGAAGTCCTATGCTATTAACAAAAACTCAACTAAAATTGGACGATTATGATAGCTAATGTTTTTTTTTTTTTAACTTACACTTTACTAAACCTTTCTCCTTTCTGGTGCCCCATGCCAGTAGTTTCCTGTCATGAGTAATGAACTAATGTTATAACTCTTTTTTAGTTATTAATAATGAAGAAGGTAATAAACTGTTTACTATGTCTGAGAAAGGTAGCAGTGGGCCTAAATTTCAGTAAGGAAAACTCAGATTAGATGTTAGTAATTTTTCTTTAGTGATTAGAACGCTGAAGACATGGAAGAGATTGTCTAGCAGGGCTGTGGAGCTACCTGTCTCTGTGTATCTTTAAAAATGGGCTGGTCAAATTGTCCTCTGTTTTTTTGATGGTTTGGTCTGGTTTTTTGTTTGCTTGTTTGTTTGTTTTTTATGGCAGAGGAATGGACTAAGCAATTTACTGAAGGGTTTTTTCTGTTGTTCTATTAAAGCTAAGCTAATTTGTGTGGTGAAAAATCAGGTTGGAGCTATTGTGAATAGAAATTGGGACTTGCAGGTTGTATTTACTGCTTTGTGCTCTTCAGGCAACACTGTGCCTGCAGAGGCACTACACAGCCAGTTGTGTCCATCTGCCTCTCGTATGACACTCCTCCCTCTGGCAGCTGAAGGCAGTGTCAGGTTACCAACTATTAGTCTTCTGCTTGGTGACCCATATATCCCAGAACAGATAGTCTGAAGTTGCAGAGGAATTAAGATGAGATCTGAGAAAGGACAGGAGAGGGGAAGCTGACAAAAAAAGTCCTGAAGACTTGTAAAATGTTTGTACCTGTGACCTTGACAGATTTGCTTTGGTTCTCACAAACCTTACATGAGCCCTTTTCAGGTCTCCTGAGAAGACAATGGAAAGGTCACATAAGTACCCTTTCAGCCTTTCTTGTGTTATAGGCTGATTATAAAATTATATTTTCCAAACATTTTAATGAAAATTTGCATTTTACCTGCAGTATTTTTAATCTTGGCAAAATCTTCCTCAGTTATTGCTACATGAAATATTTGGTTTTGGAAACACCTTCATTCTACAGCTTGACTACATACGGAGCTGCAAACCAACGCCCTAGTTCTGACATATTTGTGCTGACATAACTGTATAGAGGAACAGTTTCTTCTTATTTTTTTATACCCATATTTTTATCATGGCATGTGAGACTGAAAGAGAGCTCTTCCTTGTAGATACCTACAGGGAAAGGAGAATGTAGGCAGCTTTTACTTTATTTCATGCTTTTCAAGGCTTAGACTTAGTTAAAGCCTTTCAAATAGTCAGCACAAAGGGGAAAGAGCAGTTGGGGCCTTGGCTTTGCTCTGCTGAGCTGGCCAGCACAGCATGCTGTTCTCTCAAAAATGTGGTCAAAGTATTCTGACCTGTTCTGTCTTTGCCAAGGGGCTTTCCTTGGAATTTGATATCTTAATTTCAGATTCAACATAGACCTGTGGCTCAACATGCCTGCATCAACATTCTTAAAGTTCAGGATATGACACTAATCAAGTTTGATTTATCCTGAATGATTTGGGATTCCCTCTGAAATATTTGCTATGCTTTTAGTGACTGACTCTTCTGGTTTCAGCTGGGATAGAGTTAATTTTCTTCACAGTGGCTGGTATGGGGCTGCGTTTCGGATTTGTGCCGAACACAGGGTTGACAGTATAAAGATGTTTTTCCTGTTGCTGAGCAGGGCTCACACAGAGCCAAGGTCTTTCTTGCTTCTTGTACTGCCATGCTGGCAAGGAGGCTGGAGATGCATCGGAAGCTGGGTGGAGGCACAACCGGAACAGGTGACCCCAACTGACCAAAGGGATATTCCATACCATATGGCATCATGCTCAGTATATAAAGTGGGGGACAGAAGTAAGGGGAAGAGAGGGACTTTTGGAGTGATGTTATTTGTCTTTCCAAGTAATCATTAAGCGTGATGGGGCCCTGCTCTCCTGGAATAGGACGAACACCTGCCTGCCCAGGGGAAGCAGTGAATGAATTCCTTGTTTTGCTTTGTTTGTGTGTGCAGCTTTTGCTTTTCCTATTAAACTGTCTTTATCTCAATGCTCAGGTTTTCCAACTTTTACCCTTCCAATTCTCTCCCCAATCCTACTGATGGTGGAGTGAGTGAGCAGCTCTGTGGTGCTCAGTTGCCGGCGGGGATTAAACCACAACACTGACATTGTTGAGTAAGGAACTAGCCCAACACATCTTCAATTATCAGTTTAAAATCTGGTATGCTTGTGTCTGTTTTAAGTAGGAGAAATCAATAAGGAAGATTAAAACTGGGAAGGAAAATATTGGCATATGGGAGCCCTCTCTCTCCTGTGAACATTGAATTACCATAAAAATATAACTATTTTTTACGTTATTTTTTATGACTCCTCCTCATCTCTTGGACTACTTTTTCACAGTGTTTTCACATTGTAATGGTTTAGAAATCAACTGAATTACTCTCATAATTAGCTGTCAATCATACAAAGTATCACAAAATATATTTTTTATATTAAACCTCTTTTGAAAGAAGGGGAATATCTGTTTGGATGAGAGCCTTAGGATTTATAACATTTAGTTATTATGTTAGTATATATTTAAAACATTTAGATGGAATTTGGTTTGTGCACACATTATAAAATGTTTAAGCAAGGTTTGGATTGGGTAGAAAAATTGGCTGAGTAAACATGTATCAGTTTTAAAAGTGTTCTTACAATAAAAATTTCACTTATTTCAGAGGTATCCACCACTACCATAATAATTGCTCACTATTCTGTGCCCTTAAGTATGATGCGACAGTTTACTGCTTAAGTCTTTAGAAACCACAGAGGCTCATCTTGCCTTTGAACTGACATTCACATCTATATAAATTTTTGGGGCAGAGGAAAGAAGGACAGAGGGAACAGTGAATAAAAATATTGATTTTATGAAAGTCATCTGTAAATTCTGGCATGTAAATAAAATCTAGGACTTTTGAGTTTTTTGAATGGTTATTTAATAAGTGGCTTAATGGTGGTAGGACATACCAAGTCTTTTGAAAACTTTTCAATGTGCATTGTGGCTGTTTTGCCTGATAATGTAATTTATTTTTGATTTATTTTTTGTCTACGACTGTCATTGTAATGCTATGTTGTATCTCTTTGTTCTGTAGATACACTGTGCCTTTTTCCATAGCAAAAAACGTGTATATCAATCAAGAGACTATCTTAGCACTGTACAGTTTGCAGTCTAAGCATGTATCTGAAGAAACCTAGTCTGTTAATTCTGAGAACCAACTCAGATATTGTTTTCTTAGTTCTCCAAGAACTCAGTCCAGATTGTATATCTGTACCATATGGAATGGTGGAACAGAAGTTGTACAAGAATCTAAATAGCAGAATCTATAAATCAGAAGAGTCTTTAAAAGCTGAGGAGAGAGGATCTCTAAGTAACATGGTCACAATCTTATAGCCAAGCAAAAAGAGGACTGAACCACAGTCCAGAAACACTAATGTTATGTGGAATGTAGAGAGTTTCAGGTTACATTTGCTTGCTTCCCTCTACACCTGTGGTATGTGTAAAGGCCCCGAGGGCACTAATAGACTTTCATGTCCCTGACCAGCTTCACCTGGGATTTTACCCACACCCTCTGTTCATGGGATGGATGGGGAGTCCCATTTCAGCTCAGCCTGGGGCTGTTAGTCTGTGCTTGAGCTGTGCTGTAGCTGTGTGTGTCTGTGTAGAATTTTGTGTTCTGTTAGTCCTAATTTGCTGTTTTGATTTCCCATCTTGACATGAGACCTGATTTGCTGTCTTGTTCTTGTCTGGTGTCTGCTGGTCTGCTGGTGAAGTGTACTGTTCTCACACCACTTCCTCTGCTTGCCTGCTGTGGGGCTGTGCCATGGTGAGCAGGGACCCTGTCTGTGCTACTGTTGCTCTCTGCTCCTAGCTGGTTCTCCCTCATGGATCAGCTGCAAAGCCCTCCAACTACTCCTATGTGATCTCTGGATCCTGCAGGTGGCTATGGCTAGAGTACAGGGGTAGCTTGCAGCCTGTCAGCCCTCTTTAATACCCTCTGCACACAAACTAATCCCTGCTTCTTCAGCTGAGGTTGGGTGAGAGCATGGGGGATTTATCAGTTGCCTGCAGCTAACCTGTGCTGTCTTTGCAGTGCCCAGCTGATGGATATGAGCTGCTCAGAAGAAATTACTTCCCAGTCCTTGGAGATGGCCCTAGACTGGGCCACCCTCTGTATGCAGCTGCTCAGTGTTCCCATGCTCCAGAAGTCTGATGTCCTGTTCAATAATTTAGAGCAGCTTTTTGGGGACTGCATTCATACAACTGTGCCTAAGGATTTCTTCCTGGAGCTCTAGCAAGGGAGTCAATTGGCTGCTAACAGCATAGGTCAATATGATGCTGGATGTGGAACCTGAATCTCTACAGTAGCTGGAAATTGTTGTTTTCCATCCCTGACCCCCATTTTTCACTTTGATGCAGGTATCTTTGCTCAGCTTAATAATATCATCGTATATATGAAGGTAATGTCTTGTTTCCCAAAAGTGGTCTGTTCCTTTCTCAATGGTGCGTCATTCGATTTAAAGGTTCAGCTGCAAAGCAGAAGGATAATTGTTTTACATTACTTCACTCATGGTTGATTATTCATAAACCTTTGTGACTTCTGTTCTTAACTTAATGTGTTTGTTCCTGGAATGAAATAAAACTCTTTGTTTGCTTTAGAAATTGCATAGTATGGATAAAGCTGTACAGCCAGAAAGTTTGCTCAGATACAGCTAGCTTTAAACACAGCAAATAAAGATAGTTGAACTGCTATTGTGCGATCAGATAGGATTATCTTTATTTTTAAGATTATTCATTAATTTGCAAGAGCATTTGTTAAATGTCTTTCCATCATTAAAAATAAAAAACTCTTTATGTCTTTATTTATGGATTAATTTCACCAACTGTTGTCTTTCTTTGAACTTTCTAAAAAGAGATTTGCCAAAATGAGGAAAAATAAACTCCTTCTTTTACCATGCAGAATTTCAAAAGAAGAGGCCAAACTTGAACTTATTCAGTTTAGGAGAACATGATAGTGCTTTGTAAGCTACTTGGATGTTCTAGGCAGTCTTTCTTAGGATTTCCAAGAAATTAATAAATTAAGACTAAGGTAGGATCAACTTCTATTGTCATGAGATATTTTACATTTATTTTAGCCCAATATGGAAATATGAATACCTATTACTTATCCAACTGAGTCTGTGAGGGCCATTGAATGTGACATTTCATTGGTCATAAAGCTGATCAGTAATTATGGTTCACAATAAAGTGTTTCAAATCTAAAAAGATACCAGTTCATCATTTTTTATACTGCAGTTTTGTGTAGTGATAAAGTTTATTAATACTTGGAAAAAATAGATTTATACTGTGATTTTATTCCCATGAAAATCAAAGTTAACATTCCTCCAAATTCATCTGCCCCAATAAATGTGTGTATTGGAGGATTCTTCATCATGTGGTTGTGCAAAGCTGTGTAGTGTTACATTCTTAGACAATAAGTGCATAGTACAAAGGAATAACATTACTTAAAAATTTGTGTTGCATTTTAATAATATATTTAACTTATTCTGCCTTTCAGAATTGCAGTTCAGTAACTGATTAAAAAAATATTAAGTAGTGCATTCTATGACTAATTCTGACTCTTGGTAGGGTAGGGTTTGCTTTTTTGTTTATTTTCTAACAATAACTCCTTATTTTTCCTGAAATACACTTTCTGTTTTCTCTTATTCTGGAGTAATTTTCTACCTCTGATCCAGAAAAGAGACTGATCACCTGTAATGAGGAGGGAGAAACTTACTGCATGCCCATTTATGTTCTTCATAAGTAGCTACATTTCATCCATCACTGAAAAACATGTACAAGAAAGTTATGAAAAACTTTGTTTTTAGGTGACAGGACTGGAGTCTGTTTTGGCAAGCCAAGCACTACATTCTATTCTTCTGTTTTGGCAACGGCCCTTAAGTCTAGGTAGACCCCCTGTCAATTCACTCTGCTTTGTGCCAAGGTAAATATCATACACAGGTCATATTCGATGTTTGTAATGTCAGGATAAAGAACTAGATTTTATTTATTTTGTATACTCTACAATATTCTGGTTTGGAGATATCGATCATCTTGTTTCTATAACAAAGCTGTATTGAGAAAGGCCAAAAAAGCCTTCTGCCTTTTCATTTACTGTCTGTGTTATTTTTCTCTTTATAGGATTTATTAAGGGCAATGCATACAATTGCAAATGTAACAATGTTCTCTGTAAGAAAGTGAATGAATTTGTCCATTAATAGCAAAGGATGGAACAGAAGCTTCACATCTGAGCTGCAAAATACATTGCCATTTTGTGCTATGAGCATTCTGCAAGGGACTGTCACTTCCTGTAGAACATTGATTGCCTGGTAGAGTGTGCTTTTACTTTTCTCCATGCTAGCAGGTATAGGTAAAGGTTCTGGGAATCTCCAAAAGTGGCAATTATTTGTGGACTAAATTATCTCATGCTAATATTACAGTATGCCAAAGATCTCAAATTCTGTTTTCTTTCCTCTCAACATCTTGTCCAACTCTCTGTGAAAGGACATGGACTTTTGCTAATAATCTGGGAATTCTTTCTAAGGCGTCTTTTCAGTCAGCCATTTTTAAATGCCAATTTGTGGTCTCAGTGGACTCTGTGGTTTGTCATCCTTCAAGCAATTATCTCCCTCCCTCACCTTTTCAACAACTTCTTTCTACAGTTGGCTTGTGACAGATCACTGATGTATACCAATTTAGATTACTTTTCCAGTTCTACTCCACCTAGAAAAAGTGTTTCTCCTGTAGTGCATGCAGTACATATTGTTGCTATGAACCAATCACGACTGGCTCATATTGGAGCTTCTGGCAGCATTTGTTATTGAAGGGTTTCCAATTAAGACAGAAGAGCTACTTTATACGGACCCCCCCCCCCCGAATATTGATATAAACATATCATAAAAAGAGACAAAAATAGATAAATAGATAAAACCTTTATCTGTCAGCTCTATCGTCCTCATCTGTATACCTTCTCCAAAAAGTCAAGGTTTCTCTCTGTTTGACCTATGAGAGCCCTGTACACACATGATCAATTAAGCTTTGTGTTGTCGTCTTCCTTATCTTAGAAATAACCATGAAACCACTTTATGGTTTTCATGGGAAGTCTGTGTAGAAGTCTGTGAAACAGCTGCTCCCAGAACAGTTTTTGCCAAGGGGTACTGTCCGTACTCATTGTTAACCTTCCTTCAGAACCGAATTTGAGCATGTCTCTTGGGATTTCATATTGCAAATCAAAGTGAGAGCTGATTCAGGTACAGATGTCACTTTCTCAATAACATAACCTCTCTATTTGTTCATGTTGGACAAGTACAGTGCATTACTCAACTGTTCTATCAAGAACAGGATGCCAAGGATTTTGGTTTTGTCTTCATTCCTGAAATACTTTTAGTAGTATGTTACATGTTGCAACCTGGCAATTTTCTTTGCCCTTCATTGAAATATGATACATTTCAATAAGTTGCAAAAGCAGCAATACCTTACCAAAAGGAAAGCACATCCAAGTATATTAATGTTCGATAGAAGGAAATGATGACCTGGTGAATGACTGAGTTACCTATCTGTCATGTGCTGACCTCTCTGCTCTTGAGAATAGGATGCATGATTTTTTAATTAAATATTTATGTAAATATTTTGAGACAGAGCTGAAAATATGAAAAGTTAACATTTTTATGTGGGTGCAAAAAAAGTCTTTCTTTGGGAAAAAATTTGAAAACAGTTGATGCATCTTTCCTTAATAAAGTAGTGGGAATACTTTTTCAGAATTGGGAAAACTTTGGCACTGCTGCATTTCTCGGTTGAAAAGGATTATAACTTTATTTCTCATCCTATAGTGATGTGTACTCGTTGCCACGCAAGGCTTGGATAAGGAACTTCTTCCCTCCAGTTGTATCTACCAGTGTACAACAAGGAAGTTGTCCTCTTACTGGATGTGAGTGAGTGAATTCAGGAGCAACTGATCTACGGTAGGACTTCAGGTGCCAGCAAGAGGGTGTTGATTTTAGGCTGGTGTTGAAATTCTGCTGCAGTCAATGACGGAGTCAGGTAGTCAGCAGTGATTCATTTGACCAACCTGTCTGCTGTAGGATGAGTTAGTTGCTGCCTGGAACCCTCTGGCTGTGCTGCTTAGCCCCTTCTTCACTACAGAGGAAACCTAGACACTTGCATTAGGAGATGAATTCCATGCTTGTAGTTCAGCTGGGAGTGTATGGTCATCCTGTCCTTGCTTCCAGGTCAGTTTTATATGAGGCCTGCTTAACACAAAATTTAATATAAATTCCTCAAGCCAGGCAGAGAGCTACAGTTGCATGTGCAGAGTTATGGTCATGTTAGCTT
>JAWWLV010000088.1:80038240-80076385 GCA_035041135.1 Platyrinchus mystaceus
TTTTCAGAAGTTTTGTTAAATGGTTACTCAAAAAAGTATTTCTTCAGCCTGTGTTAATTTAAGACAACAGTGAATGACAAATGATCTTTAAATTGTCTTCTTTCATCTCAATTTCAGAGAGCATGGTATGCTTTTTCTTTCCATTCTCCTATTTTCACTGTTGCTCTTTTATGAGTTTTTTCTTTGTTTTGATGCTGTCACACTCAATATTCTCTACTTATTTTTTATTTATATATGTATATTTTTATTCTTTGGCTAATATTTGCATTTGAAGCTTTTAATTAAGTTCCACTTTTTTACTACTCTTATAATTTTTTTTTCCTGCTCATTCTTTGTCAGTTTCTTACTGCCTTTTTTTTTTCAGAAGGTTATTTCTCTGAAAAAAACAAATGCATGTGTTTGCATATATTGCTATTCACATTATTCAATCTGGTGGGCATTATTATTGTCAGCTGTTGATTAAATCCTCTTTGTGAATAGTTCCTCCGGATATATTTGGCATGATGAAGTACTCTCTAATTGTGATGCAGAGTTTGACACTTAATACTGCTTGCTCTGTTCAGATAACTTAGATCATCATGTTTTTTAAATGATTAATAAAATGAAATAATTTACACTTTTATGCCATCAGGAATTCTTTTCTACCTTGCTGTCTAGCCTAATTTTTGCTGTGTATTACAGCTGCAATCACCAGAACACCTAGTGAGATGATAGATGGGCACATGACCCTAGTCAAACTTCACCCTAAGGGAAATAATTCTTGTATTTTTTTCTTTCTGGTTTTCTTTTTATGTTGTGTCTGGGTTCAGTTTGTGCATTTTGTTTTCTTTTTTTTCCTAGCAGATATAACTGGTTATGCAATGTGGACAGTATTTTGCCCAAGGCTGATTTTAGGTTGGGTTTGGGAATGGTTTTATTGCGTATTCTCTGGGAAGAAGGGCTTCTGCTTGACAGTAGCTGGCAATCTGGTTCCAAATTCCATCTCCCTTGTAAGGGCAACCTTTTTGTGGAAAAGAGATTGAGGAACGTGGTAATTTTGAGTGTATGACTTCTCTGAAAAACATACACTTAGTTTAGCTTCACAAAAACGTGTTTGGATATGTAAATGAAGGCTGTCTGGAGCCAACTCTAAACTGCTTTCTGGATGTTATGCAAGGTTTTTGCAGTGATTACTGAGCATTTCCACAGAAGGGTAGCAATTACTACTTCAACCCTTACATTAGATGACACATACACAAATAGTGACATTTTGGAAGAGAAAAATAAACCCAGTCTGAACAATACCCACAGATTAAAACTGCTATGAGCAATTCATAATGAGGGGATCAGTGAAAATGAGGTACTAGACCTTTAACGTAAAGGATAAGTAGAGGACACCTGTGGAAAGGGGAAAGATCTGAGAGTTTAGAGTGGTGAAAAAGCCAAGCATATTTCACTTGAGAGATATTAGGTTGTTCCTGCCACGTACTGGCTCCTCTGTGCAGTTTAGGTGCATTCCCTTTCCTCTGGCTGTGCCTCACTTGCAGGAGAAGTATGCTTCTGATCAGCTCTAGAGCTGAAAAATGACAGGATGGATAGGACTGGGAACTGCAGGAAACAGCCCATCACCTGAACCCATGTACTTCCCTAAAGTTCTTAATTTCAATTGAAGAAGAATGGGAAGGAAGGAAATGCGGCACACAAGGACATTGCAGAGTCTTTTCTGAGCTAGGTCTTGAGTCCATCTTCTTGAGAAATATGAAAATATCAATTGGTCTTTGTATGCTAGCAGCCTTCCAAGGAAGGGCTGGGGAAAGGTCTGAGCTGGAAGCAGGAGGACTCTTTGATCCAAATGAGTAAGCTGAATGTACTGAGTACAAAACTAGTTTCTTCCCTCCATAAGCACCTAAGATGTACTTTTATTACTCTGTCTGAAGTACTAGCTGTGCTTTGAACAGTGCATTGAAAAGGACAGTGCATTTAACAACGTTTTACTCCTCTAAGTGGTTATTATTTGACTTCTTCCCAAATGTATCCTTGAAGATCACTGCTGTGCTTTTTCAGTCATTTAAATACACTTCAGGGAAGCAGTTATTTCTTGTGATGCTAGGGACAGGAAGGCAGAGGAAAGTGGGGATATTTCCACTTATTTCCCCTCCCCTCCTCCCTTTTTTGTTTTGGTGTATTTTTGTTTAAAGCTATATTTTAATGATGAACAGGTTTTTATCTGGGAGCAGGTGAAGACTTTTCAGATTTCAACAACACTGGATGCACCAGTGTGTGCATGAGAGAAGGAGAAAGAAGGAAAAAGAGAAGCAAAGAAGATATGACTGGAAAGATACTCAGCAGTTAAGAGATACTGGTATAACTAAACTACGCTGAAGATATCACCCCTTCCAATGCTGTCTTCTCTAAATGAGTGCCCATGCCCCAAGAAGTACAGAGAAACAAGGAAATTACAAGGCACGTTGAATTCTGCTTTAATTTCACACACAAAATCTATTTTACTTCAAATGTATGGTCTAGCCATTTCATCACTACTTTTTTCACTTTTCTTTGTATCTGCACATTCAATGCAGAGTAGCTTACCTTCTCAAAGCTGTAGTTTCCATATCTGCTGTCACTTGGGAGAATGGGATAAAATTTATACCTGGTTTTGCCTGATGAATTCAGTGAGTTCTATGTAGCATATGTAAATTTACATAGTAGATTTTATCAGTGATTTTTGTGTGTTATTAACATTATTTACTATAATATTTTGTGCATTATAAGTGAACTGTTACTACTTTGAATGCACTACTAGCAGTCATTTAGGATACTTACAGGTTTTGACACTGCAGCATCATGGAGGAATTAATAAAAAACTAAGGAGGTTAGCTAGGGCTGAGCATGACTGACAGCAGAATGATATTTAGTATTTGAACACAGTAAACACATCCTAGTCACATGTGTTTTAAAATTTACTTTATTTTTCTGCCTCTTAAAGAAATGTGGTTAAAAACTCTTATTATCTGCATCAGACAAGTTATGTCAAGGAAGAATAAAATTCCATGGAGTTTGCTAACATCTTTTACATCTTAATTTGAATTTTCCAACTAATTTATTTTTTAGCTCAATGGATATTTTCAAGTGATAATAAGTTTTGATTTTTGATGAAGTTAACACATCTCTTTATCTCTGTTTTTAACATAATCCCATCCATGAATGTAGATTTGAAAAATGCAAATCAAAGAACATTAATTTTCTAAATTTCCTCTCAGATTTTTTTTTTTTTGAAACAGAATTCTGTATTTAGCAACTGGATTTGAAAGCAAGGGGAATCATCTCTGTTAACTACTGATTTTCTTTACAGTTTTTCTGGTGATGTTTATGGAAAGTTGAGGAGAAATTAGTAAGAAAGGGTTGGATTAGACTTGAAATAGTCTTCCTTCAGATTTAATATGATACATACAGAGTTTTCATTTCTGTTTTATAAGTGTTTTACAGATGCTTTTTAATATTTCTGAGCTGCCCAAAACTTACTACTTTTGTTTGCTTCGTAGAATATTCTGAATTGTAAGGGACCCACAAAGATCATCAGGTCCAACTCTTGAGTGAATAGCCTGTATGGGGATCAAACCCATGGCCTTGGTTTATTAGCACCATCCTCTAATCAATTCAGCTAATCTCAGGGTCTTGCTCAGGTGTAGCCCAGCCTTTCTTCTATATCTCACAAAATATTCTTCAGCAGCTTTTCACTTCTATTGAGAAGTATAGTCAGAAAAGTCAGATGGTTCCCAGATGGTTTTTTTTATACCCCAGCAGCAACATAAACCCCATAGCTGCTGTAGTTCAGAGTGCATGAAGAAACTTGTATTCACAGCACTGCTTCAGAAAAAGGGAGAGGAGAAATTTGAAGTGTGCTATGTCGGTGGTCCGGGCTTTCTGTCACCTTCGGGCTGGGTGCAGCTGGAGCAGCTACTTGTTTTGTATTTCTTATAAGAGTTGCTCTTCCCCTACTAAGCAGCATTGTGCACCTTTCATGAGAAAAGTAAACCAAATGCTCAGTTGAACTGAAGAAGCATCTGTGAGTGTTTGTGGTGGCAGAGTAGATCCCCCACTCTTTTCCTCTGGCCCCTGTGGAGCCTGAGCAGCCATTTGCTTTCACATTCTGCTGAAACACACAAACTGGAGCTGCTGAATGTCACCGTGGAGAAAATCCATGGAAAACTGGATGGTCGGCTGAGTGGGAATCAGTCAGGGGGAGAAGGTGTGAAGCAAAGATATGAGGGAGACAGAAGAAATAAAAGTCATGTTTCAAAAAGTTCTTTTGAGAAGCCAGTGATTTTGGTAGTTTCTGAAACCATTTCCAGCAGCAAAATGCTTTATAGTTTATTTCAAGATATGAACTGAACCAAGTGACCAGCCTATTCACGATGATTCACTTTAACCACATCTAAGATTTTTCCACAGATCACTTTTGTTTTCTCTCTGTAGTAAGATTTTACATTGATGTACTCATTTTCAGCAATACACCCTTGTAATGATAAAGATGTCTGCTTCTCCTGTTTCCTAAATCAAATGCAGTTATTTTCTTTCTCACTTGTGCCTGTGGATCTAATATTTAAAATGGTCTAATTCTCCTCACAGTGAGAAAAATTGGCGCAAGGAAATGGATAAAAATGACTAAGTCTCGTATTCTTGCAAAGTAGTTCTATTTTTCTTCAAAAACTTTTGCCAACAAAAGCTAAACCCCAATGTCTACACTGACTTTCTCATTTCTTAAATTTCCATAACTGGAACCTTGTATGAATAGTGATTAATTCATAAGATGTAATGTATGGTTTGTAGGTGTCACGGGTTAAAAAGACTGGAAACCATTCTTTATTTCATGATACTCTAAAAAGGTCTGCATGAATTAATTTATTGTAGATATCAAAGTGCCTTGGCTGACAAAAATTCTTTACAGCTGTGTTTAGATAGAGTTAAAATAATACTGTCCATCTGTGTTGTATTTTAATGTAATTTGACCAGTTACTAAAACTGAAAGTACGTTATTAGAAACATACTGTACAACTTTTCCAGAAATACTCAGGACCATTTTTGTTGATAAGATACTGCATTAACTTTTCTGCATAAAACTAAAAACCATTCCCCCCTCATTCCCTCACTCTCCTCTAGAGAAGAAGGTGGGTCTGTATATTTTATCTGGATGTGGATACCTCTTCCTTGATTTTTTTTTCCTTTTACTTGTTGGTAAAACTGAATATGTGTGAAAATATTCAGCTGCCTCAGAAAATCTTCATATCCCTCCTCTTATTGAAAAGTACAGAATTGTTTTAAACAATTTCCTTACATAATACCTCTCCTGTATTGTCCTGTTGTAATTCCACCAGCTATGCATCAAAATGCATCAGGCTTTGAAAGCCACTTTGTCTTTCTCAGCTGCTCTGTTCTGAGAGAGTAAAGCTATTGTGCTCTTGTCACTCTTTGAGAAAATGGTTGAATCACTAGCTGAAACTTATGAAAGTTAAATCTGAAAAGTGTGTGGAAAATAAGTATGTACTTGTGCATGCAGTGTTTATGTGTGGTGGTTTTTTGGTTGGGATTTTTTGTTGTTGTTTGGGTTTTGGGTGGTTTTGTTTTGGTTGAGTCCATCAGTTTGGCCTTGTGGTTTGTTCATTTATCTGAGGAACTAGAAAGCAAGTAAATATATTTTGGGAAGTGCAATTTTTATGTAGTGGCACGTTAAGTCTAATGAAACTGAAAAGTACGAATTAAGATCCATATAAAAAAGATCTATACATGTTTTCTTTGTGGCAGCTTTGCAGATTAAGGAGAGCTTGCTGTGTTTTTGTTATTGGAATGAAGGCATTCATTAGGCAGCTTAGATGTTAGGGTGGCAAACAAAAGGACTTTGTGAGCTGAAGCAAAATACTTGTGTGTAAGAGAAAGGTAGTTAGGGGAAGGTTATTTGTTTCTCAAAGCAGTACAGAAAAGTGCACATGCAAATCAAAGATCTCAACTGTGCTCCTAACGTAGATTTTCCAAGTTGTGTTGCTGTGGACATGCAAAATCATGGGTAAATAGGTATGTAGTTATGAACTGTGTATATTCATAATAATCCAAATGACCATGGACGACAAGTGCTTCTGACTTCATTGACTAAGGGAGAATAGTAAGCTCAACTAGTAATAAAGTGCAAAAGAATATTACCGGTCAGGATTGGACAGCTTTCCTTACGAGATTTTTTTTTTTTTAAATGGCCTTCATTTAAATTTTCAATTTCATTAGAAATTGAAAAAGGTCCCCTTAATTAGTGTTATTAAAACTTAAAATCAAGCCTCAAGACTAAGAACTAGAAACATACTGCCACAGAGGCCATCAGAGGGAAGATACTGCTTAAGGCATACCTGCCAAAAACCTACAAATTTTTTTTTCAAGAATTTCATAGAATTTCACAAAAGCAGAAAGAACATGTAGTAAATTTAAAAGATTAAATGCAGTTCTGTCTGCTGTGGCTGGTGAATCACAACCAATCATGGTCTTATTTTCAACTCTGATGCAGTTGGTGTTCTTACAACTGTTGTAATTTACTGTAATGCTGTTTTATGTAACCAGATTAAAAGGTATAACTTAATGATCTCATAGATGTGTCCTTATCAGGCTGTCCCTTTTATCTTGGGAGGTACTTTCCTTCTGCAGAAACTTTCTGCCTTTTTTTTCTTTCTCAATTTGTCACTTGCGGATTATCTCTTTTCAAAGAGATGTTCTGTTACATAATAAAGCCATTTTTGCTGATGTATTAGGAAATGGGAAGATACATGTAAACTGGGCTGAAATGTAGATAGCTTTGAGAAATATTATTACAAAAAACACTGAAAAGTCACAAGCATCAGAAATGTTATTTCTTCTTCCTCCCCACTCCCAAAGGGTAACAGTTCTGTTTCTCTCCCCCATAGGTATCTTGCCTATAACAAAATAAGAAAATTTTACATTCATATTGCTTTTTTAATTTGATCTAAGATGAGAATTATTCTATTGTCAGTTCAACATTAGAGAATAAAGATATTAATCTATGTTTAGACTCATGATCTGGATTCATGTTAACTGACAATTCTGGAATAGTCTCACAGCATTTGAATTGAGATCCAGATATGAGATCTTGGCACATATCAGGACAACAAGACCAGATTATTTTCTTACTTCCTCCAATTCTTATGGTGTTTACTTCAAAATAACTTACATTCTATTATCATATCATCTGTAAGGTTGTAGCAAGTGCAATATGGAATCAGGAGCCTGCCTATGGTATTCCTTGTGTGTTTCTTATCCTCAGACATTTCCAAGACAGACTTAAGTTGACATGACTGCAAATAAAGATTTTTTAGTACCAGATTATTCCTAAATATACTAATTGTTTTTAGTAATCCCTTTAGAGTCAAACATATCCTCTGTGTCTCTGATCTGCTCTTCTGTGTTTGGTGAATTCACACAAGGAATCTGATAAATCTTAATAGGGTTGTTGCTTTTAACAAACATTCAACAGCATGAGTAAGGATTGCATTTTTAGGACTTTAAATTTGTGCTATTTCTATGAGTAAAGATACTCTTTACTGGTTTCTCCTAGCACAATATTAGCAATTTGAAAAAGTGAACAATGTGAAGATCTGGAGATGATTAACAGGAAAGATGTTTTCAGCAGAAATAAAAAACCAAACAAACATTTCCAGTAGCACTAATTAGTAGTAAAATATTGTTCCTGATAGAGTCTAATTTTAAATTTTGGGTGCAGAATAATTGTTGTTTTAGGGAAAAAGAGACAAAGAGCATCTATAAAATTCAACTGAAAATGTTTTCCCGTGCTGCCTCATTGACTCACAATGTCTTGCTGTGCATCCTTTATGATTAGGGCTTTACGAACCATGTGGGTCACAGCATTGTTCTCAGCTTTGGTTAATTCCTCTCTGCTGAGGACCCTGAATGTGCAGTATAGCAAATATCCTTGGGCTCTTCAACTCTGAGAGATTTCTACAGCAGTTCTGTGTGTTCACATTATAGACTTAAGTAGAAACATAATCAGCATATCTGCTGGGTAATTCAGTTTTAGAGTTTGGTGTGATTCCACCATGTCTTGAAACTTTTGACTGCATCATAAAAATATTAAGGGAAGGAGAGCTGAAGACATTGGCAGCTGTTTATGTTTCTGTTGGATCTTTCCACCCAGAGAGGTGTTAGAGGGAGTTAACTCTGGACTGTGTAGTGAGCTCATTGGTAGGATGCTACTGCTAAAATCATCAGCAATAAAGAGGCCAAATTCACAAAACCCAGATTGTTAACAGGTCATTAAAGTTGACAGGAGCCATATTTATCTCTTTTGCCTCTGGTGTTTCAGACTGCCTACAGAATTCAAGTGAATGACATCCATGATTTAGGCTGTTGTTGTACAAATCTAGTTTAAGCTTTAGCCTTTCACTTTCCAGGTCCCTTTCTATTCCCACCACTGCTGCCACCAGCACACAGACCATTCCTACCACCGTGGGATGCTGTTCCCCTGTTAATTCCGTGTTGGGTTTTGGTTTGAGTTTTTAGGTTTTTTTTTTTGGTGATTGCTGTCTGAATTTTTTCATGGGAATAGTTAATTTTAAAAATAACCAGTCAAGCAGCCAATTCACTCTCCCTTCTTTGGGACAGACTGTGAATTCTGAACTGCTTATTGCTTGAAGCCATAATAACAATTCCTTCCTTTTCTGTGTTTTTGTCCTGCTAAGGAGTGATGCAGATCTGGATAATAACATGTAACTTGTTCTGTTACGTGCAACAAATTTCTTGTCACGGGGCACACATGTACTCAAGGTTCATGCTGTTCTCCATTAGCGATTTATGTAATACTGACAAATATAATTATGGTTGTTACAGTATTTCAGTTCATTTTCCTAAAGGCAGAAATTAAATGTGTGCTTATAATTTAGCTTGGAATATCAAATCATGTTAATGTAGCCTTAGTACAGTGGCACTAACACAGATCCTCCCAGTTGTTGGCTTGCCAAAAAGAAGAGGAAAGCTGTTCCAGTTTGATAACTGCCCTGTTTTCCCACTTGCATTGCATCATCTGGTGCCAGTCACTTCTCTTCACTTGAGGCTGCTGCCTACATACAGACAGCTCTAATTTAATAGCCTTATTGAAAATATCAAGGGAATAATAAGAATTTGAAAATATAAGCCCAAGTCAACTAAATATTTTGATGGTAACTGTGCAGAAAAATGAGTTCCTTCACTGAAGGGAATATCTGATTTTGGTTGAGAATGTAGAAGCTTAGTGTACTTTATGGTCTGTCAGGTTGTTAGAACTAGAATCTGTTTCGAGTGAAAGGGAAAAAAACTAAAATAGAAACAACAGCAGCAACAGCAACAAACTAACACACATACACACACACACACACAAAAATCCCTTTATACTTACAAACAATAGCAAAGAATTGCTCTTCCCAAGGAAAAATTATGTCACATATTGTTCTTGTCTCAGCCTATCAAAGCAGTATGATCAGGCTTGGTTTTTTGTGTTGGACTTTGACACTAAAGATAATTCTCTTATTAGTTAGTATTCTATCTTCTATTGGTTAAATGATTCCCTTGCTTTTCATACTAATTAGTTTGCATGCTCAGGCTTTCTCTTCTTTCGGTCAGTGGGTTTCTTGGGTCTGTGAGTTGGTGATCATGATCCCCCCCTGTCAGAATGACCTTTTACCCAGCTGGTGCTGATTTCAGCACAGTTGCTGAGTTGAGTTTATTAGTTTCTTCCTTATCTTGGGAGTTCTGCCAGATGTCCTTGTGGCATATGAATTCTGCATTCTTTGTGTCCGCTATCAGTAATACAACCTTCTCCCCAAGCTTTGTTAACCTCCCCCTAGGTCTGAGATTATTGAAACATGCTAAGCTCTAAACCTTAACAAGGCAATTCTACTCACAAGTAATTTATCTTTCTAACACCCAGACATCACTCTGAGTGGGACATTGCTCTAAGGAAGAGCAATGTCATGAGTAAGACAGGTCAGAAGCAAGGCTTAGCTGCTGCTGCCTCCACAGGCAGTGTGGCAGAGGGCTTGCTGACAGTATGCTGGCAGGCGGCTGTGGCTGGCCAGCTAGAGCTGAGGCTGCTCCAGCACTGACAGCAGAAGGTGCACAAACCCATGGAATCTGACGCCACTGGCAGAACGAGGGGCTGCTAAAAAGGCTCTGTTGCAAGATCCAGCCTTAGCCAGCAGTCAGCTGGGGCCTATGTTGGGCCCCTGGGTGTCCTCGCGGCTGTGACATTCAATATCCCTGTGGGAGGATAACGCTCAGAATGAACCATGTGAACTAGGCACATCGGAGTATTTTGTTCCCTTGAGTAGCAACACCATTTAGTCCCTTGCTGAGATTGGAACAGAGTAGGAAGGGGAATATGCTGCCCCTGCTGGAGGTCTTCCAGCACAGCCAAATTGCTCACTGTGGGTTGAGGGCTCCTACCTTGTCCATTGGGAGGGTTTTTCTGTTATTGGAGATGAGCTCTGACCTCCTTGCTGCCAGAGTTCCCAGTGGAAGGTGCTCGGTGGAAAACATGGGACAGTCTACCTCTTTCTTCCTACTCTCAGTGCTGTCCTCCAAATGTGACTGCCCCCCTCTGTTCTGCTAATTGTTGCAATTGTATCTGACAAATATGGATTTTGGTGAAGTAAATACAAGTTGTTATGTTTTTCTTCATTTTATTCTGTTGTACTATTCTATGGGGCACTAGTCCCACTGTTGACTAGGTAATTTTATCTGAGAGTATCTTCAGAGCAGAAGGGCTGTTGGCAGCTCCAGCTGAGGCTGCAACTGGCCCAGGCTCCCCTCCCACCATAAACAATTTAAGTGGCTTTCTGTGACTCATTACCTGAGGTGAATCAATATGGACTTCTATGAGTGTGAGAATTAATGAAGATTGGTCTCTGATGGATTTGTACCTTGTGATTACATCCTCTGATGTCTACTGAAGTACAAACACTATCTGAAAATCTTTCTGTGCAGATTTTCTGCTAAGGATGACTGCATGTTACAGCTTGTGCTTTAGTGGAGGCACTGGTCAGGGTTTCTTTTTCTTCCCAGTTTCCTAGTTCCATGAAACTTAAGGATATAGTGACCTTGGAGATTTTTATCCCTCTGTTTAATGTGTTTTAAACTGTCTCGTAGTTTGAAAGATAACTGGGGAATGGAGTGGCAAATTATCACATGCAGATGTACTGTAATTGCACGAGATTTGCTTCAAGAAGCCAGGTTAGAAAGATGTGAGAGAGGTTTCCTGCAGAAAGATTGCCTAGACTGTGGGTACTAGAGTCTGGAGAACAAGACTGTCTGTAAATAGAAGCTAACATCCAATAAAGAAGTATGCTTGAACTCTGCACAGCCCAAGATTTCACTGACAGAGGAGATTTGGAAAGGCAAGGGCTTATTACTGAAGCTTTACTGACACTCTTAACATAACAAAAAAAAAAATAAAATTTACTCATAACTGGCAGTTGCAGCTCAGGAAAGAACAATATGACTTGTCATGACTGTCTTGACAATTCTTTGCAATCCATTAGTTCATTTTGAACAGAGGCCAAAAAAAAGGTTTTTTTTTAAAAATAAAAATCTTGTCCATCATCAAGAAGGATTTTAAAGACAAAATGAAGTGCATAATTTTTCTGTTGTGTAAGATCTTCATCCACTCGCATCTTGTTCAGTTTTGGCCTCCTGACCCAAAGAAGGATGTAGTACCATTGCAAAAAGAAACAGAGGGAAGGACAACTAAAATGATAAAGTGGCTGAAACAGACTGAGGATGAACTGACAAAGATCCACATTTCTTCATTTTGGAGAAAAGATTGAGGGGTGAGGTGACCAAAGGTTTCACAATCATGAAGACAACGTATAAGGGTTATTGGAACTGTCGTTCATCAATTCCAAACTACAAGTATTGAAGGCCACTAGAAAAAATGGCAGTAGATATAAATTTAAGCACTCAAAGGAAAGTATTTTAGACTGTGTGTTGCATTTACTAGTACTAGTACAGAACACAGTGAAGATGGATAGTATTGGTAGATTCAAGAGAATTGCATGAATTTATGAGCAACAGCTACACAGATGGATAATAAAAGCATTGGGGACGTTAGTACTGTCTATCGTTTCTAATTCATGAAGTCTGGATGCTGGACGAGGCAATAGATTGTAGAAAGTGTGCCTGTGGTACTCCTGAAAAGCACCTCTTACTGCTCTGTTGCAGAAGCAGCCTTGGGTTTGATAAACCATTGGTCTGAACCTCTAGGACACTCCTTCCTGTAGTGTCTTGAGCCTACATGAAAGGCAAAAACTAATGTGTAGATTGGAAGTGATGGTGTGTAAAACAATAGTCAGATTTCCTAGTTTTATCTGGTCTGGGTCAAAGGCAATAATCAGTTGCTCCTAAATGTCAGTCTGGTATGATTATGAAGCCAAGAAGCAATGATTGAAACCACGTCAGGATTACTGCTTGAAGAATAGATTAAAGATTTGTCTCGGTCTGCCTTTAATTTGCAGACCTGCAAGTTTAACCATGGTTAATGATGGAACTAAGTGTGGAAGACAGATGTTGGTGACAATTTTGTTTTACAGAGAAACCTGTGAATTTGCTCAGCATACACTGTTAACTAGATTTTCTTCTTTGACAACAAAACGCCTCCTGTTTCAGCTGTCTTATAAGATAGTTTAGCTAAGTGATGAGGTATGTAGAACAAAGTGACTGATTTGAGGGAGAGGTGAGAATTATATTGCTGCGCTGATGAGCATAATAAGTGCAATGTATTTTCTATATATGATCATAGCACTCTAACCTCAAAGTAAAAATGCCTGATAGTTTGGGGGTGGCAAGCTATTTCTGAAGCAATTCTTGAAGTATTTTCTAAGTGGTATTGCAAGAAGTAGCAACAAAATAAGCACTAATTCCTAAGTCAGGTGTTGAAATAAAAGAAGAAAATAAAAAAATAAGAAAACCCGTGTTCTTACATTATGGCTCTCAAGATTGTTATTTTCTCAAAGATAACAAGAATAACAGCAGCAAAGCCTTCTTTATGTATGTTGTGCATTATAAGATGTTGCTTTGTCTGTCTTAAATCATGCTAATTGTTCTATATTTTTTATCAAAATGAGTTTTTCATTAGCTTCAGTGGCCACAGTAAGCTGTATTTTAAATGACATGAAAGACTAAAATACTTTGGAAACTTCAGTGGGTACAAGTCTGTAAGTATTTATTGGCTAATACTTTGAATGTTCTTTGGGCACAAGAAACTCCTGTGTCTTTTTACAGAACCAGATACTTTACAAGTGTTGAGCTTTTTTTTTTTTGTCCCAGTAAGTGAAACTTTTCATGGAGTAAATTAAGTCTTGGAGAAACATGTTCTTTCAAAAACAGCTGTTCTCTCTGCAAATGTTACTTCTCCAACTGTTCTTCAGTCCATTTTAGGGCCAAACTAAGCTGGCGTTTTATTCAGCTTGGTTCTTAATTCTGTGAATCATTCATTCTAATGGTGTGTTACTAATGTAAATAAGGATACAGATCAGAAGGGAAGCATATGGTTGTTGCTCTATTTTGGTTTTTTTTTTTAATGTATGCATCTTGTGGAAGAAGTAAAGTAAAGAATAAGATCAAAGAAAGACTAAGAAATAGAAATATGAGAAAAGCCTGTATAAAGGATGCTTCAGCGAATCATTGGGGGGGGGGAGGGAGAAATAATTTAATTTTGATAAGAGATTTTTTATTATACAAATGAAAGTACCCATAAGTCTGGTGGTATCATGAAGAGTAAAGTAAGTGGTTAACATTGTTTCTGAGGTGACAGGAAACAACACAGAGATCACTAATATGCAGAGGGCAAAAAAGATTAAGGACTGGACTCTGACTGAGAGGACTGCAGCTACAGCAGGGACAATGCCAAACAGTAATTCCTACCACTAGACCAGTCTGAAAGTCTGCAAAGAGCAGATAACTCCTAACTTGCCTTGAGATACCAAGGTCATGACAGACCCTGGCATGCCTATTGTCTTCATGATTTTTCTTAAATCCAGGTGCTTTACATCGGGCATAGTCTATAGATCTGGTCCAAAGTGTGCAGAGGTAATCAGTGTGGCCAGAGGTGGCAGAGGATGTTCAGTCTGTTCCTGGGCCAGCTTGCCAGTAATGTTGATAAGTGAACGTTGAGTTGACTCCCCAGGGCAGCAAGTCAGCACAAAAGGATTACTTAATATTATTTCTACCAAGAGAAACATGTTTACTATCCAGGCCAAATCTCTTTTTTTCTTAACATTCACATTAGCAGTGAGAATCAGTCTTCTCCACTGAGAGTCCCTGTGTGACTGGTACAAAGGCTGTCCCCCTTTCTCTCTCCTGCTGTAGGTATAGCAGCGTGGGTGGGTAAATACAGCAGGGGACTTGAATGGTCCCTCTTAAATGTGACATAAGGTTTTGAGAAGTCTGTCCTTGCACTGAGGATTGGGGGGAAGCTACAGCCAGACCCGGGGATGTTGATGGTGGTGATTTTAAAGAGAAGTGTGTGTGCTCCAGGCTGGTTATATGGGGTTATTGTGCTGTCTGTGAGGGCCTGGGACACCAGGTCCCAAGGGTTTCCTCTGCTTGGTGAGTTATTCATGAATGTGCTCTTCTTCTGCCATACAGGCAAGCTGTGCTACACAGAGGACAGGATAGGACTGACTGAAGGAGGATTGCAGTAGGGAAAGGAAATCATGTTCTCTGCCTGTAGATGACTGTTCCTAAAGTTAGTGGTCTCACTGAAGCTACCACTGGCAGGCAGCAAGCAGAACTTCAGCTTGGGTCCCTTAGGAGGTGATGAGTGGGGAGCAGGGGAAGCAACCACAGAAACATCAGGCAGTAAAGTAAATAAAGAGCCATGCTGGGACATTGCTGTGGCAGTTTATGGAGAATAGTAGGAAAATACATACAGCCAGTAACCACAAAAAGATGTGAAATAGATGGGAACTGAATAGAGATAAGGAGGCTTAAAAACGCTAAAAGCAATTTTGGTTGAATGGCTTGACTATATAACATTTTAAATTGCTCAGCTGGAAACTAATAAGAAGCAGAGAAATAGACTTTGAAAGTTTAAAAGCTCTGCCTAATGGTGAAAGGAAGCAGAGACACAGATGGATAGAGGTAGGGTTAATAACGGGGTGAATTAAGAAGAGTACAGCATACTTCCAAGCTGAGTAAGGAAAAAGAATAGGAAGAGGATGAGACAGTAGCAGTGAGATTGAGAAGACAAGAACAATAATTTAGTAACTTGATGGTAAAAAACAGATTGAAGAGATGAACTGGATTAGAATTAGCAGTGTTGTAATTGATAAAGCCTTGTTCAGTAAATAAAGCTTCTAATTCAAACTTCCAAAAGCATTAACAAATTCTTTTCCCATCTCTGGTATTTTTAGTAAGTATTTAGTTCATATTTACTGCACCATTAATGTAGGGCAAGTGTCAGAAAAAGCAAGACACTAACTATCTGGAAGTTAAAGTGATTTTTGTGTTTCTACTTTGGTTGTTCACATTCTCTCTTCAGTCTTAAAAGTCTTAAAACGTCTGTCCAGAGATATCCTTCATCCTTTGAAGGTCTGCAAGCTGCCATGTGTGTTTCTGTCACAGTTCTCTGTCTCTATATGTTCCCATGTTCCTCTCAAAAGGGAAATTTCAGGTATGCTGAGTATGACTTAGTTTCTCACCACCGGGATGTAGTATCTCTCGGTAAGAAAGACTTTTATCACAGAAAGAATAGAAATTATGACATGGGGTGGTTTTACATGCCGTGTAAACCAGTCAATTGATTTACTTATTTACTTGTACAAATCAAGTTAAAAGGCAAAATTTCACCCATTTCACAGGTAGAATCAATTTCTCTGTAAATCAGTGCATCCAGAAGAACTAAAGGTATAATCCCAACCCCATCTAATCTACAGGCTCCTGAATCCTATTGAATTCAGTTGGCTTTATATGGAAGTGTCAACTGTAAAGATAAAGTTTAAAAATAATTCATCTTCATAATAAATTTTCTGGTGAATATTAATCATAGTGTTGCTTTTCTCAGACGTTGCATTGGCTTTGTGTATGCTGTGGGGCAGACATGAAAAATTTTATTAGTTTTTATTAGGCTTGGATTTATGGCTTTAACCAAATCTTATATAAATTATCTGGTTTATTGGCATTAATTTTTAAGGCTGTGAAGTCAACCCAAGTACTGATGTTTTGTGTAGTAAGGTTCTGCATTTTGCAGAAGCCAGGCATGTCTGATGTGTATGTATCTGTTCACTTACACAGTTATCTCAGTATCATCATGAGATGAAGGTTTTATGTACATAAAAATGCATACAGATGAGTTTTTTATTTCAGAGATCACTGATGGGTTTTAGGCAGGCAATTGAAACAGAACTGTTGCCAGAACATATTGTTTTGTGAGTGTTTAAGCATTCTGGCTCTGATATGGACAATATCTATCATTATATCCCATGTAGCCTGAACACATTGGTGATATTTATCAAAGACACGTCTAAATCGTAATTTTTGTTTCCAATTTTTGGGTGAAATTCAAATACAGAACATTAAATATGAAATCATAGCCGTTATTCATACACTAAAAGTTTGAAAAATGCCAATTTTAATAGAGGTTTGAGAAAACTTAAATTATACTTGCATTGTTTTCTTTGGTCACATAAGCAGTTCAGGATTGGAGGAGAGAAAGAGAAGAGAAACAGGAAAGGATGGGAAAGCTACAAAAGTGAAACATGATATATTTATCAAAGTTAATACTGACTATTGAAATGCTCTTATGTTATCCTTTGGGGACTTGAACTTTAAATTTCAAAGCACAATTGGCATATATTTTAGTCTTAAAATTTGCAGAAAGCATGGAGCATAAAGTACAGAAAGAAGACTATGAGTTGTATGCATTTTCCTGTGGAAGAAGCCACTAAGGAGGAAAACTAAATAGAGAATGCACAGAACACATAAGCAATAACCCTGACCCAGTGTGTTGCAGGTACCTTCTCTGTTCACCCTACTGTAAAGTTATAAGGGAAAGAAAGGCTAAATAAATTCTGCTGCCATGTCTGCTCAGCTGTAGCCATCATGGAAAGTGTTAGGAACAGGATTCTGGTCCCTGTAATCCCATTGGGAACTGCTGTATATGTTACTTCACCCCCTCTTTCTCCAGTCTTTGCTCAACCAAAAGGGGAATTTTCAAGTCTCTGTGAATTGAGTTCCCAGCACCAAGCAGGCCACTTGATGTGCTGCAAAATGGAGCTTCAGGAAAGGAAGAGTTCTGACAGTAGACGTGACTGAAATGAAAGCTAAGAGATAAAATCCAGGAAAGGTGATCGCTGTGTATTTCTACATTACATGTAAAATAGGCAGTACATTTATCTAACTGTGAGATGCATTCAATGGATCCTGTTTTAGAGGCTGATTAATGAGGCATATAAATCTGGAAGGAGCATTATGGATCTCTTGTCATTGTAGTGCTGTGACATGTTGTATTGGGTTTCTGTAAGTGGCCATAAAAATAGGAAAGAATACCCTCTGTTAAGGAAGGAGATGCTTTTAAAATGGTATTTCGTAAACCTAAGACTGTTGTCTGTGCAAATGGATTCAGTTAGAAGTCCACCCAAGTAATCTAAGAAAAAATGTGCTTGTGTGGTTGGATAAAATGTGTTTAATGTAAAAATTTAATTTGAAAATTTATTTAATTTAACTCTGTAGGTTATATAAGAGTTTATAACTTTATCATTCATATTTCCTTAAGTTGCTTTACTGATGGATTTTCAGCACTTCTTTGTTTGAGAGACAACAGGTAGATAACAGATCCCCAAAGGAAAAATGTTTTCCTCTATACTCCTGTATGCCTCTATAACCTTTTATTCAGTGGTTAGGTCATTCACCTGGGGTAGGGCAAGACTGCCTAAGGTGATCGAAAGATGTTAGAGTGCACCAATTAGTGGTTTCAGCAATTAATTTTGGTTAAATAAGATAAAATTGGTACTTTATGTGCATCTGTTGAGGAGCAGGAATATGTTTTGGAGCTCAACAGAAATATGGAGCCCAAAGTACAGGTTATAAGGTACATCAAGGCACTCTGAAATCTGTGCTTAGTGGAGGACAGCAGTCTCATCCCTTCTTTGTAATCTTCTGGTCAGAGGTAGTGGCATCAACCTGATGGCTCCAGTGACCTTGGAGCTGAGCAAGATTTCATTTACAGATTGCTCTGGCTGAAACAAAACAGTTCCTTGTTATTATTGCCAGGATTTGTCAAGGACATAATTCAGTTTGAATCTAACTGAACTGAAGTTTGTAAAACTTGTTTGCAGGCTAGTACTTGTTGACGCACCCATTACATCAATTTAAATCCAATCAACTTTAGCCTTTCCCACAATCTCACAGGTGAGTATTGTGCCACTGTCTCCAAGCTGGTACTTGGTGCTTGCTGGTGAGTCACCTGTTGCAGCCCTGTATTTCCTGGTTCAACATCCAGCTCTCTGTCCTTGACTTCAGAGTCTGTTTTCTCATGCCTTCTGGAACTGAGCTGGCTCATGCAGAGTTAAATTGAATGTGACCATACTCACTTTTGAGGTGAATCCTAGCGGAAATGTCTTGAAGTTTTTGTTTTTCTGTTAAAGAAGGGTTTGCATTCTTTTATAGGTCTAAGTCCTAAGCTAGGTATTATTTGAAATAATTTGTAAACAAAGAACTTTTTAGTCCTGGACACTCTTTTGGTAATTGATTTATAATATACTTTATCAGTGCACTTACCTCTGGTGACTATTTAGAATAACAATATTGTCATTGCTTTATTTTTTTGTAGCCAGGTTCATGTTTTCTTATGGTATTACAGAAAGAATGTAAACAAAGCCCTACCTTGCACTTGTAACTCTTCTGCTTGGGTATGAGTAAGAGGAACCCTAGGAAAGTTGGTAATGCCACAAATAATTTAGAGGTATAAAGTCTGCAAGTTATGAAAATAGATATATTTTTGCTCTGTGAAGAATTTTAAAACTCCATAATTAACTAACCTGAGTTATAAATAATAAAATCAAGTAAGTACAATTCTGCATGATGACATTGATTTTAGTGGCTTTATGACATTAAGCAACTGTGTGAATTAAAACCAAAGTGCTTATGCTCAGATTTTCTTCACTTTCTTGCTAAATTTTTGAGTGCTTTTTAAGTGAACCTGACAAACCAGTAATTTTCTTGTGAAATATAAAAAAAGTATATGCGATTTGAGAAGAAAATGAAAAAAAAGTCTCTGTTTTAGAGAAATAGTACATAATGACTAAAAACCCAAGAAAGTTAAAGAAAAGGCTATTCACTGACTTCTTCAGGCTTTTGGTGAGACCCTTCTGTTGATGGTTAATCTATGCAGGAATGCAAAGGGTAAAATGATTCTTTCCTCAACATGCACAAAATGAGGCGTGAATGTTAAAATGCATGGTGTCACCCCAGTAACTCTTTTCTCAGATGTCACATACAATTCACTTGTCAATAAGCAAATGTGACACACAATGCAACATTTAAATGGTGTAATGCAACCTTAAACAGTACCCAGAACTGCATTTCCTCTTCCTCATTATAATTTAATTAAATATGGATGGATAGGTTTGTTTACATCAGACTTTTATTCTGTTAAAAATAATTTTAGCTTATGACTATTAGTGAAATAGCTGGAGCAGCAAGT
This sequence comes from Platyrinchus mystaceus, assembly GCA_035041135.1. Lineage (NCBI taxonomy): Eukaryota > Metazoa > Chordata > Aves > Passeriformes > Tyrannidae > Platyrinchus > Platyrinchus mystaceus. The sequence goes on from JAWWLV010000088.1 coordinate 80,057,961, forward strand.
TGGTGATTAGTGTCAACTTCTCTGGTGACCCGAGAAACATGACATAAATAAATTAATTTGTAATTGTCAGTTGAGCTGTATTGCTTGGCTGGAATGCATTTAATTTAGCTAAAACTAGTTGAATGACCCCAAAACATTTTACTGTATGCACCTTATGTTCCTATGAACCTTATGCGTATTGTAATGAGTTATGTGAGCTGTGCTATATAGACAGTGCATTATAGAAAAAAAAAATCTATAAACGTTATGCAATGCATAGTTTTAGGTACAAGTCTGAGCCCAGGAACACTGCTTTTGATGTTGTCTTAATTTCTCTCCTATCTACTAGTTACACTGCATATATTAGCTCTTCTCTGACCACCTAATGCACTCCTAAATTTCTTGAGATTTGTATCTCAGTTCTTAAATTACTAAATGGAATAAAAATTAAAAAAACACACCAAAATATATTACAGAAAATACAATCATACTAGCAGTTGTAACTGCCTGTCATATATTTTTTCTCATACCTAGTTCTCTTCATAATTTTGCAGGAAATAAATCCCAATCTCAATATATTGATTTAAGTGGTATCACAGAAGAATTTGAAATGCACGAAAAAGAGAGAAACACAAAGCAAACCACAAGAAACTCTAAACTCATAAAATTATTAATTGAAAAAGAAACATTTTTACTGGGCAGATGAAAACAGTGATATAACTGAGAGTAGTTCGTAACACAGAATATCATTCGACTTCCTCTAGGGTGACATTCCAGACATCGTTGTATGTGGAAGTATATGTATTGATTGTACTAGGTTAATTAAATATCTTGTTCCATGTTAGAAAATGCACAGTAAATAATGATGAAAGAAAGATGAATTTTTGGAAAGGAAACACCACTTTCAGTGTTGTTGAAGAATTATTTTCTCAGCTAGCAAAGGAAATACTGTGCATCAACCATAAATCTCATAGTCATCAATAAGGTTATTTAAATAAGAAACAGTTGTCTGTCTATTATAGAATAGCTTTTAACAAGCTAAGTCACTTTTACAGTTCACTCTTAAGTAACCTAATTCCTAGGGAGCTGGCTAGATGCTAATAGATTCCCTAGATATCAGACATGCTGTTATCTGGCATGTCAGGGTAGAGAATACTTCTAGCCAAGAAGATTGTGAAGAACTTTTGTGGCATAAGAAGGTGTTTTGATGCTTTTTAACCAGCCTTCTCACTGTCCCTTTTGAACTACTGTAACCACCATCAACGGGGCTGTTGGAAATTTGTGTTGTATAGAATATTATTTAGGTGTTGCACAGGAGGAATTGTCATGCATGAGGAGGAAGCTATTGCTGAAGCATTTGTACTCCAGTAATCCTCCATCAACAAATCTGATTTGCATAAACCAAGGAGCTTCAACTGTGAAAGTTTTTCCCAAACCAAGTCGCTGCACAGATGAGAAAGGACTGAATGGTCCTAAAGCACATGAGATAATGAGGGATTTGCCTAAACCTCATAACTGCATAGCCAGTAATATACCACACCACATGCAATATACCACACCATGCCTTAGCTCTGCTTGCTCATTTATGCTTCTGTTTGTGTTGACTTGTCTTGCTATGGAATTAATGATGATGATGTGGTATCATACTGTTATCTTTGTCAGGGTTATGGTAAGGACAGAAGCCGTACACCTAAAATATAACTATTGCATCCCCACCTGGTAAACATAGTAATTCCTGAGTCAAGAGGGAGTTCGATAGATGGCTGCATCCTGTCCCGGTAAGACAGATGTGACATCAGTTAGCAAGGTAGAGTTATTCACTATTTACTGTGCTTGAGCACTGTCTTCTTGGTAATTGATTAGAAACACTGTTATATTGCTCAATCTTTTTTTCTTTCCTTTAAATTTTCTTTCTTTTTGGAAAGTGAAAACATAATTTCTCACCTTTGAATGTAGTCTTAACTTAAAATCTAATCCTCCCTGTTCAGGTGAGTTATGCCTGGGGATTCCTAATAATCCCAGCAGAGTCTCTCCAGTATGTCTATTTTAAAACCTATGGTCTCAGTTCTGATATTTATTTTTATTGCAGCCAATGGTGTTTCAATCATTGTTAATTTTCCAAATACATCATTAACTGGAAAAAAACGGCTTTAAGGCCTTTTCATATAATTTACACTGTAAAAGCTAGCACCTTTCCACTCACCCCCCCCAAAAAAAAAAAAGAAACAAACCACCACAACCCTTGTATATTCAGTTCTACTTGGTGTTTTATTTGTATTACAACTTTGCCTGATTTGAGTTTTGATTATTTGATGCATAGCTTCACAGAGAATAGTGCTGCTTGTATGAAAAAAATTGATAAATGTCACCGAATGAATGTGATTCATAAACAATTTAATAGCCAGTTTAGACCAAGAAGTATTTGATAAGATACCAGAAAGTGTATGCCCTAAATCTTCAGAATCAAAGAATATCCATAACCTTTGTAGCTTGCTTGAGTTCTATTTTTAGAGAGAATCTAAGTCCAGTACAATTACGTACTTCAGAAAACATCATTTTCAGTGCAATGTACAGAGTTGACCAAGGCTTTGAAGTGCACTTGTCTAGATGTTCACTTATTAACTGACTGCCCAAAGATAATGAACAAAAGTTTTTTTAAACCCCAAAGATTCAACTTTTAGAATACTGTTTTATTAGAATTTTTTAGAATATTATTTTTATTAGAATATTGATTCAAAGAACTTTTAATTAGAGGAGGAAAATGTGAATAGGTAGAAGGTGAACACATAAGTAATTCTTCCCTCGCCTGCTGTGCAGATGAATCCTTGCTTTCAGTCTTTACTTCTGTGAGTTTAGTGGTGGTGTGGATTACAGCATATTTTTTCGACTGTCTATAGTATTTAAATTTTTCTTTTTTTAAAAAATTTATTCTACATTCAAAGATGTCTGATGTTTCACAGCTCTTCTTTTACAGATCCAAATTACTGCAACAGTGTACCCAGTTGCTGTAACACTGTACCCACTGTCTTTTTTCAGTAAGCTGTCTATTGGAGCCTGGAGACCACTGTCCCTGAATACAGTCCACTGTATTTTAAAAAATAAGCTCCTTCCCATCTGTGTTCTGCTGGGTCGCCCTGAGACCATTCGGTTGTTCTTAAATTAATATGTATATAGCCTGAGAGTAAAAATTAAACAAATAGTGTCTGTCATAGTAAAATGATTAGAATTTGAGGTATCTTTAATACAGTATGCAGTTGTAATCCCTTGTTTTTTTCTATTAACTTTATAGATCTAGCATATTAAAACTTAGTATCAAAAGGACTCGTGTTTTCCTTTTTGACTGAAACATAAATAAAGGACTGCAGTATTTGCCATCTCTGATAAATACTCCGCACTAGATTTTCAAATCTGAGTATTTTTGGGTCAATTTAGGTGAGCTGAGATTTAAAAAAAATAATTGTGTTTCTGTTCAGAGTTGCACTGTCTGACCCTGATAGCTGGATACACAAGGTTACTTTGAATCCTTCTCATATTTATTTCAAAGGAAAACATTATTCCCAAGCTTCCAGATGGCTTTTCTTCCAATGAAAATTAGTTATATTTTCTAGGTGCATGTGATTCCTTATTTCACTGAATTCTGTATGTTTGTTTTTGGATAAGGCTACTTAGCCCAAGCAAGTCTAGTGAGTTTGGGCCACCTTTGTTGTGGAAAAGGTCACTTTTTCACTGAAACCGATGATTGTCATGAAAATATATCCGCCTTTCTACCACAGTCTGGTCCTTTTGTTTATGGCTATTGCACATTTGCCTCTAGATTTTTTTTATTTTTATTTTTTTGTATCACCTTGTTGTGGTTTAAACCCAGCCAGTAAATAAACCCCACACCGTTGCTTACTCATTCCTCTACCAGTGGGATCAGGGAGAGAATCAAAAGGGTAAAAGCTAAAAAACTTATGAGTTGAGATAAAGTTTAACAGATAAAGCAGAAGCTGCACACACAAGCAAAGTAAGACAAGGAATTCATTCACTGCTTCCCATGGGCAAGCAGTGTTCAGCCATCTCCAGGAGAGGAGGCCTCCATCATATGTAATGGTGACTTGGGAAGACAAATGCCATCACTACCAATGTCCCCTGCTTCCCTTTTCCCCCCCGCTTTCTATACTGAGCATGATGCCATATGGTATGGAATATCCCTTTGGTTAGTTGGGGTCACCTGTCCTGGCTCCCATGCATCCCCAGTCCCTTGCCAGCACGGCAGTACAAAAAGCATAAAAGGCCTTGGCTCTGTGTAAGCACTGCTCAGCAATAACAAAAACATCTCTGTATTATCAGCCGTGTGTTCAGCACAAATCCAAAACACAGTCCCATGTTTTATTCACAGTCACTGTGAATAAAATTAATTCTATCCCATCCAAAACCAGCACACACCTTTACTGCTTTTGCTACTGTTTTAACATTTTCAAAGTATTTCAATTAATTGACTTCTATCTGGGATGCATGTGTTACCAACATTGTCACTTACTGTGCACCACGAGTTTGTTCTTGCACAAACTTTTACATTTGTAAGCAATTCATTCCAGGTTCAGCTATTTCCCCTTTCAGTTTTTATGCACCTTTTTCTGAACAGCACATTTATAGCAATAATCTGTAAGACTATTAGGAGAGACAATGTACATGATATTAAGAACTCTAAAAAATTTTAGTCCATGAAAATCTATGATTAATTAATTATTCCAGTTAAAAATTATGTTTTTAAAATAATAGGAAGTTCAGTCATACATCTCAAGATGAGTTCTCAAAAATCATCTTCAAGAACATTTGATGAGGATGACTGAAAATTATATGTAAATTGCTTAAAATTTCTTGGAGCGAAAATAGAAGATAATCGTGGCCAGCTGGTGTTTAAAAAGAAAAAAGTTTAAATTAACAGCCTTAAAAAATAACAGTATAAGTTAAGAATCTAAAAGCAGACCCTGAAGTCTTCTGTACCTCTTTGTAATCTCTTTCTTAAGATGTGTTTACGCTTCTTGTCATATGACCTGGTAGAGGATACTCTGCACTGAAGCGTATGTATATAACCTAACAAAAACCTAACAAAAAGTGTAAAAACAAATTGGAAATTTGATGTTGGTCTTTCATTTATATTTAAGCTATTTTAATAAAGTCATACCAAGATTAGTCACAGCACTATGTGTTTTCAGCATTATTTAAGAAAGCTCCATGCCGAAAACTGAAGTGGACATAATAAGCAATACATTTTGATTTGAAGGTCTAGCTTAGATTCAGGCAACTGAGATTATGCACAGAGGATGTGGATATTGGGGGATGATAATTGTTTTTTTTATTTAGATTTATTTCCTTTCACTTTTTCCTTCTCATTGCTGTTCATGGCATCACTACCAGTTTCAAATGAGCCACTGTTATGTGGGGCTGAACTCCTACCAGAATATCTCATACAGTAACCACAGTGAAACTTTAATTCAATCTTTGGCATTCAACCTATCAATCCTTGTATGGTAAATTGGTTTCATTTTGTGGGCAATCTGGAATGTTTATTCTACATATACAGCTGCTGAGGCCTGTCATTAATTTGAATTTAATGTTCAAATTGACTCTGTGTATTTTCATTTATCAATGAAAGTATGCCCCATTTAGGTATATAAATTCACTAGCATTGTTGACTGCACACAGGTATTGTCCTGACATAGCATATTAACAGTTTATATTTTCTACTTGTGAGACAAATGGGATGTGAGACAGCTTATGAAACATAAACACACTTGTTTTAATCATATTAGAACTATGTTGAGTTGACTGTTTCATACTGGTATATTTCTATATCTAAAATGTGGTTATCTTGATAGGTCTGCATATCAGGACTTCGACATATTTTTTTCTGTCCTTATATCTTAGGATATATAAAACAATCGTGGGTATGCTGCATTTTAAAAAATACATACGTCTTACTGGTTTTATATTTTCATGAAGGTTTGAAGAACAAGCCTCGAGGTGATATATGACCAGAATGTGACTGGGTTTTGTAATATGTTTTTTTCATTGTAACATGATTCTCCCAGTGTCCTGTGGGTTAAAATTACACCTGTCACATGGGACCTCTGGGTAAATGCATGTTTCAGAATTAAACATTCTCAACTGGAAACAGCCTGCAACAGGTCCTAACAAAGTAAGGTTTCATGACATAGCTGGTTATGTTTGTTAGAGTACAAGGGAAAGAATGAGTAATCTCTTAGAAAGCTGTCATACTATACAAGAATATGTAAAGGCAGTATTAGCTCTCTGACTTACGTATACAGGGAATAGATAACTAGCAAAATCTAGAGACACCTGGTGTAATGTTGTTGGAGTTTAACCCCGGCCAGCAACTAGGCGCCACACAGCTGCTCGCTCACTCCCCTCCTCCACACACCCCTCAATGGGACGGGGAAGAGAATTGGAAGGATAAAAGTGAGAAAACTCATGGATCAAGGTAAAGACATTTTAACAAGTAAAACACGCAAGCAAAGCAAAAGAAGGAACTCATTCACCTCTTCCCATGGACAGGCAGCTCTTAAGCCATCCCCAGGAAAGCAGGGCTCCATCACTTGTAATGGTGACTTGGGAAGACAAACACCATCACTCCAAATGTCCTAATCTTCTTTCTTTTTCCCCCTGATTTATATGGTGAGCATGGTGCTATATGGTGTGGAATGTCCTTTGGGTCAGTTGGGGTCATCTGTCCTGGCTGTGTCTCTCCACAACTTCTTGTGCACCACCAGCCTCCTCACTGGTGGGGTGAAGTGAGGAGCAGAAAAGACCTTGACTCTGTATAAACACTGCCTAGCAATAGCTAAAAAAATCCCTGAGTTATCAACCCTGTTCCCAGCACAAATACAAAACATAGCCTAGCCTCATAGTAGCTGCTATGAAGAAATTTAACTCTTTTGCAGCTAAAACCAGCACAAATTTCAATCCAGTATCAGGAAAGCAACCCTGTTCTCCAGCAGTAGAATCAGTGTCACATTATTCAACTAAAATTAAAGCTATGAAGTGTTAATAAGATCTAGGTTGACAGAAATGCAGACTATCTTTTTTAAACTAGGGAAAAAAAAATTACAAGTGTATTATTGCATACAACTGGACCCAAAATATTATATTTAGTAGCCAATAAAATTGTCCTTGAATTGGCTAGTAGCATGGTAAAGGACAAAACCCTATTATTAATAGAAAGTTAAACCTTGACATTTATATATTCTCCAGGCCTTACTTGAAAAAAAACAAGGCATTGCTTATGTAGCATTCAAGTACCTAATACTGGAAAACTACTTCAATCAAGTTGCTATCATCCTAAGAAAGCATGGGCAACATCTGATGGAAATGAGATGCAAATATAACCATTCTCTCAACAGTCTCCTTTCTTCTATCATCTTCCCATTTTCCAGAAAAAAGAGAATGTATGTATTGAGCTAAACTTTGTTAAAAGCTCAGAAGATAATCTTCTAGAAACCTTGTAAGGAGGGTCATCAAGAAAATTAGTAAAGACACCAGCAATGCACAGAGACTCTGGTAAAAGACACCTTTTAGATCTGTTCTAATAATTCTTTTTAAGCTTCTGCCAGGTTACTCAATTTAGTCCATCATTGTCTCAGAGTAAGGCTGCTCTGTCAGATTCATTTTATAGGCTGATGATCAGTAAATAAGCGTTTAATTCATAGATCTCAATGAAGTGGCTGTTTTTGTAAAATATGTTATCTCTGCTTTGTAGGTGAGATAATTAAAGCATGAAGGATGTGAGGGAGTTATACAGTAAATTAACAGCAGAGCTAAGGAGAGGACAAAGTTCTCTTGATTCTCAAAATAGTAGCCCTAGCTACTGAGCTGTGAATTAATTTTTATAGAAATTCTGTCCCATGTAAAATTTTTATGAACCATAAAGGGAAAGGGTTTTATAATACCCCAGACTTTCCTCCTGACTACCCTTCAAATTCTTTCACCTTCACTCTGTGGGAATTGTTGTCCTGATGAGGTTTTTCAAATCCCCTGCTGTTTATTTCAGTTGTGGAGCAAAAGGAATGTGATTTTAATTATAAGACCAGTTGTGCATTTTGATTTCAAATTCAGAATATAACATTCTCGTGTTGGATTGACGCAAATTTACAAAGATAAGTTGTTTGCAGTAGATCTGACTACTCCTTCACAATAAATCTACTATATAGCTTCCAGCAAGCAGCTGTAAGGATTTCCTGAGCCAGTGATCATATCTCTTTGGGTTTCATTGTTCAAGGTGGAATTTTCTTCCATTAGTTTGCCTAATCCTTTTTTAAAAAATAATTTGTAATATTTTAGAAAATCCTAATGTAGCCAGGCTGTTAAAAGAATACTTAGGCATACTTGCTTTGAGCACAATGCCTGTTATTTTTCATCTGGTGGCCCTTAGCACTTCAATTACCAGCAGTGAATAGTCACTCCCTATTCACCCACCACATGCTGCTCTTCATTTTATGTATTTCTGTTGTATTCCTTTTATCATTCCGTTTCCTCTCTGTAGCGTCTAATTGTATTCCTTTGTTTTTTACACAGAGGTGTTTTTATCATTCTTTTAATCCTTTTTTAGTAATAGTCTATCTGTTGAACACAGAGTCAATAATTCTGGATTTGAGCACATTGCTGATATATACTATGGCACGATGGTCTCTATTTTGTGCTCTACTTATTTTCTAATGATCTATTGTCTTTCTGGTCACCAGTGAACATTTTGCCATTTGTTTCCACAAAACCATCTGCAGGGACTATAAGACCTCTTTCTTGAGGGTAGTAAGCCCGTTTATTACTGTGTGTGCAGTCAGGATTGCTTATTACTTGTATTTATTGCCACTGAATTTCATCTGCTATTCTGTTGCCTGGTTGCTCATCATCATGAGATCCTTCTGCAACAGCTGGCAAACTCATGAATGTTTAGAGCACAAAGGATATGTTAGATGTAAGTAAACTATTTACTTGCTAAAATACAAAGATTATTCATACCATAATGTGTGTCCTTTTATGTCAGGTTTCCCACAGATCTTTCTGGTGTGGGCATAGATTTTTAGCTCGAACTACAGCTGCACAAGATACTAAGTTTTATTTAGTTCTACTGTAAGTACAGCTCTTTCTGGACTTCTCTCTCCATCACAGAAAGGCTTGAGACTCTGATGGGAGAAACTTTGACAAGCATAGATTATATATTGGCCACCAGGCAAGATATTTTGTGGCCCATGAGGAGCTTTGGGAAGTATTAGATCAATATGAAAATTGCTGTAGTCAGGTAAGTGAACCTCACTGGCTTCCACCTGCCTTAATAACAAGTAGAGCAATTAACATGTCAGGCACTGGAATTGAAGGTGAAATGAATCATGATAACAAGATAAACATGACCAAAAAATTAAAAATGGTTTATGAAGTAAATTTTACTAAGTTGTGTGACGAGCCCATAGTTGCTTTAGGGGAGACTGATGATTTGGTAATGTCAAACAAGTGTTGTGTCTCATAAGCTCTCTTTACTAAGACTATACATTGACTATCCTATTGACTAGATTAAAATCATATGTTAGGGACTGGGAGTAAGGTACTTTCAAGATCATCTTGTATTTTATCACACTTCATGAAGACTGTGCATGGAATGCTTACCAGTGACTGCTATTTGGGGATCCTATCATCCTAAGGGTGCATAGACAGAGGTGCCTGTGCAATTTTAGATGTCTTCTGATCTCCTGCTTAGTTCCAATTGCCAGATTAGAAGGTCTCCTAGAGAGACCGTGTTACTTTTCCTCCTTCCTGTCTGAAACAATGATTCTTTCATGTCTTTGTGAATGACTGTGGAGACTAGATGTTTTTTTCACTTGAAAAAAGCTCAGTGAAAACCCTAGTTTATTGCACAGGAGACATATAGAAGAGCTTCATGATGACTCCACAATAACAGCACAGCACAATTCAGGGAAAAATTTTAATGCAGGGGAATATTTGTGTATTAAAGTGGATATTTAATTTATATGAAGCACCATATATTTGGCAAGAATTATGAGATATAGTTAGTGTCATCATTTTCCTCAAAAGGCATCTTATGACATTTTACTTGGATAATTGTCCTCCCAAATCTTCAGCTCCAGTGAGCAATTTTTCTTCTTTAATATGAAGAAGGAAAACAGTCCCCTTATTCTGGGCAGCAGCTGACTGGAAATCCATTCACTGACTGGAAATTCATATGTAATTCTTCTCAATTTTCATAGTGATCGTTCTCCTCTGAGCATCATGCAACATTTTCCTCAACTGCTGTAACAAAAGAATCCCTTCAGATTTATTTCTGTCTTTGTGAAAGTTCAGAAAACACACAGCTTTGAAGATTTTTAATGTCTTATTGTCCAGAACAGTGGGAAAAATACCCTGAAAACTGAACCCCTTTATGATGACTCCACTCCATTTCTAGTCAGAGACTACCATATATATAATTTTAGGTTGTTTTTTTTTTTATTTTATTTTATTATTACATTTCAGTGGTTGGTCAGAAGGCTTTGTTTCTAAACTTTTTAACTAAACCAGGCACAAAAGGAATTTATTAGATGCAGTGTGCTCTGTCAATTACTATTAATGAACAAACAAGATATTATTAGAAAAAAATATTGTGATTGAAGTTACCTTAACTGTCCCTCTTCAGTAACTTCAGCTGTGACAGGATATGTTCTGCAAACACAAAAGCTGTCACACAACCACCTTTTTTGTTTGCTTGTTTTAATCAGTCTCTAATCGCGTAATAATTTTTATAAATTCAAGTTACAAAAAGAACCTAGGTTATCTCTGCTATAAATCCTAGAGATAACTTTGCTTGCAAAGAGTGGGGAAAGAAGGGATTACAAAAAGAAAACTGTTACCATGCTCTGTGGCAAAAAATGGTTGTAGGGGTAGGTAGCAGGGCTGAATTTAAGTTTACTCCTTGTCTGTTTATGCAGAGCTTCTATATACAGCATTAGTTTGCATTTTAATAGATACTTCCTTAAAAAAAATGGAGAATTTCAGTAAATGATTTGCATCTTGTTCAATGAAAGTATTGAAAGTTAAGTTTCAAATCAGATCTTCTTCTCCTAATTGAGAGCCTTGAGAGTTAGGCATGAACTACCAGATGTATTTTAAAGAAAAGAAAGTTGGAGAACAGAGAGATTTGAGCTCCCAGCAAATCAGTTACAGAGTTAAAATTAGGGCCTGTAATTCCAAACTTGTCTGTTCAATTTATGGTTAAGTTTTAAGATTGGTTTTAAGTGCAAAGAATTACAACAGTTACCCCAGTGTCTTCATTTACTGTTGTTGATAAACATCTTTGAATCTATAATTCTACAACGTTCACTTGTTCTGCCCTTGTGCCTTTGTAATTCTAGCTACTCCGTGCAGAGACAGAAGATGAAAAATAGTTTTACTGGTGTCTCAGGAAGAAAGTTCTGACTCGTGTCTGTCTTTATATCAGTAACTCATTAGCAGAAGCACAGCTGAAGTAGAGAGCCATTCTAAAGTAAGACCGGCCTCCATAGTAACTTTATGTCAGCAATGAAGTTAATGTGTATGTTCTCCTTTCGTAGATCATGGAGGGAGGTTTATGTACGAATACTTGCCTTTGCAGCTAACAGAAAATTCTGACTGGGAAAAAAAACTGTAATGGAATTACATAAAATTCTGTTTCAAGAGCATCTGACATGTTTTCCAACAGGATTTTTTTTCCCCCAAGAAAATGACTTGTAAATGACTCATTAACTTATCAGACATTAAAAATGCTTATAGAGATTACCTACACCACAAAGTGGAACACATTCTATATTAATATTTTTAGAATTAATAGAAATTAGAGGTGTGATCAAATGGTATGAAATGCAAAATAGATATAATACATAAGACTATTTAATGGGCTGTAAAAGAAGGGAGATTATAGTGTGATTTTTTTTCATGAGATTCAAACAAGCAAGATTAAGCCAATTAAACCAAAACCAAGTTACAGCATTAAGGATAAACTCCTTATCTTGTTACGAATTAACCTGCATATAGCAAAATGATAGAAATACAGGAGGAGATATAATACATTTTGCTCTTGATAGTTTCTTGATACTTTAATTCTTTAAATGGAATTTAGAAATTGCTACTGTGAAGAATTTTGAATATCTAGAAACAGGTCTAAAAAAATTTATAGCTTTTAAGCTATCTAACCATCTAGTGACTTACCTGCATATATTCCATGAAAAATATTATAAATAATTATATTTGTTAAATAATTTAATAAGCTTGCTTTATATTAGAGTCATTTTTGAAAGAAAATTTAGTCTGGTAAATCAAAGAAGAATATTTTACTTTAGTCTTTACCTGTAGAGACTTTTTAAAAATAAGTATTGAGGTTGTATGGTATATAAAACAGCTTAAATGAATGACAAAATATATAAATTTGTCTATACTCCTGAGATCTTATCTCAGAGGTCTGTCCCAACCTAATGCTTCATATTTCTCAAGTATTCAGCCTGTTTAAGGAGTAGAAGATAAATATTCTTAAGCAAACAGAGGGCAGTTTTCAAAATTGAAGGATACACCCACTGCTTAGAGGGAAAGTCATACACGAGAGCTGTGCTCTCTCTGCAGGGGACTCATCTATCACCAGCCTCTGAACTGATCCCTGGATGAAGCCTTTTGATTCTTAAAGTGTGTCCTGCTCCAAAGTCTTATAGATATACAGAGGCAGATCATTAACAACTCAGTCACCAGAAAAATAAAATTTAACTTTACCTTAAACTGCTGACAGGTCAGGTTCTTCAAATCATGCCACTGAAAAATGCTGCACCCTGTATAATCTCTTCTGAGAGCCATTGCATCAAAGACATTGTACCAAGTTACAGTCCCTTCCTTATGCCTTCTAGAATTCAGCTCCCTTTTTCTTTGATATTTTTGCTTTGACTTTTGTACTTGTGAGACACTACTTCCTTGCCAAGATCTTTATAGCTGTATTATGTTGGGGTGTGACAGCTTTGAAGAGGAGACAAATGTATTGTTCTCGAATTCCTTCTCCTTGGAAGAAATGCTCTCAGGCTTTTTGCTGGGAGTAAGAAAAGAGACCAGACTCCTTCATACTGGACATGTCAGCACCAAGGAAAAGCTTTTGGTACTGTGGGAGACCATTCCAGTCCATCCATTTACTCTCCCAATTCACTACAAAACAGATTAAGATGTGATTTCCGAACAAATGGAACCTGGAAAGGGTCTGCTTGTTGTCCCTGAAGCCCTCAAGCTGCCCATTTTTTGTGATGCTCTTTGACAGGTCTAATAGCCTGACTTGGCAGTGACATGAAGTTGGTCTTTATTCACCTCTTGATAAAAGGGTTTAGAGCAACCTTCTACTCTTATCAGCAAAGTGGCTAGAGGTTGATAGCAGGCTTCAGAAGTGTATAACTTGACTTTCTTCAGACAAAAATTAGGAATAGTACCAGCAGTACGAGAGTTGATATCAGAGGAGGGAATGGGTTCTGTGTCACAAGAAGGTCTGCAACTGGGAGTGGTTTTGCTTCATGATAGGCTGATGCACTTCTGATGTAATATGTTTCTGCCTTTCTATTTCTATGTAGTCCTTTGGATTTTCTCATAGAACCTGGCGTTAGACAGCACATCTACAAAAAGAGTGTTATTTTGCTCATGTATGTGTTCGGTACTTGCATTTTTGTTACTCTTTTTTTGTTGATTGGTTTGTGGGTGGTTTGATGTTTTGGGGTTTTTTTATTCTGCAATTACTTTCTTTTTTAGAAGTTGATGAATACCACCTTTACTTTACAGCTATCCGAGTTTAGACGTCTCCTCTTGACAATTTCAAATATGACATGGAATGTTGATCTCAAATCTAGATGGTAAGTGTAAAATAACTTCTATTTGCGTCGCTAGCCAAGACACAAATACTACTCAGCTATCTATTCTGTGAATGCACACCAAGAAACTTCAAATGTTAGTGGAAATTTTTGCATCTTATAAAGTTCTAGTGACTGCTGGCCTGATAAACATCGAGGCCCACCTTTAGAGAATGTAGAGAAGAATAAATTATCTCACCAGTCTTTGTTATGTTCCTTGGAAAAGAGCCTAGTGGTGGAAGAGAGACTTAAACCAAAAATTCTCTTAAAATTTCTCCAGAAAGCAGGTTCCTGTCAGGAACTCTATTGACTCCTTTTATTGACAATTTGGGGAATTTAGTATTGGTGTAGACTGGGTATTCAAACAAGTAGATGAAACAAGTGTGAAAATTTGACCTCCAGTTGCAGAATGGCTTTGTCTAATCCTTCAAAAAACCCCAAAATAATAACAAAAACCCCCCATATAAATTGTAAGTCTGTAGGATCTTATGTCACTATCTCATGTCTGCTTCAGTTCTGTGGTTGTTTCCACAAAAAGACAGCACTGTCAAATGTCAACATTTACAATGACATTGAAGAGAACCCAGTGTTTTCCAGACTTGAGAATTAATATCTCACAATATTAATTTGAAGTTCTAATGAACTATAGCATCTTGAAAAATTCAATTTTAAACTGCAAACAAGTGTTCTGCTAGGTCAACTTAAATATTTCAGTGGTTATATCCTTTGTTGCCATATAAATAACTGGAAGATCATTAGATGTTTTGTGTTCTGTTGTTTTGGGAGTGATTAATGACATCAAACTGTGATGTCCCAAGGCGTTCTCTGGGCATCATTTGAATATTCCCACTTTGTCATAGTGAGAAAATCCTGATGTTATTACAGTCTTTTTTTTTTTTTTTTTTTTTTTTGGAAACCCACTGGAAACCTATTTTAATTTTTTTTTTCTTAAAAAAACATTTTACCTATGTATTTCCCCAGTGAACATCTGCTCTGTAGTTCTGTTACTTGTATTCTCTCATTCTTCCAAGTGTTGACAAATCAGCTTTGGCACCACTTCCATAAGTAGCTAAATCTTGCATGCATGTGACTGCCTGAGCTTCAATGTACTTATTTAATCAGTTAAAACTAGATATTTGCTTTGGTCTCTGCAAGTTTTTGTTCATGTATTGGGTTTTTTTTGTAAAAGCTGTAAAAGGAGCAGTCGAAGTCAATCATCATAATATCATGTTAAGGACCCTGAGTTTGGACTTTCAAAAATAAATGCCTTTCCCCCCTAATTTTTATGGAAGACATATTGAAATAAATCTTCATTAAAACATAGAAGGCTTAGTAACAACATATAATGATATATTTTTGTTGTTTTCTATTAAAGAAGTTAGAACTTTATGATAAATGTTAACATTTTATCTTTGTTTATAAAAGTAATTGCTTCCTCACAGGAAACACTGAATTATTGTAATTCCTTGGGACAAACTACAGATAAATAATGCAATGCCAAATAAAAATAAATTAGTTATTTAGAATCTTAATTTAGGGAACAAAAATACTGCTCTTATTAAAACATCTGACAAGGATTTTTTTCCTGTGGGTCCTAGTCCTGGAGCTAGGTCCTCAAGGTCAGATTTTGAAGGCTGTATGCAGTTCTTCTCCCTCTCTCTCCAAAGGAACACTCTGGCTCTGCATCCACAGGGGTGGGCTTTCCCCAATGCTCTGTTTAACTCTTCTCATCAGGGACACTTCTTCCTTTTGCCATCATCTACTTTGTGCACTGTGTAACCTGCCTACCCAGCCTTTTCGGCAATTAGCACTCTGCTTTGCCTTAAGGCAGCTCTGGTCTGAAAATGCTGTGTTGAGGGGAATATAATAAGCCCTTTTGAATCAGATCTACTTCTGTCCACCTTAGCAAGATTGCCTGAAAGGCTTACTAAAAACCCAACTGTTTGTTAATGTGCAAGATCTGAGTGTAAATTTTATTTGGCTATTTCAAGACTCTGTTGGAGGGGAAGAGAATTCAAAATTTTGGATGTGAACATTACTCATGTTTAGCTTTTAATCACATAACACTGCTCTTTTCATAACTCATCTAGATTAATTGCAATGAGGTCAGTCAGCAACAGGTAATGTGTTCTGAACAAAGTAAAACTTCACACCTTCCTGCTTGGAAAAAGGAAGGGTATCACAGAGAGCCATAGAATCAGGAGTGGCATGGAGAATGGGAGTGCGAAATAATTTAATCACTGTTTCTCAAAATACAGGGACTCAAGTCAGTCAATGGAATTATTTGATTTAAAAATAAAGTACTTTTTCACACAGTGTACCATTATGTTGTGAATTCATTCCCAGTGCAACCTTGAGAGGGCTAAAAGTATAAATGTGTTTCTAACACAACTCCATGAATTCATAAAGAATAACTCAATTGGGTACTAGAAAAAAATCTGGTCTGGATGCAGACTCAGAAGGCACATGTCTGGTGACTGGGAGGATACATAGTACTTTTTTTATAAAGCAATCTCCAGACATCTTCAGCTGACACTTTCAGAGGAGAGGATCTAGGCTCAGAAGACCAATGTCTCACTATTGTAGTTCTTGTGCTTCCTAAGTCCTCTTCTGCCCTGGCCTCTGACGACAGAATCCTTGAATGTGTGTGTGTGTGTTTCTGTTTGCTGCAGGTAGAGACCCAGATGAACACCTCACAGCAGAGAGTATGATGAAGGGCTAGACCTGCCTGTCAGGTTTTGAGAGTAACAATAAAAACAGAGCCTGGGTGGCCACTCAGCTTTTCAGACTTTTAAGCTGAACCTTCAGAGAGAGGCTTTGATGAGATGTTGAGGGAGATGGGAGATGTGGAAGATGGCATCTGATTTGCCACTCAAATGCTGGTGGTTTCATTTACGTGTGGTGACCTGGAACATTGCTGTCCTATGCTGGGCTGGGAAATTATGATGCACTTTTCTGTGTAATTGGAACTGTATAAAACAATGTAGTTGCTACAGGCTTCATGCCTGCTAGCCATGAACATGAGCAGCTCATGACTGGATAAATAAATTCTCTGTGTATAATGTATATCCCAGCTGCCTTTAGTGTTCTAAATGTACAGTATTGAGGTTTGTGGAATAAAACTTGGCAAAAGAAAAGGTAAACAATAATAACAAAACATACAGGTATACTCAGAGACATGTGGACTCAGAATGGTTTGCTTTAAGATTTCTGGGGAGGAAAACTCCAAGTAAACTGTGATTGCTCTCATACATTAACATAAAAATCTAAGAAGAAAAAGCCATTACATACCACCAATTTTCTCATCTCTCCCAGCTTACACTACTCAGGAATGGGTTAAAAATTGATAAGACTGAATGACTTACCAATAGCAGTTATCATTTGTGTTTCAAAGTTATGTATATTCAAAACTAGTATGTTCAAAATGTACCTCACCTTGATTTCAAGGCATGCTTAGGTGCTTTTGAAATCTTCAGTAGCACCTTCATTTGGAAAAATGTGGTCATGAAATTTTGGAAAGTGAAGATTTCTTTGTGGCAGTTTATTTTCTTTACTGTACATTATTTATTTTAGATCATATAATTTTAAGTATCTAGAAATTTGTTGTGTACATTATGAAATACAATATTAGCCCTATGAGCTTATTTCTGTGTTAATAGGAAAGATAAAAAAGAGAATCTCGGTGAACCAGGGTTGTTGGAGTTCATCACTGTAATCCCCGAAATATCTCAGTTAACTAAACCTCTCTCTGAAGTAGTGACAAGTTCTGCTGATGCTTCCAATCAGTGTCGGTGTCATAGACAGGGCTGCCTCTCTCTCAGTGAGGTCCCTGCCTCCCTACCCTGGTGGGACTGGAACACTGAGCAGAGCGATGTTTACCCTGGTATGACTTCTGAGCTCGCCAAATGCACAGACAAACTCTACCTGTAAGGTGTGATGATGTACGTGTCAGTGCCCACCACCTACCTCACAGCTGGTTATAGTACTTAACCAGGAAGGAAGGGCTTCTCTTTGTCTGAGGGTACTTTCCCACCCCTCAGGGCTTGCTTTGGATGCTAGGCTGCCACCCGAACTGAACAGAAGCGTTTTCCGCTCTTGACAAGCTGCGCCAGTGGAGCGGGAAGGGATTAAAAAATCCTTCTAACTAGAATCTAACTAGAATCCTTCACCAGAAGGCATGGGGGGGGTCACAGTCCAGTATTTCAGGCAATTCATTGGACAGTGTGGATCTTTGGACTCCATCCACAGTACGCAGGATCCTTTCAGTTTTCTATTTCTAGACTTTTTTGGTCTTTTATTTTAAAACAGTTATTGAATAAAATCCTTTAAAAGTTCCTTAGACATTTGATGCAAGTATGGAAGAGGAATTTGGAAATATAAGTAAAACTAATTAAGGTTATTCTCTGTAATGTCCAGTACTTAAAAACTATATGGAATACATAGTCTCACTGTCAAAAACAAAGTTTATTGCATAGAAATATGTTTGCAATTGATTTTCTTTTTTATTAATCCTTAACTAACTATTAAGTTGTAGTGCATGGCACTTACAATAAA
>JAWWLV010000088.1:80096846-80115891 GCA_035041135.1 Platyrinchus mystaceus
ATCTTATCTACAGAATGTCCTGTAAGACATACATGCCAGAAATCAGAATCTTTATAAACCTTCTATATAATCTGAAAAAAATGATAAGCAAATATCTTAGATCTATTTAGTGAAGTCACTTCAAATTTTTCATTTGGAACAACAAATATTTGTCTATATTAAGAAAAAATAACAAAGCTAAACCAAAAAACAAACCAAACCAAAGCCCAGCAATCTGTACAAAGTCAATATCAGAAGAAAAATTGGCTCAGGGGCTGAGCTGTCATTGCTGAGCTCAGTGATTTAGAAGAAGTTTCTAAGTTTTAAACCTCCTGCTCTTGAACAGATGCCATTAACTTTGCAGAAGGATCTTTTTCAACCTTTGTTTTTAAGTCTCAGAATTTGTTGCTCTATAATTGTTCATCTGTATGGAAACCACTCTAGCTATACATGGGCCATTGTAAACTACACTGAAGTCTTTGAACAGTGCTGTTGTTTGGCATAAATGTATGACCAGTAATGTAAGTTCTTTCAGCCGTTCATTCATGAGGGCATAAAAAAAAGTGAGAGCAGTTACAGAACTCCCTCGTATGGCCTCTGAATGTTTGCTAATCTATAGTTCTTTCTGTAACCTGTCCTTTTCAAGCCAGCAGACACTATTTACTTGTAAAATCTGCCAATTTTAATTCTGATTTCTTTTAATTATTTAAAAAATATTTCCCCACATATCTGACAACACAGTGATTTCAAAAGCTGGATTCAAAATATGAGGGACTCATGCCTCTCCCAGAGAGGCGAGGCTTCTGTCTACATTGTTTTAAGAAAAAACCGCTCAGCTGCTTCATCTGTCAGTCATTCTCTTCAAGTGGAAGAAAATACAAACACAGCAAAATGACATTGCTCTCTGAAAGCAAAAAAGTAAGAACTTGAAGCTTTTCTATCTCTTTCTATAATCTTCTTTGATCTGTCTCTTGCTCTCAGTAAGGATGTAGTTCTAAAGGCATATAATAGAAGGGAACTGGACCAGCTTGTTTTTTTGTGCTAAACTTCCAATGCTGAGGTAGAGAAAGCATAGAGCCATTAAAAAAAAACAAACCAAAACAACAACAACAAATCAAACAAAAACAAACAAACACACACCCACACCCACACACACACCCCCTCCAACAACTAGAAAGATCCTATTTTCTTATATTTCCTGATTGAGACCAGAGCTCAAAATACCATTTTGGTAGCAACACCACTGAAGCTTCTTCCTCAGCTAGCTCAGCTTCTAAGGGTACTCTAATCCTTACATTAATACAACTTCTTTATCCCCAAATATAGCAGTCGCAACACTGAAACAGGATCTACATCATCATCCTAAACTACAGTCATAATTCTAAAAATTATTGTAGTTAATTTATTGTTGGTGCAAATTACTTTCTCTTCAGTATTACCCATAGCAAATTTACTGCTGAGTTTATCAAACTGTAGAAGAAAATTTTCTTCCCATTTATCTGCAATATACTGTTAATTAAAATGGCCTAATACTCCTGTGACCTCAGGTTTCAATTACTCTCAGATAAGGTTTTAGAGACAGAGATGATGAACACCCAATAAGCAAAGAAGACACAGATCTTGAATCATGAGAACTTACCCTGCAGCTTCTCCCAAGAACCTTTCATCTTTATCATCATGACATGAGTACACACTCTTCTGCTCTTACATTGCTCCCAATTGATTGCAGAGCTTTGCAAGAGGTGCCATCTATAGTTTGTACTACCCTAAAGACTGAAAAATCAATGATCAGAGAAAAAGGGCCATCAATTACCAACCCATTTAGGTCCTGGAGAAAAGTTTAGTGATGTTTTTCAGAGAAGACATCTTGAAGTAATTTTAAAATGACACCAGCTACTATCATTCCAGATGCTAAGAAAGCTAAACAGCTTTCTCTAATGACAGCTGTTCCCAAGGATAAATAACTCCAAAGGCCAGATTAAAATAAGTTAAGTAAGTAGTCCTCTATTTCAGTCCAACTGTGCCTAGCAAACTAACATTATGCAAATACTCTTACCAAGAGAAAAAAGCATCTGTCTTCGTGAACAGATTTCAGTTTCAAGCTAAATAATAAAAGACTATATTTTCTGAAGGATATTTACATTTCCATGTGTAATGCTGGAAGTTTAGTCCTTATAATTACTTTTTTTTTCCATATAATTTGCTATAATGATTGTAGTGATGAAGGGTTCTTTAAAAATTCTGAAGAGGAGAACTCAGTGCAGGTTTTTCTCCTTCGAGGGCCGAAATATTTTGAGCAACTTAACACATAAAATGCAAAGTCCAAAGAAAGCGATCTGCCCAAATATATATTGGTCTTCTGGTGAAAGCCCTTCAAATACCAGAGCCAGGCAACTACAGAGTACCTGCATGCTTGCAGTGAAAACCAACTGGCTATGCTTTAAAAAAATAATCTTCCTTTTAAAAAGCTGCCATCACTTACAAATGCAACCAATTTGTGAAATAACCAAGGTAGCTCAAGGTGATATGCTGAAGAACAGTGACCATTCTTCCCAAACCCTGTCTTCAGATATCATTTTCACCTTTTATTTAGGTTTGAGCTAGAATAATCACTAGCTAGGAGTCATCCTAGATGATTAGAAGTCATCTCTTTTGGGTATCCTCATCAATTACAGATTCTTTTTGTGGCTTTTGTTATCCTTTTCATTGATGTCTTTCATGACTAACATCTGAAAAACATAGCCTTGCTTTATTGGATATCTGATTGACAGAAAATACATTTTGTAAGTCAAGGGGCAAAGTCTACTACTATTTCTCCAAAATAAAAATACAAATATTTTTTATGTCTTCGACTTGAGAGAACTGAACTGCCTTAGTCTCAAGATGGTAACATTACCTTTTTACTTTCTTTTTATAATGTTAAGGAGACTTTTTAGCTCTCTTCAAGATGTTCAAGATGCATGCTTCCATACTGTGAGCTCTTTCTTTCCTATAAAATATCTGCGATTCAGAGCAAAGTAGTATTCAGACTTTCCCCAGTTCTAAGGATGTTTACAGATAGTGTTCATCAACTAATTGTGAATATGCGTTAATGCAGTTATTACTTACTGTTCAATTACTTACTTGAAGCCATAGATTTCTGAGCAACACTACAATCCTTGAACTTTAGTTTTTGTTACAAACAGCTGAATCAGATGAGAAACTGAAGCAAATTGTCACTCACAGGAAATCAAATTGACTGCAAATAGCAATTGCATACCTTCCAGAGGAGAGATTTCCAGTCCATCTGGACGGTCATCTGTAACCTTAAGATCAATCTGTCAGAGACAGATTTCAGACTGTTTCAGACTGTTACAACATGTCAGCTTGCACTCGTGCAATGCCTAGAGCCAGATCTCACCCTTCGTCCATTGCAGAGCTGGCAGAGGTTGGTGTATCAAGCTGTGGAATGTCAAACAGCTTTATATGTCTTGGCTTAAACTGAGGATGTGCATAAAGATGCATCTTTCTCACAAAACCTCTCTTGCTGCTTTATGTATAGGGCTGCTCACTAGGACCATTGGATGATCCTTGCTATATGAACCCAGATGGAGATAATACATAAACATCATAGAAGGCAAGCAAATCAGTGTAACCTGAAGACCTTCCTTCTTCTTTTAAAGATTTCTGTAGACCAGATGTTACCAGAAAATTTATCCCTAAGTTATTGTGTACACAAATATGAAAGAGCCCATTCTTTTTTTTTTTTTTATTTATTTTTTTTTTCGCAAAAGAATGGCTGGCAACAAGTTATTAATTTTTTTTTGTCTTGTTTTCAGGGGACAGTCTCTCACCAGTTTCAAATGCTCTCTTTCATAGTCTATCCTTGAATCAGTGTTTCAATAGTGGATAAGTGCAGTTAAAGACCTATTCACTGTCAAAAAGACTCAGGTGGCTTTTTGGTTTATTTTGGTTCATTTGGGGTTTTTTTTGTTTCTTTTGTTTCTGCCAAAAGACTGTGATCTCAGAATCAGGAATAAGGTATCATGCATGAGTTTCTTCTGATCTCCTATCCAGAGGATAAGGACTTTGACTATGTTTATCCTAATAACTTCTAAGTGTCTGAGATGGTTGTACCTAATAAATTTCTTGCAATTCATTCCCGCCTCTATAAACAAAGAGAGGAATATTTTCTATGTAACTTGAGATGAAATAAACATAACCTTGACCTTTCATTACCTGGGAAAGCCTAATCAATGCAGTGTGAATGAGGCCAAGACACTGACCATTTAATCAGGAATTAGTCATCAGAAGAAACAGTCCCAAGGTATAGAACGAGTGAGGTTTGTACCTCCTTCGTTAGGACTAGATTCTTTCTTAATGCTCTAACAGCGAAGTTTCTGGAGATGTGTGAGTGTGGAAAACTCATGCTTCCTCTTTGAGATGCGGAATACCTAATACACATTTTTTTATCTGTAAAGGATATGTGTCTACTTCTAGGAAATACTAACCTTGGAGAAATATGTTTCAGATTTCATGACTAGATGCACTTGTGTCAGTATGTGTAAAGGCATCTATATGTGTATAGGAGTCAGTATTGCAGTCTGAGGAATAATAAAAAAGCATAGATAATGGAAGTCATATGAGACTGGAAACTGAAAAGCTGGATTTCATGGCAGAGATAATGAGTAAGATACAGAGGGAGGATGCATTTAAACAGAAGCCTGAACCTGCAATACATGTCCACTAGATCCAGGCTACTGCAGTTCCTGCAAAAGTAAGCTTATGGAAAGCATGGACAACTGGGAGCATTGAGATAAAAAACCCCAAGCAAATATAAGTAGGCTTCTATTCAGCAGTACAGACTTATTTAATCCCTTGTACAAGACACATCATATTCATAGGTAAAAGTTGGAATAAAAGTTGTCTTAGAGTCTTAAGTTTTGAAGACAAGAATGAAACTAAAAATTAGCTAAAATTAATAAATTCAAAGATTAAGGAATTATGTAGAACCTGATGCAAACAAAGCCTGGTATTTTTAACATAGAAAATGGACAAAGGCAGATCAGCTGAATTGCCTAGAGGGCCTGAGTGACTGAAAAGTTAATTGGTAACTTCAGTACTAGTCTCTGTACAATATTAGAAAACAGGTGGGCTTTCCAGGAAGATGAGAGAAACTGACATACTAAAAAGGCCTTCACTTTTATTTGCAAAGTGATGGTGTAAAACCTACTGAGGATATGCAGTCCAGGAAACATCTGGTTCTGTCCTTCTGACATATTTTGTGAACTCTGCCAACATCATTTATACATAATTATACTAGTTTTAGCAGGACTACTGCCTCTGCAACTCTAATGAGAACAAATATGGTGCAGTTTTGGCAGATGTTTGTGTTTTTCTAAACTTCCTGAACTAAAATGCTTGGGCAAGATCCTATCTTAGGAATTTATTTTCTGGGTTGCATCAGTTCAAATTCCATATGATACAATGTAAGTATTAATTTTGTTATCATTATTGTTCTTAGGACTCCCAAGCCCAGATCAGGCACTCACTATGTAACAGAGCATATTGTCCATCCATAATTAAGGGTAAAAAACCAAAGACAAACCAATGTCCAAGGAGATTAGGGGACAATCTCAATTAAATCTGCTTGTCTTCCACACAATAACAGATTAATAATTATCAGTTGTCATTTTGGGAGGATTTTTAGGCACTATAGCAAAGATGTGAGAATGAAGGGATCAAGGAAGAGAAAAGCCTAAAATTACGTATGTTTGTAGGGAGCTCCATGTAGGTTTTTTGAACAAAGAAGCAGATAAGGCAATATGTGACCTAATTAAAGCTTGAACCTCATTCCTGGATAATAAAAGAAAAAATATTCAAAGAATGAGAATAGCTGTCAATGTCTTTAAAAATGATTTTTTTTGTTTATTGTGAGGGAAACTGTGAAAATTGCAAAGAGCTGCATGAGCAAATTGAACTGGTGGGTTTTGAAGACAGTCTTGGCAGCAGTGTATGAATAGATATGCCTGAGACAAAAACGCTTTTTTCAGGGCCAAGATGTCACAGTAAGTGAGCTGTAAAATAACTGTGACCTTAATGAGAATTTTAACAGCATGAGTGTATGAAAAAGACCAGGTTTTAGAGATGGTTCTGCAGGCATAGCAAAGAGTCTAAATTAAACCTGGCGTCCAGGTTATGGGTGTTTGAAACTAGCAGGACAGGAAGAGTCCTTTGAGAGTCTGGAGAAGAGGCAGAGAAGAGATGACTCGAAGGAGAGAGAGCTCTGTTTTAGCTGTACGGAACTTGAGATGACAGTCAGACACTACCCAAGAGAATATCAGCAAGGCATGCCTTGATCTTACCCAATTAAGGTAATGTTTTTGGGAAGAGAGGTCTGGAACGAAGCAATATCCAAGATCCTTCAGGTAAAGATCATGATGGGAGTTTTTAGGTGAGCTGAAACAGGAGGCAATCAGGAGAGGGACAAGAGGTATTGGAAATACGGAAAATGTGACCTATGAGGAAATTATGAAAGAATTAAGATTTTTTTTCAATTAAAAAAAAAAAGGAAGAAAAAAGAAAAAAAGAAAGTTTTATTACTATCTACATTACCATTACAGGTAACTGGAAAACGGAGAAAATTAACTGCTCTCCATTGCAATTGGCAGAAGAATATGTTGGTTTAAGGAAAAGGAGCACAAAAAAAGCTTTGCAATAATATAGGTAACAATCCATGAAGACTGTGATGTCTCCTCATCTGGATTTTTTAGAAACAGATATATATATATATATATATCTATTTTTTAGAAACAGATATATCTACCAAGAAAAGCAGGTACCAAGGCTAGCTACAGCTTTCTTTGCCTAGGTCTGGCAAAGATGGTTCTAATAATTTCTTGCAGTCTCTTCAAAGTTTGACAATATGAGCTCAGTCAGTTAAAATTTGGTGCTAATAATGCCAAGGTCATGAGTTCAACCCCCTGTATGGACCATTCTTTTAATAATTAGACTCGATGATCCTTGTGGGTCCTTTCCAACTCAGAATATTGTGTCATTCTGTGTCATTATCCCGTAGGCCAGTAAATATGAGTTTTGCCACCACTAACAGAAGGTCACAGGATTGATGAGTAGTTGGCAGTACGGGGACTCAGGAGACGGCCGTCTCTGCCTCAGTGGGAGCTGGTTTTAGCTGTGGCACAAATTGCATGGTGGTCATGTGCCTGTTGCTTCCCTACATTGGCATCATTTTGGGAATGCCTAGGCAAGGGGCACGCACCCCTGCCTAGTCACTTTAGGTCAAACAGTCCCTGCAGGGTTCACAGAATTCACATGGATAGAACCTGCAACCTTGGCTTTATTAGCACCATGATTTAAACAAGGATAGGGGACGCAACATGCAGCTCCCAGACTTTACCTGGGAAACAGGGAGAAGGAGGCAGGCTGTGATTAGAAAACTTAAGAAAACAGCAAAGCAGACACCCCAGGGAAGGTGTTTCCATTCACCAGCAGTGATCTAAATCTGATGGAAAACCTGGGATGTTGACAACTGCCTGTGATGCCCTTTCTTGTCTGAGGAAGCCTGGTGTCATCAACCAGAGGAACTGGAGGGAAGAAAGAAGAGCAATCATGTCTTCAGAGAGATGGGGTAGATTTTAGTAAATTTTCTTGAATAGCAATACTTTATGAGTATAATTATTAATTAGATTTTTCTGTATATTTTGTGTTGTTAATATTATTATTATATCATCGTAATTATTATTATCATTATTATTATAGATATTAATTGCATTTCTACTAGATGATTTAGGTACTAGTTAGGGTCATATAGTATATTGCCTCTAGCCTGTAAGAATAATCTTTTCATATGAAAGTCTGGGGCCTTCCTCTGAAACAGAATTGTTCAATTTATTCAATACATTATTGTTTTAAATTTGATAGGATACTTGATGGATAAGATAGAAAGTTTAACACCATATTTCTAAGATAGTACATAGAAATTCTTTGTAGATTGAAGAACTGGGGCCTGGATATATGTGGGTATTTTCTGTGGTACTCATATTTATGCAGAAAAAACTTTGTAACCTAAAATAGTGGTGTTAAAAGCCTTTTAAATTATGACTGATCTTTACAGCATAAAGAATAACCTTAGTCAGCCACAATTCTTCCACAGAGGCCTGATATAAGGAAATTGCTTGTCTTAAAAGTCCAGCCCTGTCCTGTGACTACTTGTTAAATATAGTCTTTGACTCCCAGGTAGCTACCTTTTCAGATTTTTTCTTAAATTTCTGAGTAACAGTAGAGGAAATGTGGACAGCTATGAACCCACTGTATCTACTGAAAACAATAACCCAGTCACACTCTCATGTTCAGCATTAATTGGATCCCTGAAAATAGGAATTATCAGAAGATAATCAGGTGCCTTGAAAGGATATTAGTCCTACTTTTTCTTTGTTTTCAACATTATTCTGTTTTCTTTTCATTTTTTACAACTTTTTATGTTTCTCTTTTTATTTGTAAAGATTTCTTCCAAATTTTTTCAGTGTATTCAAAAGCCAGAGAGACTTATTACATGAAGAATTTAATTAAGTTCTTCCACAAAAACAGTTATTTCTTCATTCACCTTTTTTTTCATCATGATCCCTTCAGTTAATTTTCCTCATTTATCTCAGGTAGTACAGGGGGGGACTTTGGAAGTTGTAATTTTATATAAATTAACATATTAATATTATTTGTTTGGTTAAAATGAAGAAAAAATTGTGGAAATGCTGTCCAACCTATTATCTATGAGATATGGGTGTCTGAAATTTTAATGTTCAGCACACCTTGACCAAAAGCATTACATTATGTGTTCCTTATTTGTTTTAAATTGTGGCCAGTTATAGCTATAACCAGAAGCCGAAATGAGTTGCACAGATGCAAGCTGTGAGCTAGTCTGGCACCGTGTATTCACATTTAATGGTTTTCACTGATACAGTTCTGTCATTGTACTTGCAGTTCCTCAGTAATCTCAGCAGAGCTCTAGAAATAACCAGAGACTCACTGGCTGACCACTGTTTAAAATACTTGAATGCCAGTTGTACTTCTGTCTTGTATTTTTTGGTCAAAACATCGAACTCAAAAAAGTTCTTGTCAGTATTCATCATTGCATCTTAAATTAGCAGCTCAGAATGATCAGTTTAAACTGAATTAGTAATAGTGTCTTACACTCTGATGGTGTTCATCAGAGAAATAATCCAAGCTGTAGAAAATTGTTTGGAAATCAAATGTCTCTGTGTAAAGGTGGTAATCATGACAATTTTTGTAGGTTTTTTCAAAATTCACCTAAGACAGTGGAATGCTGTCTACATTTGCAAGCATTGCATTTTGTTGCATTTTGCTCAAATACTTGTAATATTAATTTTAGCATTTCTCTTTAATACAATCTGATGAAAATTTGTGTGTTATTCTTCATGTACTGCAAGAGGTACTTGAGCACATGCTGATAATAGAAAGTTATTTTGGGTAGCAAAGATGAAGAGCAACTACAAATTCTGCAGAAAGATCTCAGAACATGGATTGAATGGATGACAGGAGAGGAGGCGAAATGTAACTGTAATGGGACACAGAGAAGGAAACAACATCAGCTTCGCAAGAGCAGAGATTGATTCTGAACTTGCTGTTGCCATTCAGGAACAAGATATTGCAGTTGCAATAGCTGCTTTCGTGAAAAAAATCAGCTCAGCTCTCAGTGGTGGTCAAAATTAGTACTTAATGTTAGGAATTAGTAGAAAATGATAGAGAGCAATCAAGATAACCTCCTATTGCTTCTATCTGAGGTTTAATACTATGTAAATCCATAGCTTGCCTAAGCCTAGGATGTTGTTTGTAGTTCTGATCGCTCCTGGTTCAAAGGTAAGGATACAAAAAAGTGCTGTCAAGGTGACCAGCCCTATGAAATTACTTCTCCATGTGAATTATTTAAATTAGGCAAGGCTACTCCAACAAAAAGAGACTGAGAAGACAGAAAATTGAGATGCAGAGGTCTGTAGAAGGCAAATAGGGAATGACCAGTCACTGTCCTATGATGTTTGGGAAAGGATGGGTGGATTTCAGGCATAGTACTGAGAAAACATTTTATTATTTGGTTGACACATTGAAGGGTAACATAATTTTGCCTTTTCCCTTTTTCTTACCTTTCACTTTTTTTGACCTTACTGCTTTTCCTCACCTACTTGCTTTTAATCTCTGCTTCTCTTTATTTTTCCTTTGTATCTAGCAATCCTCCAGCCCTACAGGCTAAACACAAAATAGGGCTAAAAGAACTAAGCACCCACACTAGTGAATACACCCTCCGAAGCATTTCTCTCTCTCCTTCTTTGTTCTTGACTCTCTACTGCAGAGCTGAGTTTAGCCTAGAGTCTGTGATCTCCCAGCTATCAGACAAGATCAGGAGATGCTGTAGGGTGAGATTTGTAGGGAGTTAGGATTCTTGTTTAATGTTGTTCTCTGTTACTACTGTTTGCAGAAGAACTTGTAGTCTGTTGTACGCCTGTTCACCAATTGTTTAGAGATCAGCTTAAAAAGCAGTTCCAGAGCAACAGCACTGTCTGAGCTCTTGGTCCAACATTGGTGGCTGACATGCTGGTGGGATGCTGACGAAGTCGGCCTTGTTTGTGCTGGATCAGTTATGTTTCCACTGCACTTCCAGTGTCAAGCTAGCAATAACAAATGGATATTTGGAGGACTAAAAGTTTTTCTGTTTTGATCCAGATACTGGTGCAAGGCTCTTGTTTTTTTCCAAGAGGAAGCTATTCTAATCAGGTCTCCTTGAATTCAACTATCATAAGTGGGGCACTGAAAGATTTCTGGAAGTGCTCTACTGCTTTCTTTTAAGTAGGTGGAATTGAAGTTGGTCTGACAACTCCACTGAAAATCCAGTATTTAGTTCTTGCTATACACTTTTTAGAAAGTGCTTTAGGTGATATATACATTGCACAGAATTTTCCCATTTCTCTATTCTAAAATAATCAAAAGGACTTTGGTAAAAGACAGGGAATGTGTTTGAAATGATTTGGCCTCTAATTCCCTGCTTTGGCATTGGGATAGCAATTCATTGGCAAATTAAAGCATTCCCTTTTAGCTAGTGATGAACCAAACCGGTTTGATCCCCCAAGCCATCAGTCTTTATTCATTTACCCTTCCTTTCTTGAGGCCATTGCTGTTGGTTTTATAACAGGCAGGGGCTGGTATCATCAAACCCAGCTGTACACATGCTGAGCAATTGCTGTGACATAACAAATTACATTTTCCACAGGGTTTAGTCAAATGTCTTTTCATTTATAATCTTACCAGAAAAAAACCCCAAAACAATCATTAGGACTTGTTCTTCAGCACTTTCAGTTACAAGGAAGGGAGTTGTAAGAAAAATAAGAAAATAAATACCGAGAAAAGATATATATTTATCAGGTAATTAATTTCTGGGAAACCAAATGTGCCCTTAAGGATAATTTAATCAGATATAGTTACACACTCCATTCCTAGGTCAGGCAGTGTTATGGCAATCTCAGATATCTATATATGATTAGAACATCTGAACATCTATGCTTTTTTTCCCATCAGATTTGTAGAGTTTATCTGTAATGGCCTCCCCAGAAAATCACAATGTGTAACTTTCTGTCAAACAGAAGAACTGTCATTGATTTTTTTTTTGGATATGACAGTAATGTCTATTGGTAGATCCAAATGAAACAGAGTCCTGTTGTGATAACCACTGAGTAAATACACAAAGAGGTATAAATTCTTCTATGGTTTCCTTAGGTGTGGTATTTGTAGATGACAACATAGTATCAGCAGTAACCAGTACTGTTGTGCTCTTAAACAGTCAAAAACCCCAGTACTCCTGATGCTGTGTAGTTAGTTAGCTTAGGATATATGTTAGTTATCTGTATTTTTGGATGAGTGATTTGAATTTGAGAAATGAAAGGAAAGCTATCATTTAAAATGAGGAGATTCAATTCTGGTTTTCTTTCATGATCTCAACTAACAAACCCAAAGAGTATTTTGACACCTTCGGAAGTCTTACCTTGCTGATTTTTCAGATGTGTTCACTATACAGAGTATGCATTTGAATTTTGTTTTGTGCATTTCTTCATAGTGAGTTCCAAGCAAAATGTAACTGATTCAGGTTCAAAGGTACTTTTTCATGCTGTGTCACTTTTAAGACTTGCAGTGTACTGCAAGAAGCCAATAAATACAGCAGGAACATTGAGCTTTATTTATTTATTATTATCTATTAGTTTTCCTCTAATTGCAAATCCCTCTGGTGTGCAAGCAAATTGTAGGCACTTCATTTCTCTAAAAGGCTCTTGGTTGTATCAACCTAGAAATTATATAACCCATTCTTGCTCCCAGTAAAGTCAGGAAAAAAATCCTTGAGATTATCTCGGTTAAAACTTGGTGCTAATAACACCAAGGACACAGGTTCAATCCCCTGTATGGGCCATTCACTTAAGAGTCGGACTCGATGATCCTTGTGGGCCCCTTCCAACTCAGAATATTGTGTGATTTGTTGTTGACCAACACTTCAAAATGCTTGCAGATGTTCTTACTGTGTCTAGTGAGGAAGAAAGATCCTGTTGAGTCAGCCAAGTGGGGGCTTTGCCAGACAATCTGCTATAAAGAAAGTCTAGGCATTCCTGATGACAGCTCCATGTCTGCTAACCCTGGGAACATCAACCATTAAATGTTGAGTGGCAGTGTTTGGAAATTTATTTCCTCAAACATTGTGCAATATAATTATAAAACAGTAATATTCTATCCATTCACATTGCTTTTGATCACAGCAGCAGAATGAAAGACTTTACCACCATAAAGGACTTCTCCAGTTCATATACTTTTTCCTCCAAATAATAGAACATATCTCCAGTTTCCTCCCTAAAAATAGAGAACCGACAATGTGAATAGTTTAGAAAACTGCTACTTTTAGACCAAACTTCAGTTCCTTTGCTGAACAACCTGAACAAGTAAAAAGGTAACAAAATCGACTGTCTGATATGTCTGTTGGACCCCATCTGTGCTTAGGTCCTACAAGGAAGCCAGAGGACATGGTGAAAGCAGCAAGATCATGAGGGACGGAGGAACATAGTTCTCATCCTTCCCCGAGCATGGAAAGCAGGACGACCTGTGGGTGTCACCATTCAGATATAGGAGACAGCCTTGGGAAAACAATCTTCTCTAATCTTTTCACAGATTGCTTGCTTCTGCAGCTGCTATGACATTGCATTTGCTTCTGTCTCGTGGAGAAATAACTGTGTAAAATTCTCCTAGAACCTGATCTTAATGAATACGTCAGGGGTTTTTTTGTTGGTGGGTTTTTTATTTGGTTTGGTTTTGTGTGGAGTTTTTTGTTTGTTTGGTTTGGTTTGTGTGTGTGTGTGTGTGTGTGCTTTTTGTTTTTGTTTTTTTGGGGGTTTTTTTGCTACATGATTTATCATGCTATAATCAGAAACAGCCAATTGTCTACAATGTTGAGTGACAACTGCTTCCTTTTCTCCCATACATACACACTTTCGAATGAAGATGTCTCTTTCTTTGTGCTAGTAATCCACTTTTACCAAGTGCTCAAAATGAATAGCTTTGAGGAAACTTTCCTTCAGAAAAGTCCTTAACTTTAGAACCAGTTCTTATCTTCTAGTTCAACTTGCTGTGTCTTTGGGGGATAATATATAACACATTTTTGTGAAAAGTCAGGAATGTTGGCAGGCATGGAGGCTTTGGGCTGCAGTTGGATGAATGCTATTTTTTTCCTTCTTTTTTTCTTGAGATAATTCAAGGATTTTTTTCACTTGTTGACTAAGTCCTATTATCAATGCCTTCATTTTGGTAGTAGAAGGAAGTGATTATAAGAATAAAGAAGATAGCATTAGCATGTAGCTCCCATGTATTTTTTCCTTTACTCGCTCTAGTCCTTTTAATTAGAATCTCTTTCCCCATCTGACAAACCCAATTGAAATCTGACATTTTGATGCAAATTATTTCATTAACAGTTTTGTCATGCTACACCTACTTTTAAAATTTTAGCCCTAAAGTCTTTGTAAACATATGGCTGATGAAAGAACAAACAGTGAAAGGCCTTATTTTGTTTATATAGCAGCAGCAGTGCACACACCAATCCCCTTCTCTTCTGAATTGAGAATGACCATTGGAGACAATAGGCACTTCAAGGCATGTAGACATTATAGCCTTGGCCTCCTTTTGGTATCTTCTGGTAACATTTAAAGCCTGATGGTGGACTCACAAGGTTAACAATGTTTTTAGTTTCTTTCCTCTAATCTTGTCTCTTTAATGAATGCCCAAGTTTGAATAAGTAGTAAAACCCCTTGGTAATCTAATTATAGCTGGGGTTAACTGCAAAAAAGGTGGCTTTTGCTCTTCGATAGCACGTCTGAACATCCCTCCTCCTGCTCAGGTGTTTTGCAATGAGGCTTATTTTATGAAACTTCAGGTTTCAAAAAACAAATTCTGGCTTCTTGGAGCTGACTCAGGCTAGGTGTTCCCTTCTGCAGCTAAATCTCTTACATGTTTTCATGTTTCCAGCCAAAAAATTACCATGCAACATTTTTAATAAAGAAGTTTTTGATTATGTAAAATATAAAGAAAAATTAAAAACATTTTGAACACATTATTTCTGATTTAAATAATTTCAATAACTACAATGGTTTCAGGCTATGGAAAGGAATAGGAGGGCTATAAATTTAGTAACCGAACTTATACCATACATCTGACATTTGCAGCGTGCTAATTATTGCTAAGGGCAATAAGTGAAGCACTCAAATTATAGGTAGTACTAGTGTAGTGTTTTGACCCTGGCTGAATGCCAGGTACCCACCAAAGCCACTCTCTCACTCCCTTCCTCGGTTAGGCAGGGAAAATGTAATTAAAGGCTTGTGGGTTGATATAAAGGAGAAATCACTCATCCATTACTGCCACAGGCAAAAAGGACTCAACCTGGGGAAACTGACTGAACTTATTACCAACCAAAATCAGAGTAAGGTAATGAGAGTAATACAAATCCTAAAAATACCTTCCACCCATCCCTCTCTTCTTCCTGAGTTTAACTTTATTCCCGATTTTATACCTCTTCCCCAGCAGTGCAAGAAGCTGGGAATGGAGATTACGGTCAGTTCATGACATCTTGTCTCTCCTTCCACTTGCTCCTCAGGGAGAAGAGTCCTTCCCCTGCTCCAGAGTGTGGTCCCTGCCATGGGAGACAGTCCTCTGTGAACTTCTCAAACATGAACCTTCCCACAGGCTGCAGTTCTTCACTAACTGCTCCATTGTGGATCCCTTCAATGGAGTGCAGTCCTCAGGAACAAGCTTCTCCAGTGTGGATCCCTGGTGGGGTCACCAGTCCTGTCAGCAAATACGTTCCAGTGTGGGCCTCTGTCTCTATGGGGCCACAGGTTCTGCCTGCTCCAGTATGGACTTCCCATGGAGTCACAGTCTCCCTTGGGTGTCCCCTGCTTTGGTGTGGGGTCCTCCAGGGGCTGCAGGTGGATCTCTACTCCATGGACCTCCACAGACACCCATACAGCCCGTCCACTATCAGAACTTTGCCATGCAAATCCAATACAACTAAAATTAGGAAGTCAAGTGATCTTAATTCCATTTTCCTGTAATGCTACTTCTTCCAACTTTTGCTGATTAAGGAATACAACCTTGCTTATACCCTCAACTGACAATGTCACAATGCAGGCTAACTTATGTATACTTGAATGGAAAGAACAAAGAATTTATAGTAGAAAATATCTGTGCACTTTTAAATGGACTGCCTGCAATAAACAGATACACTATACTTCTCCAGCAAAGATCACAGCTGTTTGGGAAATGTATCCCTTTGATTTGATTTGGGACAGAGCTTTGCATGAAGGCTAAAGGTTTGACAGCAGAGAGTTCAGCTCAACACAGATTTTTGGTACTGCTCATAGGAAACTTTTAAAACATAAAAAAAAAAAATACACTTGTGTACCATATGGGAGGGATTTGGGGCAGTGATCAGGTACAAACAGGGGTATTAACAAAAGCATAATGTGAGGTCAATATCCATGCCCCTAATTCACAGCCAACAGCATATGCTCTTGTAAGTGACACTTGGTAGGGAAAAATCTCTCTCACATTTTCAACACCTACATGTTTGATCTGGAACACAGGAGCGGACAAATAGAGCTGCTAAATTCACAAGTGCTAGCGAAGATGCACAAAAACTTTGCAGAACTGTGGGTTGGGCTTCAAGTCTAGGAAGACACAGGTGCCTCCTTATACTCTTGCTGCTCTAGTTTGACATAAGTTAAACTAACAATGGGACAGAAGACCAGACACTGAGGTAGGTGCCTTAGTGTCCAAGTAAAATCAGCAAAGTAAATAAATTCAATAGGGTATTGGGGTTTTTTATTTGTTTTTATTTCTCAGTAAAAAACACACACTAGTCTTAATTTATTTTCTCTTTTGTCCTTGCCTTGTGCTGTTTCTGTAGCTACTTCCAAGTTGTTTCATGTTTCTTGTTCCATGTTTCATGTTCCGTGTTTGTTTTTTAACAATTCCATAGTACAAAGACTGGGTGTAAACACCACCATCTATTTTTTTTTTCTTAACAGGCAACTAAACACAGTGTATGAGCAACTGAGGAAAATATCAATTGAACGGAACTTGTAATTTTTATCGCTGCTATCAAATGATCTAATAGGAAGTGTATGGCTGGAAAAATGGATCTATTGCAATATGGCAGGCATCATATTAAGCTGCTGACTCTCTTACTTCCTACATAAACCCTCTTGACAAGTACATCTAGCTTATTGTGTTCGCTATGAGTCTTAGAAAAGGCAGAGGGAAAGTGAGATTTTGGTCACATTAATATGCTGTTTGCTCTTAGCTGAAGTGGTAAATGAACTCTCATTAAAGACAATCAAACTCTTTATAGGCAAACCCATTTCTGATTAGTCTTTTTTTGTTAATTCCAACTTAATTTATGTGCATTTTTTGTGGATTTAAGATATGCTTAAAGCAAAACAAGAATGTTCATACAGTGTTTTGCTCCAGTTTACATAAATTACATTTTAAAAGTGACTTAGATGTTGGCCTACTTGGAGAATTTACTAAGAAATTCTTGTGCATGGACAAGTCCACTGTCACTTGGTAAACTTGTTTTAGGGCTCCTAATGCTAGATCAGTGACACAGAAATGTTGTCTAACTTATAAGAACTTCACAGCTGGTTAAAATTCCTTCTAAAAATTGCGGTAGTCTAATTCTATGAAAGCAGGAGTTATGCCAAGTATCCTCTCTACACACACATCCTCAAAAAGGCCAGCACAAAAACCTGAAGTCTATAAGAGCTCTATGTCCTGTGCTTTAGACAACTTGGCAGTGACAAAGTCATATATGTATGTACTCTCTATCCAAATTCCCCTTGTACTGCTGGGTGATACAGTAACACAGGAATTCGATATTAATGATTATGGACACGCAGACAGAGAGGAGCAACTAATGGATGTCTTGGGACTAATATCCAAAAAACAAAAACCTACATTAGTCTATACAAGAAAGTTGCTTGAGGCAGAAAAATATATTATCATCCAAAGTAGAGGAGGGGAAAAAAGCAAATATTTTTATTACATATTAATTTAAAAATCTGTGAATCTAGATTCAAATTTAATAGTGCTTATGTCTTAGGATTGTAACTTTTCATAACTTCAGTCTAAATTCTGACCTACTTAAGAGACCAGAGTTATTAATATTTCCTATTTTTTCTGCTCCTCAAGCTTTACAACTGGATTTCTCCAAGGCATTCTTCATTCTCAGTCCTGTCTTCCTCTTCATTTTGAAAGTATCGGTTCAGGGAATTGGCTGAAAGATATAAAAACACACACATAAAAATTGTTTGACTGGTGGTATTTATTGTAAAATAATCCCTTTTTTCCTGGAAGAGATATGAAGGTGAATCAGGAAATGGATGGCTTTTTCAGATCACATGAATCAGTACCCAAGAATTCATCATTTTCACCAA
The DNA here is from genome assembly GCA_035041135.1 of Platyrinchus mystaceus. Taxonomy (NCBI): domain Eukaryota; kingdom Metazoa; phylum Chordata; class Aves; order Passeriformes; family Tyrannidae; genus Platyrinchus; species Platyrinchus mystaceus. The sequence continues at coordinate 80,114,846 of JAWWLV010000088.1, forward strand.
ATATCTGCCTACTTTTAGGGACTTGAAGTTGAATGGCCCTAATTTAGAACTCATATAACAACTTCCCTGAGTACCTTATTTGTCAGAGACTTTAATGGAAAGAAAGAGGCCATTACCAAAATTCAACTCACAGATTTATAAATGCAAGTACACATTTATTTATATTTATTTATATTTATTATATAGCTGTGTTGAAAATATCATCTTATGCATTCATAAAAATAAACAATTTTGTTTATAAAGAGCCTTAATAATAGAAATGTCATGAGAAATATTACTTTATTCTCTCTTTTAATCACAAGTGGTAAATACAAACTCATCAGAAGAACACCTAGTTCTCAAAAGCCAAGTAATTTAGAATCTCATCTAGCTTTTCCTAATTCATAGATATTATGGAGACTAGTCAGTTTAACCTTTACATACAGCACATTACATGAGACAATAATTTGATGGAAAATAGCAGACTTTGCAACTCTTAGCATTAATTTCCCTATGATTTAAAGCAAGCGTTGCAATGGTGTGTTTTGTGAAGACAATTAATATCATGCTCAGTCTGACCTTGTCCTGTGTCTGCTACTGGGCATACACAGCTATAGCCTTGCATGGCCTGCTTTTTAACAGTGTACTTCCCTACCAGACCCATCTGAGTTATCTGCTTTCCTGAGATGAAGATGTCATTCTTATTTTTACATGTAACAACATCGGGAGTCCCTGGTATTTAAATATGGCAGACTCATGATGATCCAGGCTTGGAAGGTGATGTTTCTCAATGCAGTAGAGAATGCTAAGGACTTGCTCAACTCAGGGCAAATACTTTCCTGAATCTCAGTGGGAAAGAAAGAAGAAAGAGCAATGTAGACTTGGTAATTAATTCTCTCAGGAGGATCACATAAGGAAGCTAAGTTCGAGACACCAGACTGTACAAACTCTGTATTCTTTAACATTGCTCAGGAAAGGGAGCTTGTTCATATGCACCATGCTCCTGCCTGGTCTGCTTTGGAAAGGCTCTGGTCACCAAAACGGTTTCCTCTAAGTACTAAATTATG
>JAWWLV010000088.1:80115991-80157079 GCA_035041135.1 Platyrinchus mystaceus
ATGCACCATGCTCCTGCCTGGTCTGCTTTGGAAAGGCTCTGGTCACCAAAACGGTTTCCTCTAAGTACTAAATTATGTGGTTAAAATACCCAAAGGTAGGCAATTAACTATGAGACTTCAAAGTTTTTCTCTGCCTATTTCTCATGAATTAAAAAAAAAAATAAGTAATGCTTTCAATTATCTGGAAAAAGCTACATGCAATGAGAATAAAGCCTTTAATTCTGTGACTGTGAAGCAAGTAAAGTTGTTTCCTTATGATTCAAGCATAGCTCAAGGTTCAGTTTTCCTGAAGCTAACTCCTCCCTCCTTTTCTTTTTTTTTTTTTCTTTTAAGCCAACTTAAACTTTCAGTTTACTATATCTGACTTTGTTTTTCTAAACAATGAAAAACACACTATTCAAGGTGCTTTTGATGGGTAATGTGAAGACAGGCCTTCCCTTGCACCATGGCTTTCCCACCTAAACAGATGGAAATCCACCCCCTTCCCTGCTTTCTAACACTCCTTGTATCCTGCCACCACAGGGAGGAGCTGAAATCTTGGCTTCCAACCAAACTGGCCAAAAGCCTGAAGGTGCTGAGCAGCCTTTCCTCTTCCAACTGCAGTACCTTACTGCTTTCACATGCTGCCATCCCTTAGCATGCTAGGCTCTATTTTTTTTGGAAGGAGAAATCAAGAATTAGTGAGAAATATAATGTCAGGAAAATACAGGGCAGAGGAGGAGGACAAGCTCCATACTGAAAGGAAAGCTGGCTGGAATGGGACTTTGTCCACTGAGTGTTTTGTTTTCCCCTTACAGATAGCAGAGCTTCTCCTGCTGCTTTGTCCCCTACAGCCAGCATAATATTTCTAGATTATATTAGAATATCCTTATTTTATTTTGGATATAGTAACACAGTGAGGATTAGCCTGGGATCAAGACACAAATGTGCAACTTGTACAGACACAAAAATCCCTCAGCCCCTACTTGGAAGAGTACGTCTGAGGATTGCATCACCTAAAATTGCTGGTCTCACTCATCTGATTTAACTCTGCACTTCAGCGTATCTCAGGGTTACATGTACCAATAAAAATGTTACATTTTGTAGCTTTATTTCAAACATAGTTACTCTCACAGGCAGTTTCATACCTCTTTGCCCTTGAGCTTCTCAAATAAAATTAAATAAAATTAGGCATTGACATCATTACTGTTCTTCTGTGAAACTGGTAGCTATAAAGCACATGGGTTAAAAGTTCTGGGAGTGATACAGAGTCAATATGATTCCAGTGGAATTTTTCTTAGGATGTACTGCACATCATTAAAATAATATGATATAAAGTTATAAATGTTATGAGTTTTGGGGGGTTGTTTCTTTGTTTGGGATTTTTTACTTATATGTGCATTGTTTCATAGCCAAACTGCAGAGAAATTGTCAGAGGCTAAAACAGACATCCAGGTGCTAGAATTTTGATGGTATTTTTACTGGCAGTTGTTTTTGCATACACAGTGTTTACTTTTCTTAGATAAAGTATGGATGTTTTATTTTTTTCCCCCAGCAGTTGGAAAAACAAATATACCTCCTGTTTAAAAAGGAACTCTAAACTCATTGTAATAGGTATAGATATATAAAAAGTGTGGGACTTTCTGATGTGAACAGATATGTCTTAAACCCACTCTGAACAAGTTAATGGAGTAGATATGTTAACCATTGCATATCTGCACTTACTTTGATGTGAATTTTTAGGTGTAAAAAGAATTCTTTTATTTTCTATACAAGTATTTTTTGGATCAGAAGGAAATCACATGGGGAAAGTGATCCTACATAAATATGCATTATAGTAGTGGCTTTTTAAACTCTTATTATAAATAAGGAAACATCCTTGTCTATCAGGGTTGCATGACTTCAATCAGAAAAAAAAGAAAAAAAAAAAAGGTTTATCTTTACATTTTTTTTATACCTACCAACAAGCAGTCAGAAAGAATGCTCCAAATTCCAGGACTTCATTTTTAATGATAACTTCAAACTTTCATTAATGTTTCTACTTGAACAAGTTTCTTTTATATCATAGCCAAAGTCACATTTTCCCTTGAGCTGGCTGTGTAAGGCAATTTGGATTTGCAGCATTTGGCTTGCTAATAAGTTTTGATTTTAGTTTTAATTAGGTATATTTTATAGGATTACTCTAGCATGAATCAATTCCATGGTTTTGTTTGTTTTAATAAACTCTTTCTGCTTTTAGCCTTCTAAAAGGAGGTCTTGCTGCGAACAAAAGTCAGTTTCTCTCTGCAGTTTGTAGTAGAAACGTGCAAATGCTGCCATAAAAGAAAAAAACAACTTTGATGGAATTATTTACAATACACACATGAACAAAAATAACCTCCTGGTTTAACACAGGTGAGCTGGCTAAATACAAAGACATGCGTCGAAAACCCAGTGAGAGCAGAAATGCAAACGCACGTACCTGGGGGAGATGCCTCCGCACCCCAGCTGCAGCCCCGCAGTGCCACGTCTCACTGTCCCACGCACGCCGCGGGACCTTTATAGGGAACTCTCCCAGGGCCTGGAAATGAACTTTCGGGGCTGACACGTCGATCGTGCCGTGGGGGGAGGGAGGGGACTGGCGGGGGCGGAGAGGGACTCGCCGGAGGCTGTTACGTGGCCGCGAGAGTGTCAACCCCGCGCTCCCCGCGCCGCGCAGTGCCCGAGCGCTCACCCGCGCAGCGCGGCGGGGACGGGGCTGCTGACGCGCGGCTCCCGTTGCCTACGCGGCTCCGCGCCGGACCTCGGGGGATCGGGGCCGGGACACTGGGGGTTGTCCCGCCGGCTGCGGGGTGGCGTACGAGGGGGCGCGGAGAGCAGGCGGGCGCGCACCGTGGGCTCTCCCGTGCCTCTTCCGCCCCGGGGTAGCCGCTGGCAGCCGGCTCTCCTTCGTCTCCTCTATTTGCTGCAACACGTCTCCGGAGGCCCGCGGAGCCCCCGGCAAAGGCCGAGAGCCCCTGAGGACTCGGCACAGCGGAGCTGCCCATTGCCCACCGCCTGCCCTCCTTACTTCCCTTCCTCCCTCCCTCTGTCTCTTGCTGCAGCTCGCCAGCATTTGTTATGCTTAGTTGTACTGGCGCTAGGGCGCCCTTGCTCAGATCTGATGGTGAGGAGCAGCCTCAGGTCATGTTTTTTGAGCTGCGGTGAGTAAAGGGGAAAAAAAAGAATAAAAATAAAAACAAACCCAAACCCCGAGCACAAATATCTCAACCAATTGCAACTTCTCGGCTGGCCCGGAGGAGGGAGCGCGGGGGGTGGAAGGAAGGGAGTAATGCGAGATCGCCCCAGCCCGGGGCAGCGCCGGCTGCGGGACGAGCCGAGCCGCGCACCGCATCGCCGGGGACGGGCGGCCGTGGCGGCCGCCCCGGCTGCTGCTGCTCCGCCCCCGCGGCGGGGCGCTGGGTCCGGCGGCCGGGCGAGGCGCGCAGCTGCCGCGCCGCAAACTTGGTGGGAGCGAGGGGAGCGCGGGCGGCTCGGCGGGGCTGCGGCCATGGCGGCGTGAACAGGGGAGCGGGCACCATCGCGGCGGAGGAGCCCGCCCGCGGCGAGCAGCCCACGGCGCCTCCAGGTAACCCCTCCCGGCCCCTCTCCCCCCGCGCCGGGCTGGGGCTGGGGGGTTGGAGCGCCGCAGGGATGGCACGTCCACGGCCGCCCACTCCCTGCCCGGGGCCACCTCGCGTGGCGTTCGGGGGGCTGCGCCCCTGGCTCCGCCGGGCGCCCCGGGGGACGGGGAGGCCGGCCGGGGTCGGGGTCTGTGCGGCGCAGCGGGTGGGTGCCGGCAGGGGGAGCTGGCTGCGAGGCGCAGCGGCGCTGCCGCCGGGGACCGGTGTCGGGGAGCGCTGCCGGCGCCCGGAGCCCTAATCGGGCATTGCCCGGCCCCACCCCTGAAAGTCCAGCGAGCCTTCCAAAACGAGTGGCCGTTCTCTCCGAAGACGGTGCTGTTTGCTAGGGAGAAATAAAAACCAGGTGGGCAGGCAGCCGCATCTGCAGCGGGGCTGAAGCCCGGACCGTCCCCGGCGGAGCTCCGAGCAGCGGGACCCCCGCGCCGCTCCCGCCCTCGGGGTCGCACTCGCGGGAGCGCGTTCTCGCCCAGGAGCGTGAGGTGCGTTGCTGTCGCTGAGGCAGCCGCTGGCTCCGAAACGTTTTGGAGGGGTTTTGTCACACTTTGGCAACTGAAGTTTGCTTAGCCTCGTCTTCTGGTGAGAGCAGAAGTGGCGTGAAAGGCACCGGCAGTTGTCTGAGAAATGTGGGGTTTTCAGTGGGATGTTCGTGTAGTACCATTTGAAGCCCTGATGTACTTTCATTCTCGCTGTTATTTAACTGGACTGTCTTCGTTTCGTGGTGTGACTGTATTTTGGCACTTTCTGAATCAGGGAGTTTGAGTTACCATTCCGCAACAATGCAGATGGAAACACCTCAGTCAGTTGTATAAATCCATCATTCTATGAGGATTGTTTACCAGACAAATTACAACTATTAGGGTTTGTTGTATCATTCCAGATGCTGACTGTGAATTGTAGATTGACACAACGATAATCTGCCCAGGATTATTTCTGGGGGGCAGCAGGCGTGGAGGGAGCTGTAAGTGCATCTGTTCCTTCAGCAGACCAGACTATTGGCAGGATAGATCTGTATATGCAGGCACATTCATCTTTGTGAAGATGGTTTGAATTTGCAAGTTTACAGCTGAGAAAGACATCCTAAAACTAGATTGTGTTGTTAAAGTTATAGTGACAGCATGCTCTGACAGCCCTAAGATAGTGCATCTGAAGATTGTGTTTTCTGAAAGCTGACTAACCACTCTTTTTGAATTTTGGTGTAAAAGACTGGTGTGATGCTAGCACAGCTACAGCACTGTAAAACAGATTTTTTTTTCATAATGGAAATTGAATTAAAATCTTAGTTCTAGCAGTTTGAGCCTGTACTGGTTATTATATAAGACTGACTCAGTTTAGTGAAGTTTGACTTACCAAGAATTGTTGAACTTGGTGATGTCATATATATAACACATGCTCAATCAAAAGCATATTACTGCCTTGAAAGGCTGAGGTATGGCCTTAGGTACTTTGCTGAGTCTACTGAAAGACTTTGGTAGACTTCTGCATTTTGTGCTGTTTTCCCACCTTCCTCTCTGGCAGGTATTGATAATCTAACTTTATTATGTTTACTGATGAATTCATCTCATTTTCTTATTTTAATGCTGAACAGCTGTGAGAAGTCCTGCTGAGAGCTAAGGTTTTGTTCTGGAGTGTGGCAGTTTACTTCTCTGTTTGAGAGGTTGTTTTGAATTAAGTAGTGTAAATCCTCGCTCTTAAGTTGTACTGCTTATTCCTTGGGATGTTGCAACTGTTTTGTTTTGGTTGACAAAGCTGAAGGCATTAATATCTGTAGTGTCTTATTTCTTTTAATCTTTAACCAGAGCTGTTTTCTCAAAATTCTTACAGGTAGTAGGAGTGCCTGTGCACTTTGTAATGATCCATAAACATGGTTGTAGCAGGTTTGTTGTACTCATTTCCTGTTGGGCAGAGATGCAGAGTGGTAACTGTGTGTTGCTGCTGTTTCCAGAAGAAGGAGTTGTGTGGTGGTTTGTTTTTTAACTTCTCCTCCCCCAGCTATTTAGGGAAACCATGTGGATTCTGACTTTTGTTGATGTAGCCTTGCACAAATACAGGACTTTCAATGAATGAAGTTCATTACTTTCCAGTGAGTAAACTGTACGCTACAAGCTGTGAACTGCAGAAATAAAATGTAAGTCTCCTGCAAATTTTGGCTTTTGTGTTAGAAGTTGTAAGTAGGAATTCAGCCAAGGGAGCAGCTGAGCTTCTGGGGTGAGCAGGAGCAGACAGACCCGTTTCTGCCCTCTGGTCTGCAACAGCTTTATCACCAATGTTGGCTGGGCCTTATTTCTGTGCTGTAGGACACGTAAGTGGATAGCTGATAGTACTATCAGTTGATAGTAGGTGTGTACTACCAGTAGGATCGGTTGATAGTGGGGGGGAGAGCATGTGTAATCCAATACTGTGCTATGTAGTGTAAAGCAGCATCTAATACTTGGTTAATATGTTGTGATGGCGGACTTCCGAATAGCAGTGAAATACAATTTAGCTTTAGTTTTAACATCTGGTTTATAAAATTTTGATATGCTCTTGATGTTTGGTAGTATATGTTCTGAAGTTACTATGGCTCCTCAGATGAATTGGTATTGCTGCTGCCGTAATTATAGGAAGCAGCACTGAGGAACTTCTCCTTTTCTGTAACATTATTTTATGGAGATGTTTACGGGCATTTTTGTCAGTGCTGAGTTCTCCAAATTATTGCTAATCAGTCTGTTTCTCTTCATTATCATCCTTTTATCCTCTTTGGTGTGTGTATACATTCCTATTTGGAAACAATTTTAAGTTACAGGCTATATATTTGTTTTTTCCTAATGTGTTTGTAAAGCTGTAGCTGATTGAAAAGAATGAAGTGTTTGCTTGTTTGTGTTTTTGCTGTTGTTTGGTTGCTGCTTTGTTTTTGTTTTCTTTTTTTCCCCTAACATTATCAATACTTTTCAAACTGACTCTTTTGAGATATGTTTGCCAACTGTTGGCTGTAGTCTGGATTTAATTTCCAGGCTGCAGCATTGCAACTGTGACCCGTGAAAGGCAGGTGGCAGTCTGCTATCTGCAGTTCTTACAGACACCTGGGGAACACCACAGCCTGAACTGTGCAGTTGAGGTACGGTTTGCAGTTAAATCTGTTGTTAAAACGGTACACTGTTTCCAAAGGGGGGGGAGGGGGGAGCTTTTATTTTACTTTGCTTCATAAATATTTCTGATGGTTTATTTAAGAAATTTGCCAGTTTGCATCTAACTATAGCACATTTGTTTAACATTTGTCAGGAAAGTAGCAAATGTAAACCAAGTTAATGATCCCCAAACTGCAGTCTAATTAGTGTCCTCTTGATTTTTTGCTGGAATGTATATTCCAAAGTATAAAGCATGCAAATCTTTTGTTATTTAGTGTATGTGCTCATGCATCTGTTCTCAAATTTGTGTTTTCCCTGAGGAACATTGATGCAATACAGTTGTCTGCTGTATAGAATCAACTCTTTATCTCCATACTCGTGGGTTTTATATAAATATATTAATAAAATGAATCTCCATTTGAGAACCCTTTTGGAAGAAATCTGTTGTTTCCCAGTGTATATGAGAAAGTCCGGCAACTTCACTAAAGAGCAGATGTTTGTCAGTTGTTACTGATAGTAGCAGAAAGCTGAGGTTGATACAAAGTCTGCACTGGGGCCCTTGCAGTGAAATTCTTGAGTTTAACTCAACTGTTGAAACTTGTCTTTTCAAATGTTATCTTTTCTTTACAAATAGTTTGAATGATTTGTTTAGAAAGTTTAAATGCTGTGTAGCATTGTCAGATGCATTATCATTTCAGACTTATCTTCAGTTAGCTTATCTGTGTTATGAAATTTCTTGTGTGATAGCCAGATACTAAGGGTTTTCATTCCTTTTCTAGTTTTTTAAATCAGGATATATCCCTGAGCTCCAGTATACCTTAGAATTGTTGGATCTTAATTTCTGACAGAACTGGTCAACCTTTCCATAGTTACCAACCCCAGTAATGGAGATTAGTGTTTCATTCAGGAGATGTTGATTGAGCAGCTCTGAATCTTTGGCATATAATATTCTGATTTTTTAACCCCTTACTAGATGAATAGCAACATGCATCCACTTAGCAGTATTTGTTGGGTTTAGGAGAAGCTCAGAGAAATTATAACTTTGAAAATGCTGAAATGCAGCCTGTTACTCTCCTCTCTCTGTAATACTGGGGTGCATTCCTAGGCTTTACTAAATACATGCGATGAATGAATTAGAGAACATGCGATAGCTGCAGGATTGGCTTATAACATGAATTAGGTGGGCTGAAAAGATGTGCTTTGCTGTGAATTGTGAGATTTTCACCCTTCTTTTCCCCACTCCTTCTCTGAATTTCAAAATTGAGCTGCTTTCTTTGCTGCTGTCTTTCTTTTCTGAATTCCTAGTCTAGGTGGAAAGCCAGAATACTATTGAAATGTGCTTTCTGGTTAGACTTAGGTTTAACTAGGAATGCTTAATATAAAGTTAACTGTAAGACCTCTGTAGTTAGGGAGAAATATTTAAATAATTTTGGGTCCTGTTCTTCTGACTCACAATAATCTTATTGCTGAATCAGTCACTTTTTTTGCTGGTGAACTCTCTAAATGTATGTGAATGAGTATTTCTGTTGTGGTTTTAAAAAATATTGGGCATTTGTTTTGCACTGTGTTTTTTTCAGCTTGAAGTCACTTCAGAAATTCCTGTTGCCTTTTTTTTTTTTTTTTCCCCTGTCCACATGTGTTTTATCATCATCTATGTTGTTTAGGCGACCTGCTTTCACTGGAATCCCACTAACATTTGCATTGGCAAAACTCCTTAGTTAGAAAGTGTACCCTGGGAGCATTGCTGAGATCACCGTGTTATGAGAGAAGATGTATGGGATGAAGCCCTTTCTGTTGACCTGGTCTGATAGTGAAATTGCCGAGTACTTGAGGAAAAACTCCCGGCCTTGCCAGTTACTGGAGGATAGGTCATGTGTATTCATTATGTCTCTCAAAGTCTGGCAAGTTTTAGGGTTTCTTTACTAAGTCAAAGTTGGAGACTGTGAAAAGAGATTATCCACAGTCTTAGGGCTAGTATGTTACTTAATCTGAGTTTGGTTGTTGATTGCCTCTTATGTCTCATTAGCTTTCTTATTCTGAACTTGCAGTAGGGCTATATGGTTGTTTTATTAGTATTTGTCATAAAAACGGTGTGTGTGTATTCTAATTTTTGTCTACTTCTCTTGTTCCAGTGCTTGCTTTTCCTTGTTGATTTTTAAACATAAGCAATGATGTTGAAATATTGCATAAGAATGTCGAGGGGAGAGTATGTACACAAAATTGCTGCTAGTGTCTGATGTTATATTATGCAATGCTGCAACACAGGACTCATATCTTAGCCAAAAGATGGGATCTCAACTTTGGAAAGGAGTAGACTGTTTTCTGATAGTGGTCTTCAAGGTGTATCAGCCTGGGATAGGCCAAGAAGTTAATGATTCTTATGAGACTCAGGAACTAGTTGTGATGCTCAAGTTGCTAAAGGTGATGTTGGTACTGTTGTTGTCTCTTGCACTTTTCTTCTGACCTGTAAATCCATGGTCTGGCCCTCACTTGATGAAATACTTCAGAAAAACCCAAACAACCAACCAAAAAACCCTCTTAATTCCTGTCCTTTATTAAAAGCTTGACTTTGTGACCTGAAAACCACTGTATGCTGTGTTCTCCAAAGGCAGGCAGATCTAAATGGAGGACACTGTGCCAGTTAGAGAGTGCTGTTGTAGTTTGTTGTTCTCCTTGGAAATTCTGGAAGTTTATGTCAGTCAGTTTTTTATGGGATCCTTTTAGTTGTGCTAGTGTGGAACCATAGTGCAAACAGTATTAGGGAACTGATCCTCTTAACGTTTTGTCTTTGAAGTACCCATTGCCACTGATCTCAGTAAGGCCTCATAGGCACTGGTCTCAGTGTAACTGCAGTGTGCAATGGCTACTATCAGGTGAGGAAAGAGGGGAGAAGAAGATTTTTGTGTGCAGAATAAAATTCTGATTAGTCCCTCAAATAACAATGAAGTCTGTTGGATTTTGCCTCAGTGGTTTAGAGTGTATCCACACAACTAATTTTTAATGTTAACTTGCTGTCTTTATAACAGAAAGCAAGTTAACATTAAAAATTAGTTGTGTGGTTTCTTGTGGAGGTTGCAAATGCACTTAGATGTGGGTATATGCCTGTCTTCACCAGCAATCTAAACTTATCTCCTGTGGAGTGAGGTACCTGAGAGGCAATGCCTCATTGCATTGTCCTTGAGTGTATCAGAAGCGGGAAAATTCAGGGTAATAACCTGTTAAAAACTGAAGTTCAGCCTGCCAGAGTTGGCCTGTCAGACCTCACGCTACTGAAAAATTATAATGGATTCTGGTACATGCTGTTGTAATTGATAGTACAAAACCACAAAACCCTTCTATGTTCATGTGCCAAGAGCACGAGTTCACACTTACAGATCTAGAGATGTGCAAGAGGTGAAGTTGGTGTTTGTGGGAAGAAAAACTTCACTTGATGCATAGGATAGGAGTCCCCAAATGCTGTTACCCCAGCCTTTGGAGGCTTGTTGAAGAGATGGAATTCTGTTGTAAAGTTTGGTTAGAGTGTACAGCTTTTCTGAATTGTCCAAGAAAGTTACAAGAGTTTCCAGTATATATTCTATTGCTTTCCTGAGCACATAGTGTTAGGCTCTTTACCTGAAGCATTATTTAATGTCTTTAATATAGAAGGTGAACCAGTGAAGCTTAGGTATCATCCTGTAACTGCTAGTTAAAAAAAAAAAAAAAAAGAAAAGCATAGCTAGGAACAACAGCAAAAGGAGAGATCAAGGCTCTAGAGCTGAATCACTGTTCTTTTTGCCATTGTTGTCTGTTGTTTCAAATTAAATGAATTGTCTGGGTGGAGTGACTTGATTTTTTTTCCCTTCAATATGCTTTCTGTAAGTGATTTTGCACGTAGCTTTTATTAGAAAATTCTGTTCTTGCTCAGTTATCTATGACTGGCGGGGAAGACTGTTTTTCAAATGTATTTAATCTGAAGGCCAATGAGACCAGTATTGACTTTCAAAGAAAAATGTTCTTGCATTAGAGATAAACACTTAATTCTGATATTTAACTTGAGTCTTTATATTTGTCTCTCAAACCCATAATCATAAAGTGCTCTTAAAATAACTTGAGCAAATGTGTTGTTTTCCTTTGAGTACCCTATGAACTCATTCCCTGCCTCTTGGGAAAAAGACACATTAGTCTTTTTATAGGATGACTGTTGACAAAGCTTGTCCTTCAACTTCTGCTGCTGTGTTGTAATTGTTTCTTTTTTTCCAGAAGGCTAAAAAAAGAACTAGTTTGTTGCAGAAGCATATCACTAATATTTTAATAAGAATTGCCTGGAAATATAGCGAGCTTGGTTTGTTTGTGAGGAACAATTCATATGCTTAACTTACCTTTCTGATTTACTGTGAATTCTGTATAAATCAGGCTTGGTTTATAATTGCATGTATTTGTTTATTTTGTAGATTTAGCATTTCCCTTAAAAGAGTCATTTAAACAAGTGGTTTGGGTTTTTTCCCTGCTATTCCCATTAACCTTGACCTTTTTTTATATGCCCCAAATTTCTAACAATGCCAACACTGAAAATTTTGAAAATGGTGTTCACAATGAGCAGAGCAGTTGACACCAGGCCTGTTCCCAGCTCTCTGCACACAATGACACCTGCAAGGATTTATCTGTAGCCATAGATCAAGTCTAGAGAACCCAATTACAAGTTAGACCTGAGGATCTAGAGATTTCTGCTTCTAACTAGCAGGTTTAGTTTGCTTCTTGTCAGGCCAGGGTCTTGTCTCCTCTTGCCTCTTTCTGCATTGTGGGAAATGTTGCTTTATGGTATGTTTGAGTACCTTCTTTCCTTCTTGCTAATTTTTGACTAAAACTTTTGAAGCCTTAAAAGAAATTTTGAGTGTGTCAAATGTTCTTGCTTCCACATAAAAAGTTCTTTCCTACAAATCAATCTTCATTTGAAGAATAGTGTTTATGTGAGTGTATTAATATCTACAGATAGTTGATAGTTGGGATGAGCAATCTTGGGGAAAAACTGTCCAGATCTTCCTGGATATCATTTGTGTTGCCTTTTAGGTACTTCTAATGCCACCCTTCATTAAGAAGAGAGAAAAAAGCCAACCTTTGGCTCATAACAGCATCTGGATTGACTTTCCTAATTATATTACTTGTCCTAAAAACATTAGGTTTATGTGGACTGGAGTGCTTATAGGAGCCTTACTTCTGTGACTCACTAGTAAGGATTTGAGTTCATGAGACTTAGTATTATATTGTTCACGTTTACATGTCATACTGTGACTGAAAATAGTTTGGAATTGCTCTTGTAGACAGCTTACTAGGGAGGAAGTGATGAGCAGAAGATAATCTCTTCAGTTTTAGCAATGGCAATTAGTGTATACATTATTAGTGTCTTCTTCTGAAATGTTATTTCATTTAGCTTCGTTTTGCAATAGTACTTCCCAAAATTCATTATTTGAACAGCATTTAGTCTCACAACTGTAGTCTTTATGTTGCCAAATGTGGAATATATAATACTTTCCTAGGAAAGGATGTTCTTTGATGTTTGATCTTTGTATGCTTTCAAGCCTAATCAAGAAGAAGGGAGAGTTAATCTGTGAAACAGGTAGCAGCTAACAAGCAAGCTCTAAGTGATGTCAAGGTATTAGAAAAACAAATTACTTGGTAGATAGAATTGCCCTGTTAAGGCTTATGGATTGATATGCTTCAATAATCTCAGACCTAGCAGGAGGTTAACAAAGCTTGGGAAGAAGGATGCCCACTTATACTGGACTCAAAGAGTGCAGAATTTATTGGCCACAAAGACATCTGGCAGAACTCTCAAGACATGGAAGAAACTAGCAGAGCCAACTTGGCAATTATGCTGAAATCAGCTCCAACTGAGTAAAACATAATTCTGGCAGGGGGAGGTTGTGATCAGCAACTGATCGACGACTGGTAAGAAGACCACCAAGAAACTCACTGACTCAAAAGAAGAGAAAGACTTAGCATGCTGACGAATTAGGGTGAGAAGCAAGAGAATCATTAACCAATAGAAGATAGAATATTAATTAATAAGAGAACTGTGTAACTTGTAGCCAATTCCTTTGTTTGCTAAAACATATGAATAGTAAAAAGTTTTGATAGTTAGTGTGCTTGATTTGTGGAATTCCAGTGAGCATCCAGGCTTGTGCAACTCTGAAATAAATAATCAATGTCCATCTCAAGTGTGTAATTATTGTACAACTGGGAATGAATCCAGCACTTACACCTTCGTCCCAGGAACTCATCAACAGAGAAAGATTTTGCATCAATTTTCCATTATCCAGTTTTTCTGGGGGTATACCTAGCTGTTCAAAAATGAATGGAAATACAGCATCCTTGCCCCAAGGCTTATACAGATGGAATCATTTTTGTCTGGTGTGATCGCTCCCAGTGCATTCCACTATAGGTCAGCATGTGAAGTGAAGGATGCACTGTGCAGAATCATGGAAATGGTAAGAAACTTCTCATACTTCTGGCAGTGTATGTAATATTTTTACACTTCCTATAGAAGGAATTCTGTAGACTCTAGCTTGTATTTAAATATCAGCTTTGAACTTTTTTTTTCTTTTAAACCTTCCTCACTTAAGGTTCTACTTCAGTAACTCCTGAAAGATTTACCTCTGTTGCCAAGTTTCTAATGTATCCAGACCTCGTTGGAATGAGTCCAGCAGAGAGCAGAGCTGGAACACCTCTCCTATTAGGACAGACCGAGAGAGTTGGAGCTGTTCAGTCTGGAGACGAGAAGGCTCTGGGGAGACCTCATGGCACCTGGCAGTACCTAAAGGGGGACTACAAGAAAGCTGGAGAGAGACTTTTCACAAGAGCATGTAGCAATAGGACAGGGCAGAATGGCCTTAAGCTGAAGGAGGGTAGGTTTAGATTCAATATTAGGAAGAAATTCTTTATTGTGAAGGTAGTGAAGCACTGGAACTGGTTGTCCGGAGATTCTGTGGATTCCCTGTTCCTGGAGGTATTCAAGAACAGACTGGATGGGGCTTTGAGTAACCTGTTCTAGTGGAAGGTTCTGTGCCCATGGCAGGGGGACTGGAATTAGATGATCTACCTGAAAGGAGGTTGTAACAAGGTGAAGGTTGGCCTCTTCTCCCAGGCAACTAGCAACAGGACAAGAGGAAATGGCCTCAAGCTGCACCAGGAGAGGTTCAGATTGGACATCAGGAAGAATTTCTTCATTGAAAGGGTGATTAAACATTGGAACAGGCTGCCCAGGAAGTGGTGGAGTCATTATTCTTGGAAGTGTTCAAGAAATGACTGGATGTGGCATTTAGTGCTATGGTTTAGTTGGCATGGTTGATTTTAGTCAAAGGTTGGACTTGATGATCTTGGAGGTCTTCTCCAGCCTTAATGATTCTGTGACCTTTAAGGTTCCTTCCAACCCTAACCATTCTCTAAGATTTAATGATTCTGGTGTCTTATGCAGCATGGCATGGGATAGGCTGGAGACACTAGCTAACTGCCCTCCTCTGGCATTTATGTTGACTAGCAGCTGCCTGTAACCAGCAGGTGACATGTTTGGTTTGCTCAGGGCTCTGAACCATCAAAGAAAGATCAGGTATAACACATCTGTATAGTAACACTGCAATGTTGTTAGGTACTTTAGTAATGTGTGACAAATGTATATCAATTAAATGAAGGCTGCGATAGAACTCATTTGAGCAATAATTTCTGTGTAGAAATTGTTGGTTGGGGTTTAGTGACCAGAATTATTCTGCTTAGATGACTGGATCACAGTAATGCTCCCTCCTGACAATAAAAATTATCTATAATTTAAAAGCTTTGTATCAATAATATAATGTATCTGTGACACTTGTAATTTCTTAAAGGACTGTTTGAAAGCAGCATTTATAAATGTTTCCTGGTTTACTCTATGCTTGGCCAAAATTAACCTCACCTTCCAGTTCCTACATATGTATGTAGGGGTGCTTTTTTTTTCCCCTCTTCTGTACATACACACATATACAGTCACACTCATTCTTACAGTCTATTCTTGCTTGTCAAGCAGTGGCACTGGCTAGATAATATGTTCCCTTCATTTATTTAGTCAAAATTCTGCTGTAGTATCACACATAAAGTAATAGTGGAAGGACAGAGAGGCCTTTCTGCTGGGAAGAACTTATCAACTTCAGTCCAGTGGTTAGTGCATGAGACCATTCCGAAAGACAAAGTGAACTGAAACACAGATCAGGACACTGTTCTGATAGCTGATAGTTTTATTTTGAGCTCTGAAGAGCTCATCTCTTTGAAGAGCAAAGAAATATTGGCATCAAATATTGATTATGTGGAATATCTAAAATTCATAAACTTCTTAACTTTTTTCTGGCAGGCTGGACTGCAGGGATAAATGCAGCAACCTTTACTGGAGAGGGGAAAAGAGTGAATGAAAGGAATATAATTTAAAAGAATCTTTCATGATACCTATAGTGGGATTTTTTAAAGGCAGATGTGATTATGTATGTGATTTGACTGGATTTAGAAAATACAATCAGATCAGTAGAATTTTTATAGATTATGAAGTTATGTTAATTTAGATGGACCAGAAACATGGACGGGCTACTTGGACAACACTAATAAGAATGTACACAGGTATTTGGGGCTTCAATAAACTTTTCTGAAAGGTGATGAACACTTTGTAAATTCAAGTATTTCTCCATGGTTTGCCTCTGATTTAATGGTATATCTTACCATGCAGTCTTGCTGCAGGCTATGACTAAGTCTGTACTGTGTAAGATTTAAGTACAGTTGTTATGCTTTAATTCCTAAATTCTTCAGGTTTTGTTCCTTTTAACTGCAGCTGTAGCTCTGAATTCAGATAATGTACAGAAACACATTGATTTTATAGGGTTCTCAATTAAAGGTGAGGTGGCTTAATGATAATGAAGGGGTGTGGAATATTGAGGATTGACATTAGCATTGCTTCATGTTTCTAAATATTTGGAAATAAAAATTCTACATGGTTTGTTGTCTACATTTTAGTATAGCAATGCTAATAAAATGAGCTATTATGATCTGTTGAGTTCCTTTTTGCTTTGTGTACATTTTAAGGCAAAAAAAAAGAAGAAATCAGAATATTCCTTGCTTTACTTTCTAGTAATTTGGCTCAATTCTGCTACATCTGTCATGTGCAGGACAATGCCTAAGGTATAAGGCAGGCCAGAGTACTCCTGCACTCTGCTGCTAGGTTACGTGTGTGTAAGTGTATTAATGAACACATGGTTCTTTGCCTAATCCATCCAGGTGGAATTACTCTTTTCTGCTTTCACTCTGAATAAGTCAGTCAAAATGGTGTCCCAGCAGGTAAAATATTTTCTGTGAGCAAGCCACGTGCCACCTCAGCCTTCAGCAGGCCATCAGAAGGTGTGCCAAACGTCCTGGTACCTTTGTCACATCTAAGACATGCAGGTGACCTTTCCTGCATTCCTGTAGTCCATGCTGAGTATATTGCTGTCACTGAACTCTGAGCAAGCAGGGGTGCTTGGGCTGGTAGTAGCCTGCTGGCACTTTTGGAGCTGTCAGTTTTTTTCCTGCTGCTTTGTGTCCTGAAGCTGAGGACAGAGAAAGACGGCTGCTGTTGTGTAGGTGGGTAAGTTTGTTTTGTTTTGTTTTGTTTTTTTCTTTTTAATTCCTCATTTAAGGGGTAAAGTAATGACGTAGGTGGTGGACAAGAGGGTAGAAGCAGCTGGTTGAAATAAGAGGTGGGATGGGATGTTTTGGATGAGTGGGAATGGAAAGCTTCAGAGGAAACCAGGCTTGTGTGCCATAGAACAATGTGGTGGGAGGTAGTACATGGGCAACTGCAAAATTGTGAAAGCCTTTCTTCTTTCTCTCCACCACTACATACCTGCTATCCTAATTGGGCTCCAGGTGTTACCCTCTTAGTCTCTCTTTGACTGTTCACAGGGTCTGAGTCCTTTTTAACTAGATCGAAAAATAAGGTTCCAGCTAACCATATCTGCTGCTGCTGTGCTACTTTTGTTAAGTAGTTAGAGGTATACAATTAGCTAATGAAATGCTTAACACAGAGTTTCTCACACATATAACTGCGTGAAGCTTGATGGCTGTGTTAGTGTAAATAATTGTCAGGCAGGAGGAGCTGCTATATAATATGAACTATAGCAACTGAATTCCAAATTAGAAAACTGGGTCAGGCTAATTGAAGTAATGTCACCAGCTCTCAGGGTGGGCACTGTTATCATTTGTGTGTTGAAGGTCTGTGGATCTACAGGGCTTTCAGCTGTTCTCCAGGTACGAACCTCCTATACACTTTGTTATTTGCTTGGAGTGTCTTCAGTGAATTATTACGTACTTTGCAGTAGAATTTGACTATGGATGGTATGACACTGTAAACATGTTATGGGGTTAAACAAGTTAATTTGTCAAACTTATAAAGTGCACAGTCATTTCTGGAATCCAAAAGAAATCAGCAAAGCCATCTCATAAATTAAAGCATGTACTTGGTGTGAAGTGATAAAAACCTTGTTTTATATATTGGAGAGAGATCTTTGGTTTAATGTGGTTACTTTTTAATCCAGAGCCAGACTGTACTCTCCACCTTTTATTTCTTAAAAGATAAAAAAAGTAATTTTTTTTTACCAAAGCAATCAAAAAGCCAGTCTTCTCATTTGCCTGAGAACTTACGATCAGAAGGCCTATGAAACATTACAGTTTAGATTGATGTGGGAGTACAGTTGAAATAGGTTGGAATAGCACAGTGAACTTCTGCCTGAGTTACATTTATTATGGTGAATATGGAACACAAAGTATTTGCTTAAATTATCTGTAATACAAAGTGTACTCTGAGATAATAGTAAAAAAATTCAATGTAGCTTCTTTATTCCACTGTCAGCACACCCAGACTTTTTTTCCTCTGTGTCTTTAAATATCTTCTTGAAAACCCTTCAAAGGTAGTTTTATTGACTTAACATAGTGCAGATGTCACTAGCTGTGAGGAATAAGTCACAATGACTTGTAGTGTTGTGTCAAAAATATCATTAAGAGGCTTAGAACAAGGGGAGCAATTAATGATCAGCCTGCTCTATGAACAAATGTCACAGACTCCTCCAGGGTTAAGCTGCTTCTGTGCCATATTAATTAATGACTCTTTTGAACAAAGTTGGTGTTGATGAGTGGGTTTAATTAAGCATACCTGAGAAAATGCAGAAAAACAGATCAGAAGTATTAGAATGAAAAATTTGCATTTAATTTAGTAAATAAAGACTTTTTCATTCTTGTGGGTTTTGTGCATCACGTAACTGTTTCTGGCTAACATTTTCCCTTAACTATTGTGTTGTCTTTATTGGAGAGTTTAGCAGAAGATATGTCTTATGGTTTGCTTCAAGATGCGTGCCAAATTCCATGCTCATATTTAAGTCTTTATTATTAAAAATTTATTAAATTTGTCATAACAGAAGATATCTCTTGGAACAGTCTCAGTCTACATTTGAAATGCGGCAGGTAAGGGAAGAAGCACATGTGAGTAGAAAGGTAGAAATCTTAAACTTCTCATTCCAAACTTGCTGTCCCTGTACCTTGGTCAAAAATATCTCCTTGGTAAAACTGGGAAGCAACTCTGTAGTATACACATATGTAAAACTGGATTGTGCATTGCACTCAGTAGTTTACAGGTCTAAATTGAAACTTGATGAATGGTAGTCCCCAAAATCCATGTTATTGTGTGGACCATAGTAATACATCTATCTGTAATGCATGGGGTTTTGTTACATTTTTTATTCTATTTTGTCACTCAATAAGACAGAGGTAAGCGTGGTCAATATAGTATAAACACCAGGGAGAGTCTGCCTAGAAGGTGTAGGCTATTTCTGTATGTTTTTTTCTGTGCATTGAACTGAAAGTTGCAAAAATATATATAAAATACTATTATTTTGTGTTTGGATGAGAAATACTTCAGGGGAAGAGGCAAGACTAATACACACTTTTTTAGTTATACTGTTTCCAGGTATTTATTTTGATTTTATTCATAAGTTAAATTGTGTAAAGTCAATCAGAATATGAGGAACAGTTTTGTGAAAGAACTCTGTAGTTTGCAGTTTTGAGCCAAGTGGTAACTGGAAACTTTAGTAGTCTTTCAGTACCACTTCAGATGTGGGGATGTGCCATTGGACAGACTTGTCAGAACTTAGTAAAAATAGCACATCCTACAGTGGGCATTCATCCAGAAATCTAAATTTAGCATTGTATCATGGATATACTACTGCAAGTGGTCACAAGCACTAAATTGTATTCAGCACCCTCTGTTATTCAAGCAGGTCTTAACATAATTATTTTAAACATTTTATGGTTTTATGCAAGGCTGACTTACTTTTATTATTGTTGTTCTTTATGCGGTATCAAAATGTGAAATCTGTTTCATAGGAATTAAAACAAGGTCTTGGCCAGAGATATTTAACGTGGTTCTGCATGAATGGAAGTCAGTGGTACAATTCCAGCTGACTTCAGCTGGGAGTATAAGTAGATCCTGACTTATTTCTGATAATATATATATACACACAGGCAGCTGGCAGGTTTGAGTGTGATTTATTTCATATTATACTATTTTATTTGTAGCTTTCCAATAGAGCTTGGCCAAAGAAGCTTGAGGAAAAGTGCTATCCCTGTATTAGGGGAATGTAAAGCTTGAGGAAAAACAGAGCTTGGGTATTACAGTTTGATTAATTACTTGAATATTTATGCAAATTACAGTAGGTGCAGATTAGTGTTATATGGGGAAAGTCTGCACTGACTTTTTCATTCCAGTACTCTCCCCCCTTCTTCCTGGTTCTGGAACAATAGTGAGACATAGGCTTCTTAATGACTGTGAGCAGCAGGTTTCTTTAAAACCCATTGGAATTACGGGTAGAAATAAGATAAGACTTTCTTATGACTTATTTATTGTGTTGGTTCTTGCGTTTGTTTTCAGATAGTGGTAACAAGACATGTTTCTTACTTTCTCTCTATACGTCTGTATATGTGTGAAGTGGGATGGGAGAGAGACAGCAGAACTTTGTGTATATGTAAATATTCTCCTAGAGGAGAAACATCTAGGAAAAAAATAATAATACTTCTTTTATTTTTATATTTAAACTGTATATGACCATAATTTTTTAATTTAGAGTATATTATTAAATATTTTTGGACGTTATAAATAAAAAGACTTCTTATTTTTAAACATAATTTTAAAGTAAGGTGAAAGACTTGATTTTCATGTTTTCAAATTCATCTGCAGATCTTTATTGCCTTGCTCACAGTTGGGTTTTTTTTTGAAGCAATTCTTTGTCATGTTGAATAGTTGTGAGCATTTTCACAGCTTCTTGGGGGATAAAAAATTCTTCATTTGTTATTTACTTGATGTCTAATATTTTCATTTATTTTCACTTCTAGGAATTTAGGTAATGCTAGAATGAAGAGACTGGACTTTTAGGTGTAACAGTCATGCCTATGGTAAGGAGAGAGCTTTTCATTTGTACAGGAGGAGATACAACAGGTAGAGTGCGTAAGGCAGAAGTGCGATTTCTCCAAAGATTCGTGGTAGAGGCTTGTTCTGTTCATTTGCTAGAGTAGATTAGTGGCAGGCTTCAAAATGAGATTGAGCAACATTTATGCCCTGAAAGCTGAGGGGGGTAAAACCCCCACATATAAATGTTTAATAAAGATATTTTTAAGTGATTGCAAAAATGTCTTTATGGAAATGGAAATATTACAGCTCAGTAAAGCTACACCCAGTGCAGAGGGCTAAGCAAGTTTACTATTTTTTTCTTTTTTTTCTTTTTTTTTTTTTAATTATTATTATTACTATGATCTGCTGTTGTGAAAACAATAAATTAAAAAAAAAAAAAAAAGAAAAAGGGGTTTTGGGAAGAAAGGTAAGCTTTTGCCCACCAAAATAAACCTGACATCAACAGGCCTGCAGTGCGGTATGGTACCACAAGGATCTCGGTTTTTTATTTGCATCTTGGAGGAGCAGATGTTACAGCCATGGAAGTGAATGGTGTTACAAAGGCATCAGCCCCTTTGAAACTTAGTGCATTAGCTTGAAGCAAAAAGGAGTTCTGCAGGTCTGGTTTGCTTTCCAAGTGAAATTGATATGTGTGGGTCTCTCGTTCTTGACCTGTAGGGAAGCAGTAGATGCAAGCATCAAAAGAACCTTCTAAGAAAGTATATGGTACAGGATGGATTTTGGGAAAGCTGAATGCTGTGTCATGAAATCTAATCAAGTTGTAGTTATTATCTTAGCGTGATACCTCTTATAAAGGCATATAAATAACATATTAATAAATATAAGATTAAAAAAATATAGGCCTATAATCCTTTGTCCTGTCTAGGGGAGAAATGAATTTGTACACGCTGTTTGCAAAAGCTTACGTAAAGGAGTTCAGACAGACTGCTTCAATGGAAGGTGCAACAGAGGTAAATATGTCAATTATATCCAAGTTCAGTGAACTTAATTATTTGTTAAATAAGCACTAAGGAGCCACTAATACTCTGATAAAGAAAAAAATCCCATGGTGTTCTAGTGTTTACTTGAACAGCAACATAAATTATTGAAATACACATTTAAAAGAGCAGAATTTAGAAGAACTTTGGTTTCTCCAGACTTTCTTTTTTAAAAAGTTCTGATTGTGTTCTAATATTAAAAAAACCCAAACAACAGCCCTCCCGCCCCCCAAAAAAAGAAAAGCCACAACACCCTCCACCTCCTCCCTGAAAATGACCAATTTAATGCCTATTTTGCCAGCCTTGTTGGCGGGCTAGTGGAAACTCTTGAAGGCAGAACTTGTTAATGGACTCTCCTTCCCCCCACCCCTCAGCTCCTGTACTCCTCGGTAAATGCACTCTGCAGGAGCAAAGCATTCTTAATTCATCTCTCTGAACAACCACATATGTGGTGTGGATGGTTCTTCTCTTTTTATAAAAGGGATTTGAACTTCACAGAAATAAATGATTCCCATGTTGTTAGTTTTAAGATTAATTTTAGACAGAGTTGCTTCAGATATGTGAAAAAAATCCTCCATCTTGTTTAGGTGACAACTGGAGCCTCGCATGAGAAGTAGAAAACATGACTAGTTCTTTATGATGTGACATTTTAGCATAGATTGACAAACAGTTTGAATGACATTTGAAAACATGAGATATTGTAAGAACTCACTGCCTTTGCTATACGTAAACACTGCTGGGAGAAAAAGAAGCTTTTATTCAAAAAAAGAAAAAAAACAGGGGGGAGAGAAGAGTAAGTTATGCTTTAAGCTCTTTCCTTGTGTGATTAACACCTGGACTATCTTCAGAAAATGGCATGTCTTTCTGCTTTTATAATTTCAGGATGGTTATTGACTGATCAGTAAGGTGCTTTTTTTCTTTATCTGATGCCTTACTGAGTTCTTTGCAGCCTCCTGACTCTGTTGGAAAGCTAAAATTGGAATTTTAGCTATCAGACATAGAAATCATTAACAACATTTATTGACTTCTAAATACTCTCCCGTTATCTTGATGCTGTCAGATCACCCTTATCCACTTTCTGCAAAACATAATTGAAAACAATGAAATTTCTTAACTTTTGTGGACAGTTAACAGACTGGAGAAGATTTTTATCAGAGAAAGCCTCATGCAAGATGAAGCTATAAGAAGCTGCATCTGCTAGTGGTAAGAAAAACTTTAACAAAGAAATCTTAAAAACCCCACCAAAACCGTGTGACTCTTCTGCTTTGTCCTTTGCATTAAACCAAGAGATGCTTTGCAGAGGTCAAATTAGAAAGTTGTAGTGGAAGTGGCACAAAAATCTCTTAACACTGACTTCAGATTTTTAGATTTCAGTATCTGTAGCATTGCATAGCACAGTTTAGGTTTTATGGTAACAATTAATGGTCTGGTTTTGATCCTTTAAATTTGATTTATGAGTATGAAACTCCTTCAAAAGGGTAGGTGCTCAATGGCAACTGCTTCAGGGTGAGGAAGTGAGCAAGAATAATTAAATGCAGCTTTAAAGTAGTAGTCCTATTTATCGAAGAGCGTTCTCCATGAGGAGTGATAGTATCCTGTCAACTAAGAAATGAAGAAAGGGTAAAGAGAAGATCATTTAAATTAAATAACAGAGAATTTTTTTAATAGACCAAAAAGTAGGACACAAAACTTAAAAGCTAAAAAGGAAGTATAATGTAAAAATATAAACTCATTCTGTAGTACATTAGCAAGTCAATATAATTCTCCTATATTTCACTTTGTATTTGGAACCAAAGCTACATACAGATACATCTTGCTGGAAATGTATAATTATTTTTAGAAACTTACAAGCTTCTTTGCATATTAAGTACAACGAAGGAGTTAGAAAACTGATATCAGACAGCAGTAAGGTAAAAAGGAACTTGGATGGTTACAGTTATTTTTACATTGACTTTCACAGTCTTGGTATGGTAAGTTCTCCCATATTTTGGAGTACATGATATGAAAATTGGAAGTGGTGACAAAAGTCTGCTTTCTAATGCTGTATAATAGTATCAGTTGGAGCAAGCCTTTGGCCTTCTTGGTATGGATTATATAATTTCTGAGAATTACATGGATGGAGCCTTCTTTCTTCCCCCCCCATCCCTCCCTTTCTGCTTAAAGCGTTGGTAAAGAAAATAAGATGCTACCCAGTTTACTAAGCTTTGTTTCTTTTTGTCACCTTAATGTGCTTTTGGTCTCATAGATTGTCCCTCCTTGGTAAATTTACCAGACAATAACATATTCTATGTAGAAGTCCTGTACCACCAGACACTGGGAGTCTAAAATGATCATCAGATCTATGTATGTGAATTGTATTATTTATATTGATCTGGAAACTGTCTTTATTAGTATACTTTTTGGATGCTCATTGTGTCATACTACCAAAGGAAAATAATTCTCCCTACCATCTATTGTGTTTTGTTGAACTTAAGCAGGTTTTACCAAGTTTCTATTGGGTTGCTTTGGGGTGGGTGTATGTAGAATAGATGCTAAAAATTGTGTGAGAAGGCTAAAAGGAAGATTGAGATGAGTGGTCAGGAAGTAGCAGGGTGTTAGGAGATGGATTTGGAGTGAGTTCAGAGTAAAGAGGCTGATCAGGATGCGTGGGAAACAGGTTCTCAGTTGTAAGATGCGGAAGGCTGGTATCAATTTGTTGTGAGGAATGTGATGAAAAATGAGACTCTGAAGGTTTGAAAGCAATCTTTGATGTATTGTGAAATATGTGTCCAGTGACATTTTCTAAAACCAAGGATGATGGCATGCTGTCAGCTTCCATTTTACATGAGGTCTTGTAATTTTTTTTCTCTCTGTACTTTGTCATAACAGGCTACAGAAAGTAACACTTCTGCTTAGAAGTGTTAAGACTATGGGATACACTGGGAAGGTGCTTGAGACATGCTGCAAATGGCACCTGAGGCTGCCGTGTGGCCCTGCATGGGTGCAGGGAGCTGTCTCAAAGTCAGTGCTGCAGCCAGACTCCTGCCTGCCTGGCTGTCAGGGGCCCAGAGCCGGTGTGGGACTTCATGGAGTGCCGGTGGTGTTAGCTTGGTACAGAGCTCTGAGGCAGGTCTTGTCTTATCACTTCAAAAAGACTTAAAGTGATCATCAGGTCATGCCCGGAGTGGGTGCTTTCTCCAATAGTCCTCATGCAGAGGTTTGCCATCAGCTGTGCCAAAGTGCTTCTCTGGTTACAAACCGCCCTGGTTCTTTCTGTGACTTTTGAGGTAGTTGACTCTGTTGCTGAACGTGCGTGGAGCACAAAGGTAACCTGCAGTCAGAGCTATTGTGAATTCAAATTTTCTAATGCAAGAACAGTAAATTTCAATCATTGTGGGGCACTTGACATTTAAATAAAGAAACAAAACGCCTCAGCCTGTATAATTCAACTTCTTGCACTTGCACTCATCATTTTGGTTGTATAAGGGAGGGAAGAAAAAAACGTGCCCCGACATGAAGTGCCAAGTGCAGCCAGACCCCAGACTGCAGCAGGTGCCCTTGAGGGATGCTGGACTTGCAGTTTGCAGAAATCTTGCTTGGGAGGGGTAGAGGGCTGTCTCCTTTGGAACAGCGAAATTGCAACTGCTTGCTGAAACTTTTGCCTGGTGTCTGTAGTTGCTATTGGCCTCTTTGAAACATACAGAAGCATGCTTGCTGTACTGTGGTGATTAGAAAATATTAATTTCGTTACACATGAAAATCCCTAATGAAAGTTCCTAATGAAAGGTTGACCATTTTCTGCCTCTGTTAATTTCTAAACTTTTTGCAAACGTAATTGCTGCTATGATTACAGAATGCCAAATTGAATTTGGGGACATATGCAATATTCTTTTACCACTAGTCTAGTCAAATAATTTTTAGTGAGACAAAGAGCTCGTTGAACACCCAAATTGGTTTGTTTACTTCAGTAGCTCAACTGCATTAAAATCAAAGAGCTTGCATGGGCAGGGGGTAATTTGTGTCATTGCTGGACGCCATTAATCACCCCTTTGACTGAGGGCAACAGTTTAGAAAAGTGACTTATAGATGATTGAATAACTTTACTCTCTACACCATTAATGGTTCCCAGCAGGCTGTTAGCGTGCAATCACAAACATCTGTGCATTTGAAAGTTTCCACTTCTCCAAACAGGGACATAGTTTACAAAGAAAAAAAGGAAAGGAAAAAAAGGCGAACTTGTTTTTGCATGAGTGGTCTTTTGGAAAAAGGACTAACTGGAAATGTTCCTGCTTTAACTCATGTATGTTATAATATTATCTGAGTTTATCTTTAGATCTTTATGCTCTTGATGGCATTAGAAAATTTTTTTGTTTTAATTTTTGTTGTTTTGACTTCATGGGATCTTTTGATGTTTGATATCCAGTAGTGAAAATGTTTTCTGCTTGCCTAGTAACTCATGGATATTTTTGTTTTAACAGTGTGTTTAAAGTAAATGTAGTCACTTACCCATAGATGCTGCAGAGTGTGCATTACTTATTCAAAGCTAACTATTCCAGCTCTTTTGGAAACAAGCTTAACAGAGAACAAAAATTGTTTCTCCAGGCAGTCCTACTATTTCTAAAGTGGTCTTTTAGAGAAGCATTTAAATACTCAGGGAAAGAGTGCTGGGCATTGACTATGTTTCCTGTCTACATGATGCTGCTGTGGTTGCTCACTGTGTCCCAGGTGGGTGCTATGTAGTTGTTATCATTATAGAATCAGTGAGTGTGGGTTGCTTGGGACTGGAGCAGATCATCCAGTCAACCACCCATATTCAAACTGTCTTTGCTTTCATTTAGACTCTTCTAGCACATTTTGTGGAGTATTTCAGCTTTAGAAACTTTGGTTTTTTGAGGTCTTTCAGTAATTGTTCTACATACGCTGTAGAGAATTAATCCAAGACTAACATCTTAAAAGCATGAGATTGACAGTGCTGTTTCACAAGTCTCCTTTCATTCTTCTGGCAGTGAAAAGATCTCAGCTAAGAGGACTTGGTAAGTAGAAAAGATAAAAGAAAAAAAAGCCTCAAGACCCAAAGGAAGGAAGACTACCTCCTTTATCGGTCAAGGATAATTGGTTCTGTACCGACTATGCATTTTAAGTTATCTGTGAGTGAGGATATGACAGGATTAATCAGTTTCATGAAGCAGTGAAAATTTACTGTGTAATTGAAAGGTGAAAGGTTTGCATCCATTAATCAGGTTGATGTTGGGATAAGATAAAGATAGCCTTGAGTTAGAAGTCTAACAATTAATAATGAAAAGGAAAGTGAGATGGATTGTATGTGGTCCCTAACAGCTATGCAGAATGGGACTCCTAGGTAAGTATCCAGAATACATTTTAACAAAAAGTTGATGCTTAGTGGGATAATAGGACATCTTAATTTTCTGTTAAAGACCTCTTTGAAGAAGCTAACTATGACCTTAGAAGACTGGGCATCCCAATACCATTGCTATTGGGAGAGGGAAATGTTAAATGGATTCAGAGTTCCCATTTCACTCTCAAGTGGGGAAAGGGATTTTTCTTGCTATTTCAAATAACTTGTCCAGCTACTTAGATGAGGTACTCTTTGTCTTTAAGTTGCCGCCTAAGAGGTCTCGTGTCCCTGAAAATTATCCTTTTTTTTTTTTTCTTTTTTCCTGAGCTTCTAATCTGTTTAACTTCTGTGACCTATTGTTTAAATGTACTCATCAGTGGTGTCTTGGACTGGGCACCTAGGGGGTGATGTCCAATTCTGAGCAGAATATATGAATTTTGAAATTCTTAAATGTATTCAGGCTTGTCATCTGAACTGGCAATTCCTATTGTTGGTAATGAAATGTTGGAAAAAAGTGTGGCTGTCAGAGGGATCATAGTGTGCCTTTTTTTTTTCCCAATAAACTCATATGTTTTATCTGTATATGTGTTGCATTACCTTTTCCCTTTCTTTAGATACAGAAAATTAATTGATTAGTAAAAGCAAATCCACACTAAGACAGAACTGTCCCATATACAAATCCTTCCCTGCAGAATTTCTGTTGCCAGAGGATTTTGAGCAGCTACAGTAGTAGTGAGGTGGCAAGGATTGCTTACAAAACTCCTGTGCCAAAAGTGGATTTTCTGTTTGGCCATATGTCTAGCCATACTGATGGTCCTGATCTTGTTAAATGCCTTCCACTACCCAAACAATTTGTATACATACATATTTGTAATATGCACGACAGGGTCTTCATGTGTCAAGACCAGGAAAATGAGTTTTCATCCCATCAAGGGGATGAAACAGGAAAAGGGATAACAGGAGGATCATTAGCTACTGGCACTTATCCTGGAACATAAATTGCAGTTGCTATTAAAAGAATGTGGCTGTAGATTAAACCTGCCTTTAGCATGAGCATCATCCAGCAGAACACCATGAGGACAGTGCATAAATCACATTTAAGTTTTAGAATGCTTTTCCTTTATAAAACAAAGGAAATTAAGAAATCTTTTTTGTTCCACGTGTACATTTTTTCTCCCTCCCACCTCCTCTAGTGCTTGTAGGTAGTGTTGGACAATTCAGCTGCAAATAGTCTGTTTTGAATTTATCTCTAAGATCCACAGTTTCATTTCTTCCTTTTTTTTTTTTTTTCCACTATTGGCAACTGAAACTTGCTTACTTATCTGTTCGCTGTCGTCTATACTGCAACTGTCAATACTGGTGCCCAATTCTGCTGATGGATTTAGTGATACAAAGTTGGGCTCCAACCACCATTGTTTTCTGTAGGCAGTGGGCAAATGGTGATAACAAGCTGAGGCTAGATCCACACAGATGCTCGTACACAGGTGACTGTGGATAGTGTTCACTCTTCACTTATGCACATGCAGTTGTTGTGTTATGTCAGCTCTGAGCTTTTCTAGTGAAATTTTTCATTACAGCTTCTATGCAGCCGTGCTCTCCGGGGGTGGGGAGGTCTCCCTGTGCCAGCCCCAATTCATCCTGTGGGCTACACAGTGTGCTCTGGCTGTACCACCTGCAGCATCTCTGTAGAAGTGAGACCTTGTGGCTCAGCTGCAAGAAACCTTTGAGATCGTCACAGAAATGGGAGACTGCAGTAAGTGAAATATGCTCTACACGGTTCTACAGGTGCTCTGATTTGGAGCTTGTGTGTTTTAACTGAAGCTAAAAAAAGCCAAGCAGCCTTTAAAAGAGGTAATAAAAACAAACATGCATGTACATTTCTCTTCCTAGATACCTTCATTACACCAATGGTTTGGAACTCAGGCTGTAATCTAATCTTCTAAAGTGTTAACCTTCTTTGTTTATAATTGCCTTCTCTTTTGAATTATGGAGTCCCACCTTCTCTCACGCTTTTAGCAAAGTGGTTTTGGTTTTTTTTTTCCCTCTTCTGAGTTGATAATCAAAAAGCATGATCAGCTGTTGTACCCTTGCCTGTTTCTTCTGTGTCTACCTTTGATAACACCAAGCATTAATAACAAAATTTTATTCACTTGTTTGTTGTAGAGAATTTTCTAGCTGAACACTGAACTCAAGAAGAGCATGGGGGAAAGTAGCATGTGTTACCAAAACCAAGCCTGGATATATTTTTTTAAAAATCCCCCAAACTCATAGCTTAACTAATTACTAAGCAATCCAAAATACATATAGATTGAGGTGGTGTATTTTGTGACAACAGGATGATAGTGTTCTGAAAGTAAGTGGTCTTTGCTTATTGTCTTGTTTAGTAATGGCAGCAAAAGCTGTTTCCAGTCTTGCACCATGGCCCATGGCATGGAAGTGACCAGACTCCAACAGCTTTTACGCATCTGCTGAACTCTACATTACAGTTTGTGTTGATACACAAGTCAGCTTCTGGTAAATGAAAGGTCTTGAAGAAACATTTTGTTCTGGAAATAGTACTTGTAAAGGACTAATTGAGGATTAAGGTACTTGCTAGTGATTTTTAAGAATAATGAGTTAGTAAGAGTTGCCTTGTAAAAAAATACGATAAACTGTGTGAGATAAAGACAGTAAGGTCAATTATGCATGTATCTGGAAATGACAAAAACAATTTCTTTTTTATGCTTATCAATTACTGCGATATTTATTTTGAATATGTTTAGTCTTGCTCTGAAAGACTTGCATAAACAATTATTTTCTCAGACTCCATTGGGATTATTGTGTGCATTACATTTAAAATAGCTCTGAAGAGTGTATATGTTCCTAAATTATTACTTGACTATTTTATGCTTTTCATCCTCAGATGAAATTTAAGCAAATTTGAGGTACAAATATTGGTATCTAATACTCAGCACTGAAAGGAAAGTATATAATTTGTTAATAAATGAAGGAATTGTGAAAGGAGTTTTGGGTGGTATCAGTTCACATGTCATACAAGGATAATATGATTATCTTTATATGAAAAATTGATTCTTTTTGTCTAAAAGGAAAAAGAGTAGCTTCTAATACAAACTACAGTGGGATAGATAATTTAATAAATTGGGCAGACTTATTTTGCTGTGGGTCAATTATTTGTGAAGCTATGTCATAAAAAATTACAACTTTCCTAGGTGTATTTATATAATACAGCACTAGGAGTGTACCCAGTGTTCACCCTTACTGACACCAGAGTCTTGACTGGAAACTATTCAGTAATCATAAAATCATAGAATATCCTGAGTTGGAAGGGACACACAAGGATTATCACATCCAACTCATAATAATAACAACAGTATCCAGTTGTATTAGTTTGGTGTTTGATGTCCTGACTC
Organism: Platyrinchus mystaceus; assembly: GCA_035041135.1. Classification (NCBI taxonomy): domain Eukaryota; kingdom Metazoa; phylum Chordata; class Aves; order Passeriformes; family Tyrannidae; genus Platyrinchus; species Platyrinchus mystaceus. The sequence continues at coordinate 80,145,939 of JAWWLV010000088.1, forward strand.
TTGGGATTATGTATGGAAATGTCAGTGTGATTTTCTTGGCACAGAAGTCTCTTTCTGGCAACACTTTTTGTTTTCTGTCATGTAAATTGTGTGTGAGCTGCAGAACAAGATCACCTGTGGTGTAAAAATGGAAAAAGAGATTAATATTTTCTGCTTTGCTAAAGAACAGGTGGTGGAAATGACCCACCTAGCTATTTTGTGCTAATCGAAATTGTGCATCTAGTTTGCATTAGAAACTGTAAACTACACTGGTAAAAGAAGTGAATAGGAGAAACTAGCATCAAAGATAACTATTTCCCCATAATATCAAGTAGAAATAAAAGAGCTGACCTTTTTTATGCTTGCAAGCGTAATTACTGCTTGACTACTGTGCTTATAGAAAAGAGATTTTCAGCCTTGGGATCCTTTGGACTGTGGAAGATAGGCTTCCAGAATAAGAGCAATATGCTCAAGCATTTCTTTTAAGTTTTCCTTAGAATATGCAACAGTTATTTCTTAGTTTCAAGACTTTAGGATAAAGATAGGTAAAACCGTGATAGGTAAAGCTGTAAGATGAAAAAGTCTTTTCTGCCCTGGCCAAAATAACCAATGGGTTATTTTCTGCTCTTCATATTCATCTGTATACAAGGGAAGATAATGAGAGGAGCCTTTTTTTTTTTTTTTTTAACAGCTTTCAAGGGTCCTGTTCTTTGTTTCTGAGTGAGCTAGGAAAAGAATATTGCTCAGCTTTAAGCCTTGGCTGCCATCTCTTTCAGGATGTGTGGAAATATTCCCCAGCTTAAGGGAACAGGCATGTGAAATCTGTGAGATGAAGGCTGTTTTTTAACAAATGTAATCCTGGTATTGGTTTGTGTACTAATTATTTTACATCATTTTTTTTTTTTCAACAAGACATCTATGATGCTCTTATTTATTTATTTTTATATCAAATGCCATCTGCATTCTTTATTATAATACTGTAGTTTTAACAATTAGTGCTACATTGCTAGAGCTTTACCACATATGTTAATAATTTCTTTACTAGTTGTTAGGGTTCTTTTGTTCCATGCTGTTAGTTCTGACATCTGGAACTCTGTTTCTTACATCAAAATTACTGGTCACTCAGCCATGAAATATGTTTCAGGTTTTTTTGATATTATGTAGATATAAGCTTAGAATATTTTAAACCCAGCACTGCTGTATGTGTTGGTTTTATTTATTTATTATTTAAATACAACACAGCTTACCTTAGGTAGTGCAATTCGCTCAAATGCAGAAGACATTTGCAGTGTCTCCTCTTCTGTTTTTCTAGGAGTTACTGCTTCTTGAATAATTACTGTGGATTCTCACATTGTAATCCTTATGCAAGTACCTTCTGGATTAATTGGTTTGTTTTACAGTCAGAGTCCTTTGTTTGCTGGACTTATTTGAGGCAGGGTGTATTTAGCTCTTTGAACAAGAGAATGTCTCATGAATTATCCAACAATGGCTTCCTCTGACCAAGGAAGAAGTGATACTGAATACAGAAAGGGAGTTGCTGTCATCTCTGTTCTACTCTGACTTGACTATAAAATAAACTGTAACTAATTATTTTAGTGTAATTCATCATTTTGTAAATTAATCTGAACTGGTCAGAAAAAGTAGAGAAAGATGATTCTGGAGGAAGGTATCTGATTTTCTCATTCCCACTACTGTGGCATTGAAGATGATGACAGTTTAAGGGCACTTCTAGAACTACCCTGTTTCCATATTGTTTGATTCAGCTGCATTTAATGCATCCTGGTCTTAAAAACCAAACAAAACAGCTTTCTATGAGCAGAAGCAATGAGATACTACTTCTTCCTTGGTGTCCTGTCATGCTTCTCGTTTTCATGTTCTGAATGTGCCCACACAACACTTAGAGGCAGAAGGAAGCTTGTTCTGTTTATGGTTCAAGCTGGCTGGCTGGAAGCCAGCTCCTATCTGAAAACAGTGCAACTTTTCAGTTCAATGCAGTCAGTGCCAGACTTAAGTTAACACAATTCTACTGTGTCTACAAGTCTTGTTTTTTTTCTCATGGGTTTGTTGGACAGCTTGGAGAACATGAGGTATAAGCCATTCTGCATTCTTTGGCAAGCAGTGAGTTGAGGTTCTTGGTTAGAAACTTAGAGGGTGTTCACTTTTTCTTCTCTTCCTGCATGCCCAAACCCATTTGGTGTTTGGAACTTTTAACTTTTACATTAATGGGGTGTTTTTGTGTGTTCAATTGCTCTTTCTATTACTGCAGCACTTAAAAAATGGAGTACAGAAAAAACCCAAAGTAAAGAATTTGTAAGTTAAAAAATTTATAGCTAACTTTAAAAATGGAAAATTTAACCCACATATATATATATATCCACATTCTGATAGTTTAATTCACACCTCACTTGCAAGCTAGGCAACCAGAAAACAAGAGAGCTGTTAGTGGGAAGTTAATGTATGTGACTTGTTAACGATAGTGAAGGGTAGTACTGCCCTTAAGCTTTGGCTGGAAACCTCAACTCCATGGTTCTCTCCTCTATAACCCTCAGTACTACTAAAGTGAGAACCTACCTGTAGATGACCTGTCCCTCCTCCAGCCTCTCCAGTGATAAAGAAGTGTGGAACAAAAGCACGGGGCTGAACGTGAGAGGTGTTGGAAAAGGACAGAGCAGCAGCAACAGTTTTGGCGACTAAAACTCAAGGAGCTTCTAGCATTGGCAGATGAGCCTGTGCACGTAATGCAATCGAGTCCAAGCATCAAGTGACAGACCAGTAGTGGCTGAGTAACATGGAGTGGAAGCAGAAATTTGAAGTACTTGTGGCCAGCTTGAACTCTGCAAGACCCACTGTTCAAAGATGATTTTCTGCCCTACAAGAAAACTTTGAGTCTGTGGATTAGCTGCACTGTTTCCCTATTTATCGCAAAGGATCACTTGTTGCAGGAACTAAGTTGTTGGCAGGCCACCTAATTCCATTGACCCTTCAAATGGAATAGCAAAAGAAGCCAAAGTGACATTTTGTGTAATTTTTTTTCCAGCCCCGTCTAAGGAAGTCATGATATTCTTGAGAATGCAAACAGAGTTAATTTTTAGCAGCAACACTAATTCTCTGCTGGATTTGGAAGCTTGGAATGATCTTTATCAGAAACTGAAGGTCAATCTTTTTGAAAGAAGGGGTGATGAAGTCATGAGGGTGCAGGCATTAATCAGATCTGCTTGCTGTCAGGCAGGTTCTGCGTTCCCTGGATAATTGGAAACCTTGGCTGCTGCTTTGTCACTTAGAAAAGCTAGCATGTGTTTACAACTATAGAGGAAAGAAACTATTATTTTTTCCAGAATATGTCTCTGGATAGCTCAGGTAATTTCTACACATCTGTTAGCTGGGATTGAAAATCACACATTAATGGGCAATGTTCTCTATAGCAAGGAAATCTGATCCCAGTTGTAAGATTAAAGTGTGACCTGCTCCTTTTTAGCACTAGACATTTGTTTCAATATTTGTTGACGTTTGCTTGAAGGGTTTGACCTGGACAGCCATTAAAATGCAGGTATTTTAGCACTTGCTCCAAAGCCTGGTAACAGTTTCTTTTTTTAAAAGTGCAAAGCTGTGACTTACAGCCCCCCGCTCTCCTGCCCTGGGTGTCACTGTCAGGACCTATGACTGCTTCAGCTCGTGGGTGGGTTGGAAGGTGTAATAGCAGTGTAGCTATCACTGTTAGTGATAGTGGGCTATCACACTTAGTCTCCTAGTGGACTGTGCCTTTTGATTCCACTAGAGTCTCATGTCTATCAAGGATGGTGTTTGACAATAAGTTTTGTTATCTAAAAATCTTTGGATTTTGTGTAAGTGGCTACAACTTTTAACGCCTTTAAACTTGGATTCTGAAAGTTGTGTTGTTGTTATTATTTCTTTTAAAGAAATCTTTACAGAAGATGAGAGATTGCTATCTAGTAATTTTTAAAATTTGTTACCTGTTTTTAATTTCTCTTTTGTTGTTGGTGTAGGAGGAGGAATAGAGATGATGGGCAGAATCAGCCTCTTACTTGTCTTTGGTTCCTAAATATGTGCATAAGAACCCAGGGGAGTTGCAGATTTAGTGGTTTCTTCTGCTCAGTTGGATGGTCTGATGTTGACCATGATAATTATGTGTATAACTTCCTCCTACTCTTTACATCAAGGATATAAAGGATTTTGATTCTTTGGCTTTAAATGGGACTGGATGAGAGGGTAAGAAGATCAAAGATTACCTTTTCATTCACCATTGTTTTCCTCTCATTCATCATTCCTTTGTTTCAAACAGGTGTGTGTGTGTAGTAGTAATAAGACTAAATTTTCAATGATCTTGACTTTGCTGCTGCTTTATAACTGAAGTTTTATATTTTTTGATTCAAACTTCTTTAAAAGTTCTTGTGAGTGAAGAGTTATTAATCATATCATTCAGAATTGAATATTGTTTGGTTTTGTAGTTTAATTGTATTAAGAGTTGCCATCTGTGGTAGATCTTCGTATGTCTGTTTTATTGGAGATTATTGGAATGCATTTTATGGGTGGGGAAGAGAGAAAACAGCAGGAGAGTCCATTTTTCCTGCCACCAAGTCAGACGACCACATTGCCCAGACACAGGGATCTGTTACCATCTATACCATCTTCATTACCATTCTTGATCTACTGCTTTTAATAGTTGCAGAGTTATCACCTCAGTTTGATTTGGAAGGCTTCATCAGAAATTCGCAGTTACAGGAGGGATGCTCCTTCCTGTCTGTCTGCTGAGGGCTTGTCCTCACATGTACCTCTGGCATATGGTTTGCCACATTTGATGCTGGATTGGAATGGACCTTGCTATTGTGATCTGGATTTGCTCTGGCTGTCTATGACATTTCAAATTTGTATTTGCTTTCCAAAGTACTTAGTCACTGTCAGATTTTGATCAATCTGAATTTGTGTTCAAGATATGTAACTTTCATCTATGCAGCCTTTGGTCTCCTCTCTAAACTGTACAAGAAGCTTAAAAATGTACAAATTCCCTTAGATGATAATGATATTATTATTGTAATTGTTATCATTAGTGGTGGTGGTGGTATTTTGTAAAAATGTTAAGCACTGCAAAGGACAGTACAGATGTGACAGAAAATGCATATGATATAATCAGACAAAATATATGCAGTTGGTGATTATTAAATGAAAACAAACAAAAATTTGAAAAGAAAGAATAGGTAAATAAGGATCACTTTAAAAAAACACTGACAGGAACCTAACTTATCAGGATGAAAAATCATACATAACTGTAGAGAATGTTTTAAGAAGGTTTATGGAGTATTGGCTAAATGAACATAAATATATATTCTGTGCCAGAGGAATGTTTTCTGGTGCCAGGTAATTTTTTTTGTCCTGACTGAATTTTTTTTTTCCTAAATCATCCTAACCTAGATAAGGTTAAAAAAAGCCACAAAACCCTCCTGACTACATTGTTTTCAATCTGTTTTTTCTGACTCTGTCTATTGACAGGTCTGTCTTATCTTGGTTTTGGAAATGATTTCTAGTCATGTGATTGAACTAAATAATATATTTAGGCTTACTGCAAGATTTAGGATCAAAAGAGAGGTTTACAAGAGGCCAATTTTCCAATGTTACAGGTGACTCTTGTACTTGTGAAACTATTATTTTTCCTCACTTCTCTGTGTCTCTCCACTATTCAAAAAAGTGTATAAATTCCACCTTTATTACATCCTTTCCCCCCCCCTTTTTAATCCAGCATGAATGCTGTATGCATCAGGAGAAAGGCATCATATGTGTTTGTGTGCAAAGTGTGCGATATGGTAAAATCTATAGTGCAGGCCACCCTTATGTGGGTTATTGGAGGATATTATGAGGCACTGATTCACTGCTCTATGAGACTGCTTTGGGATAGACAGCCATTATGGGCTGTTTGCTAAGAAGGAGAAGGATGAAGGTTGGAAATCATTGTACAGTCATAGACTGGTAGGATTAGAAGGGACCCTTAAAGATCATCTAGTCCAATCCCACTGCTGTGGACAGGAACATCTTCTGTTAGACCAGGATGTTCAAAACCATCCAGCTTGACCTTGAAAACTTCCAGTGATGGGGCAACCACAGCTTTTTGGACAACCTGTTCCAGTGCTTCACCACCTTCATAATAACAAATTTCTTCATTATGTCCAGTCTAAATCTTTCAATTTAAAATCATAGTCCTTTGCATTCTCACTACAGGTCTTGGTAAAAAGTCTCTCTCTCTTTATTATAGCCCTCTTTATATATTGAAAGGCCAAAATGTTGGTTTCCAGTGCAGCTTCTATGTGGGTTTTGCTGTCTGGCTCACAGATTTATTCTTTGTTGTTTTTGCTGCAGGTATATTCTGTCTCTGTATTCTACCTCTTCTGTTTCTTCAGCCTGTCCTCCACCTGTGTATTGTTTTTTCTCACCTAGTCATAATCTCTTTCCTCTACAGGTTTTCTGTGCATGTCTGCTCTCTCTGTTGTTCATTCCAGATCTGTTCTCCTGAAGCCTTGCTGTCCTGTCTCCTCACAGTCATTCCCTCCCTTCTGTTCCAGCTAATCAAAAATTCATTACCCTGGATAATCTGACTTTTATTATGTTTTTACTTTAGTAATGCAATGTCCTTAAGTTGTTTTTTCTTGTTGAAGTTTGTTTTGTCCTTCTCCTTCTTTTCCTTTTATCTCAGGCCTAATGGACTAGAAGATCCCTGATTATTATTGTTCCCTCCCTGTCTTGTGCTTTCCTTCCTGGGCCTTATGCATCTGCGATAGTCTCTTCAACCAGCCAAAAGAATTTGATTTTTAGATCAAATGAACCCATCTTGCAGGGGTAGGTAGTTCCCTGCTCATGCTTTTTATTTTCTAGGAAATACTGTCTCAACTGAACCATTTCCTTCCCTCTTCCTGTCCCTCTTCTTTTCTTCCTTTCTCACCTTCTTTCTCTCCTTGGGAGTCTCAAGAGAGCCCCTGTCTCCCATTCTCAGTCCTTTCTTATTTTCGTCCTTGGTGCAGCTGGATCTACGGGCTGACTTCCACTGGTTATTGCCTGAGGGAGTGTGCTCTGCAACGTCCATGTGTAAGCGGGCTGGCCAACTCTTGGTGTTGAAAGATGTGATTTATAGTACATATACTTGTCTCATAGTGTTTGACTTTGGCCTAAAGAGAGAGGTAAGTGGAGAAAGCATAGACCTTAGCTGAAATACAATGTGCAGCTGTTCTCCAAACATACTGTGTTTACGATCCAGGATAATTCAGCTAAAAGGATCTGGAAACTTTCAGAGAGAAAATGTGTCATTTAATGGTTATACTTCTTATTTTATGAAGCAGTAGTAAGCTTGCACTCTTTCACTTTTTGATAGGTGAACCAGCTGGGGCTCAGAGGCTTGCAAGGGCTGATTTGTAACAGTAAAAGATCTCAGTCGATTTGGACAGGCTGTGCCATACACCTGGCGGATGACTACTTTTCTGAAGGAGCTAGAGCTTGGCTGGGAAAGACTTCATTCCACCCTGTGGAATAAAAGTGTTGTACTGACAGGGGAAAACAATCAACATGATAGATACCACTTAAGATCACTCTGGACATTTTTGTTTTCACCAGCATATGATGAGGGATCAGCTCATAGTGCAAGGACTGGAAGGTGGCCAGGACCATGGAGATTGCTAGACAAGTTACTTATGTGACTGAGATGCTTGGCCTGAGCCTGATGTTGTTGTTTTTTTCTTTCTCTGTAACCTCTACAGAGTGGGGGTGACATGTTTGCTATTAATAGCACACTGTATCAGTGGTATGTAAAGGAGGTAAATATCATTTGAGTTCCCATCCCTTAACACACTTATTCAATGCAGGATGTCAAAATATGTGACTAATAAATGATGGAAAGTCTCTGTGAAGAATGTCAATAGGTTTTTGTGTTCTTATTTCCATTCAAAAGTTATTTGTAATACTCTAAACAGAAAGTGCTGTAAATGGCAGTAATTTTTCTGTGTGTTTATTAGAGAACTGCATGATACTATCTGTTTAATAACTCTCAGTCAACATTCAATCAGAGGTGCTGAAGGTTAACCCTATAACACTGACTAATGTGGAAGATTATGATCTCTGGCCTGTGCTTCAGAACAGAGAGAAATTGAAATGGCAGCACTATAAAAATATTGTGACAGCCAATATTTACCTTTACACATACTAAAGTTAGACAGTGTTGTAGATGTTCAGCTCTGGGTGGTGTTTAGTAATTATGAGGAAATAGATTTTTGCTTTTCGTTCTTCAGCCTGACTCAAGGTGCAGCCTAACAAGATGCACCAAAGATTATCTGTATGCTTGCTGCCACTGCAAGGGCAGTCCTCATTCTGGCTATATGCTGCATCTTCCTTTATTGAACAGACTTACTTGACTGGTGACCTGATTCACCCAAAAATGAGAGTAGTTTTCAGTTTCTCAGGGGGGTGAACTGGTTTGTGAAGCATCACAGTGAATTCGGAGGAGTGGACAAAACAAGGGTGAAGGTGGATTTGGAACATCCACTCAGTCAGCATTAAGCTATTTGCTTAGCTCAGCCACCTTGGTTACATTGCAAATGCCACTTGGTTGGTATAGCAAATTCAGGTGGAATTGAGAGCAGCAATGAGAAGATGCTTGGTGCCCCATCTTTCCCCTGTTGCCAGAGGCAATGAAATGTCTCAGAGAATAGTCTGAATAGCTTCACAATGGTACAGTGTGAGCAAAACCCTGTATTTTCCATAACCTTGGTCAAGGCAGTGACTGCACTGTTTGGCTGAAAGTCCCCCCGCAACTGTTCAGTCTGCACTTGCCATGAGAGATAGCAGTCCAAGTGGGTGAAAACAGAACCTTATCATGTGAGGTGTCAGACATCCTTGATAATTGGCAGGCTTCAGCAGCTCTGCTGGTACACAGCTCAGGCAGTAACATCTTCTGGGTGTTAGGGGAAAGGAAGGAGGAGTGAGGAGACAAACGTGGCGGGGAGAAGTAAAAAAAATGGTGAAAAAGAGAAATGGAGTAGAAATAAACCCCTGCATACTTTTTATGTTGCCTTTAAATTTTATAAGGACAGCATGGTAAAAAAAAATTGTAAGAAAAGGTAATTATTCAGATTCCCAAAATTCTTGTCTGATTGCCCTGCATTGCAGTGCTGGAAGAATTCTCCTTTGTATTTCACTGAAGATGATTTAGATGGTCAGCTGTAGATTTCACCTTGGTGTGAGACGATGATGGTGGTCACTGGTGGCAGAGGAGGCCCATTTCTGCATGAAATGCCGATTCCAAGTGGATCCGCAGGGATTGGTGGATTTCTGCAGCCTGAGCTGGATGCGAAAGGTGACTGATTCCTGTCCCAGAAAGTGACAGTGTTGCCATGTCAGGCTGTGTTTACACCAGCAGAATAGTTTTGACTTCTGTTGCTATAATTATTATTCACTCTTGGGCCAATTGCTGTTGCCCCAGATGGTGAGAACAATCACACTATGACTCTGCATTGCCTTGTCTAAGGTTACTCAGCATCCAACAGTGCCTTCAAGAAATGTAATCCACTTACTACTGAGCACTTCTGGAGATTTGGCTGTTTCATTGAGGTACTTTGATGAGAGTAAAGTTCCAAAAAATCTAATTAGATTTTTTAATCTGCATGTATTGTGTCATACGAACTTGCAGTACAGCCAAGTTTGATCTGTAAATGCATTATGGAAACTCATGTCAGCTGTTCTGAGCATACACACACACACAAGACCCAGCCTTAGTTTCATTAACATGAAAACAGAGGAAATTATTTTCCTGGTTGAAATGTGCTCAATCTTTAGAGTAAGTAAATTCAAATGGTTGAATTTCAAAAAAGTTAATTTGATTGTTACCCAACCTCCTTCTTCAAATAATTGACAGAGTCTTCTCATTTTCTTATGTCATGGCTGACTGGAAGAGGGAAGACAAGTCACCATACTGCAGAGGGTGCTTTAGTACCTTGTATCAAAACCACAAAACAAATTGGTTAATTTAAAATTCTGTGTAGATTGCACCTTGGCATATACAGTTACTGAAGTCTATGTTAGTAATTCCTGGCATTCCATACATGTGATGGCATTTTGGGTTGGAAGATGTGTTTTAATCTAATGACAAAAAAATAGCAATCCCATCTGTATTCGATTATAGAAAGGAAAACATAGAGGAAACGATACTTTACTGTGAGCTGGAGGGTCAATCACTTTGAGGCATTCTTGTTTGCTTGCCTTTCGGATAAGCATAGGTTTCCACTTCCTTTTTAATGATGATTTTGTACAAAATATAAATCATTGAGGATGCATCTCCATGTGTGAATTAGTGTGCCCAGGACTGCTTTCTCACACCAAAGCCAAAGGCACAAGGTATCAAGCACTGATACTGTTTCACTTTCTAGCCTTCAGAAAGGAGACTGTATAGGTGGATTATTTCCTGGACATGCTGGCTTCTGGAGCATGCATGGCAGGCTTTGGAGTGAATGATAGCTAGCTCTGATAGAAGCTCTGCTGGGGGTCATTCTAACAAACATTATGGATAATGAAATTTCCAGTGCCTGGGAATATTATTTGGTACTGATTAGTTAGCTAGTGCAGATGTAATATTGGTGGCTTCTAATAGAGCACATACAGCTAAGTAAAAATGTTGGAACAAATGATAATTATATTCTGATGGCAATAAAATTGCAAGTGATACTGATGGCACTTTCATGTAATAAGGTACTACTTGTGAATGCATTAATTTGGGCCTCATGCCAACCTATAGCTGTCTGGTTTTAGGTTCATTTTTAAAAGATTGGTTTGATGTGTGCATGTGTGGCATTTGTGCTCTGCAAAGTCTTCTAATTGAAATGGGTTCAAGGTGTGACTGCATTATCTGCTGAATGTTGGTGGTGCCTTTAAAAGAAACCATGGTGTAACCTGTAGTTGGATCGGCATAATTCTAAATAACTAGCCAGGGGTTATATGCCAGGTGTTTACACAAGCTAATCTTTTGGATATGTTTCACAGGATTAACGTATTTGTGTGAAAATTAAAATTCATCTTATTTTTTGTTCTTTATTGAAGTACTTGGGGACCCCTGGTGGCCTAGCGGTTAAGATGCTGGTCTCTCAGCGCCAAGGCCGCAGGTTCAAATCCCGCTCCTG
>JAWWLV010000088.1:80157179-80168260 GCA_035041135.1 Platyrinchus mystaceus
AAAATCCATTGCGCAGGCTTGAAAGGTAAAAAGACCTTTCCCAGATCTTCGTTCGCGAAGACTGGCCACGTTTATAGTGGGAGGAGCTACATGGACAATATGTTTTCTTAATATGTTTTTTTAGGAGCTGGGGATAGGCTGGTCTGGAGATGCTTATAAGTTCGTAAATGAGGACTCTGTGCTAGGCTTCCCCTTAAAGGGAACCTGGCAAGACAGGTGTGAAGAAGCTTTGACTGTCAGCACCTTACAGGAACAGGGCTCATTGTAGGTTTTAGAGGGAGATGCTGGAGATACCCCCTTAGCACAAGGGGTGATGTAAGAGGCAGAGTGGGTTGAAGGTGGACACTTCCATACAGCAGCAGATGTCAGATCAGAGCTGTAGTCTTGCTGCATTTAGATGAGCTCAGCTTTTGCCAAACTGGCTGTGGCCTCTGTTGGTTTTGTTGAAAAAACAGGGAGAAGAAATTAATGGTCGCCAGTGCTCTTAATTATACTCTGAGGCTCTGATTCACTTTTCAGACTGCTGCTTTGGAACAGTATTCACAGTAGCATTTAAAGATAAAATTAATTAAGGCTTTTATTAAAATACTGTAACAAATTTCTCTGCTAATTGAGTAAAATCCAAGCAGGTATGCATTGTAACCATTATATTAATATATTGAATTTTTATATCTCTGCTGAGTCTGTCTAAAGGGCAGGCATGGGAACAGAATACTGTCACTAAGCTCTGCCTCTAGGGACCAAAGTTGCACATTTTGGAGCTATCTCCAAGCCACCCTTGCAATCAATATTTACTGTAATTACAAATGAAATGAAGGAGTCTTAAAGTGGTGGGTGCGTTTAATAACATATTATAATAGCATAGCATTGAACTGAGGATTAATCAAAACTTTTTAAACTGGTGCTGAATTGATTTAGTGATTTGCATTTGGCTTAGTACTGTATGCCTGTTGACAATAACTTATTTAAAAATTGCATTGCAATTTCCTCTTAATTGCACATGGTATGCTTCAGGGTGGCAGGGAAGATATTAAAATACGAGTAACAGATGTGATGTTTGTTAATGGAACATCACATCCTGTATATTTGCCTCATACTGTTATTTATTTATCTGCAGATGAAGCCCTTGCCTTTTAAAAAGAGAAAATCCACTTCTTCCTATGAAATCTCCATTTTTTTTGGTGGTTTTTTTTGTTGGTTTTTTTTTTTTTTTTTTCCAGAGGGCTGAACTTGTCAACTTTTCTCATACAGCAGCAAATGGAGAACAGTGAAGTATAGTGGTTATATACTGTAACATTATTGTTACTGCAGGATTATTAACTCTCAGTTTGGCCTTCAGAATTTCAGATGTGCACCACTGCTTGAGATCTGAGGTAAAGATGCCTGGAGATAATAAAAGCTTTTCTATTCATATCAGTGGACTCTGTAAGAAATCCTTTATAGGTATATTCTGCCAAATGTGTTCTGTTCCAGATGTGGCCTGGTAAACTTGCTTGTTTCCTCGTGTCTAGGGAAATTCTGTTTCCACAGGCACCATCTTTCTTTTGTGCCCTGGGATGATGCAGCACCTGAAGAAAACCAGAGTTCTTGGGGTTTCTTTAAAAGCAGAAACAGTTTTGGAGATCCAGTGATGGGTACTAAACATGCTTCCCAGCCACTTCTCTTGTAGCCTCTTACCCTTTCCCTCAAGAAAAATGGTGTCTTCATTACAGACTTGAAATAAATTGTTTCTTTAAGTCGTTGTTAAATCAACTGGGATTTCTTCTAAGATAAACTGCATGTTTTTGCCTAGGAGTAATTATGACAAACTTCAGATTTTGAGGAAGAAAACCAACATCCCTCCCAAACAATCATTAGAAATTATTAAAAATGCACTTTATTTTTCTACCAGTAATTGTTATCCATGCATTTACCTGTCAGAAAGTTTGAAAGACAACTGTGTAATAAAACTTTGCTATGAGAGAAAATGACTTTGTTGAAAGCATAGGAATTTAAAGGCCCATTGGTTTTAGTTTGCTGTTAGTTTTCTCCCTAGGTCTATTGAGAAGTAAAACGTGCTCTAAGCCATATAGCTAATCTTGTTGTGATGAAATAATATCCTTTAAAATACTTTTCATATTCTAATATAGTTGTTGTCTTTATTACTTCTGCTGATACTCAGAACTGTAGCCCAGTATAGTCAATTGGTTATAACCCAGTGTTCCTATTTTGTGAAAAATAATCTCAATCTGTCACAGATCAAATTATGGTCCATATAACTTCTTGCTAAGAACGCATATTTTAAATATTTTAATAGCTTAATTTAGCTATACTTGTGTGTTTCTATGGAGAAGAAATGTAACTTCTGAAATAGTCTTTTTCACAAAGAAATGCTATGAAATTCTGTGTTCTTTTCTTAATAATTCTGATTAATTCCTATTAATTTCTAAGACATTATACCATCCCTTAATGGTCTCATTATGACTCCTTCTTTATGGTCTCTTATGACTCCACATAATACATATTGTATGAAATAAGGATAGACCAACAGGTACTATAAAAATAGCATTATGCAATAGCTGTCTGGGAAATTTTCACCTAAAAGATAGTTGCTACCCCTGCAAATGAAAAATAACAGGGTGCTACTTTTTCATTTCAGTGATCTTCTGTATAATCCAACCTGAGCTGGATAGGAACACTCTGTGCTGAGACTAATATCCTGTCTCAGAATAGTCTGGTATAATCACAGATTTGTTACTGGGGACCCCTTCCTACCTATTCCAGACCAAATTAATGTGATAGTTGCAGTGTTGAGCAGATGGATAGGATGCTATTGGTTATTTCCACTTATGGTCTTTGTGACTGTTAGGGCAGCTCAGGCTTGGTGCCTGGGTATCTGTAGTTGCCAATTTCATTATTTGATGGGATGCATCACAAATGATAAAACAGATTGATGTTTAATATCAACTTTATTTATCTGCGTGACCTCTGTCTATCTGCATGACCTCTACGTACCCTAGGAGTGATGTAGTTGTGCAGGAAATGGGAAGGTGTGCAGAGTTACCAGTACATTTTTGCTAGGAAAAGCCTTCAGAAGATTAAAATGGAACCTAAACTCTTTGGCTTTCTGTGGTTTGTATTACAGCTTTGTTGTACTGATACTGAGTGTAACACAGAGTATAACATCCCAGGCAAGGCTGTGGAGTTTCCATCCTTGGAGATACTCAAAAGCTGCCTGGACACTGTCAAGGGCAGCCTGTTCTAGGTGGCCCGGCTTGAGCAGGGGGTTAGACCAGATGACCTCTAGAGGTCCCTGCCAACCTCAGGCCTTCTGTGGTACCTTTGCCAGTGTAGTTGCCTCTTAAATGAAAGGGGTAAAGTTGCTCAATTGGTAAGGTGCTCATAATGTAGATCTGACCCATAGTCATTTTGTGTTTGGTATGCTATACTGTACCTTTTTTGTCTCTGTGGTATTGCAGTATCTTTTTCCTGGTAAGAATTCAGGCATAGAATGAGAATACTCTATGGTAAGTTGTATTTTAGTTGTCTGTACATTCACTGAGCCGAAATTTAACAGAGCTTCTTGTATTGACAGTTTGGAAGTTTTTGTGACCTCTTGACATCCAAGAGAGCTTAAAAAAATTAAAATACAAAGGTGCCTACAGGTGAAAAACACTGAGCAATTTTTATTCTCTGTGCATTTATTGTACTTTTGATGGTAAAAAAAGGATTTCTGGTTAATTTTTTTTTGGCAGCTGTGTGGTAAGTGCAATCCATTCATGTGAAAATCACTAGCATTTGTATATAGCTGATAATAGTGTTCTAATACAAGTTTGCTAGCTTCTGACAAAAGAAAACAACAGAAATACCTGTTTACCAGTTTTCATTTTGACAAATTGACAAATTTAACTTCATTCAAGTGCAGTTCTTCTTGGCCCTACCCTCCAGTGTACCATAAACTTCAGTAACTGAGGCTTGCCAAGATGAACTTTTGCTACTTCTTGCCTTTTGTAGTGTCCTTAAGGTCCTAAGTAAAGTTGTTCAGTTTATGACCAGCTTTTTTTTTTTCAGAAATGGACAATGAAAAGAGTC
Organism: Platyrinchus mystaceus; assembly: GCA_035041135.1. Classification (NCBI taxonomy): domain Eukaryota; kingdom Metazoa; phylum Chordata; class Aves; order Passeriformes; family Tyrannidae; genus Platyrinchus; species Platyrinchus mystaceus. Next base: position 80,161,251 of record JAWWLV010000088.1, read on the forward strand.
ATAGGTAGTAGTTAGATGAGACCTTAAAATAGGGTTTATTTTAGGAGCAAACTGTCCTTGACAGTCCAGCTGCTTTTCTCATAAAAGCTTCTTTGGACTTCTCTGGGTGTGGGCGATGAATGAGTTCTGAACGTTTCATGTTTGTGTCCTTGGTGCCTGGCTGGGTGTAATGATGTCTGGGAGAATAATGAGAAGGCCCACTGTACTTCTGCTCAAATCCTGACCCCTCTTTACCGTGCCAGTGTGGGGGCTAGCCACATCTGCAAGTTGTATCCAACTGGTAAATGACTCCAGGGTAGATGGCAAGGAGGTTCAAGGAGGGGACTTGACTGCAGTAATTTCTTAGGTACTTTTTCCTTGATTGTGATGCCTATCACTTTGTTTTTATGACTTTCTGTTTGTGCTACATAAAACGTTTACGTCTGTTGTTTTAGACTGCTGTGTTCTGTACAATCTCGTGTTATGATTAGCATGGAGCTCACTACTGAGCAAAGGACTTGTGTAGCCATCTGAAAGCATCCTATGCAATATACACAGAATCAAGAGAAAAGCATAATTTGCTTTTTTTTAGGACATCCAGGAATTGTTTGTCTAGCTGACTTTAAAGAAAATAGTTTTCTACTGGAAACATTCAGTTCAAATTACTGTGGATTTCTGAGTTTCATAGACAAGTTGTGGGTTTTTTGAAAATTGTCTGAGGTGAAACTGAACTCTCAGTTGCATCATACACTTCATAGCTGATGTGTTGCATTTGTATGTTCACAAAATAAGAAACCTAAATTAACTGTTAACACCTTATTTGAGAAAAGTCTTGGTTATGAAATGCTAGGCTAACCACTCGGTCATTTCACTCTCTCAGGAGAGTTAATACCAGTTATCTTTTTCCAGAATACAATAACTCTGGGTGTTTTTCTTCATACTTGCTTAACCATTTCATGTTTTTATCATACAAAGAAAAAAAGCAATATTTAAGTAATCATTCTGCGACTGGATAGGCAAAATATGACTTTAGTTAGACATTTTCTAATATAAGTTTTCTAGTCTTTGACACTGTTTTTGTAAAACAAAAGCACATTGAGATGGAGTGATTTTTGAGGTAAAACAGGGTAAAAGAAAAGTTTTCAACCCCCAAATCTTTTTATATAAAAGTAATTTTTATTTACTCTTTTGTAACACCATGTGTCAAAAATTGCCCTTTAGCTCAAAAGGAATCTGATTTTGTGGCCTTTAAGGAAAAAAATATTTATGACAGTGAAATATTTAAAAAAATAGTAGGGGTTGAGAATATGAATGTGATGGTATAATAGTGTATTGAGGTAATATTTTGTTGATTAAATGAATGAATAAATATTTGATTGTATAATAGCTGATTAACATGTTGAATCTGGCACACCTAGAAGTGTGTACTTGAACCAGGAAGATTATGAGGGTTTGTTCTTCACAGAGAAGGTATTTTAACCCTGCAAATGTGTAAAATACCCCCAAGTGAAAATTATGTCATATTACGTTCAAAGCAGTAATGTGTATATTCTTCCTGAATTTATAGGGCTAAAAAGTAGAACAGGTTGAGCTCAAGACTTTCTTGAAGCTTCTTAGTGAAACAGCAAAAGACTGATAATTTAGAAATAACCAAAATGACCCTTCAAGTATAAAGGTTTAGAGTTTTCTTCTTCATGCATATTTATTATTTACTATTAATCATTAACTTAAAAGTCTGAGCTTTCAAAGTGTGTCTAGAAGGTTTGTGCATCAAGGAATACAAGTATAGGTTTTCCAAAAATGAAGATAATTAAGACAAATGTTCAGAGAGAAGCCAAGTATTCAAATTTGGCTTCAGTTGTGTTACTACTGTCTCAGGACCTGTGGTGTAGTTCCTTTATGTAATAAATTATTCTGTCTAATATGTTTAATTTTTATGTCCTCTCTAATTTTCACAGAATCACAGAGTATTCTGAGTTGGAAGAGACCCACTAATCATAATATTTGAGTACTAGTGGCTAAGCACACATTAATAAAATGAAAATAATTGTAAAGATGGTTCTCAGTAACAGTTTTAGTAATAGTTCATTAATAGTGACTCATGATGAGTTGCCAAATACTACTTCTGTAGGTACCAAGTTGTGGGTAGGACCATGCTGTAGCAGGGAAGCGTGACTGACATATAGATATTCACAGGCTAGTTTTCATATATCTATTTCAGGGACTGATAGGATGGAAACACTGGTGACTTGAACTTCACCCCTAGTTTAGAGTTGTAGGGACATGATCAGGTTCATGCCTGCCCTGCTGTTGATACCTATGCTACCAACATAAAGCTAAATTGGTATCTGCAGTACTCTGAAAAGAAAACTCAGTGCAATGCTGCCCTAACCACATTGACCAGGGTTTTCCACTGGCAAATGTTTTGCAGCAGCAGCATATGAGAAAAGAACATTTTTTTTCTGATCTGTTTACGAGAAGTTCCACAATAACTGTAGCCACAGAGCTGTGTGGGCATTTCCTTGTGTTAACAAGCCCTTCCCTGTTTGAAGAGGATAAGCGTGCAGCCTTTTGCTATGTTAGTGAGACTTCGGCCACAGCATGTTTCAGATAAGGAACTTTGTTTACCTTGTGAATTTTTAGTCCTTTACATCTCAATTTATGGGTATTTAGGGAATGAGGAATAGCAGCATTTGGTTATAGTTCGAACTGAAGCAATTTATCTAGTTTGTTAATTGTGTATGTTCACATAAAGAGACTGGAAAGGTGTTGTTGGTTGACAGGAGTTCGGAATAACTCTACTATACACAGGGTCATAGGTGTTGAAGGTACAAATATAACTAGAAGAACTGAGTCACTGGTTAGAGTTCACCTTAAAAAAAAAAAAGAAAAAAAAGTGGTTTATAGAATGAGGTTAAATTTTAGGTGACATTTTTGGGTCTAAACTAGTGTTGTTTCACTGAACATAAACATTTATTCTTTTCCTGGTGCACAAAGTAGTTGTGTGCCCACCCTGTAGCTCATGGGAAAATCACTTGACCAGAAACTTGTAGTTTCCCAACAGTTATCTGTAGCAACAAGAACATCTTTCAACATTACTCTTTTTGAGAAAATTTAATGAGAGAACTAGGAAAAAATTTCTAAAAATTTGTACTTGAAGTCATGTAGAATTTCCTGTATGAAAAAAAATCCACTGTTGACTTGGCACACACAGACATGAATATTTTAAGTTTCTGTTTCTATTCTACTTAATGTGCCTTTTCTAATTGCCAAAGAATTTTATGCTTTCCAGTTTCCTTTAAGGGCATGAATGTTCTTTTAATCACAAGCTGGGTGCTCATGGCATTCTTTAAAACAGTTGCTCAGCTGCTTCCTAACTCAAGATCAATAACTTAATAGATAATTAAACTACCTACCTCCTAAAGATAGATGCCATCTTCTATATCCTTTTTACCCCTAAACTCCCACTCATCCTATCGACAGTCTCTGCTTATGCTACTCTGCCAAGTTGAATATTAATACTCCAGTGCCAGAATCCCTGGCCTCAGCCAGCGAATGATCCTGTACAGACAGCTGCACTGTAGGCATTGTAACTTCATAGCTTGAAATGTGTGACCTTTTTTATTTATCCTAAATATAACTAATATAACTAGCAATATAAATGCATTTTTTAAAAAAATTGCACTTAAATATAAGCCCAGCTGTTGTTATGAAAATTTTCTTAAAATTAATTTTAAAAATTCTGATTTTTTTTTTTTTTTACTTTTAGACTAGCATACACTGACAATATTTTTGAACCTTTCGTGATTGCTATTAAAACACAACTAGATGACTGTCATAAATGCTTAACCTTGAACAGCTAAATTGACCTGAATATTTCTTATTATGAAACATATCACATGCAATAAAAGACATTAAGCTGGTGTGATAAATGCAATCTTCACTTATAGTCCTTACTGAATTGTGTTGTCAGCTTTCCTAGAATAAGTGATATTTTGTTTGTTGATACTTCCAGTGGAAGACAAAGCAGGTATATTACTTTTTAAGGCAATTCCCATGTTCTTAGACTTTTTACTTCACAGAGTTTAACTTTGTCAACTCATATTGCCTCAGATGAGTATGGAATCCAACTTAAGACTTTCTCTGTTAAAGTTTGAGAGATGTTGATAATGGGGATTAGACAAATCCCTAAAGAGGTTGTGTATAAAATGCAGATTATAGGTCTTTTGGTCATGTTTTGTAAGAGTAATAGATTAACCTTTTTATCTATGAAATGTTAGAAAAAAGCCTTCTGCCAGGTCAAAGAAAGTTCGAGGCACAAAACACAGTGGTGTAAATTTGTAGGGGGAAAAAGCATTTCTGTGCTTCAGTGTCAATACTCTGTACTTTCAGTCAGTGACATTTTACTTTTGTATGACTTGCTGTGATGCCTAAGATTTCTGGGGGGGAAAAAACTGCATATGACTGAGATTATTCTTAAAAGTAAATTTTTAAGTATATTTATGTACTTATGATTTTGTATCCTTACATAGAGAAGACTGCTGCTTCTAAAGTACCCTGAAACATAGAGGTTTTTTATCAGTGAAGCTCTAAGCTTGCATAGTGTAATTATTTCTTTATTGTTTTTAAAATTTGGACAATAGTAGAACAGTATTTTCAAAGGTTGGTATCTTTCCTAGAGGAAATCCTACAGTTTCTCTGTAGAAACTCTTTTAAAGTAAATTACAGTGGGTGATATGCGGGTCATGATGAAAGACCTGGTAGCATTTGAGTTGTTTTCTTGGTACTTAAAATTACCAATGAGACAGAGGATAAATTCATGAGAAATAAGGACTTAGAGAATACTAGGAACATAGTCTTTATAAAGTCACTATATGTCTTGATATGTGTAAACAAATTTTTTTGTATATATATACAGTTGTCTCAAAAAGCATTCAGGAACAAATTGCCAAGTGAAAAGGAAAATAAAAGGCAAATATGTTCAAAATGTTTCATAACTGCATTCCCATTCCTCTATTACATCTTTTTTAGTAGTGGAACTCTCTTTAATATTCCAGAATACTGAAACTAATACAAAACTAATTTGTATAAACTTTCCTATGAATACATATTAGAACATTCAAATGTATCATGAGTATTCTGATATGATAATTGCATGGTTGTGGTGAACTCTTTTATTTTACTCAATTAAATTTAAGTCTTAATGCCGTCATTTGGACCTAAGCTTGGGAGGAAGGTGGAGTGATGGGGAAAGGAAATCGGTTTTCTCTGTAGCAGTTGTCCTGGTTTGCTCACTCCTAACCTGCTTAACTGCCCTTCTCAGCTTCCTGAAAAAGCAAATTTTAGTTAAATATAAGTGATATAGTAACTCTTTAGACATCTTGTTTAAAGTAATAAACTGTTAGAGTTATTCTAATGGATTTTAAGGAAATGGTTGAAAAGTTTCTAATTAGTAAATAACTTTAGCTCAAGTGCTGACAGGTTTTTAGTAAGCTTTTAAATAATATGCAATAAAATATTTTTTAATTCCCAGTGTAAAAATATATTAAAAGAAAACAATATATTAAATAAAAATTTAATTAATGCCTTAAGATCTTATCTATTTTACTACTAAAGTTAATAAATATCTATTTACTGGAGTGCTTGTTTTATAACTCTGCCATTATTCTGCCAACACCCACTTGTCGCAGATGATTGAGGTTTTTGCTGAGACAGTTGTGTTTGTAAATGGCAGTGTAACATTTTTCAAACTACATTGTCAGTTACTCAATACATTTCTCCATGAAGTCTCTTTTACTAATGGAAATACTTAGCAGTGAAAATGATAAACTGTTATTTTGTCAGATATTGACAGATCAGGCTAGTTGAAGTCAAATTAACTTAAGAGGCAGTGCCACTTGAAATGCCTGGCCTGAGATACACACAGGAGTAAACTGTTCTTTCTGGTGGGGGTAATTTTACTTATCCTCTGGTCTCAGAAGTGTTTGGTGTGTTTCAGCATTTCAGCTGTCCTCCCTTCCTCTACCAGCCAACCGATGTTTCTGCACTGAAGAGATCTAACAGCATGTTAACAATTCCTGAAATATTTTTGGCAGCCAAATACTGTCAGACTGGGTCACTCAAGAAGGATTCTAGGAGCCTTGTAGTAGTTGCTTATGAGTTTGGCTGGGAATCCTTTTGGTATAGTTGATTTGTTGGAGGGCACAAATGTCTGTAATATAGATGAAAGTAATCTTTTCTTGAAATCAAAGCCTTATTTCATTTCAAATTCGTGGTATTTGTGATACTGGATGCTGGATTTTGGTAGTGGTAGACTATGAGGTCTTCAAAAGAAGTAGGGAAGAAGAAAAAAATGGGATTGTTATTTAAAAGAAACCACAAACCAACAGTCTACTTTTCAATAAAATGTACTTTGGAAAATATGGAAGGTGGGCTGCAAAAAAAGGGTTTGTTTGATTGAAATCTAATGAGTTCAATATAGTTGCAGATGTTACATGTGATCTCGAGTCTCTAACCTGTTTTTGTACTGTTAGAGCCACACCATTTCTAAAAAGAACAAGGACTTTTAATTTTTATTTAAGTGTGTACAATTTAGGTGTTTTCTTTAAGAGCTAGCACTATTTACAGCATCATTTGCCAAAACTCTGAGGGCTTAAATAAACATAGAAACCTGAAATTATGTCCTTGTTTGATAATTTGATGCTGCACCTGTGTGACTGCCTTTGAGTATCTTGGGGATGATAAAACCCAAGAGTAAACAGCAACATTTGAGTGTGTTTTCAGCATTGGTTTCAGCTGGTCTCGGGGTCTTTACTATGAATGTATGGTCAGTTGACCATGACTGGCTGCCAGATGCCCACTCAGCTGCTCCTGGGGTCTCTCCAGGGGTGACCCCCCTGCCAGGGCCCTCCTCCCGCTCTGCTCTTGGGGCTTGTAGGGCTGTTCCTCACCCGATTCCCCTCCCTCAGCCCTGGCTGCCGGGCAGCGTTTTGCCCTCCCTTGCCCAGGCTTTCCCCGGGGCTCTCGCCCGC
>JAWWLV010000088.1:80168794-80226375 GCA_035041135.1 Platyrinchus mystaceus
TACAGTGTTTATCATGCATGGTGGTGCTTCTTAGGGTGGTGCATGCGAAAACTGAATGTTTCCCCACTACATTCTGATTCTGTATTTCTACATAAGCCTTCTGGAAGACAGAAGTCTTCAGAAATGCAGTTAAAAGAGTTGATCTTGTTTTTCTTGCAGAGATAATGCCGGGGTAGGACTTCAAAGAATGCTTGTCACTATCAGGCTCTGTGCTTGTGTAGACACAATCTTTTGTTTGCATGTGTTTGGCCTGAAAGCATATCCCACTTGTCACTATGATGTGTTACTCTGTTACAACAAGTAGTTATTTTAGAACAAAATACGAAGTTCTCATTGCGTTTTAATCAAAGGGACATGCAAATATTTCCTCATGGTTGCAGTGTGAATTATGCACAGGCACCCATATAGATAACTTTTCTTCTTTCTGTGTCCATTAATCCAGATTGTCAGTAATATGAACAGAAGCTCAATGAGATCTGCTTTGGAGTGGGTTCAGTTTTGGAGGAAGAGCACAAAGCTGTAGTGTCAATGCTTTTCTTTCTTTGACTGCTGGCTAGGTTGTTTTCATCTTTCATCGCTGGATCATGGTGTCAGGGACATAAAAAATGCCTTGAGTAAGAATTACTGTTCTTATTTCATATAAAATTATGTACGGGTGTTGAAATTGTGGAGTAGTAGTTCTGAGTACAGACCTCTGAAAATTATTTGGTTTTAATATACTCCAAAAATGCTCTATGTTTAAATGGTTAGACTCTAGTTTAGGAAAAATAACAGAAAAAACCCCCCACCTATTTTTTAAAAAACAGTATTTGCAATCTGAATAGATTTTTTTATGTCAACACTTTTGAGACTGAGATTGTGATTTGTTTGAAGTTTATTGGTCAGTGTGAAAATTTACTGTGAAAGCTGTCTGTGTTTGTCAAGTTAATTTTTCAGGGGTATGAAATTCAAACTTAGCAAGTTTAAATATTTAGTCTTGAGACTGGAAGCTAATGCACTTGCTATCAAAAACATTATAACTCAAATTGTAAGCATAGTGAATTATTTCAGTATTCATGTGGGTAATTTTGTTCTGTTTATGCGATTAATTCATGCTTGTTATGTTCCAGTGAACTGCAGGATGCTAAAATAAAGAAAAGTATTTTATTTATTGATTTAAGCTGATTATTTAAATATACTGGATTAATTGAAGTAAGAAATTACTTGGATATCCTGAAAAAATTTAGTCCATCACATTTTTTTGATCTATTAGGCTTCAGAATATGTTAGTATGTTTGTTAACTTTTTAATGACTTGTTCAGATGTCCGCATGCTTTGACATTCTTTGAAATAATGAAATTGCTGCATGTTGAAGTGGGAAAACAAAGCTGTTCCAAAAGCTTGTCCAATGCAAGTGGAGAGTTAGAAATTGGAACTGCTTAACAATTAATGGACATACAACTCACCAGAAGTTTTGTGAAAAATTTTAAAATTTAGGGACACTTGTGAATGATTACTTAAAAATAAATTTGAAAATACTTATACAACAGAAAGATCAGTCTCTGTCTGGAACTACCAGGTACTACAGTCACAGAAAGTGATAATATGATAACTGTTTTTTCCAATTCTTGGTCAATAAGGACCTAGTACTGTAAAAGTGGAAGAATCAGTTTCTGGGTGCCTGTTGATCTGTGTAAAGTTTTTATCATGTCTTTGTGTTTTGGTTAGCTTTTGTATTCAAATAATTCTTTATAAATTGAATGTGTCCTTTGTTCTCTTAGCTGGCTTTTTTTTTTCCATATGTGAAATATTTTTCATCAAGAAGTTAATTTTTATAGTGTGGCTCATACAGTTTTGCATCTGGGAATATCTGGATGCATGTATAGAGAGATATCATTGTGAGGATAAAAATCATGATGCAATGAAGATGACTTCTTTTAGAGGTAATTGATCTGGGAGTGGGTTGACGGAAGTCTAAATGTGGACCAGCTGTGTGTCCTGACAGTGCTAACAATGTTCTGCGTTCCATCAATGGGAGTATAGCCAGCAGGTAGAGTGATTATTCCCCATTCTTTGACACTTAGTAGTATTCCAAGTTTTGGCTCTCCTGGTAAAAGAGTGTTAATAAACTGGAGTGAATCCAATAGACAGCCAGCAGGATAGTCAGGGGACTGGAGCACATAATGTAGGGAAGAGACTGAGAGGGTTGTGCTTGTTCAGCTTGCAGAAGAGATGGTGTGAGGAGGCCTAGTAGAACATACATGGTAAAAAAATTAGAGTTAAGTCCTAAATTGAAGCATGGAGCTTCCAGTTCTGGAGGGGGAAAAATTCCTATTAAGATGAGTAAGCACTGGAATCAGTTTCCCAGAGACACTGCAAGATCTCCATGCTTGTAGTCTGTCAAGACCTTGTTGGATAAAGCCCTGAGCAGCCTTGTCTAAATTTATTGCTGTCCCTGCTTCGAGCAGACTGTTGAACTAGGGCCTCCTGATGGGCCTTCCAAGATTAAAGGTATTGTGAATATATGGAATGCTAAATGATGAGTGCTTTGCCGTCTTGAAAGACAATTCTATTGTCACTGCCATGCTATTTATTCAGCTCTGCACATTTTTTATGTAATTTGCTTTTTGTCTTAGTTTAAAATTACTGTCTTCTGTTGTGATCAGGGGGTTTGTATTGGAACCATATCACATACTTATTAGATGCCTGAACAATAAATAACAATAGGAATATTATTGTTGTGACTTGTTAAATGTTTGCCACATTTCAGCCCTTTGCTGACGTCAGGGTTGTCAAAGTGCAAATATGTGGGTTTATTGATATGAATCAGTTGATGATTATATTCAGACTCCTTTCTCAGAAGTCACACGTACACTCTGTATCTTCTAAAATCCATATTAGAGAAGAGAAACTTTGGGTGTGCAATGAGTATGAGTATCTTGTTCTGAGTAGCTAGGAATTATTATGCAACATCATACAGTACCAAGTCCATTCCTTTTTTTATACATTTGAGATTTGAAGCATTTCCTGGGTCTTCTTGCACAGTGGATTAATAAAAAAAACCCCAACAATCAAAGCTTATAACTGTTACTGGCCTGACTTAATACCAGAATTTTAAACTGAGGGCTGATTAGATATTTAATGAAACAAGCAGGTTAATTTTAAATAGGAAGATAACTTAAAAAAAATGAGATGTTCATTAAGCTGGGAAAGCATTTCTTTCACTAAACCTGTTTCCATCTGCATATAGAAGTAAATGCCTAGAAGTTTAGGTGTTTTTAGTATGCTGGTTGATCAAATGTTTCCCCTCAGAAAACTGGAATGTGTGGATAGGTGATTAGATATGGATGTGGTATAAGCATACCTTCTCAAAAATGCTGATTTAGAAGGTGACACAGTGTTAAACACTTAATGTTTACTTGAACCAAATAACCAACCCTAATCCCCCCAAATCCCAAAACACTACAGAGAAATGAATTATTGGCAATTAAAAATGAATTTAACACTCCATCTTCTGCATCAAATTTAGGAATCTTACTGGATTAAAATTAAATAGTTTTGAGGTGGAATTTTTAGTTTATTCTGGAAAAATTTGGAGGAAGAGGATGTAGATGTTTTGGGGGAGGTGTTGTTGTGGTTGTTTGGTTTCTGTCTACTGTTGTATTTTCAGGTCTATACATAGGACCTATGTTGCTTTAGCATTCATTGATTTCCCTCAAAGGTGAGTTTGACAGGTCTTGGTCTTTTTAATGAAAGTGAAATCTTCTTTTAAAAATATTCATTATAAAGATTGTTTTCCAAAATGTGAAGCATTACTGTAAATAAATAAAAAAAGTAAATAAACTAATCTTCTGGGTTTTTTTACATGAAATCCCAGTTTAAATGTCAAAAGACTTAATTATAAGAGCACAACTTCTTATGAGTCAGGAAGTGAGGGCCATCTTTTTTATTTCCCTTTCATCCATTTGGTAATGCCATTTCAGTTATCAGAGAGAAGTAGATTGTTTGATTTGTAATGTCTAATCTGGGCTTTTGTCTGAATAAGCAGAACCAATCTGAATGCATTTCATGTAAGGAATAAGAAAGAATTGAGCATTCAACTTGTATCTCCAATTGAGGGTGCACTCCAGAGGGTTTCACTTGTTTGTCTTGCTGAAGAAGAGACTCAAAACAGGGATTTTGAATTGGAATGTATTGTAAGGAATTTAGAATTTTTAGCAGAGAATTAAGTGTTTATATGGACCATGAGATGACCATTCCCTGTAGAGAGAAAGACCAAAACTGAAGCATTCAAAATACTGAAAAAAAACCCCTTGACTTTGACTGCCAGGGTGGTAATGGTTTGTCACACTGAGGTTTCTGAATAAAATAAAGCTGTTAATAAATGACATGCATGGTAATTCAGTATAGTGTTCTAGTTAAACATTTGCATCTTTCTGCCACTCTCATAGATTAGAGGGGACTGTTGAACATTAGTGGTAACAAGATGCACCTCGTATGCATGCTAATGGATTATAACTTTTTATAGGTGCAATTTGTACCTGTCTCTCAGTGGATTGGGAAAGTGGTGCATGAGGAACAGATCGTTAAGCACCAGTAGCCAAGCTTTGCTAATTAGCACGTCTTCTAGTGCCAGCTCTCTTTTGTCCACTGAGAATATAAATTATTCTTGTTTTCTCCCTCAATCTTTTGGGCTTCTTAAGCAATGTATCTCTTTGACTGGAAAGTAGAGACTTCAGATTTGTAATTTTCAATTCTCATGATTAATTGAAGAACATGCATGGTTTATTCAAAAGCAGGGATGCTGCCAAAAATGATCTAATTGGTTAAATAAATAACCCTAAGCTTTTATTACTCAAAGTGTTTTTTATTGAATTATTAATGCTATATCACCCTCCAAATCAGTAAGAGTTAATGTCTGATTTGCCTGAGGCTATTAATATTTTTCCAATCAGTGGTAAATTGCTATGATGACTTTTTTTGCTGACTTGTAGCTCACTGTATTTGTTCACTTGGTAAAATGGTGTTGATTGTAAAAAAAGTACTGAAAATTTGAGCTTGTTCTGGTTGGGTTTTTTTGTGCCTGAAGAAGTATTTAATTCTGTTCTTAAAATTGGTTATGAAGTACATTTTTGGATAGGGGAAACAAAAAGGAGGAAATATTTTTTGAGAACCATTTGGCATAAGTGAGATTCAAAAGCAGACAAGCATAATGAATTTATTTAGCACCTTTGCTGAGAAAAAGGAGTAGGAATTTGAGCATTATATGATTTCATGGTGATAAATAGTATTTCCATATGAGAATAGAGAAGAAGTGCTGCAGCACAATATGGAATGGTTCTGAGCAAGTGCCCAGAAAAAAAGATGAAATAGGTTCTGACCTATGCAAGGCACTAAAGGTCTCGAAAATCAAGTTTGAATCCTGTTTCTTTATGGCTGGTTTATTCTGGGAAAGACAGTAAACCATCACTAACTGCTTCTATGTACAGGAGTAAGATAGGTAATCATCTAGTTAAATACATCTGATCTCCATGTATAGAAATTCTTCTGAACCCCCCACAGAACAGACTTTATCATCATAAGGAGTTGGATTGTGGACCAAGCCTGTAGAGAGACAGGAATGTGTATAAAGATTTACACTGCTGTGCCTGTACATTGAGGCTATTGTCTGAAGGGACATATCTCTCCTGAAGAGCAACAAAATATTCAGCATCTGTGCTAAGTTCTGGCCAGCTGGCACCTAGAATAGAAAAAAACCACAATCAAACAAAGGAATGAAACCAAACTTTGTTGCAGCTTGCTTCTTTTAGAGAAGATAGTGGGAACTTTCTTGAAACCAATAATGAGAATGAACTAATTGACATGATGAATTAGCCATAGCAGCAATATCACTGAGATTTATGAATCCAAAGGCCTTGAATTCAAACAGTGGAAAATGGCATGGTGCCTGTCCATATTTGCCCAGTAAACATCTGTGATCTTTGTATGTGGTGATGCAGCTGATTAAGGATTTAAATCTCTGTTTTGTCTAACTTGTGGGCTTACATTTTTAGGAATAAGAAACATATTTATTGTTACAGACAAAAAGTTGTCTATGTAGATTTTATTATATTATTTATATTTTTACTCCATGGTGTTTATTGCCCACCATTAAACACACAGCAGGGTTTTTTTTTCCCAAATAATATTGCAACCAGATAGTTCTAATATTATTAGCAGCTTGTTTGTGCAGGAAGAGAAGGTTCATAAATCCAATAAATTATTCTGCATTGAGTTTTTTTCAGTACTTTAAAATGAGGTTTTTATAGCTATATCAAAATTCTAGTAATATCTGTTCTGGACACTTCACCTACTTCTGTGTATCACTTTGACAATCCAGAGTCAGAACTTAAACAGAAAGACAGGATTTCCTTTCTGTGACCACTGACTTGCCGCAGAACCATTGGGTCCATCACACAATTGATTTTTCAACTGTACTTCATCAGCTGACACTTGGCCATAACCTCCTAGCTGCCAATGTGAGACAGTCCAGGTAGGATGACTTACTGTATGTTTTGTTATGTTGTTTATTTCTGATAAAATGGGAACAAGGCTCGCCCTTGTTCACCTCCCTCCTCTCAATTATTGACAAATCACATTTATGCTATTGATCTCCCCTTTAAAGAGCAATCCTTTAGTTCTTGGAAGCTGATTGGTTTCACCCATGTGAAATGGCAGTAATGCAAAAATCTGCCTCATGCTCCTTGTTGGTATGAGTTTATATGACAGTAGGCACAGCACTTCTTCACTCCCTGTCTTATTGACTATATCAAAGATTATGCTGCATAAAGTTTTTAATACTTCATTCTCAGTTTGGAAGAAATGATAAAGGAAATTAGTGCCAGTCTGTAGTTACTAAGTCGAGGGCCTCTCTGCTTACCTAGAAAGTTTCCTTTTCTTCCTTTTTTTCCCTCAAGTGTTCTTGCAGCTTGTGGTACTGAGGACCCCATAAGAGAGACCGTATCTGGTATATACAGGCATAATAATGTCAGTTAACTGTACTTGAATTTTTCTCTTGCATTTTAACAAAAGCAAGGCATATCACATGTTTAATCTTTCCCCCTGATTTCTTCTTGTTAGTTCTGGGTTTCTTTGTTTTGTTCTGTACATGTATGCACCCTCTTCTGATTAGAGTGCTGCTGAACGCAAAGCAAATCTATTAACTTAGTTCAGTGATGTGCAAATGCCTTTGCTGTTATTCTGCTGGACCCAAACTATCTGTAAGTATAATCATTTGGTGTTTTAGCTGCATACTTTCTAGTGCTCTGGGCTTTTGGAGAAATTGAGTGGATTGGCTCTGGTGCCAGGCCAACATTGACTTTTTCAGAGACTGTTTGGATCTTTGCTGGAACTATCAAAGCCTCTAAAAACCTTTGTATTTATGAATACTGGGAAATGTGAAAGAAGAACTAGAAGACCAGAGATACCTACCAATTAAGAGGTAAAATCTGATTTGAAACTTCAAATACTAATATGGATTAGGTGGTTTTGAAATATTGCTTTTTTAAAAACAGGTGACAATTTTTCCTTAAACTTCTAAAACCAGTTTAGTTGCTAAGTTCTGCTCTGGTCAAAAGTGGATGAAGTATTTAATCATAACTGCTATTTCAGTACTGGCAGTAGTTCAGGTGTTGGCATATGCTCTACTGTCCCTGCTTGAACTATGACCCTACCAGGCATTGCATCTCAGCATGGACTGCGTCAAACTTTGTGCATTCCTGTGAGTTGCTGGTCTGGCTATTCTAAATATAAAAGCTAAGCTTGTGCTTGTAATTTTCCTATGTTCTTTTTAAGTATGTGAAAGTTGTTTTGAATATATCCATTTGGTGGTATTTTTTCTTTTTTTTTTTTTTCTGTTTGTATACATTTTTGATGAGTAACGACTTCCTAAAATACAAAACGTGAAAAGATTAATATCTATAATAAATAATTGGCTGATTAACTTAGTTTTTGTAATTCTCATCATGTTTATTATTATTGACATGTATTAACTATTACATAATTTTTTTTAAAGTACGAAAAAGATTTTGGAAATGGTGATTTTAACCTTCTTATTTTGTATGGAATGAGCAGCCTGTTCCATTGTTAGAGACATATTTTGGATACTCTAACACTGACTTCAGTCAGGAGAGACTATGCAGCTGAATACACTTAGGCCTAATACAGGGTATTGTCAGTAGATCCTTAATGCTTTGACACTTTCCCAAATTTGTCATCTGGAAATCATGAGACAAATGAAAACGGTTTATTACTACCTTGTCATAATTGCTTCTTCCATCCCTGCTTCTTGCTTTTCAGCCTCAACATCATGTGGTTGATGATCTGTACATGCATCTTTTGGGTTGCATTTGCTTCTTCCTCATCCATATGCAATGTATTTCCTACTTACCTCTATATTTTACTGAAATGTCTGTTTGGAAGAGAGGTGTTTGCTCTTATAAGGAGGGGTAAGATAGCAGAGTCCAATTACATGGACTCGTAGCTTGTATGTTTTCAGATAATTAAGCAATAGCTTAATGTCAGTAAACCAGTTGACTCAAGGGGAATAATGTTGTAAAGATGATTATCATAAAAACATGGACTTTAATAAAGAATTTTAAAGATAAGAAACAATGAAATCAGCATCATCTCTTGTCCTTTGATTTTTATCCTTGTTTTTCAATACAACGTCTAAAATAATAAATTTTACATTTACAGTGAATTTTTGAGCAGTTTGAACAGACTGGATCTTATTTCCCTATATATAAGAGCCTGCTTTCTCCTAGACTAAGGGGACAGAAAGTACTGTATGTATACTAAGAAGAGTATCTTTGTGTCCATTGTGTGCATCCTCTTGTGCATCTGTGTGTGTAGACATGGTATGTATGATGGTTGAACCGCAGTGATGTCAGTAGATGGGAACACAAGGTGAGCCACATTTGTCTATAGTCTGCTGTGATGTTTTAGAAGTACAAAATGTTGGAGAAGCAGGGTATTCAAGATGATGGAAATCTTAGGACTCTGAGAAGTTAGAATGTAAGCAAAAAAATGAAGTCTGTTAGGTTTCTAAAGCAGTTGCTATCTGTTCAACATATGAGGTTGGAGAAAAATAAAATAAGCAATGATGGCTTTATGAGCTCTAGTCTCGTTATAAATAAATAAATAATAAAAAAAGGAGAAGCAGGATGCTGGGAAAAACAGATATTGTGAAATAATGACGATAGTCATGTTGGAATAATTTCTTTGTGTGAGTCTAGAAAAATAACTAGATGATACTGACGTAAAGCCCATTAAGATCATTGCATGTGCATCACAGACCAGTTTCAACTATAAAGAAATATTAGTTACCTACTTTCAAGAAGATTTGGTCTGAAGTTAAACTTATGTTGTCTGAGATTAAATTTCTGCCATCATAA
The DNA here is from genome assembly GCA_035041135.1 of Platyrinchus mystaceus. Taxonomy (NCBI): domain Eukaryota; kingdom Metazoa; phylum Chordata; class Aves; order Passeriformes; family Tyrannidae; genus Platyrinchus; species Platyrinchus mystaceus. The sequence goes on from JAWWLV010000088.1 coordinate 80,178,208, forward strand.
TAGATGCCAAATCCCATGTGTTTTGCTAAAGTATAGAATCAGAAAAAAAAACCCATTTATCCCTAAAAAAGAAAATGTTCTTTTGTTATTATGGGAAATCAGGATGTGAATGTCAGTGAGCTGTTATATCCATATTGCTGGAAATGCAAATGATATGGAGTGATTGACTGTATGATTGTCTTTCCCACGAACTCCACGTGGGCTTTGGAAGTGGACATTTTGCAGGGCTAATTTTTTCTCATGTATTATTCACACCACAGGGGCACAGGTTTCTAGAAACTGGGTTTCGCTATGTTGATGTGATATGGTATTGCAGACTGAAATATGTGTTCTGAAGATGCTTGTATTGTTTTACAGCTCTGCATTTCTCAAGTCCCTGATTACTGTTACAAGAACTGGAATTTCTGTTTGTTTTGACTGGCAAGAGGTAATATTAACAGGCTGATGCTGTTATGGGTACTTAATGAGGAATATATTGGTGGTTGATAACCCTGTAGTTAGTGCTTTGCATTTTATAAGCATTAAGTAAATATTCAGTGTTTAGTGTTAAATGTTAAGGGAAAATAGCAAAGCCCTGTTTTTTAAAAAAGTGTCTCAGTGGGGAGAAAATTTCTTGGGGTACTCTTGATTGCATGGTGATAATAAATGCTAAGCAACCTTTACTTCTTTTTGCTGCCAGTATCAGTTTGTTTTGGCATATTTTTTTAAAAATGCCTACATGTAAATTATTAAGAGTACAATGTACTTGCCTTGAGTTAGCAATGGAATGCTCTTAGTATTAGAAATAAATGGATGCTGACCTAGTTTCATGAAGTATGTAGCTATTTTGTGTGAGAGATTTTTAAAAATGGAAATAGAAATTAATTTAGTTTTCTTATTATATGCATCTCAGCAAGGTTGTGTTTTCTGTAATTGTATAAATTGTTAGGTATTACTCATTTTTGGCTGTGTGCCTCATAAAAGCATGCCTGTTCCTGTTTTTCATAATGCAAGCCAAGATGGACTGTTTAGCAGGCAATCTCTAAGCTGACAGGTTGCTAGCTTTATAGAGAAAAATGCTTCAGATGCATAAGTGATGAGCAGAACACTTATTTTATTGAAGCTGAGTAAGTTCAATGCATAGGAAATGCAAGTTATAGATAACTGAGTAATACCTTCTTTGTAACCTTTGAAGCAGCCATCACACTGTGTTGGCTCTGCTGTGTTACTGTACAGAGAAACTGTCCTGATGTGGCATTTGTTTTCATCTGCTGTACACTTACAGTAGCAAGCCATCTGTGACTTTTCATGCTAGATAGTTACACTGTCTTAGAAGATACACAGGGAATTCGTGCAGCTCTATCTTAGCTTAAAAGCTCAAACATGGTAAGTCATGAAGTTCCTGTCTTAAAAAGAAAAATTACATTGAAACTGGAAATGTTGTGAGTTGTATTCTCATACATACATTTTCTCATTCTCTTCTAATAAATATGTAATTTTTTTTAATTACTTGATGACAGAGACAAACACTTATTAAAATAAGTTTAAATGGTTTATTTTATTTTAATGTTTTTGGTTGGTTAGTTTTTTAGCTCTCAATGTTAGGTTTTGTGTAGATATGTTTTGAATATTTAACACATACACAGTAAGTGACTAGGCGTTGTTTTATATAGGAAAAAAAGCACTATAGGAACAGTTATAAGAGGGATTCTAGTGAAGATGAGTGGTGAGCCAGGAAGACTTTTACATTGCTTATTTGGTTCCTAAGGAGATAGATTGAATTCCTCTGTTTCTGCTTTAGCAAAAGAAGTGTGGTATTGTACAGAGATATCAGACCATATTTTATGTAAAAAGTTATTTCCTGAATAGCGTCTTATAAATCATAAAGCCTTGTAGTATTGTTTTGTTTCTTTGCTATAAGATACACAGAGGAGTTGTGTTGTGTGGCTTTCCTGCCATGTTTTTTTGGATGTGCCTGGCGTTGTCTGGGTGTTAAAACTGGAGACCTGAGCATCCAGAGCAGCTGCCATTTGTCCAGTCTCACCTGGTGCCATTCCTTCCACAGCAGCCAGGTCTCATCCTCTCTGTACTCCTCAATTTCTGTTGACAGTGATTTTCTGTGACCCATTCAGACACATAATTTATTAGTTTATTGAACTATAATAGTTAAATATCTGTGGTTTATAGGAGATCATCCTATCTGAAGCATTGTTTATTTCTGAATTATAACTGGTCATTTCTAATTGTACAAGGCTACTGTACTAATCACTGTGACTCCAGTTCCATAGGATGACTGTTTTTTTCCTAATACAAATCAGCTACATTAAATAGAATATTTTACTGAGCTTACTGAAATCAATGAAAGGACTGAAATACTTAGCACTGAATGCAGAGTTGATTTCTTTGTGATGCTTTTGTGATGTTTTAGAATGCTTTTCATTGAGATATGGGTGAAGAAGTTTCTCTTTAATGGGTACTTAATTAATGCGAAATCACTTCATCTTCATTGTTGTTGAGATTTTCTTTAATCACTGTGGTATTGTAACAGTTGCATAAATAGGAAATATTAAGTCTTGTTTCTTGCTTAAAGGGATTTTTGACTTATATTGAAAAGTTCTTTATACGAAGAACTTATCTCTTGTTGATGCTTTTCTTTTTTAAGGATTTGGACTAATTTACTAGGAATTTTAATGTAGGAAGATAGGCTCTGGCAAGTGTGTAAAGCCATGATACTTCATTTTATTCTAATAATTTTGTTTTTGTGTTTTCTTGCCATGTGCAAATTAGTTTTTATTTCGTTATACAGCTTTTCATCCACAATCCAACACTGGTGTTCTGCTTTAATGAAAAGAGAACCTTTTTATCTTAAACAACTGCATCTCTTTAAAGATAGTATCTTTTAACACAAACAAATCTAACGGATTGCATTTCTTCTCCATTATTTCCTGGGTTTCACATTTGTGATGATAACTGAGGTCAGTCTGCCATTTTCCTGTGGTTTCCCTTCTGACATACATCCCTTAGGTTGGTTCACTTACACATATTGGATTGTTTACACCTTGCAGTCAATTTCTTTGAAGTATATCCATGGAAACTATTTATTTTCTGCATAGGTATGCTCATTATTGTATGCTGATTTTTATGACGGTTATTTTATTATTGAATATTTCATTTTGAAATTATCATACGACTGTCATGTTTGTGCCCTCAAGTAGAGGACAAAAGGGAGATGTTTAATAATGAAGAGTTGTAATGAGAACTGTTCTGTTAACTGTCGAGGAAACCTGAAACAAAGCAAAATGTTTCCAACTTAAAACAAAACAATGGATGATGAATTGAAGGGAGTATCCAGAAACAGTGAAACTAGTCTGTCTTGTGTTGTAAACAACTGCTCTTTCTAGTTTGCTTTTTTTTTAAGGCATCAGCAAATTAGAGTAGGGAGGGATAGGAGGACAGTGAAGGGATTTGCAGATTGTGAGAAGTGCAGCTTCTCTGAAGAGAGAGGGAGTAGGAGGAAGGCTTGATGATAAATTAGCAGCAGTAGCTGGTTGAAAAGACAGGTTAGAGGTAAAATTGGCATTACGTGTCGGAAGAAAAGAAAGTGCGCCTGGGGCCTTGAAAGGTTTTGGGTTTTTTTGTAAGCACAGCTGAAAACTCGAGAAAGGGGATGGAAACGGTGTCTTAGAGAAAATGACATGGTAGGAAAATACTTGTTTACAATGATTTATCTGAATGTATAATAACGGGCCACAGCCGCGTTTCTCATTTAGTGGGGGATGTTGCAAGAATTGCATATACTTTGTGTTTCACCTCTCAAGTATATTTGGCACAGATGGATATGAAGGACCAGGCTTTGCAAAATGTGTTTACATTAGATAAAATGTCTTCAGCTTCAGCTGCTGTGGGTATTTTGGCATGAAAGAATTGCCTGCATGTTGTGTTGCTTACCCTGGTGTCTGTCCCTGGCCTTAACCTGCAAAAGCCTCCAGCACATTATAATATCGATTGACTTTTACAACTGCCCTATTTGTGAAAAGCATATGTTGCATGTTTTTCTCACCTGTTGTGGGAAGGTAGTGGAGGTGGCAGGGGAAATGGTGGCTTAGAAAAGTGGCTGCTGAGATAAGAAGTTGCTTGCAACTTCATTCTGAAAGAAGAACATCCTTACCCCTTAAAAAACCCCCAAAACTTACAAAATACTTTGAAATTATGAAGAATATTAGTGCTTTTAGACAGTTATGCCTTCAGCAATTACATTCTTCTGGGTTCCATAAAATAAAATGCTAATCGTTTTACAAAGCACGTTTAAGTAAACTTTTTAATGTTTGCTGTGTGGATTCAACTGTGGGCTTTTGTGATTTAGTAGTATTCACCTTTATGCACCTTTTCCCATTGCTTTTAAAAACCTTTTATGTTGTTGTATGAAAAAAAAAAAGGAATGAAAGCAAGAAATTCTGTTTATATAATCTTCATGAAGAAAATTGTAAACCTCTTTAAACCAGTGTTTTTTTTAGAAGAAAAAATTATTGAGCTTGTGTGCCTTTGTTATTACAGCTGGGTCAGTTTAAACTTGTTTCTGGCCTCGGGTTCCCTTCTTCCCGCTAACCCTTTTGTGCCTCAGACCTCACTCAGCCCATGGGAAGTCTGGCACAGAAGAGGAGAATTCTGAGTATTTCTAGATACCCAATTGTCCCTAATTATCTTTCATATACTTAGGAGGAGACAAGCTCCAGTACTTTCTGCTAAATGTTTTGAAATGTTTTACTTTTTTTTTTTTTTTCTTTTTTCAGTTTTACTTTTCAGTAAGGAGTAAGTTTTGTTTGCTTCAAGTACTCTTCTGCTGGTGAAATGCTGGACTATTGATGACTGTGACCCATGTTTAGAAAAAGTTTTAAACTAATAAGCAAATGCTATTTCCAGCCATTTTGCTGGAGAGTTTAACTTTTTCAAAATCCAGTTGGAAAAGCTTGTGTTCCTGTCAGAAAAAGAGAAGCTTCTTTTACAGCTTCTAAATAATATGCCAAGAGCTGCAACTGATTTAAAATGAAGGTTCCTAAAGTACAACAAGGTTTATTCTAAATAACATCTAAGTGTAAGCAACGTATTTCAGGCACATCAGAGGTGAAGAGTCTGTCCCATCATCATGTATCTAGCAGCAGAGAGAGCTTCAACTAGTGATCAGGTGTTCTGTATAAGAGAGTGCTAAAGAGACATTGCTGATGTTTTTCCTTGTGTTCAGGAGGGCATTTTTGCCCTGCATTTACAGTCTGAAGACTACTAGTTGGGGAAATTATTTGGAACAAACACAGAGCACACAATGGTCCTTGTCATTAGGTCATTATTTTTTCATGGGTTTGGTGGCACAAATTTTTTTTGTAATCAGATCTCAATAAATTGTAATTTGTGACTGGTGCACTGTGAATGGATTGTTTTAAACATCTCGATGGTGATGTGATTAATCCTATGAGCTGATTACTATTACTTTATAATTTCTGCAGTCTTATTTTGGGGTTTTTCTATGGAGGTATTTTTTGTGCTTCGCACAGATTGTGGCCCTTTTTGCAACATTTGCTTCTTGCAATTAACAGAAACTGTTATCAGTTCTGATTAAAACCTTGAACACTGTCCCTTATTTTAGTTATTTTTGTTTCTGTTGTCCCTCCATCTTATCTTCAGTTTCCAGATTGTTCTGAGTCATGGCTGCTGCTTTCATATTTTTCCACTCTTCTCTGAAGATATGCTGTTTATCAATGGCAATGTTAATTGTAGGATCCATAGTATTCAGTTCTGCACAAGGGACTTCAACTTGCCCAGTCCAGGAACAGAAAGTAACTGTCCTGTGGGGTGACTTTGTTCCTCGACTCAAAATGCATCTGAGAGTCTGAACTGCAGTATCCTGGTAGCATCATAGCCAGGGATGAAGCAGTGTCTCTGGAGACACCTTCTATGGTAGAAGCCAAAATAACAATGCAGTGTGTTCATGCCTGGGTTTTAGAAAAGTAAGATTCTCTAAAATCTTACTGTGGGACTTTTGCTGTTGTTTTTTATTTAAATGCATACTACAGCCTTTTATTTCTACATTAATCACGATTCTTGGTATAAATTCTCAACTAATTATATGTGATGCTAGGGAAGAAAGAGTCAAAACAATTTTCTAGTGTCTGATTTTTTTTCCCCACTGTTTTATGATAAAATATTTTAAGACTTGTAATGGTTTGGATCATTATCATAGTAATTCTCTTATAGCTCTCTATTTTATATAGCTCTCTATTTTATATACATACATATGTGTATGTGTGTTAGAACATTGAATTTTAAGGGTGATGGAAGATGATGTTGAAAACAGTACCTATGTATTTCCTTCTCTATTTCAGTGCACGTTACCTATCCAAGCACACATCGCAAAGTATAATTAAATGGTCGTCTCTTGTGTTTAGCATTGGTGTGGTGATGGCTTTACTTCAGCTTTCTTTTGCTTACCTACTCCTTAGTATTAAAATTGACAGTCCAGGAAATGGAAAAACAGTGCAACAAAAAGGGATGCTGACATAGAAAGAAATAATTGTAAATAATGCCTCCTTTTGTAGCTGAAAGTGACCGGGTTTTCTTAGGCCTTTAGTGAGAATTTAAGAAAAGTAAATGGTTTAGTAAGAGTAAATGCTGGATGGGCTTAAGGGATGATTTTCACTGAGTTGCAAATTTCTCTTGTATTTTAAACACACTCCTCCTTTTGGTTCAGTTTAATAATCCATGACATAGAAGTGGTTCTTTGAGCTGTTTTGCAGAACTAAGTTATGGCATTTCTTTTTGTGAAAAGCCATGAGGAAACTCGAAACTTATCATCTGCAGGATGAGGTACTAGTGTTTGAAATTAGTTTTTGGTTTGCATACCTGTTGGAGAAAACTCTTGCCTTCCAAAATGTGGCGGATCATGTATTTAAAAGGAATTCCTGAAGAGATGCCATGCTATTTGAAGTCTAGTTTTACCAACCTTGCTATTCAGAAAAATGTTTGAGAATTCTAGGAGATAACTTATCTTTGTTTTTGTTGCTCTTTGAAAGGAGAGCTTAGGGGATGATCCAAGATAAGTAATGAAGAATTACAGTGTAAAACTAGATCATTTAAAGAGTGCAATAAAACTCTAAAAAACCTTGAAGTGTAGACCATGAGGCAAGTTTTTGCTATAGCAATTCTGTTTGGGAGGTTATTTATTGGGAACAATGATGCATTCAACTTCAGAGATGCTGATTTACTGCTTTTACCATATGTCTGAAGTTCACGTAGAGCAATAGCTACAATGAATTTCAAAAAAGAATCAATGGTGAAGTGCGTCTTTGAGCATAAGTTTTAGTTCATTCCGTGGAAAGGGAAGAACATCCAGTATTTCAGTAAATATAAAAAATTTTGCATGGTGGTCAGTTTTCTTGAGGTTCAGGTATAATTATTGTGTTGCAAACAAGAGTTTACCCACATCTTCATGTAAGTCTGTCTTGTCTGAGATGCATTTTGGGGATTAGAGAAGCAACTGAAATGATATAACTTTGTCTGAACCGAGCAACTTGTCAAAATCCATCCAGAGCTGTTCTTACGTGACACGTAGTTCTCCCTTGCTAATAGTCTCACGTCCGGCTTGTTTCAGAGGACCTTATTGCATTTTGTAATATATTAATAGAACCATTTTGTGATACAGATGATTTAAATATAGGACTATCCTGGAAGAAAGGCAAAGCAAATGAATGCTTTTTCACTGTAGGATGAAATTATTGGAAATGTTGGATTCATTAAAAATCTACTTCTGTTACTACCTCTCCCAGTATTTTAACGCTGAGCTTCATCTGATGCACAGTACCAAGCTTCTTGCTTTCTTACTGTCAGTATTTCTTATGAGATGGAGTACTGGCTTCCTCATTAGTCCTTTGGGAGTAATTCTAGGTATTCAAAGGCTGAAACTGGAGTTGAATGAATTCCAGTCTTGTTTGTTTGGTGTTTTATGGAGACCAGTGGGAATGCTTATAGTGACCTGAATGAAATTTTTACCACAGTTGCTGCTCTCCAACTTTTTCTGTTCCTTTGCCATCAAGGGGACATCTCCAGCACTCTTAACCAATCTTTTTTTCTCTAAGGAGGTGGATCACACATCGTAAGTAGTATGTCTGTAAAAAAAAAAAAAAAAAAAAAAAAAGAAAGAAAATAAAACCAACACCCCTTGGTTATGGTGTTACAAACGAAGGTGTTGTTTCTCCTGAGTCACTTTTTGTGGACTACATCCTAAGAAAGGGTTTGCAGACTTATGTTATTTTTCTGACTTTTTCCATCTTTTCCTTTCTTTGAATTGCTGATACACAGGGGCAAGTAAAATAGCACTGGAAAAGCTCTGACATAATCTGATGGAAAACAGAGGGTAAGGCAGAATGAGAGAAAACACCCAAAGAAATAAACTCTGTTCCGATGCAGTATGTAGCATACACAGTTAGCAGTACTAGGTGAGCATCTGACTTAGGTTTTATACAGGTTTCCCCACAAGATTTCCACTATGCACTTTGGGGAGCCAGAACTGAAGTGCTCTTGAGTAGCACTAACTGCTTTTATTGACTTCATACCCCATTGTACAGACCAAGTGCCTTGAAAATGAGCTTGTTAATTTTGTCATACTTTTTTGTCAAAAGACTTTGACATTTCCAAAAATTTCACTCAATAGGATATAGAGAAAATACTGCGATACATGTAACTTTCTCTTTCAGCTTCCCCTTATTAATTTCAGCTTTTTTGAGAAAACTGATTTTAACTTACAAACTGCAAGCAAAGCTCTGAACCTGAAAAAAAATTCTTAAATCTTAGTACTATATCCTCTGTTAGAAATTGCAGTAAATTCTACTCTATTTAAAAAAAAAAAAACAAACATAAAAAACCCCAAGGAAACCATAGTGCACATCGCCTACCCATCCTTTATAGTTGTCTCTAATGACTCTTATAATTTACGGATGTTTCAAGACATGTAGAAATGGGACATGAATTGGTCTGTTGTCAAAAAACAGCAAATAGCACTATCTCTTGTTGCAGTTTTAAGTGTGTAAGAATGTATAAAAAAGAACAAGATTCTTGGTGCTGAGTTTATTAACTTCCTACTTAATGACTTGCCTTATTCTTTCCATTTCAATATTAGTTTTGCTTTCCTTCAATCATTGAATCTAGATTTTCTGCCTCTCAAATGGGATCTGCTTTTGTATTTACAGGCTATGCAGCACTTTCCCACTAATGCTCTATAGGAAAATGAGGTGTTTTCTTGACTGCCCATTATAAAAGCAGATAATTCTCATACTCTGTAAAAAAGGAAGGCAGCCTGTATACCTGAAATCGGTGTATCAAGAAGTGTTTATTGCTATCTTTCTTTGTTAATATTTTTCTTAGCTGCCATTCAGTGGATAGGAGGACAAGGAATTACTGAGACAGAGGAGGATAGGTCCTGATTTGTGTTTTGTGCCAATAAGCTCCATTCTAACAGCTCTGAGATATATCACCAGTCTGCCGTAACAAGACGTGCATAATAAAGTGAAAATAGGGTGCTCATCTTTATTTTCCCTGCTCTTTGGTCTCTGTCTCCAGAACTGCCCAGCTCTGCATCTCAAACCATATTAACTACCAAATTGTCTATTTGCTCTCCCTGCTCTGAGGTTATAGCAATGAACTATGAGACCCATAGGTCTTCTGGGGAAGAGCATGTTCCAACAAGGAAATAGAGAAACCTTTTCTATTTTTTTCCCAGTGATTTCTATTAGTAGCACACAAAACAGTGTAAAGGGTCTCCTTCTGGATGTGCGAAGTGATGTGCTCTTCTGGACTAGCACCAACTGTGTGGTGTCATGAGGGCAGAATGAAGAGCACAGGTCCTAACCCTGAGGGGCCGGAGGTGCCATGCACAAAAATATTCCTGTGTTGTGGCAAGAGGAAATAGACATTTTTGTTAATTTGTGAACAGGTAATTTGTTGGGGTCGAAAACTGTTAATTCTATATTTTATTTATTGTGTATTATATTGCTTTTATGTGTATTACGCTTTATTCCTTCTGTATGTAAATCCTGTGTTCCTATTGGTTAATTTTTGGTGCAATACCATATAAGGTTATGTTATCCTTTTATGGTTCTTATTTGAATGCTCTGCCTAAACTCCACCCCTGTTCCAGTATGTTCTCTACCCTACATTATATAAGGCTGGAGCCATGTTGTGTAGTGATTGTGGGCTTTTTATCCTAACCCTTCACCTGTGCAGTCTTCTTCCCTTGAAGATAATAAAATCTTCTAGCTGTTTCTCATACTACAGTTGTGAGTGTTGCTTCCTTCGCCCCGCCAACTCCCGCAAGTGGTGGAGAATGCGGGCAAAGACCTCCCGCAGTAATTCAAAAGGATCTTTGTAGCTAATCATATTTCTGGATGAGAGAATAAGAATGCTTCCTTAGGAGAAGGTTGGAAGGAAACTATGAAATGTAGCTCTGCAGCTTGTTGTCTAAATTACAAAAAACTACATCCTCCAAATAGCTGATAGACCCCCTAAAACTAAGCTGTGCATAATATATGCCTTATCCTTGTTAAAGCAGTGGCTTTACCATGAAATCTTCTTATTGAGAAAATCAGAGTAAGAAAAACAATGGAAAAATAAAAGAAACCTGAAATGTTCTTAAAATGCAGCTGCATCTATTCTGGAACTACTACTAATATTTATATGCACATTTAGTGTACACACACACAGCGTAAGTAAACAGAAATTTGAAGTGGTCTGGGGTTTTAAATGTGCTTTCATATTTCCTGTTGTTTACACATTTTTGTTCAGTTTCATCTCAGCTGTGGCAATGATTTTAAAATGCTACAATTTTTTATCAAAATGTAATGTATTTTTAACCCTATTACTTTAATGTTATACTATTTAAATCCCATTTTAATATTGTTTTTATATGGGATAATTTAGTATACTCTTCTGTGTGGTCTAATTTTCATTTGCAATCTCTGTGTATCAGTACTGCCTCCAGCACAATGTAATGTAAGAGCCAAATTAATTTGTTTTGAAAAAATTCAGACCTTAGGGTAGAAAGTAAGAGAATAAGTTGTGTGGTGGATAAAAGCAGTAACAAATGCAGCATGGGCAGCAGGCATTTATATTTAGTCTGTGGTAGAGTTTGAACCTTTTCTTAGACAAAGTGTGATTATCTCACAGATTTATCAGCGGTACAGTTTCTCTTTGTTGCATTGTTTCAAGTTCTCTTACCTTTGAAGGAGGATGAGACCTTAGGAATATGGCAACTTTTCCAACAGTATTGTTTGTATTTCTGAAGGGAGCACCAGTCTTAACATCAGGATTTCCATATCAAGTTGGGTTTCTTTGTTCTTTCTTCTCCTTGTTTGTGCTATTTATTTCCTGCAGTTGTTTTAGGAAAACTTTAGGGGCTTGCTCTGATGCAGATGTTCAAATAAAATGCCTTTTTCTTCTTATATAATTACATGTGATCAGAAACAGTGGAATCGTACAGAACCTTGTACACCTGACATGGATCCTACCATCCTGTCCTAGTAAGTAAAATCTTCTGTTTCACCATTCGAGTTCTTGAATATTCCTAAAGGCATTTCTAATAGGAGTTTCCTGTTTATTGGTCAGTTTACTGCAGTTAGTTCTGTATTACTGTTTCATACAATTAAGTTATAAATTACCATCTAAATTGTGCTTTTCAGTGAACTGTCAAAGATAACGAAAACCAATACCCGATTCTGAAATTAACATTGCATTTTAATAAATTTTCCTCAGGACAATGTGCCTGTGCCTCTGCACAGTTTTCTGCATAAATTCTCCCAGAGCTTGAGTACCAAAACTCTAGATCACCCCCCAGCATCAGCCATCAAACTTCTTACTTTCTTTTATGTTGTGTTTTTACATGAAATTGGGATCTCAAGCAGACTTGAAATACAGAAGCAAAATCAGATCCAGGTATTCCTTCTGTGCTGCCTGAGGTGAACATGTGGGGATATTCACATGCTTGAGGACACCAGTGTGGTGAATTCAGAATCATGTACTTCATGCTCTACTTAATGTGAATGTAATATGCTACCAGAAATTAAGTACAGGTTCTGTGGATTGGATATACTGGAGGAGGGCAAGGGGACTGTGAAAGGAAGTTCACTGTGGGCACAGTGCAGAGTAATTTTGGGATCTATTTCCTGCTTTATCATTTAAGCCTCGTGCACAGCAGAGGATAGAAGACGTTTGCTTTTGCTCATAGCTTATGATGAACTAGATGTTGTAATGAAATTCTTGACAGGGATCCTACTCCTACATTAAACTCTTCTCCTTCCTTAATTTTGTTAGTACTGAACACAAGAAAAAAAATATGTTGAGGAGCTTGGAAATTATTATGTATGTCCTCCCTGGGATGATGCCCAGAACTAAAGTGTTTACCTCTGTATATTTGCTTAGCCTGAGGCATTTGTGATTGCTTCAGCACCGTGAGCAGCCGGAGAGATGGGAGTGTTCATGCATGTTGGGTGGCAAAGGGAGGGATAGGCTGCTAGAAGAATGCCAAAGCACTGAATGCTTTCACTGCTGATGGGGAAATCATTTGGCCCTGGGTAAGAATATTTCAGACAAGTCTCGGAATATGTCCATGTCACAGCCACTATATTCTTGCTGTCTCCACAGTTGCCTAAAAAAAAAACCCCAAACAAACAACCCCCCAAGCATTCAACTTCATGATGAAGAAAGAGTAGAAGAGCTAAGAATCTTTCTGGGCAAAGGGGAGAGCATCTATCAGTTTGCGATCTATGGTACCAGATGGACTGAGCTGTGTTCTGGCTCTGGTGATGGATATGTTAAGTTTTGTCTTTCTCTCATGTGTGCTGAGATGGAAAAAGGGAAAGTATCTGTCATTGAAGGAGAATGATCAAAGCCAGGAAAAAAAATGACACAGAAGATGAAAGCACCATAGACTAAGAAACTGTTGTTAACTCTCTCTCATAGTCTTATATCATAGATGATTCCAACACCCTTGGGCTGGGAACCTAAATTTTATAAAGCTTGTTGATGTGTTGCACCAACTGTTGTCACATCCCCCCCCAGTATTGCTTAAGAACTCTCCCTCCATTTGGAAAAGGAGACACAAATCTACCTTTTTTCCTGATTCATAAAAAATAAAATTAATAGACTTACCTAGGATTCAGTATGGTCTCTTGTCTTTAAAATGATATCTTTAAATAATTTTGGAACACTTAGACTAACAAAGTGGATAAGCCAGCTTGTGGAATAAACCAACTTGCATAGACACTGGAACAGTTTATAAACACTGTACATTGTAATGGCATTTTGTTGGGGAATTATTACTTCAGCTGCACAATTATGGGAGCCTGCTGCATATTAGCAGACACTTTTCTCATAACCTCAGGCTATATGCACTGAGCTGAATTTTCCTCTTCAGATTATCATCTTGGATTCTCCCAGACATCATATAACTGCTTTTGTTTTGGTTTGTTTTTTTTTTTTTTTTTTTTTTTTTTTTTTTTTTTTTTTTACTTTGTAGCAGTGCATGCTGTAGGCAATAGTGAGTTGTAATACTTTCTGCATTGTTAGGCAATGAGCATTATCAGCAGCTGCAATATTCAGGATTAATCTTTTTGTTATTATTTGGCATCTGCAGTACCTACATGAATCTGTTCAGTCCTGTTTCTCCAGAAGGCAGCTGGGTTCTCTGACTGAGAGAATATAACCATAAATGTTTTCTGAAATTGTCACTATACTCAGGAGTTCACTGTTTATTGGAACTGCAGTTTTCACAATGTAGTTCATTGAGATATATAAAAACTTGTGTTTTATTTAAAGAAAATAAGCTATATGGAAAGACATCTTCACATTTTATGGTGGTGAAGTGGGGACAGATCAAGGTTCTCAAAGCTGCACCACAAATCAGTTCCTGAGTGAGAATTATAATCCAGCCCTCATAACCCCAGTCTTCATCCTCGGTCCGCTAGCAAACAGATGTCTCTGAATTAATTACGCTACGGAAAATGTATCAGCTGGTATCCCGCAGTACAGCAAATATATTTCAGAATATTAAATAAAAGCCAGGACTTTCTTGGGACTTGTGGACTTTTTTTTTCTCTAAAAGGTGTCTGTCATCTAAACTTCATTTCAATTTTTTAAAACTAGAATGAAAATGTTCACTGGCTTTCGCAAAAGGTCAGAGAAACAATACTTTTATGGTTACATGTTTAAAGATGCATTTGCTTAGTATTTATCTTCTGTGATACCCATAGTTTTGGTTTTACATTTTTTAGCTTACCTTCTTTGGAAAATAAAGGAGCCATATATTCATTAATGAAAGAAAGGGAGCAACTGTTTGGTTTCATGCAGACTAAGTGTGTCGATTACAGGGTATTGTTTTGCTTGTTCTTCCTAAATTGTCATAAATATTGTAGAACTTACATGGTGATCAATTAAAATTAAAGTTTACATGCTAACATCAGTTTTCAGTCTGCCACTTTAGTTGGAGAATCACTTAGGACATGAAATGACTGGGCAGATTTCCATAAGAGGAATAACATTTTATCCCATGGGCAGCTGTGCTCTTATTAGGGGGGATGGAGTGATGTTAAAACTATATTTCTATATTTTTTATAAGTGAAAATTGTAGAAGAAGTAGAAGCTGTACAGTGTTGCATTTTGAGGGAGAAAGGAAACTTCTTAAGAAAACTGTTGCATGGTATCCTTCTACAATATTAAAATGCACATGCACACACACTCCCCAAACAAAAAAACACCACATCCAAAACAAACACAAAACATCTATTAAATTTCATCTTAAGGACACCCCAAAATGCTAGAAACATTTATTTTTAGCTAAGTCTTTTAGACAGATACAAATAAATCTAGTGTACATTATGCTGCAGTATTTAATAATTTTTTTCTTTGACTTTCATTATGAAGTTGATTTCTCTGGTCATGACACTTTTGTGTCCTCAGTACTAGCACCATTTGGCTGAAAGGTGGTAAAAGGTGTTATTCATGTCAGTATCCTGGAACAGAAAAAGTCTGCCTGGGTTATCAAATCAATGAAATTCAGGTTCAGAAAACGATGTAAAGGTTTGGAGACATGTAGGCAGCAAATATCAGTAGCAACAGAGCACTAGAAATGTCCTATAGACTTCAGTCAAAGACCAGAAAAACACAAGGACAAATGGTATCCCACTCAGGAATAAATATGTTCAGAAGTTTTACTGTCAAACTCGGGGAAATCAGAGTTGTATCAGAACTGATTTATTTTAAATAAAATTACTCAGTTTTGTAATTTGCAGAAAGTTGGATAAAGGCCATGTTTCCCCTGCTCTTTGAAGTCTTCATGAAAAAAACATGTCTTCAGTGGGAGCAAGATCACAATAATTTATCCTTTATTACTGTTTTTCTCCATCTCTACCATTTTAAAATAGGTAATACTGTTTGTTCTGTCAGCAGTCTTAATAATGTATTATACTTTAAAAAATGGCTATTTTGGGAATCATGGTGGGTTTTGGTTTTTTTTGTTTTGGTTTTTTTTTGGTTTTTTTTTTTTTTTTTTTTTTTTTTCAAGACTGAAGTGCTGCTCTTGGACTATAAATCTGTGGTGGTTGGTTAAAAGGTTAAATGTACCTTAGCATGTCCTGTCACTTTGACCTAGATGGAGTTAAAGCAAGTAGTGGGGCAAGTTCAGTGGCTTTAAATGAGCTATTATTAGTCAAATCCCTGCAAAGCCAAATGAATGTTATGTCATTCTCTTTTATAATTTTCAGCCAGAGAGCTCTGGCTGACTGGTAACTTCACATATTCTGATCTGTGCTTTCCCGTTAGCAATACATTTCCTGTCCTGGCACTCCAGTCTCTAAATTTTTTCTTATTTTGGCGTAGTGGAAAATAAAGTCTTACTGTAAATAGAGTTATAGCTGTGTGTAATTCATGAAACTAATTTTGAAGACCTTCCCTTTCAGTAAAACTGGAAAAAAAGAGACACCATGGGCAATAGTATAGCTAGGAGTATGCAGAATATGACCAGGGCTCATATTCCTGAACATTGGCACCTGTTACAGCAAGTGCAATGAGTCTACTGCACTCAGATCTATTGCTTATGTAATTTCCATGTGGCAGTGTGAGTACATTTGTATGAATGTCCACAGTTGTTCATAACTTGGAGCTTGTGCTCAGCAAGTCAAGAACAATGCTGGAACTTCAGAGAATCCTCATACTGCTCCTTTTTTGTCCATATGTGATTTTTGAGTTGAACCAGTAGACACATATGTCAAGACCTGGGAGCTTCTCAGCTCTGCATGTGGAACAGAAGTGGGTGTAGCACTCTGTACACTGATTTTCTGTTCTGCACTATATATCTGCAGGCGTGTTGGTCTGTTAAAATTGCGGTTGGGTGGGCTGGTTTTGTGGTCTCAAGCAGCAGTGACAGGGACATGTTCAAGGATGTGATTGATTTGTCATTTGTTGTGCTTTTTTGCCTAAAAATTCCTACATTTATTTTGTTTTGGTTTTACTCTGTCCGATATGGTGATTGGGAAAGCATATAAGCAAAATGATACTTTATAAGAAGGATATTCCTATTTCTTCTGTTGTTCCTTGTGCCTAGATTCTCCTTAATAATTGCCATCTTTCCATGTGCATTCTTTAGTCAAGTAAATAAACTAGGTTTAATGAGATCTTTTTGATTATACAAGGATCTCTTCAGTGTGAAGAGAGAAAGATAAATAGTAATATTAGCTAGTATATATTATAAAGTTAATTTTGTAGAAGAAAATGTTAGTTTTTGTAGAAGAAGTACAAGGTTGTAGATAGCAGTTGTTGTAACCATTCACCTTTGATTCATGCCTGAAAGTAGGACATATTTTCATAATGCAGGCATGTTTTGGAGGAAGGTAAGAGGAAGATGAATATTTGTATCTTTTTATTCCTGCTCTTATTTCCCTCCATCCTTCTCAGTTTTGGTACACTTCTGGTTTTGACAAGATTTTCTCTCTTGCCAGATAACAACCAAAGCAAATAATGTGCTCAGTAGTATTTTAAGCAGTACATAAAGTTTACTTACATTTGCTCAGTTCTCCTGCACATAGACAGTGAGAACACTGAAGTGGGGAAAAGCCCATCTACCTGGTGTTCCTGACACTTCTACTTGAGCCCCACCAACATCAGCAGAAGTCACTTGAAGCAGCTTACCTAACTTATGCTGTCATGTCTGTGGAGCAAAAGTCAGTGTTGGCTGGTGGAGTGATGTGGAGCAGGCATGTTCTTATCCCATTCGGTGTTCTTTTTTGTGTTGTGAGGTGAGCACTGCTTGTTGTTAAGTGTTGTATGAAAATCCTGAGTCCTGGACAAGCTCCCAGGTGACTGGGTAAGGTGAGGTAGCTTCTGTGGCACACTGCCTGAGTAATGCCATGCAGCTATAATAGAAGTGGGAAGTCTCAGCGTGCAGACGAGTCACAATGTCTAGACATGCTGCTATTATTTCTTTGCTCAATTCAATGTGTAGCCAAATATCTTTCCAAGTGTACTAGACAGATGTGAGTACAGTGCCCACAGCCATATAACAGCGAAGGCTCTTAACTGCATGTGTGCTCTCCTCCACGTCCCTGCCAGATTTAATCGTACTGCTTGGTCATACTAGTAACTTTAGTACCATATTCTTTCAGCAGCAGAAAACAGCACTCCTATGTGTTTATTTTTAAATCTAGTGAAGATTTCTTCTTCTAGTATACAACTAGTATATTTTTATCCATTTGTATTTTGTTCCCCACCCCCCATTCTTTTAAATTAATGTGCTTCTGGGCAAATAAAATGTACCATGGCTGAATTCCCCTCTCATGTGTCTCTGTCATTGAGAGTAGAGACAAACAGCTGTTTGGAAAGTGAGTTTGTCTGTTGTTTTCCGTGGCCATTTTCATAAAAGTTTTTGTGTTAAACTGAAACTAATTATCAGTTTCAGAAGTCATTTTAAAAGGAAAGAGTAGGAGACTCAGGTATGAGACAAAGCCACTATAGCCTTTTTGCTTTAGCAAATGATAAACCAAAGCAAGATTAAACTAAAACATGGTTGTATATCTCCCAGTAAAATAATCGATGTGGTTGTTTTGCAGTTAGTCTTCTGATTTTGGTGTCCTTATTTACAATTTGTATAAGACTGGTTTGGTGTTGGCTGAGTTAGCCTAATTTTACCTTAACTAAGTCCATATTCAGGCTAGTTTCTGGTGTTATCTTACCCGCAGCATGTACTGTATTGTGCCTGATTAGAGTGCCACCACAGTAATAGGGGCAGCAGGGTTGACATAAGAAGTGTAAGGGATGCAAGTGGTGAATCTGTAGAAATGCAACCTTTATGAGTTGGTTTGTGTGTGTGTGTGTGCATGTTTTCCCTAAATCAGTAAGATGGATTCATACTCTGCTTTCCAGTTTTGTTTAGGTAATTATTAAGATTAGAATAAAAGTAAACTTGCCAAAGCTTTTATTTTAATAAAATAAAATCTGAGATATTTGTACAGAAGTAAGAATTGTGAAGCCAGTGGTGAAGGGAGAGCAGACAGGTTGAAATGCATATAGAAAGAGCTAATACTGTTGGGCTTTTTTAGAAAAAATGACGTATATAGCCTTCTTTGTAATGTTTCAAAGCCTAATAATTCAGCTGCTCATTCTGGTGTAGTGAGTGTGTACATAAATCACCAGCATGCTGCCTCTTAGAGATGGGTTTCTTGTAGTTGCCTGTAGAACTTACTGCATGGTAACAGTTATAATTAATTACTTGACAGAGTGAATATCGCAGAGTAGTTTGTCATCAACATGCATGGGTGGCTGGTAGTTATGCTGAGGTGTTCAAGTATTCTCTGGTACATAGTAATATAAAAAGCAGAATTTGGTCCTCTTCTGAGTTTTAAATTTGTCCTTGCGTTTCTGAAAAGTGTGAGTCAAAGACAAGGTGATGCAAGGTCTTCTTGACAATATAAGCTTCTCCTACCACCTTGGACTGTGAAATTGAAAGTGATTTTCTCTCTTTTAGCTTTGGTTGATCCCTGTGCCATGAAGAACACTATCTAAGATCTGCTCTTGGCAACTTCTGCAGCGGAGTTTGACGTCGCTGAGTTTCACAGAGGGGTGTGTATATGCTTATATGATATAGATTCTTAATTTAAAAGAAAATGTGTAGATTATAATTTGAATTACTTGGTGACAGGAAGAAAGAGATTAATGAGAAATATTCATGTTTTGAACATAAATCTGAATCTTTGTTGTCTAACCTGGAGAGTTCTTCTTGGTCATGTGATGTTTGCAAATATTTTTATGCAGTACTTCTTATGCATTTGGCAGATTTCCTGAGACTCTCATAGGTTCGGAAAGCCTTGGAAAAAAAAATCAAAGCACTTCCAGTCATCTAGTACAGTCATTTTATATAAGTGAGTCAATAGAGTGGAACAATGACTCCATTTTTTGCCTCATGTCTCTGTTTAGGTTCAAGGGTGAACTGTTGATTGCTAGTGTATTTGTTCTGTGCATAGACATTCTCAATCTAGGAAAAGAAAGCTTATAGTGGACGTAATATTACTGTTTTTTCTTGTGAAGTGATCTTGGGGTATTGAGAGCAGGAAACTTCTGTGTGGTTTCTGTCTTGCTGTTTCAAGTAGAGATAGCAGTATGATCAGCAGTACCTTCTTTGTTTCAATAAAGAAAAAAAGAAGAAAATTTTGTGAATATTATATTGTCTTCGTCATTCCTATAAAATGGGTTAACATCTTGAAGTGTGCTTAATGATGCATCTCTTGCTTGAAAATGTCTTTTTGTGTTGTTTTGAGATATTAGACAGTAACTGCATTTTTTTTGTCTTGAACTTTATGTTGAATGGAAAAATAAAAGAATACTAAATTTTTACCCATCTGAATTTTGTCATGGATTTCACTCGGGGACAGATTTCAGCCTATGTCTTAGGCATGTTTAATTTTAATGATGGTTAGGGGACCAAGACAGAATTTTACAGTAAGGATTTTTCTCGAATCCTTGTCCCATGGATTTTAGTAATTCTATGACAAGTACTCCTCTTCTGGTTCTCATGCCAAGCTGCCAGATATTTTAAAGAATGATTTTTTTTGTGTGTGTCTTTCTGTTTGGTTCTTGTTCATACTGTGTAGTTAAAGTGCCTTACATTTCTAATTTATTGTCTTGGGAGACATGCTTTATGTCTGCTATAAATGTCTGAGAATTGCTGATGAGCTGTCTCTTCAATACCTATTATTTCTTTTTTGTGTTTCCTTGACTTCTAGGAGCATACAACAAAGTAGACCCAGGACCCCACTGTGTTAGGCTTTGCACAAACGCTGAACGGAGGCAGTAGGTGATTACAGAGGGATGGTGACTAAAAGGTAGGTAAGAGACTGTATTTTGTTCAGTGAGTAGATGGTGATGTCATAGAGAGATTGTAAGACGATGTCTGGAAAAGGACTTGTGAGGTGGCTTTGTAGACCAGTATAGTTATTCTGCCTTTCTCTTTTCCCTAACCTAAGGAAATTCAAGAAATGGAAATGGGTGGAATGCAAGAAATAGAACCTGCAAATTTCCTCTCTCTGAGTGGCCTTTCTTAAACTATGCTCAAGAAGGAAAACTATCTAAAATGGAGTTGTTTGCTCATAGAAAAATTGGAAGGGGAACTGTAAGAGTATCATGTTTGTAGGTGGCAGAGGTACTATTTCAGGATGTTGTTTTGGAGGCTCCACACAAATGCTTACCATCAGTCTAAAAATGTCCTAGGAAAAAGGAAGTCTGTATAGCTAAATGACAAGGTATAGGAAACTATTAAAAGCAAGAGGACATCTTAAAAAAAGCTGTGTCTGTGTTCAAAGAAGGAAATAGGACCAAAACATTCCCCTATCAGGCTAAACATAAAATTAATAAATGTTTATCTCAATCACACCAATAGCAGGAAGTCAGCTGTATAGTCTGTGTGGCCTGTGTATAATGACATTATGAAAAGAATGATCTGAGATAAAGCAATGGCAGAAAACTAAGTGATTCTTGTGTGTATGTGCTCACCACTGAAAAGCGTGGGGTGGTTTCTGTTTTGGAACCCTTCTTATGGGTGGCTTATGGGATTGCCTTTCTCAGCTGGAAGCATTTGTAGGCGAGATAGTGGAACAAATTGCACGTTCTCAATTTAACAGGTCCGGATGTAGTTTAACCAGATTTTTTTTAGGAATGGTAGAGGGAAATAGAACAGCTACAGACTGTGGCATGCAACCTCTTGCTTTAAAGTGTCTCAGCAGTTGAGTACTTGAAGATGTCTAATTTTATGCTATATTTCAGAGAGCGTTCATGTGGAAGCAGGGAGCCTGGAAACCAATAGGTCTCTTGTTTGTGGATTAATTAAAAATTAGATTAGCATTAATGTTTTAGGAAGGACATTGGATAATATGGGGGAGATACTGAGAGAGAATTGATTTCTGTGTATAAATGCCTGATTAAGAAGATATTTAAGAGCTGGTTAATATTAGCCTTCAGCTACTTGAATGATGCTTACAAAGGTGATGGAGCCAACGTTCTTGTTTGTGTCAAACTATGTAACAGGGACTTAACATACACAGATTGCAAATTAAATATTCTGATTGGGCATTTTAGGAAGAGCTTTTTCACGAGGAGGCTAGTGCAGCACTGAATAAAGTTACCTGGGGCTGAAGTGGGGGTTGCATCTCTTCCAGTGGGAGCATTCAAGTCCTAGTTGGACAGTGCTACACCTGAACTGACCTACTATGGCTTTTAGTGATTGGTCAGATTGGATGTCTCCCAGAGATCCCATCTAGCCAGCATATGGTGTGCTGTTCTGGTGTCCTCATCTCAGAACAAGTGGGGTAGAACTGGAAAGGTTTCAGAGAAGGGCAAAAAGAATGAAGAGGATGCAGAAGACATCCCTGGAGCAGCATACATACAGGAAAAACTAACTAGATGAGAGTCTCCATATTGGAAAAGAGATAGTGGCCAGATGCTAAAGCTAGATGTCTATAAAATTATAAAAACTGTGAGGTGTGTGGATGGGAAATGAATACTCAGTGCCACCTAATTTTGTATTAAAAGAGATATGAGATGAAACAGGCAAGGAACAGTTTTAAAGCTAGAAAAAGTAGTGGGTTTTTTTTGCATAGTAAGTCATTCTGAAATTACCTGTCACAGCATACTGTGTGTGCTTCATGAGTATAGAGAGCTGCTGAACAAAATGGGAAAAAGAGGTGAAAAAAAAGAGGAATTAAAAAAAGAAGTGATAAAGGCATTACCTCTAGGTAAGGAAGTTACTGAGTGGCAAACTGTGGGAAGTGTGCAGTGTTTTGGGGAGAGTGGAGGAGAATATTGTATATGACTGTGCTTGTTTCCACTCTTTCTTTAGACATCTGCTCTTGGCTGCTCCTGGAGACAGGGTAGTAGGTCAGGCTGAATGTTTTGCCTGAGCCAGTTTTGTCATTTCATTTGGGCTAAACAGCCAGTTTGACCCACTGTGGTGGTTCTTACATGCTATTTTATAAACAGTAAGGTTGCAGGGTGCAGTCCCAGAAGAGAACTCTGTTGCTAAAAGTATTTTTAAAAATGCTAAGCTGTTATGTAATTTGAGGTCTCACGCTGTGCTTGGAGACTTTTCCCTCATTGTAAGATAAATGCTTTTAATCTTATTTTGGCACTTGATAAATTGCAATTAAATTTGTTTTAATATGTTCAAGCTGTTTCTTTGAGAGTTCAGTTCTTAGTCCAAAAATCTCAGTTTTTTGCTTGCTGTGTTCTCTGTACAGTCTGTAGTGCTTTTCACACAGAGAGGAATTACCAGTACTCCTTTTTTCAATATGTAAGTTCTAGTGACACCCATTTTGTTGTAGAGTGAATATCCTTTGAGGGGAGAGATAAGCAAGATGAAACAGCAAAGCCTAGAGAGAGTACAAAGACAATGAGAAAAGAGTGCTGAATTTGGAGATACTTCTGTGTTTGTGACTTAGTTTGAGAAGCAAAATGTTGGAGTTATATTATGACATCAAAGGGGAAAGGCTAACAGTGTGATAGGGTTTCATAATGATAGCCATTGAAATTGCCAGAACAGATAAGGCTACTGGAAAAAAGAGGGTCATAGAAGATTAGTGGAAAATAGTAAAATTTATCTGAAGGAATTGAATGAAAAGAGGTAAGTAGGGAAGGTTGAAAAACTGCTGAGTAAAGTTCAGAAGAATTAACAGAATTTTAGGAGCTTAGAGAGGAGCAGATACTTTGAATGAAAGAAACTGTTTTTGGTTTTCCATCAGTGGTTTATGCACCTGAGATGAATGGATCTATGCAAGTATTAAAGAATATTCAAATTTCCTGTACCAGTATCTGTACTTCCTCTGGGAAGTTTTCCAAAGGGACTTGAAATCAGAAAACACAGGAGGGGAAAACAGTGTTTTTTGCATCAGATTAGAGAGGTTAGTTGCTCTTGGTAAAAATGAGTTTTGTTAAAATAGTAGCAAAAATGCGACTAAAAAGCTGAAATGGAAACTCTAAGGATTTCTAAATAACATGGCCAAAACTTGCAAAGGCACAAATGGTATGAATAATTCAAATAATGATATACAGTCCTGATGAAAGAGTATTTTTCTTGCAGGAAGAGGGGATACAAGGGTGTGGTTTTAGATAAATGGAATAGGAATGGTTACAAGGGAAAGAAGAAGAGGTATGTAACATAGGTCATTACTAATTTAAAGTATTGCTTAGGTCAGCCATTTCCCTACCCACCTAATTCTTTGAGCTCATCCATTTGTGAAGAAAAGTCCTTCTTCCTGGCCCTTATAACTCCTCTGGTGTCTTCCTTGTGGCCCTGTGTGTGCTGTGATTGGAGGTTTCCCTTTGTTGTGGACTTGTGGAATTTTAACAAATTAAACATAACAATGAAAAGCTTATTAGTAGTAGTTGTTGTTCTTTGTTAAAAGGAACCTGCGTGGCTTCAAAGCAGCAATAGCAATTTCAGAGTCGAAGAAGCTTCATTTTCTTTCAGACACTGTGCCTGGTATGTGACATAACCACAGACCACTGAGCTGCGAACAACTTTGTACTGAAGTGATGAATTGTGCTGTGCTTTAATCTGCGTATAGGGTGAAGAAGGATCAGAGAGGGATGTATGAGGTCACTATGTCTCATGGAAAGACCCTTTGTTTCTTGTTACTCTTCCTATTAAAACTAGTTAAATCTCTGAGATTAATGGCATCTAGAAGCAAGGTTTTATACCTGATGTGAAACTAAATTTTGAAACTAAAGTCTTTGATTTATATATATATATATATATATATATATTTAATGCTTAAAATTCTGTTAGGGATAAGGTTCAACTTCTCCTCCACTGGCTCAACTGCCTCCTCCAGGTCACACTCCTTGCCATACAGAAACTGCCTTTAAATATTCCAGATATCTCTCATTTGCCTGAAGTCTCTGGGGTTCCTTTCTCTCATCTTGATTGAAAATGTCTAAGGAATTTATAGAGAAGGGCACTGTTTTGAGATCCATTGAGTTGACTCTGTTGATCCAGGTTTGGTGCATTTATAAATATATTTTTTTCCATGTGACACAGATTTTTGTACTTGCAGTGTATGCATTAATGTATGTATAATCTGTATGCTCTGGAAACCCTTTCTGCAACACCACTGAAGCAGTTTGAATTATTTTTCACTTGGCTTCAGATTGCATCTTTATAAAATATGGTAGAATCCAGTGCTGGAAAACATGAAAGATTGACAGCCCTGGAAATTGAAATCCCTGTTTATCCATGTACTAGCTAGCACAGCCTAGCTGTAGCAGACTCTCTATCTTGGCAGTACAACTCACGTTTAACCTGATGAGATGACCTTCAGTTATTTATTATTTACAGAGCACTGAAGGTTTGCAAAGATTTTTCACAGTGAGAGCAACATGTTTCAATTTGTGTTTTCAACATCATTCTATATGATGTGTTTATTATGGTATAAATACAGGTTTGTGTCTTTAAAAAAGCAGAGCTATGAACTCTGCACTAAATTTTTCCTGTGAAAGAGATGTGGTTATGTACAGTTATGTAATTAGTTGTAGAAATTGATAAGGCTATAGTGAAAAAAACAGAATGCATCATGGTGACATTAGCAATATAGAATTTCTGCTAGATCACTCAGCAGAAATCCCATCAATGTCACGGTGAATGGTTTGTAACAGGGGAAAGAGTTGGTGAGGTATGAATGCAGGGGAATTTCTTCTCATATCCAAACTGAGCTTTTGGGACCCTTAAGTCCAAGTCCAAGACCCTTAAGATGCAAGTCCCATCTTCTCTCTGGGATGAAGTACACTGAGGTAGAGCACACACATCATGTTAGAAAGTTTGTTATTACTCTTTGGTAAATTGAGTATCATTCATGTTTTTAATCTGTTTTCTCAAGTTATGCATTTCCTAACCCAGCCATAAATTCCCAATTTTTAACTTGCCCAGATGCGTACAACATAAGCAAGTTTCTTTGTTTAGTGTATTTTTTTGTCCAGTCTCTTTTCTTTTTGCCCCTCTCTAGATCAAATTCTGCATTTCATTATTACACAGACTACCCATTGGCCTTGCATCCTCAGCATTTTCCTTCTGGATTCTTTATTTTGAATTCCAACAATTAATTCCATAGACCCTTCTCATATTCATGATACTTTTACCTAGTTGCACCACTACTACATAAACTGACACTTTTCTGCTCTGATAATTTTACAAAACCACACCTGCAGCTAAAGGGAAGGTTTTATTTGTAAGACATTTTGTTGTACTTGTGTTTTTCTGTGTGTCATTAACAGAGGCCATTTACAAGAGTTCTTTGTTTGTTTGGTTAGTTTTTTAGGTTTGGTTTTTTTTTTAATGTCCATTTTCCTTAATATTCCTTCTCTAGCTTTGTGCTTGGACTGTTGTTCTCAAAGTAGATTTAACAGCATGCCATTCTGTAGTAATATGCAAATGACATCAAAGCAGAGACTTGGTAAATAAAGGAGGAAAAAATATAACTGCAAAAGGATTACAAAAAAGGGGAAGGGATAGAGATTCTAACGTTGCCAGAGCCTTTTTAGTACCACTGTCAGGCAGTGGTACAAAGAAATAAAAACAAATACAGAAAAGGAAAGGTAGTGTTTTAGCATTTCCTTTGTGTATCGGTATGCCTTGATTAGTAGGGAGCTAATGCATTCCTTTACTCCTAGCTCCATCCTTTCTTAGGGCATAGTGGAAGGTAGTGTTCATGCAGTGGGATTGCCAGTCACCTATCTTGGAGCACATCAAGAATGAATGGGCTACTCCACAGCCACTCACAACCTCTTGGGTACAGCTTTCCTAGCTTTCTTATTTACGCTCACGTGGTGCATGCCATGACTCCACCACATAAACTACATGATGATGGGCACTGAGTGGTCCTGTCATTATGTGCCAAGTTCAAGCCTCAGCTGCCAGTGTGAAGATGGTTTTAAACAATCCTGTAAAGGAGTGCCTCAGCATCTGTTGACTTTTAAAATCGAACTGGTCACTTTGTTTCTCAAAAGGCCGGTCTCAAAGGGCAGGGGTACTCATAGTCAAGCAGAGACCTTGTCTTCTAACTCACCAATCTCCTCAGACATCAGTACATTCAGTGTAGTATGCCAAATTTTTGTATCCTAAGCAAATGGGCAAAGGGGTCCTGAATGCATTAGTTGGCAGGTCTGCAGCTCAGGGTGAGCTAAAGGCATAGATGGGCTCATAAGTGCACCATCCTTCATGCAGCTGAGGAGTGAGTGGGATCTTGGGATACCTTATACCAAATTTTCGTACCCTGGCTTAGCCAGCACTCAGCTCAGGACTGAGATGCCTCTGTCTCTCAGCTTAACAGGTATTGAGGGAGAGGGAGAAGGAAGCTGGGCTCCAGTGGAGGAAGAGTGGACAGGGCAAGATCTGTGTGTGGCAGGAGATGCAATGTGATCTAATGAGCATAGCTTCTCTCAGGCTTTATCATTCTTATATGCAACAGCAGTGGTGGTCTTAAAAATGCATTTGGTGGCTGGTTTCTCTTTGGGACAGGGGACGATTTGAAGGAGAAAATGGTGCCAATCATGAGTGAGCATATGGGTGTTGAGGCATGTTGTCATCAGCTGATATTGGACTAAGCTTCAATAGAACCAACTGCTAAGAATATCTGGATTGCTTGGGAGCTAGGGTCTTTGTTCAGGATGTGGTGTTGGAACACCACCATTGTAGATGTAGTATGGGAGAAGATGAAGGGCCAGGGCCAGCAAAGTGAAATGAAGGCTGTCTATACAGGTCTACCTGTGGGAATGCCTTAGCTTATTGCCATGGGCAGTTGTCTAAGTGGGCATGTGGTCCTGCCAGCAAAGTGTATGATGTTCAGCTGTGGCATGTCAGTGTGTTGGTGTACTGATTATTTGTTCGTCCCAGGAGACAATGCACTGCCTGTACCATATGTGCAATTGGGTTTTTTTGAGGAAGTCAGTATATGAGGGTGTGAAGATGTACAGAAAGGAGCACAATATGGCTTTTGGGTATACATCTTGGTGGTCTCAGGCAGCACTCACTAAGGACTAGCTATATAGCCATAAGGACCTTATAGACTGCAGGTCATCTTAAACTAATGGTGTGCTGAAGAGTTGGTGCAGTGTGGTGGGAGGAGGCTTTCCATAGTTTATTGCTGCGACACCACCAAATGTATTGTGTGGCATAAAATGTAGGGATGGTCAGGAAGCTTCCCTTTGAGCACCTGTGGGGTTACTAGAAAATTTTGATATGAGCTAAACAACCCAAGAAAGCTGAATCAGTGTCTTTATTGTTAGAAAAATCTGAGAGAAGATGTAATCATCATATGTGTTTCTATTTATGAACTCAAGGTGACTTTGACACATTTGGTCTCTGAAGTTTAGATTCCTCAAAAGGAGCAGTCTGAAATATGTTTCAATGTATGCAATCTGTGCATGCATACTGTATGCTTATAAGTTTCCAAAGTGATAAATGAAAAATGATGGCTGCAAAGCTACAGAAGTCTAAAGTGATTTTGGATATGATGGAGACATCAATGACACTTTATGTAATTTAGTCTTTGACTGATGAAAGCTGTCAGCCACTGAGAAACCATTGGGAAAGATGTCACCAAGCAAATTGGATTTTCACAACATTGTTAGTTTGTGAAATAACTTTACAGAATAGATTTTTTTTTTCCTGTAAGCTCTTAAAAATGGAAGTCATTAAAAAGAGCATCATCATTAAGAATTAGATAAAACATGAAAGTCTAAGTAAGTAAAATAACATAAGAGAATATTTCAGACTTGGAAAAAAGAGAGCATATTTATTTTATTATTTATAATACACAAATACACAGAGCAGCACAATGTATGCTCTGAAGAAAACCCACAAGAGGCTTCTGTGTATTGAAACAAATATGTCAAGAGCCATTCGTTCCTCATTTAACGTTAGGTTATTTGACATCTCCTTATTTGTTGTTTGACAGCTTCATTGGGTGCATTCCACCAGATAGTATACAATATCTCTTGTGTCAAGTTTTACTGCTTTAAAACAGACTTAAAAATAGAACTTACAATTTTAACAGTGATGTTGGAGGAAGAAAATACAATTATGTTTTATTCTCTTTAGAAGGATTTTTTTTTGGTCATGCTGTATTTTAGGATCTAGAAAAAAATAAGTTTGTATTGACAGAAATTTCGGGCATGTACAGGGATGTTCCTCATATGTGTGAAACCTTTGTGAAAATACAGTATCTTCAGTATAAGCATTGTTGTAGTTTTGAACTTGGCCTTTTGTTTTTGCAAACTCTGATGGATTGGATATTTTAGCTTTAAAATGCTCTTTGAAAATCTCTGTACCTTCCATTATCTTTATTTTTACCTGGTTTATTTTAGGAAAGGATTTATTAACTTGATATTTCACAGAAATTGTAAAATATCTGTATCTGGTTTCAGGATTTAGTGAATAGCTAACAAAAGGTGGACAAATTTCCGGAAAGATCTAACAGAAATAATGATTTTGCCTTTGGACTTCCTATTCCAGGATTCTGATAGCTTTATCAGGGTTTCCTATGATTCTGATGGACATCTTTAGATGGGAGAGTTGTCTGATTTTTCTGTTGCAGTTCTGAATTGAATCAGAGATCTAAATGCAAAATCTAATATGGAAGAGTGTCATGTGGATTGGTGGAGTCCCTTTGAACACTTTGAACTGTTGCCTGTAATCACGGGGAGTTAATTGTAGAATTAGAGGAAACATTAAACGGTGCTTTCACTTGTTTGTTGAATCTTTGTAAGTGTCTGGAAAAAAATTTGTTGATGTATAAAAAGATCTAAATCTTTGCAGAGATAAAGAGCAACAAAGTGAGGTAGTAGCCTTCTTACTCCTTGAGCAAGCTGCTCTAGTGGGAGGTATTTCTGCCTATAGACATCATGACCAGGGCTGGAGCTAGGTGATCTTTAAGGCCCCTTCCAACCCAAACTATTCTGTGATTCTATGATAATCTAGCATTTTGTATAATCAGTGCAGAGACATTGGATGGTTCAGTCCACCTAAGCATTCTTTGTTGGATACTCTATTGCTTATCCAAGAACTAATGGAGGAATCCAGAAGCTTGGTGAGATGAGTGGGTGTTTTGAATACTTGAGAGAAAAAGTACATACAAATAAACTGAGGGAGAACAGAAGTGTTCTGTAGCAGTGATGTGGGATGGGAGCTCTGAGCTGCTTCACCTCTCCCTTTCCTTCATATCAGTCTGCTAAACCTTACTGTCACATAAGCTGCTGTAAAGAGAGACTTTTGGTTATTGATGGGAAGAAACAAATCAAAAGGTGGTAATGAGATGGGAGTTGAGAGGAATTGTAAATCTGAAATGTGTTTGTGAATGGGGCCACGGAGCCATACAAAAGTGTGTTTTCCTCCACTGTATTTCCGTTGTCTAAGCTGTGACCACCATGCATTTGCTGAAATGTGTGTAATACCTACTGCCCTTTAAAACCCTATGAAAGAACTGCATGGCTGAACCCACCATGAGAAGGATAAATTTGCTTTTATTATCTAATGGAAACAGACTGTCACAGTAGTAATCTCACAACAGTTTGGAGCTCATCCAGCAGTTTTTTAGAGAAGTAACCACCTAATAAAATCTTTATTTTGGAAGTTTGCCTAGTATTAATGTGCAGAATATCCACTAATAGTTTTGTTTTAGCAGTACAATTTTGTTCTTTAGATTGGTGATTCACATTTAAAATGTATTCTGTTAAGTTTCTATGAAAGCTCGTTACTATCCAGTACTTTTATACAGTGACATATAAAATGATAGGGAACGGTTTTAAGTTGAATATATATTTTTTTTCTAAAACCCAGCTATTTGAAATTTCTGAAATACTGTCTTTCTTCTGGTTTCTCTTTACATCCATGTACAAATTTTGGCACATTTTTCAGTACAGTTTACAAATAAAAAAGTATGTCCAGATGGCTGCCACAAAAATCTGTGATGTGATGATCTTCTTTCTTAATTATTCAACACATATGACTCCAATTTCTGTTGCCTATTCCCAATTTGTATAGAATGCAACAGTTAAGCTTGCATTACTTTCATCTTGCCTCTTTTTTAGCTGCTTCCGTTAACCTTGCCTTCACTCAGAACTACTTCTAATACATCTTCAAGATTTGACACAAATTTTCATCCAACTCTAATCTTCTTCATTCTCCTCTCAGATGATAAAACTCCTCTCTTCCCAGCTAATTTTTTTCCTGGTTATCTCAGTGCACTGTTGTCTGCTGCTCTGTTGCATGGATCTCCTCCCAGTCCTGAACTTCTGCTTTTTGTTCAATCAATCCATATTTTTAAACTTTATATATATATAGAGAGAGAGAGAGAGAAAGAGTGTGAAGTTTCAGCACATTGTTAATGCAAATGACATCACAGCTTTACTTTTAATTGTCACTCTGGTCCCACATAGATTCCTAACTCTCACTGGTGAAATTTCAAAATTCACTTTTTCTGTAACTCCCTCACTATACAGGGAGCACAGAGACTGTTATAGAAAGAGATTACAAAAAGTGGGTTAACAGTGAAGCTAGTGAAGAATAAAGTGAGTTTGAAGGTTGTTCAAGAAATTTCTTCATTGCAATAGTTCCCCTCTAGACTGAAACATATTTCCCTTCTAATAAAATGTAGCTAGTTATGTGACATCAATGTAATCATGTAGCTTAGAACAAAGGAAAACAGAGTGCCAGAAATTGAGATTGTGTTTGCTAACAAATATGATGAAAATAAGTATTAAAAATACTTTGGTGTTTTGGTACTTTTTTTTTTTTTTAATTAACTCTTCTTCAATAAGCTGGACTAGCATAACATTACTATATTCCTTTTTATTGCGTAAATAAGAATTTTCATCAATAATTTTCATTTACTGAGGTGTAGAAATATGTAGTATATCAACTTCAGTCTAGGGCAGTGTTACTAGGTCTCTGAAAGTACAAGTTGCTTGGGAAATTGTTGTCCACAGCTTAATATATTATATTTTATCTCTCAACAGTGTGCCAGGGATATTTGGAAAGAATATTTGCAAAGGCCACTAACAACATGGCTGGATAAACTGAAAGAAACTTCCAAAATGCAATTTTTGCCATGTCTTGTGACAGTTTGTAAGGAAGTACAGTTAATGGCTACATGATTCTGTTGAAATTGGGGGTTTTAACTTAGCTATAGCCAGAAGAAAGATATCTTTCCAAATCATAGACCTTCCTACTGAATGGATGAAGGAATATTACAGACAAAATGTGGATAGGGCTATTCTGGATGCTGTTTCTCTTTGTGGTCACAATTCATGTACTGTAGCACGTGCTTTGTAAGAAAGTATACAATGGATTTTCTATGTCTTATAGTCAGATACTATATTCACTTTTCACTAGGCTTTATGGATAACTCATAAATACAGACTTGTATGTACTGTGTGGTGATACAAGTCCGAAAAAAATACAAGCTACCAATGGTGTGCAGTACAGGGCTCAGACCTTTGCAGGAAGTGGGAACATGGCTGTGTTTGGTGAGAGGTGCATCCAGCCCAGCATCTGGTCTTTGTCAGGAGCAGACCGCATGTGGGTCAGGGAAGAGGGTGACACTGCAGGGAGCAGCTAGTGGGATTTTTCCTGAATAATGTTGCAGTATCAGGCTCAGGAAGTTTGTGAGTTTCACACAGCAAAATGGGAGTGTCAAGGTATTTCATAGCTTCCCAATCCCATTTTGAAGCTATGCAATTTTTAAAAATGAACAGGGCCCTATGGTATGGTCTCTGTTCTGAAATGCTGTTACTCACAGCACCTGAAAGTATATTTCTATTACTGAACAGCTTGTGTTCTATGTCATATTCATGGTGTTGACAGTTTGTTGGTCCCTAAGAAAATGTTTTTGGTTTGCCAATAATAGTACCAACTGGAAAAGGAGCAGGCAAGTGTTGTATAGAGAGAAAAGAGAAGATGAAATTCGGGGGGGTGGGGTGTTGATCCCTTAATTGCTACAGTTCTTCCTCCTCCATTTCCTTGTCCTGCCCTAGCTGACAATTCTGTGCTCTCCTGGCTCATTTGCTTTCACTTTATGCCTGCCCTTTGTCTGTTAAACTTCTGATTTTTCTTCCACTTTTCAGACCTTTATTTGCAAACAATCATTGCCATTTTGTTCTTCCATTAAAGCTATTTTGTAAAAGAAAAACTTTGCTGGCTTTGTAGTCTGTCTGAGGTGGAGAATCCCTCCTTCCACCACCTCAGGCTGACTTCTGATGTCCAGTCTGAGGATCACAGTTCAGTGGATGTCCCAAGCAGTGCATGGGGAAAGGTACTCTCAATGACGGGACCAAGGAACTAGATGAGTGGAAGGAAACTTCAGGTAGGAATTTCGGTCTTGTGAAGACACCGAAAAGACCGAGAAGCTAATGGATAGCTAAGAAAAAGGAATTTTAAAAAACTTCTGAGATTTTGCTGGAACTTGGGCCTAGGCTGAGCTGATTAGACTACCTTTATTCCTCCCTCTAAGCTGCCTATGGTGTTCTTTTGTGTGGACCTGCTGGGTTGGCCTGTGCTTGCTCAGGTAAGCTGTGGTCCACTGGGGCTATGCCCCACTGATAAGGCAGTCAAGCCCACGATGCGATACTGAGTTCTCAGGTGATATTACAAACTCCTTGCTTCAGGCCCCTGTTCTTGAAGCAGTGTTTCCTTTGTGCAAATCACAAGTATCAGCTCTGTGAGAAGCACTGGAAAACTAGCTTCGATGACAGATTCTTCTTTTATGAGTTGTCACCCTCAGCTACTGATATTAGCAGACTTTTGGCAGAATGTCACTATGAATTCAAGGATTGATTTTTGACTGTGTTAGTCAATGACAGCTGATGGCTGTCTGCCTCTTGCAGATCTTAAAATTCATGCCACTAAAGAAATGAATGACAGTATTAAAAAAAAAAAAAAGAAGGAACTCAGTAATCAGTTTGTTAATTGAAGCTCTCACTTTATGCAAATACAAATTAGAATATGCTACTCAGCCGCATAGTAAACAGTCTGCATTGCTGGGTCTGGTGATAAGATGTGATAGTGTACGACTTGATTATTTCACTGAAGAAGACCTATAGCCTCCAGTCTCATCTTGATGTTTAATGAGGTGATCTTTGAGCTATTGATCTAATCTAATTGTGTATCTGAGTGATATGCAAATTGTTTTCTTAAAGCTATACTAAGTAAGGAATGTATTTCAAAGTAATTCTACTATAAAGAGGTGTAGGTTTGGAGGTTTTTGTGCATTTGACAGGAAACAGGATTCACTATAATAAAAACAACTTGGGGTTTTTTTTGGGAACAGCCTTCTTGATGCCTCCTTCCAGCTTCCATCCCTTTTTCCTTTTGGGTTCCAGGGCTTGTCACTACTGGTGTTGCCAGAGCTAGGAACCGAGAGCATACACATTGACTTAGAATTTAGATAAGTTTTTTTGGTAGGTGTGATGACAGAGCCTTTTTTATATTTCCTTTCTCAAGCAATCTTCCTCTCAAGTATTTTTATGAATTAGAGGAGTTTAGCTTTAACAAATCAAGAAAAATTGCAGAAAAAGGCACTGAGCTTACATCGCAGGGTATTCATGTACTCCAGTTTTATGACTATATGAATGCTGATACCCTCATTTGTCTGTATGCAGTGTATAGTCTTATTTCATTAACCAAATACTTTTTTTCAGGTTTGTGCTTCTGCACAAAGGTGAATGTTGTCTGGAGCAGTTACTTAGCATAGCAAATTTTTATCAGACTTTTACTGTTTTGCAAACCAAGATGTGGAGCAAAGTGCCCAGGGAAAATAGAATGAGTCCCCCACAGCATATTACATGAGCAGCATCTGTGAGAGTAGAGACTAGTGTGCATATAAAGAAACCCCAGACCTGCTTGTGGGTGTACCCAGAACCAGTCCTGAAGCTGGTATCTTAACCATGCCAAGCTCTGTTGTATACTTATATTGACATAAGCTCATTTCATCTTCCAATGAAAGTGTAGTTAAACTAACGCTTACAGAATCAACGGAGTTAATTATTTGAAAGAAAATTTACTGCTGGACGGATGCAGTTAGTGTGGCAGCTCTCTCTTTTATACAGAAGCTTATTTTGATTGAACAAAAGAAAACGTAGTTTATAATTCAGAGGTCAGTTGTACTTCCAACACAGTGTATTTTAAATTATCTAGAAATATGGATATCCTGATTATTTAATTTTAAATATATGACTTCAGTGCCTGGAGGGAATAGTCTAAAATGAATCTGCTTGGATTTAGCAGGAGTGGTTACCTGCCTTGTATGCTTAGCTGTTCACACTTTTTCTCTTTTAAGTGTCTTTTTTTTTTTCAAAATCTTGAATTGCAGGATTTTTGCTCTTCATATACTGTTGATGGAGAAACCAAATGGTATATTTATAAAATATAATACTTTTGCCTAAGGGGCCTCATTCATCTTTATATTTCTTCTAGGCAAGCTGGACCAAAACAAAGGGAATGAGGGAGAGAATAAACGTATATGACCTTTTACATACAGGACTAAAATAATATATTGAAATAAATTGCATCTTATAATGCTGCTTATTCTGCTTTCATTTTGCATCCTCAGATTGTTTTACAGACTTGTAAAATGCAATT
This sequence comes from Platyrinchus mystaceus, assembly GCA_035041135.1. Taxonomy (NCBI): domain Eukaryota; kingdom Metazoa; phylum Chordata; class Aves; order Passeriformes; family Tyrannidae; genus Platyrinchus; species Platyrinchus mystaceus. The sequence goes on from JAWWLV010000088.1 coordinate 80,213,381, forward strand.
TGTCAGAAGTCTGATTAAAGGTCTCTGCTAGAAAAACTATGCAAATAACAGGTCAATGTGCTGTTTCCCAAATGTTTAGCGATAGTTAAAAAGTTGGTCAGTGTCAGTATTTGGATATGTCTTGAAGAATTTTGACCTGACCATTATGTTTCATGGTTCAGAGACATTTGCGTATGGAAATTATACAGAAATCAAGGAAACCAGCCTAAACTTTTCATGTTTAGGATTCTCTTGGCTTTGTCTTGTCATGTCTTGTGCTCCAGGCTGACTATCACTTCTTGGCACAGTAGCTGCACTTTCAATAAGGAGAAGGGCTGATTTTAGGAAAGATTGCTTTGCCTGCCTCAGGACTTATGACTTGTTGCAGTGTTTCAGCTTTGTTTAGGTATGAAGTTCAGGTGCAGCCTCTTCAGGCTCACTCTTACAGCTGTTATTGTGGGCAGAGGTGGAACTTGTATAGCAGTTCTTACTCAAGCATGTGCAGAACAGAGAAATCTAACCATTGCAAGTTCTGTGGAAAAAGATTTGGTTTTGAGGTCTTTTCTAAGGTGTCCGTTCATCTGTTGATGCTGTGGGTATATGTTGAAAGTGTGTGTTTTGTTTGTGGGGTTTTTTTGTATTTTTGGGGGGGTTGGGGATGTGTGGATTTTTTGGTTCTTGGGAGGTGTTTGATTTTGTTTGGTTGGTTTTGCTTGTTCTGTTTGGGGATTTTTTTAAAAGTTACATTTTATTTTTCACTCTAACATTATATTAGGTGCAGTCTCCAGAATCCATTCTCCTTCCATGCATACAGTAGTGTAGTGAAGTGGATAGTGACTTAACTTGTGATGAGGTTTCTACCTACTACCTTGATTTACTGTTCTCTTGTTTATTAGGGTCTCTGAATACCCTCCTCTGAGTAGTTGCAAGTAAGCTTCGCCTTGCATTTCCCACCATGTGCTTAATATATTTAATTAATACATCTAAAATCATTAATAGACTTAATAAAATAGTGGAAAATATTTAAACATCTAGAGGTCACGGTAGAGAGAAACTTGAACTGTTACTGTTTTTCTCTGAGATATATTATCAGAAATGCATTTACACCCTTCTTTGTCTCTCCTTCAAAGACTAACCTTGTCTTTGGATATACTGCTTGAGAGGAAGGAGTGTATCCTGCCTGCATTTTTGCCATATGAGATGCATGCACTCAGAGGAGGAGTTCAGCTAGGAAAGAAAAAAACCTCTTTGGCCTCTCTTTGGATTCAGAGGCTGAGGAAAGGTATTGTTGTGAAGGAATCTTTGTTTCTGCTACTGAGTTATGTTCACAGTGGGCAGGTGGGGAGAAGTTCTCTGAATACAAAGAGGATACAAAGCATCAGACCTGTCAACATTTACATCTTAGTCCCATGAAAATAAGTATCCTTTTTGTAATGGAAAGCAAGGCATCCATAAATACATAGATATTTAATATTTCGATTAAGAGTCCTTTTATTTCTTTCTGCAGAAACAGGATTATCTTTTTTTAGTAGTAGATACAAAAGTACTACAGTAGAGCTGTTTTTTTTGAAACTTGGCTGGGATGTGAAAGCCTAGTTACATAAAGACCATTGGGCTTCATTTGCAGCCAGGGAGATAGAGAAAGCTGGGCTTCCTGTATAAATGTTTAATTTTATTCTTGTTTAATTTTTATCTGCTATATTCACACATTTATGGGTATTTCTGAGACTAAAAATTAAAAGAAATAAAGTTTTTGGCTTTTTTTCATCATGAAAGTACCTTATTCCTTGGTGTTGGAATACTTGCTGCTGTACTGTGTGCAAGAAAAACAGCTTTTGAGAGTCTGTGATGTGGTATCAGACCTTTGTTTTGCTTCCTAAATACACATATGTAATCTTACAGAACCATTAATTAGAACTAGCTGTTAGTAATGTATTTGCATGATATTTAAGTTAGGAATATCCATTAACTATACTATAACCCACATAAACTGGTTGATTTTGTATAAGAATAGTGCATAATGCATTGAAATGTCTCCCTTGCAGAAAATGGACTATCAAAACATTGAAACAAGTGCTTTATGCCCTTATATATGTGAGTGCACAGAATTTCTATGAGCAGATACTGCCAGCTGTGAGCCACAAAGAATTTGTAGAGGCAGATTCATATTGGTACATGACATCATAAGATATACTACTTAGGAAGGTAAAAATATGAATTCAACTGCCTAGGAGCTCCCCGCTTTTCTTTTCAGTAACATAAGGAAATTTAGCAGATAACAGAAAATTGACTGTTAAATTTATGTACTGCTCAGGTGTATTATGTCTTTGATCTATGTATTTTAGTTTAAAATAACAAGGATTAGAAGTCTCCAGGTCTTAGCTGGGAGGCATCTAAAGGCAGCAAAATAAGGTGGTAGGAGAAGAGCAGTTCATCTTATGAAGGCTGGTGCTACAGTAATGCTAAGGACCAATGTTTACTATCTATTCTGCTTTCTGAGTGTAGCTTTCAAAATATACTGCTCATACTGTGGGGTATCTCAATTAACAGCCCTTTGTTTTATGTGTTTAGGTTGTTTATTTTACACAAGTAGAAAGTTTCCATCTTATTAAACAGCACACTGCAACTCAGTGAGATCAAATGTATTAGAATCAAAATTGCTGATTTTGTTTTTTAATGAATCACTCTATTAATTAGTAGAATGACGTTTCTGCCACTATGGAGTTGTCTCAAATCTCAGGTCTTCTCCCCTAAAAGGCAGTGATGTCTCATAACTGTGCTATTAACAAGCAATTTTGTGTGACTCAGTAAAGCTGCTAGTGGCAAAAGTTCTTTTTTGGGTTGCATCGTTAGGTTGTTACTGCTTGGAATGTTCTAATGATAAAACTAAAGGAATTGGGTTGGACCTAAAACTATATTGACACCATATGTTACATATATAAGTGTCTGGTTATTGGATGTTTCAAAAAATCAGGGACTTGAACTTCAACTTTATTTTTGTTCTAATGAAAACAATTACAGTGTTGATTCCTGTCTAAATTTTAGTAGAAAGGGGTCTTCAGCATTAGAGTCTACAGTTCACAGCCTTGTCATTGGTCTTGGCAAATGGGTGCAAATTAGGCCAGTGTCAGAACCAGTGACGCTTACTCCTGTAAAACGAAATTATATCAGAGCATTGAGATGAACCCTGTCTTACCACTTTCTGTGCTATGTTATATATATTCTGCAGATAGGCAAAGAGATAGATGCTCTAGGGCTGTTGTTCTCTCAAAACAGTCAGTAACACGAAGGAGCAATTCCTTTCCTACCTTGTACTCGCAAGCAGTCAAAGCATTGTTTCCTCTGTGAGGAAAGCAGAGCAAGAAGCAGTAGATCCAAGTGAAAAGGGAAGATACATTTAAATACATGTGCTGTATCTAAGAGAATAAAATAAAAAATGTTGGAGAACATTATTTTTCCCCCACATGTTCAAAATAAAATTTTAAAGCAAGAGAGTCGGGTTGGGAGGAGTAATGAATATAATTTTTTTAATCCCACTGGGTGAGAATTCATATTGCTAAATTGGGTAACTGATGATAGGTTTGTGAAGTAATTAGAGGAGCAGCTGATAGCATGTTTTTGAGTAGTCAAACACTACAGAGATAGAAAGAAAGCAACATTGTTTTGTTTTACACATCATGAATTGTCAAATTTTTCCTGTGGTTGGCTCTTGTACTTGAATAAATTTCTTTGAATTCTCCAGGTGCTTTTCCCACATGAATGCAAGAAGAGTAGACAGTTAAAAGAAGTGACTGCTGTGGAGGACAGCATGACCACCATGAAAGGAAGCTGCCTCTTCTCACTGCTGTTGGCAGGACTTGGGGTGTTAGGGATGCTGGAGCCAACCACAACAGAAGATACGCACTGCCACAAAGCTGAGCACCCAATTATTGCATACAAAGGTAAGGAGTAAGTGCAAAAAAACTTTATTCAGAATTTGTGGCTGAAAATATCATTTAAAGATAGGTGACTCATTTTCCTTTGTGATTAAAACCAGACTGTACTGTTGCATGGAGTTATTCTTTCCAGGTGCAGGATTCTGCATGTGTAGACTTAATACCATGAAGTTGCTCTTGCCATCTTCTTCCACTCTGTCTGGGTCTCTCTGAGTGGCAGCCCAGGTCTCGACCTTGCCAAAAGGTTCTCTGAATTTGATGTTATCTGCAACTGTTGTAAACTGCATTCTGTTACTTCCCCTTGGTGTTGATTATGTTAAACAGGACAGGTCCCAGAATCAACCATTGTGATATTCCACTTGTTACTGGCTCAGGTGGAGTAAGAAGTATTAAAAATTTACTCTTGATCATTCAGCTACTCTTGATCATTCAATTTTAGCCCTCTAGTTTCCCACCTGAATAGACAGACCATAACATCCTAATTTTGCAGTGAGACAGTGTTGAGATAAATGACATCCTCCACTTTTCCCTCATTAAAAACAGTCATTTTATCATAGAAACGAGTTGGTCAGGAATGATTTAACTTAGACAAGTCCATGTAGATTGTTCTCAGTCACCTTTTTCTCATCCATATGTCCTGAAAAATGCATTCCAAGAGAACTAACTCCGTAACTTTTCCAGGAACTTCAGTGAGACAGACTGGTCTTTAGTTCCCATATTTGTTTTCCTACAGTTACCTGGGACCTTCCTCCATCTCTGTGACTTCTCAGAGATGAAAAGTGGCTGGTTATCTTCGTGTCTGTGGATGCAGCTTGTCTAATCACATGCATTTGTATAGACCGAGATCTTGCAAGTCATCCCTGACTCAGGCTGCATGTCCTGTTGGTAGTTCTTGAACCCATTTTGCTAAACAACAGATACCTTTGGAGGTATTGAATCCCTCAGCATCATCTGTGTCTGCTGGCACTACGTCGCCTGCCTAATGCAGCAACAGGCTTATATTTCCCTGTTCAACCTTTCATTGCTATTGGAGCAGTAGAAGCTGCTCTTGTTGTCCTTGACATTTCATGCAAGTCTGAACTCCCTCTGTACTTTGTTTAACCTGACATGCCCATGTGGTCTTTCTAAATTCCTCATTGTGTGTATGAGGTGTAAGCCGGGACAAGGTGAGCAATCTTTTTGCATTGGAGATGCAACATGAGTTCCTTGCTTCACCAAGACAGTCTTTTCATACATGTGGTTGTCATCTTGAGTATTGGAGTGAAGTGCTAAGGAACAGCTGGAACAAAGCAAAGAACACTTGGATGATGTTTTCTGTTAAAACCTGAGGCATTTAATAACTTATCTGACTTTTTTTTATTTATTTGAGATTTTTTCCATTAGTGTCACAACTTAGAATGAGTTCCAAATAGTTTGTAGCTATGAGGATGTAGGGATTAAGATGTATTAGATTACATATTGCATTCCTCCTGTTTTTCTAAGAAAGCAGATGTGTATGTTTTTTGTTCCAATGAATTAGAATTTATTGAATTTTAATTGAAAAAAAATCTGTTTCTGTTCTTTTCATAAGAAAATAATGTTGTGTTTTTTACAGAAAATATTTTGTTCTGGCATTTTAATGGTTTAATAAAAGTAATGGTACCAGCTGTCCCTTTCTTCAAGACACTGGAGAATGAACTAAAATTGTTGCATTCTTTACTCAGAACAAAAAACCATCAGTGTATTGTAAAGGAGGGACGTTTATCACTCGTTTATTGATAGACCAAATAGTATGAGATGTTCTGATGAAATATCTGGTTTCCTTAGCATTCATATTACATGTATAATTTAGTTTAAAATGTTACTTTTTATTGTGACATTCATACACAAAGTTGTAAATTAAAGTAATTGAAATAGCACAGTTAAAATTCTGGCACTTCTTAATTTCACAGACTAAGAGAACACTGCATGTAGTTTTTGTATATGCCACTGTAAAAGCAAATAATTGGGACTCATTATCAGAGCCACATGCTAGGAGTTGATTAGAAACTTGTTTTATGAATCTGATTCAGTCAATATTTAGGAGAGTAGCTTGAATTTAGCCTGATCCTGCCTTTTAGACTTTTCTTGTTCTCTGTCATATTTAATTTTTAGTGATATCTGTCTGGTTCGAAGTTACTATGCTAAGGGTTTTTGGGGACAGAGACTTACTCTGTCATCTTATTTCAGTTCCATCTTTTGATGTAGCCAAAGAGAGTGTCAGAGTTCACTGAACAAAACCAATTCCTTTTTGCTGTAAATATATATGGGAAATACAATTACATAGAAACATTTATTGTTTCTATGTGTGTCAGATGTTTAATATGAGATTAAGTAAGATTTTCAATGCCAGACTTCCTCTTGAACTTTGTGGTAAAAATATCATTAATCAGTGCATATCCATGACATACCTTAGCCTTTATGAACTGACATCTTGAAAAATACTCTGACAAGCTGTAGTTCATATTCACCGCAATAATCTGTTGGGAGTCATTAGTAAATATTAGAAAGTACATCAGGAAACATATTTGCAATACAGTTTACAGTATGTGATAGCTAGGTAACATAATTGGTGTGGGCTCACAGCATCTCACTTGTAGTTGCAGGACTGCTAATTAAGGGAAAACAGAAGTTTTGAGACCAAAGGAAAAAATGCCTGAGAGGTGTGTCTTTGAATCTGTATGTTAGGTATGGACTGCTGGGGGTATCAAACCATAAGAAGAAAGAGATGTGTGAGAAGAGCCACTCTGAATGAATCCTGCAGTGGGAGTTGGCAGGTTTCAGCCATCTTTCTGATTTCCGTATTTTTTCTGAAGCATTTACTGGCTTCATCAATGCCTAGGAAAATGCCCTTTGTATCTATTGATGTTATATTGCTGCTGGACCAACACAGAGTTGACAAATCAATTTGTAACAGCTAAAACCCCTTTAATTTGAATGCTGCATTAATACCCTATCTTGTAAAGTCATCTCGTACTAACGTTAGATCCACCAGAGCTAAATGCTGTGTGGGATGCTGAACATCAACCAAGGCTGAGTGGTATTGAGTGGTAGGTACTTTAAAGCTTGTAAACTCAGTACTGACTTTACAGAGATATCAACACTTTTGTTTTATTTATAACTGACTGAAGCTTGCTTTTTTTTTTTTTTGGTAGTTTCTGCTATGCCCAAATAGCAATGTACTTATTTGATTTGTCTTCCTTTGAGAGGGATGGTAGATGGAGTATAAACTATTAAATAAAACTAATGGACTGAGAGTCTGGTGTAGCGTCTGGATGAACAGCTGCAAAAAACTAATAAAAAGACAAAATAGTCCCCCAGAGTTGTCATAGTGAAATATGAAAAAGGAGTGTATCTACTGAAAGAGCTTACTTTCCTTCCACTGCCCATCAAAAACTGCTCACTTAGGTGATGATCCTGTCAAGCTACCTTGTGTAGAGAGGCATATACTATTTCTAGCACTGATTTTCCCAGCTAAATAGTTTTAGTTGAAGACTGTGATATATCTCCTGATAGCAAATGGCAAGAATTTCACCTGCCAGTTGAGAACTTTTACTCCCGTACTTTATTTGCTGGTGGAAGAGGAAAAACAAGTTGCAGAGAAGGAGAGATGCATGCACTTTCACAGGATTTTTTACATGATTTAAAAATTGGTTTCATTTTATGTTTCATACACAGTGCTAATAACCATGTTGTAATTTATTTATCTGCATAATTAATATTAGGACAGCATAATGCACTTTTTTGCTCTCCCAGAAACTATAAATAAGAAGGTCTGCTTAGATGAGAAAATGTTGGCAACCCTATAATTTGTTGTCATAGGGCTTCCTTACACCAGAATAAAACCATTTGTGTCATGCTAGGAAGCTAGAAATTTCCATTTCTTGTTATTTAAAGCTGTTAAGAAGTATCATGGAAAATAGACTTATATAAAAGTAGACCTTTAAGTATGGGATAGATTGACAAGATCAGCCAGTAGTGTGCTATTCAGTGTCTCATGTGGTGAAACTAACTGATGATGCACGTTCCCCCTTCTAAGTTCCTTTCTCCGTCTCTAAGGAGGAGTCTGCCTCCAGATGTACAAAGATGTGCTAGTCTGTTGAAATTCAGGCTTTAAAAAAAAAAAGAAAAAAATCTGTCCGCATATGTTACATGCAGGTACTAAGAATTGATCAGCTATACTAGCGTAACTCCAATAGAGGCATGAAAGTCAAGACGTTATGAATCGTGTAACTTAGAATTGGGGGAGAGGAATGAAGGTGCAGGGGACAGGATAGACACACAGAGACTCACAGTGGGACATCAATGACCTATGCATATATTTCTGTAAGTTTTACAACATGAAAGAAAATATATTTACGCTTGAAATAACTTAAGAGAGAAAAAGCGCTTAAATAAACTAGTCATTAAATATAGAGCCTTACAATTTTCATTTTTATTAAATTTTATTTTATTTGGATATGCTTTTATTTGCATTTAGTTATGAAATGCTACCTCTGCAAGTGTATTAGGGTTTACTGATGGTCAATTTCTTGAAAAACATATTTTTGAAAAACATACTCTCTTAATATAGTAAAGAGATGTGTTTAACCTAAACAGCTAGAAAAGGCTATGAAAACCAAATTTGCTCTATGAGAAACAATGTCTGTTTATAAAAGTTGAACTATTTGTATGCAAAAAGCAACGCAAAACAGTTGAGTGGTGTAACATTTGTCTAAACATTTCCATCATTTCAAAATCTGCCCTCTCTACAGAACTTTTGTGGTAGTTCCCTGTGGACCTGAGCTTCTATTAGATTTAAAAAAAACAAAACAAAACAAAACAATCAACAAAAAGTGTAAAAGAATTACGGCGGCACCTTGTTTCCCCAGACACACACATTTGCTGAACTTTGAAACTGTTAGACCTGTCAAAACTCAGCTGAAGAGTCGGTCTGTAGGCAGACCCCTGTCCATGATGTAGAACTGAAGGGGCCATCACAAGTGCTTAGCAGTGTGTGAGTCGGATAAAAAAATTGACCCAAATCCAGTTTCAAGTGTAAAATTGTAAGTATTGACTGTCCTGCAGTTTACCTGCATAAAGTTGAATTTCTTTGGCACTTCTATCAGAAATACAGTAAAGCTGTGAACTTGACTTGATTGATGCTGAGAGTACAGCTGAAATCGTTTGCTCTGGGGCAAATCTCATTCTTCTGTGCCTCCGTACAATGATCAGAATTTAGGGTTGTGCTGTCTCAACAAAAAAACATCGGTTTACATAATTTTAGAAGCTATATTTAGTGATAATTTAAATACATGCTGTGCTGTAACAAAGTTATCTGTTGAATAAACATGCTCAAAACTAGCATGTCTCAATCCATAGAAGAAAGGAACACAAACCCTTCATTTCAACTTGAGGTTAACCAGAAAAGAAAAATAGCATAGTTATTTTTTGATTCCTTGGTTAGGGAATCCTAAGAAATATATTTTCTTAATCTTATTGTCAGACCACCACAGAATTCCCTCACTTGATGTTTGTCTAAGTAATATAGACTCAGTACATCGCTCTGCTCCTTTTATCCTGTGGTTTCCGTATGCAGTGCATGCACTTAACATGTGCCAAGAGGAAATAACATGTGGGCTGAATGAAGAAGGATATATGCTGTATGAACTTGTTTTTGTTTGTACTCTCTTCTCTTTTCCCTAAGCTTGTTGCAAGTTGCCTTTTAAACTAATAGTAGTCTACTAAGCTGTTCAGTTTTTACTGCTTTTTCCTTCCTTTCCTAGTTCTTCATACATACATTTCAAAGACCTCCTGCCAGCTTCTGCAGAGGGATTAAGGTATATTGCTTTCCATTACGTATCATCTCTTGAGTTTTTTTTAAATAAAGATGATTAATCAGTGAAGAAAAGTTGATTGCTAGATATTGCAACTTTGGTTTGTCTAGATGATAGGATTATGAGATTGCTTACGCTACCTTGCCAAGAACCAACTCTTCTTAAGGAGGAAAATAATTCCTTCACCAGGTTTAAATTTTTTTTTATCGAATCAGGGTTGCCTTTACTTTTGTATAGGAGATTAAGCTTCTGCTGGGGAATGGCAACCTTCAACTGTTTACTGTTAATTTAAAAAATATGTCTTTGGAGATTGAAGGATACTATCACCTTATATTTCCCTGAATCACCCAGTATTATTGGTGTCCATTCCCATATAAAAAACAAGGAATGGCAGGGGCTGAATTCTCAAAGAAAAGGACTTGCATACTGACTATTTCCACACCCGCCCCACCCTGTTCATGTTTTAAGGCAAGTGCCAATTTACAATTATTTTGGCATTCCAGCCAAGCCCAGGACCTTAATGGAATATTAATAATTTTAATAAATTTCTGATAATATAAAATCAGTAGTGGCTACAATGGCTAGTGAGATGCACAAACATGTCTACAAGCCTTTCTATGGCTGATTTGTTCCCTATTGCCCTAATTTGAATGTTTAGAGCATGCAAAGTTCCCTGATTGTTAATGAAGCTACAAAATGAGAGGCTCCTACCACATTCTACGAGCTGTACAAAGTGGGTAGATGGAATTAAAATCTGGGGTTTTTTTTTCTTTCTTTTTTTTTTTTCCTCCTTCTTCAAAAGAGATGTATTTTTAATGGTGATGGGTGTTTTTTACTAGAAGGTTGTAAAATATCCAGACTGGGAGAGAAGAAAAAGATCAGCCACCAAGAAATAGAGCTTGTAAGCAGCTGAAGTTCTGTTAATTTCTAGAAATTATCCTGTGCTTAAAGCAAGAGAAAGCACAATGTTGCTTTGATATTTTTTTTTTATTTTTCTTTTTTTTTTTTCCATGAGGGAGTTTTTTTGCTTAAGATTTTTAAGGTGTACTCTGTCCCTTTTACTGACAGCTATTAGTGTGAGTATTTTACCAATCTACCCCTTGGAAAAGACATTAATGAGGCATATCCATTCTTTCTAACTCATCTGGCACAGTATAAATTATTTTTTGCTGAAGTTTTAGTTCTCTATGCATAATCTCTATGTTGATTCATGTGAATTCAATTCTCCTTCTTCAGGGACTGCACTGCAATATGTCCAAAGCTATTGAGTGTTGACTGAAGAAGAAGAGCGTGTATGTGGCTAGTTAACATTGCACAGCTAACTTGCCTTGGGTGTAACCCATTTGTGCCCAGGTCTTCACGCAGCTCATGGCTCTATGGTCATCACAGCCCAGCAGGACACTTTTGTGTCATGTGAAGCAGATGTCCCTGTGGGCTCCACCTCTGGTAAGAGCACCCAGACAGCCTGCCTGGCCTCTCACAGTAGTGGCAGCAGCATGGCTCTGTGCTTTGTAAGAAACAGCTTAAATTCAGTTCTTCTTCATTACTTCTTGTCAAGAAGTCTTAAAAAGAGTGGCTGAGGAAACTGGGATTGTTTAGTCTGGAGAAAAGGAGGCTCAAAGGCTCTCTACAACTACCTGAAAGGAGGTTGTAGCCAGGTGGGCATCAGTCTCTTCTTCTAAAAAACAAGTAATAGGACAAGAGGGAATGGCCTCAGGTTGTGCTGGGGAAGGTTCAGGTTGGACATCAGGAGGAATTTCTTCACTGGAATGGTGGATAAGCATTGGAACAGGCTGTTCAGGGAAGTGGTGGTATCACCATAACTGGAGATATTTAAAACACATGTAGATGTGACCCTTGGGGACATGGTTTAGGGGTGAACTTGGCAATGCGAAGTTAACAGTTGGACTTCATGATCTTAGTGATGTTTTCCAACACAAACCATTCTGTGATTCTAAGTAAACTAGACTGCTAGTTCAGAAAAGATGTCACCAACTGCAGTTCCTGGCCGTCTGATCCTGGACAACTTTGTTTTCATACCTGGTAGTGACACAGTTTTTGGAAAGACTCGTTCCAGTGGTCTTCCCTTCCAGATTCTGTGCAATGCCTATGGGGCCCAAACTGCACTCGCTTGGTGGCACCTGCTGCTCTTCCTACCCATCACTGAATGTCCCCTTCTGCTGCCTATCACTTTCGCAGACAGATCTGGGGAAACCCTGGCCCATCCTTGCTCCTTGCTTGTAGTCCTAAAATTTCCAGAAATCTTTAGAGGTGTGTAGAAAAAAAACCTGTTAATTTTTCGTTTTTCTTCCTAATTTCTTAAATAACCTTACGGAGATAATTTGTGTTTATTAGATTAGGTGGAAATAGAGATGTGCTGTCAGTGCTTCTTCAAAGTGTTTTTTGTTTGTTTGTTTGCTTGTTTTTTGTCTCATGCCTTCTTTCCTGTCTCCCTTCTGCAGCACTGCTTGTTTGCTGCTGAGAAGACTATGGGACACTGTGTACAGCTGATTTTGTGTGACTGAACATGGTAGATACTTGTTACATGACAATTTGTCATATTCGGGTTGGACCGCACTTTAATTTTCATGAGCTTGTCTTTCCATTTCCAGTGTTCCCTTCAGATTTTGTTTTGAAGGATTTATTGACAAAGAAATGTGGTTCTTTTCTACCATTTCAGAGAATTAGGAGCTCACCATTTTACAACCAGGTCTACAGTAAATCGACTAAAGTAGTTGCTAATAGTGACAAATACCTGGAGTTTGACAGTGCCTGTAAATTCTACAAAGAGAAGTGTTGTTCATGGTGTTGTGGTTTTTTTCTTTCCTTTTTCTTGTTTGTCACTTTCTTTTTCTGACTTTGGGGCATCTTTTTGTTTTTGTGGTAGAGAGTATATTCCTCTTTGAAGTCCTGGCTCCAAGGTCTTACAAAGATTAGTGTCAGGCTTTGCTCTGTATATCATCTGTGTCGTGATATGTCCTATTTTGTTGAGTTTTGTATTTTTCATTAAATATCTTCAGACCCCAAAATATTTTATGATCTGTAGTCTTGGCAAAATTGATAGAATCAAGAAAATTTATTTTGCTAAAACAATATAAATGAAGAAGTTTAGTATGTTCATATGCCAACATAAATAAGAATACATCATTGCAAGATGGTCAGTTCTAGAAAAAAGGTCTTGCTATTTGAAGCATAGATATTTCCAACAAAAACAACAGGGCATAACTGTCTATGGGAAGTTGTCTTT
>JAWWLV010000088.1:80226475-80242417 GCA_035041135.1 Platyrinchus mystaceus
AAAAGGTCTTGCTATTTGAAGCATAGATATTTCCAACAAAAACAACAGGGCATAACTGTCTATGGGAAGTTGTCTTTATGTTTCTGTTCCCTACAATACCTATATTAAAATTCAGCAGATTTCTTTACAAAACTCCGTCTTGAGACCAAATACTGATTTCCCATAATCATGAAACATGATTTCCATCAAAATTAATTCTCTGGCTGATTGCCAAAGCCAGCATGTAAGTGTTAAAACATAAAAGGTTAAACCCCTCTGAAGAGAGGGCACGACTAAGGCTGTCAAGTGTTTTACATGGTCAGTCTGTCCCTCTGTGTCACATTCAGGAAGACTGGCAGCAGCAACACATGGACCCAAGCTGGTAACTCTAAAGGGTAATTGGACTCACTGGGAAGAGCATGTGGGCTGTGCTAGTTGGGGCGTGAAGTTAGTGTTTTTTGACTGTGCTGGTAGAGCTGAAACTGCTTTCATCTAGGTGGGGGTCCAGTCTTTTTTTCCTTATACCTTCTTATATTTATATGCAATATGTGTGTTTGAACAATGAAGCATAAACAATTCCAAACCCTGTTCAGAAAAGTAAGAAATAAGTAGTCATCGCAGCAGATGTTACTGTCTCTTCCCTCAGGGCACAGACAGTCATAACCCAAATTTCCTTTAATTATCCTGGTAATAGACATATGCACACACATAAGAATGCAGAAATATGTACTTCTATCTGGGGAAGCTCGGTCAGGACAAAGAATACAGGAATGCAGGCTTTATTTTAGACCTTGAAGGTTAGAGCAGATTGTAAAAGCAGGTCAGGGAACCAGGGCAGGGCAACTGCTGTGACTGTGTGTGCCCTGCCTGGAGAACAGTAGGCAAATGCTGGGGGCAGCAACTTTGTGCCTAATGAGATAATTGACGAAAGATGAGAAGAGCAGGTAGAAGGAAGTAAGTCTACAATAGGCTTAAGAAAGAAGTTCAAGTTTTCATGCATTTAAAGTTGAGAAATATATACTGTAATTATGCTTGATTTTCTGTTTTTCCCATTAATAATAAATAGATTACTTACAGCCCTGCCTCATTACCTCCAAAATTGTTCTGAAGCTGTAATAGCTGTTCATAAAATGAATGCCCAATAAACAGGTGGTGAACTTTCTGGAAAATGTCAAGAGGTTTATGGTGTTGGGATCTGTTTTATTACAAATAAATGGAGGGGAGCTGGAAAAGCTAGCAGGGCTTCTAGATAAGGCTAGAGATACATATTTATTTTTTGGTGTCTGCAGTTCCCTTTGTAAGGAAAAGCAACCTTCAGGAGTGTATTAAGTTTTATTGGTTAGTAGAAGGAAGGCAGCTGGCTTGTTTGTGTAATCTAGAGAACTCCAAAACACTGCATCTTGAAAGGGAGCTGTAGTTTTGCGGTTGCTTTGTCTTTTTGTTTGTTCTTTTTTTTTTTTTATTCCCTCCTTATAAGGAAAGATGAGTACTGAACTGCAGATGAAGACCTGACATGTTTTCATGTTTCCATGGGAGAACCAAATGTAGTGTGGTAAGACTTAAAAGAGGAATCTTTTAGTTTGTGGTTGCTGATTTAATCATTCTGGGCAACTTTGCAACTTTATCTTTTCCTTTATAGAGGATTGGATTGGATTAGATAACCCTGCCTAAACAAAATTTTTATTTTGTTTTTCCCTGTGCAGGAAGAAGTGATGTTTTGTTTTCTTATATCTTCCTGGAACCCCATTTTAGAAACTGTACAGTTCTTAATATCAAATCATTAATTACCAAAATGCCAATATTTTTCAGTGTGTTATCCACTTTAAAAATATTCATAATTTCTATAAGAAATATCTTTAATTTTCAAATTTATAAAAAGTAAGGGATTAACTACTGTAAATATATATTCTTTTGTTTCCCAGTTATGATGTCCACATACTGTACACGGCCCAGGAATAAATGTATTCTCTCTGGTGAGGGCAATGTGCAATGCCTTTTTCATTAAAATGCAATACTGAGTATTGTAATATGTCTATCTGTCTTAATCCTTTCATTTTGCAGAGAAACATAGAATGGCATCAGCTGATGCCATCTTTTTGCTCTTGAACTAGTACTTTACTCTGCTTATTTTGTGTTCAGTCTGCTTCCACTATATTCCATTTAGATTATTAGAGTCCTCTGGTAGAAATGACTGTTAGATCTGTTACATCCATGACCCTCCTTAGGCTTGACATATGCATGCTTCATATATATGAAAAAGTGAACATAGGACATGCCAACTACATTCTAATCCCAGTAACAGGTGGATCAGAAATTTCACTGGAGCACTGAGCTAGGATTTGACTTTTCAATTTATTTATTTTTTTTTTAGAACAGCTTAGTCTCTTTCTGTGACATTTAAATGTTAGAGACTTCTTTTTTTTTTCCAATTTGTCCATTTGACTAAGGTTCTTAATGCAGTAGTTTGTCCATCTTGTGTATTAAAAATTACAAAAAAAGCACCTTCCTGGGCTCTAATTCATACTGTTGGAGTATATACGTGGCCAGCATCTAATTTTGTGTTACTTGGGTGTTTTCTTTCTCCTTCTACACAACTTTAACTCTGGAAGCAAAATGCAGTGCTGGTACTACCTTTAAGCTCTACTATTGTAAGATGCATTAATAATTGTTTTGTCTGTCCTTTTAATCATGCTAAAGAAGGACAGCATTAGGAGCCATGTAGAAAGGGTTAATGAATACCCAGAGTGTTGACCCGAGGCTGTAACTGTAATGATTTCACAGTTAATGCATCCAGTGGGAATATACCTATTGGGAAAAGTCCATTCTGGCCTGTTTTGCAACAGAGCTAGGCTACGCTAGGCTAGGCTTACTCTAGCTAGGCTAGAATAAGAATTTGGTCCAAAATAAGTAGAAATAAAGCATGACTTTACAAGTATGTAAAGAATGACTTCCATTTGTATGGGTTTAAGCACTTTGTATCGGAAATAGAACCACCGTAGTTGTGTTGGAGCTTCACAGTATTGAAGCTTGAGGACTGCACAAAGTATTTGTTCAGGTGTAGCATAGGTTTCTCTCCACTACAATGACAACTGGACAAGCCTTGATGCTTAATCTAGGAGTTTGTTTGCAGCTGTGTTTTCAGGAGCTCATCTGAGGGAAAAAACACCTGTATAAGATATCCTGTATTGCCACTTACATGTTTGTAACTATAGCTGCTTTCTATCCAGTATTTACTTCTTTTTTTTTTAAACTTCTTGATCAAAATTATTAAAAACATGGAGTCATTGCATACAAATGCAGAGCAACACATGCCTCGAATAAGTCCTAGAAAAATAAGTTATACTGTTTGCAAACTAAGCCTCAGCCCCTTCTTGATAAGCAGGGGTGAATTGTGGTTGATTTCAGAAGTAATACAGTTGTTCTTTTGCAGAACTGTCTTGTTGGCGTCCTTCTTTTTTGTTGGAACCTGTCAAATAGTGTTTGCACCTATTTCCTTCCTTCACTTGAGCTGTGGCATCTTTTATCCTTTCATCTGCAGTCAATCAATAACTTGCCAGCCAAGAGTGTGTTTAACACATTTCTGTGAGGGGAGAATATAGTATGAAAGAGCTAGGAATGACTGGTGACTGGAAATGTAAGGAAAAAAGTATAGGCAAAAGTGAATCCTAAAAGATGCAACAAGCTCTGTTATGCCATTCTTCTTGTCTTTTTTTCCCAACACAGACCAATGCTTGTTATCCTGAAGTTGTTTGCAGTGAAGTTATTATTCATAGATATATTTATAATAAAATGGGAATTTTAAAAGGAGAACAGTCACACTGAATTGATGATGCATAGAAATTACTGAAGAAAATCTTTTCTCAGTCTTAGATCTAAAATAGTTAGGGACTTTGGAGTCCTGAAGCATCACAACAGAGTGTTTACAAGTGCACCTAACTGTGTCCTTCAAGAGCAAATGTTGCAAATAAATCCCCAGATGGGACATACCGAATGAGTGAATCCTGCCAGCCCTGACACCCTGCTGAATAGTTTCCCCTGGGGTTAATGGGACGGTCATCACAGCAGCAGGGGTAATGTAATGGAGTCAAGGTGGCAGAGAGACTTCTGACATTCTTGCTGCCTTTGAAGAGGACAGTAATGTAACTGGAGCATCACAGGAAGAGATCTAAGTTAGGTTAAAATCGTTATACAGCTTCAGGAAGATGGGGATTATTGTATAATCCTTAGATTAGTTACATTCAATTATAAAATAACTTTAGCATGCAGAAATATATTTTAGTTTTCTTCTGATAAGATTAGTGAATTTGTCGTACTGATGCCACCCAGAGACTTCTGTTAATATTGCAAATCTGCTAGTTTTCAACTATGGTGTTACTGTTGTTGCTGCTGTTGTTGTGGTATTATTATTATTGTTGTTATTTTGCTAACAGAATTTCTTCAAGAAGGTGATACTGTGCATATGTTTAACTTTGTGATCGCTATTTTCAAAAAGGACACCGTGGCATGAGGTGTGACACACATACACCATAAACACTACTGAAATTTTTAATGTCTATGTCAATTTTAAAATGAAATTAGAAGATCCTTATTGTCTTTTGACTTTATTTAACATTAAATATCAGTTCTGGATTTGGTTCAAAACATACCACTCTATTCCTTATTATTCATTACTCTATTTTACTGTTTACTGTAGCTCTACTTTCAAGTGCTGAATAATGAAACTTAGGTTAGAGGGAACTCTGTGATTTCATTTGCAAAGAACTGTAGAGCTCAGCCCTTGGCAAGTCCTTGGACAATGTAAACCAAACAAGCTGTGGCCTGTTGGGCAGATACTAAATTTAAAGTAAAAAAGAGACAGATTTCTGGTCTTTCATTTTTTTTTAATGAGTATCTAATGTCCTCCTGCCAAGCTTTGATTGTTAACCTCCTTTGTCTTTAAACCTCTTTAGGAGACTCCCTTGACCTTTCCTAAGAGCTGAGGGGTCTTTGGTGTGTTTGCTTTGCTGTAGATTTATGGACCATGCCAAACTTTGTTTCATATTAAATCTAAGCTATTAACCCCCATGCTTCCCAAACCTGAACCTCCCAGGAAAACCCATAGCACGTGATTCCCAGCATATGAAAGAGAGCTGTAGCTTTCTCAGAAAGACTTTTTCAATATCCATATTTTAGTTCCATGGGAAAGTGTTTTTTTTGGGAATGTTTTTGAGTTATAAGGGCTGCAGATTTCAGTACTGTAATAGCAATTAAATAAATATTTTTTTTGCTAAGGGTAATTATGTCTTAAATGTACCAAAAGGACCCAGTGTGTGTTGGAGATTGGCTGTAGTCATGACTGTATGTATACCATAACACAGTTTTCTGTGAACAACTTTAAGTCTTAGACCAATATCTGCCCACTTAGTATTAAAGAAAAAAAAAAGTCCAGGCTGAAGGTGTGTTTGAATAAGTACTTTTTGTATCAAGAGTAAGAAGAGAGAAGTCAATAAAGGGCTTGGTGTTTTACTGTGTTGCACATGAACTGAGGGCAGAGGAAAGGGAGTGGAAAGTCAGAAAGGGGAGGGTTAGAATTGGAAAGGGTAGAGATGTTGCTGTTTGTCACCTGTGATCGGCAAGTAGTATGATTAGGTTACGTGTTGACAGGCCAGCTTAATTAACTTACACATTTATTTGTGGTAATGCTGTAGTATACAAAATATACAGCTATGTTATTTTGTAAAGCTTGCCATGTTACACCTACATGAGAACCATTAATAAAGTGAAATTATAACTGCTTACTACTTTCCCATTATTTTTTAATTGGAAAAAAATAATTTATATGCCTTTAATAGCTTGTTATGAATTTTGACTTTAACTTGATAACTCATAGCAAAACTGAAAAGTCTTGTTTTACCTATGGGCTTTCATCTAGATTTTGCTGTTTTGATGAAAATAAATATAATTAATCTGTTAATTAGTTACGTAATTCTTCTGTAGCATAACTCACAGCAGAATTTCACTAATAAGCTTTGACTTTTGCAGTGGACATGGGTTTATTGGTTGTCTTTTTATTGCAATAGGCACTGGTTTTGTATTCATGTTCCCTAACAAAAGTGTCATGAAGTTGTAGCTTTATCTCATAAAGACTTATTCCTGGGTGACACATGATGCCACTGTGACACATGAGATACAGTTTCAGAGTGTTTGCCAAAAAAAAAGAGCTCTAATAGCCATTTACTCTGCCTGACCTTATTCCCTCAAGCAAGAACACTACTGAATGCAACAAAGACAGGACAAAATAATTTATATTTTGGAGAGATAGAGAGGAATCAGATTTCAGAGAAATTTCTTAGCAAGTTCTTTCTTTGCAAGTCCTCTCTTCTTATTCTCTAGCCTGGGCTTGCCTTGCCCTCCTGGCTCCTGCTCCCTTGCTCCAAACCCGGTAATGGTCTCAATCACCTGCTTGCTGTACCTTGAAGCTTTATTGTGTCTTGCTGAGACAGCTGGACAAGTGGAAGGAAATTGAGACTTTGAATCTCAGTTTTCCCTGTAGTTTTCTGGCACTGCAATAGGTATGTGTACTGAAATGTCTTTGGCCTCCCCATGCTATGGGAAGCTACTCCTTTCCTCTTCATTCCGAAGACTAAGGGTCTCACTTGTCCTACCAATATGGAGCTGAGGTAATTCCATTCTCAACTGCTTACCTTATTTCTCTTTCAGAGACTGATGTTTCTACAGTGGGTCTGGCTTTGCGTGTGTGCAGATCTGCTGGGGAGCCAGTGGCATTCTCAGCTGTATTTATTTTCGCCCAGCAGTACAAATTTGAGTGTTAGTAATTTGGTAACCTGAGCTGTTTGTTTAGTAGATGTGTTTAGTAGCTGTCAGTTTGGTAGATCTGTGTGTGGTTCTGCAAGATTGTTCCTCAAAGACAGTAACTCTGGGTGCAAGCAAAGACAGAGGGAGCCCAGGGAGCTGTGGCTTCCATCTCAAAGAGTGAAAATTTCTTGTATGTGTGCAGCAACACTTCCCATGGCTCATACAACCATTTGGAAGGGGAACGTAGCAGCCAAGGGACTAAACCCATGTCCTTGTCTGTCCTTCCAGCCCCTTTTGCAACTTTTGCCCACTGGCTTGGCTGGACTCCCAGGTTGGGTATTCTATTCTTTTTTTTAAAGCCCAGATTTTTATCATAGTATATTTGGGTTTTCGATTTTATGGTTATTTATCAGTATTATGATTTTGTCTGAATTTCTGCTACTTTATAAAATGGTTTTGTATCCATTTCTATCATAGCCACAGTGCTTAATACAAGGAAACATAGCCTCTTTGCATCTCTCAGAACTGAGAGCTCTTCCTGATTGGGACTGTGTGTGTATGCGTGTATTTCTTCTGTGAAGACTGTGGATATTCTGTGTCCATGTGGGAAATGTCTGAGAGAATTAATGGAGATTTTAGATACATTGGCTGATAAACTGATAAACTTAATTGCATTTAGCTTTGTTTTTTGTTCTCTCTTTTTTCTTTTGTTTTTTTAAGTGAGATTCTTTATGACTTACCTCTTTGAATTTCTTCATCTTCATGTCCTTCCTAATTTCTTAACTTATTAGAACTTTGCAATTGATTTTTTAGTATGAAATGCATGACTGAAAAGTTGAGGTTGCAAAATCAAGTACAAAAAAGAAACACCTCTTTTAGGCTTGCTTGTGTAGCCTTTTATATATGTAAATATAAGTGGATAAGTATGTATAAGGCTACACAGGCCTATAATGTATATGTGTGTGTATATTGTTTTTCCTCCTTCAGAATCCTGATAGGTTTTATGCACAGCATCTGCAGTAACAGCTGATGGCAGCTGTAATCATAGTTACCTAATGCGGCCGCATCCCCTTTCCCCCAGAGTGTTCAGATCCTGATTTGAGAACCTATCCAATACAGATGGAATCAACAGTGAATTTAGCTAAAAGTACTGTAAAACATGTACAAACTGGCTTTGCATGCCTGAAATTGCCCAGATGTATACAGGCTGTCATTAAAAATGCAGAAGTTAGTTTTCTGACACCCAAGTGATTCAACTTCACAGTTCCATCTGTTTTTCCAAAGTATATGATGCTACAGCTTCTGCACAGTGCTTTTAATGGTTGTCTGCAATGGCTGAACATGTTTTGACACAGAATAACATTTTTCTCCTGGGCCATTTCCTTAGGAATGGATAGCCCACTTGTGCTAAAATTTCAATATTTAAATGAGGAACAAATCATCCTGAAACAGGCACTAGACATGGATTTGTTCAACTCAGATATTTGCAAAAGGAAAAATATGCTCATGAGTGAAGAAAGGAGTTTAGAATGGATATTGTCGGCCTGAGCTGCAACTGATGACACCAGTATCAAAAATTACACTTCTACATCACCCTCAGGAGGGGGTTGGTTTTGACTTTGCATTCTAAATGGTTATGACCGTGTTCTCGCCTTTGGTCTTTCTACTGAATGTTTCACATCTATAGTCTTCAAATAGATGGTTCCATAGCCTGTTGTGCCTACATACATAGCCCTCTTCACCTTTCACATAAGTTCCAAACCACTGCTTTGTGACTATATTAAAGAAAAAACATTCTTCAATCAGCATCCTGAGAATTGTAAAACTCTAGAGGATAAGGTTTTTGTACAACTGGACCTTTTTTGAGAGCCATTTATATTGTTATAGCAATTTGATATATTCTGTGTGTCTATTTAAAAAAAAGTAAAATTAAAAAAAATAAATCATGCTCTGTTCCCAGAACACTGTTCATATAGATGAACTGTTGTGCGTCCAGTTAGTGATACGAATGCAAAAATAGCTACTACTAATGAAAATATTTAAGGATTTGATGTGCAATTATTTATGTGTATTTAAGTTTGGAAGTAGGAACAAGTTTATATTCTGAATACCAGTAATACTCCTTGCTGATTTTCAGCAACTCACCTACTTGTCTGCTCTGCTTAATGAAGCACTATATTGGTCTGAGAAAGGCAAGTGAAAAAAAAGAAAAAGTTCAATGAATGTCAAGCATTTTTCCTTTTTCACCCCTCATTTCTCAATCTTTTTATTGTGAAAATGCTGAAACATCAAATTTACTTGTTTTTCTCATTGTTTTTCACTTGATCAGATCCTTTGTAGAGAAAGTAAATAACTAAATAAATAGCTAACTAAATAAAACCCCTAGTCCTCAGTGGTTTCTGATGCATGGAAAATTAATTTGATTTCACTTGAGTATGTATTGCGGTGAATTGCAATTGTACTGTGGTGGTGGTGTTTTCTGCTTTACCTAAGGAGGAAAAACATATCTGGCTTACAAATCAGACCAAAATATGGATACCTCATTCAAGTGTGTATTGGGTGGCTGCTCTGTATATTTTACAGACCTGTGTTATAAATTACATGGCGTGGTGGTGAAAGTCCCCTGTTTCCTTAGAGGACCATATGGAGAAAACTTGCAGCCCCACAATACTTGCAAATTTAATGGTACCTGACATACTACAGCTAGAACATTTATAGTAACAGTTGTATTTCTTGATTGTTTTTAGAAATTGCCCCTTGGTTACACGTGTTCAAAGCAAAAGATGCTGTGGACTTCTCACAGTTAACATTTGACCCAGGACAAAAAGAGCTTATTGCTGGAGCAAGGTGAGAAATCTATTTTCTTTTCATGTTGCATCAAACTGGATTTTGCTCTTTGTTGATAAGTAATATTCAGCCATATTCCAGTATCAGCTTGCTCTCATGTGACTCCCTTGCCTTCTAGACCCACTGAACTGAATGTTATATATGTTTATTTCTCTTTTCCCTGACCAAAGTTAAAAGACGGATTGCCTGGTATCAAGGTTCATTATAGCTTACTCTATTGTCATTTTTAAGAGGACTGCCCTGGAGTACACAAACTTTCGATGCATACAGTAGGACAGACAGATACTGTATGACAATGTGACAGAAGTTACCATTGCATGAAACTTATGATGATCCCAAATTTGGCTACACAATATGGTTCTTTGTTCTTTAATTATTCTAATAATTATTCACTACAATGCCAGAAGTGGTCTGTTAAAGACTGCAGAATTAGTGGTAAAGTGTTGATTATACTTTTTGCACAGTAGGACAGTACTTTGCAACCTGTGATCAGCAGTGACACTGTCTTAGATGTCAACATTGAAGCAGTGACAGTCCTTGAGCACCATTTTTTTTTCTCTTAATACATGAAGTATAGTAAAATATTTTGGTTGGCAAAAAAAAATGTAATCATCTAAACTTATTATTCAAACCTGTCTTCTGAATATATTTTACCCATGAATTAACAAAGCTGTAGTCACTGTTGAAAAAAACCCCAATTTTCTCTTGTCTCTTTTTTTACTCTCCATACTGTTAATCTTGAGTCCAAATCAGCAAAAAAATATGTTTGTTTAAACATGTGCTTTTGAGGAAGCCTTTTGAATCACTATGGAATAAGCTTTGGATAATTTTATTGAATAAGCAGTGACTACAAAAAAATGCCAGCTGTCAATTCTGCTTTTTGGAAAAGATCTAGTACAGTTAAAAGATTAATTTGGATTCTGTATAAGTTAATACTTCTTCATAGCTTCATATCTCTAGTTCTGACTAAAATTGTAAAATTAAAAATATTCAGTGTTTTTAAAATTACAACTGAAATTTCGTTTTCCAGAGTTCAGTATAGTTGGCTGTTATTTGTTAATAGAATTTATTAGATTTTTCTTTTCCTTATTCTGCATTTCCATTCTAAATTTTAACTTTTTCCATGGCACTGTTGTGTTTGGCCATGGAGACCTTACTTTAGAATGACTGCATTTGTCAGCAGGTTTCTCTAATTGTACATGTTATTGATATTAATACATCCTTTTCACTACACACTTTTCTGTTCTTTAAGCATTGTGCCAGACTATATGGTTAAAGATGTGATATGTCATGGAGCCCTAGATTCAGAGACTAGCAACCAATTGTCAGGGTGCTGTAGTCCCAAAATTGCAGGTGTTGATCTTACTGATTATGCATCTTTTGCATGTAGTCACCCCTACATGTAGAACGAATCTGTTCACTGTGAATATGATGTCAAGTTTTCTGCTTATTTGCAGGAATGAATTTTGAAGCCTTTCATGGTGTCAACTGGCTGCACTGATGTTTTTTTTTTTTTTTCCTTAATGCATTGTTTTTACTTACCTTTTACCCAGGGCCATCTGAATTGAGCATTAATATTACTATACTTGTGCTATGGCCTGTAGACAAAATTTTAGTACAGTTTTCTTGCACATCTACCTCACTGGATTCACATTGGCTCTTTGAAGAGCCATTTGAAGAATTAATTTTCTATTCTAAGCCACAAATATTATCTCATAAAGACATTGAAGAGAATGCATTGTTAATTCCTTCTCCCTGGTGAAGTATTTTTTGATATACAGCTATTTCTCTAAAATATTCCAACTTTTTTTCTGTTATCTTGTACTAACATTGCAGTACTGAAAAATTAATAAACATGTGTAATGTGATTTCAGTAAGATCTGAACAGCTAAAAGTTCCTGTTCAGTTGTGAAAATGATAATTTGTAGCCCTCTAGCATGGCTTTGTATTTTCCACCCAGTGGAGAAGGGAAATGTGCAGTGTGGCACATGACAAAGCTATAAATGAACTTAGCTTATTCAATTTGTGCTGCCAAGAGAAGTACTCCCATTATGCTTTACTTGTCTGGCATCCAAACAAAACCAGGGGTATTGTGTTTGTGTGGCAAGCCTCTGGTACCGGAGGGGGCTACAGGGTTGGCATCTCTGAGGAGCAGCTAAAAGCTTCAGCTAGAAGCTTCCCCCACATCCTGAAGACAGTAATTTCTTTCAACAAAGCCAATGCCAGCCAGCTCCAAGATGGACCTGCCACTGGCCAAGGCTGAGCCCATCAGTGAAGACGATGCCTCTGTGATAACATATTTAAGAAGGAAGAAAAGGTATTATGTAGAAGTAATTGTGGCCGCACAAGAGAAAAGTGTAAATATGTGAGAGGAACAGCCCTGCAGACAGCAAGGTCAGTGAAGAAGGAGGGGGAGCAGGAGCAGAGATTCCCCTGCAGCCTGTGGTGCAGACTGTGGTGAGATAGGCTGTCGCCCTGCAGCCCATGAAGGTCTGTGGGGGAGCAGAGATCCACCTGCAGCCCATGGAGAGCCCCATACCAGGACAGGGGAATGCCCAAAGGAGGCTGTGACCCTGTGGGAAGCCCGTGCTGGAGCAGTCTCCTGACAGGACCTGTGGCTCTGTGGACAAAGGATCCCACATTGCCAGTCTGCTGGCAGGACTTGTGACTACACCCTGTGGAAGGGATCCATGATGCATCAGTTCATGAAAAACTGCATCCTGTGGAAAAGATCCACGTTGGAGAAATTTCTGGAGAACTGTCTTCCATGGGAAGGACCGCATACAGCAGCAGGGGAAGGACCCCTCTCCCTGAGGAGGAAGCAGTAGCAGAAACAACTTGTGATGAACTGACCATAATCCCCATTCCTCCATCTCCCTGTGCTGCTGGCAGGGAGGAGTTAAGTTAAGCCCGTGAAGGAGGGAGGGGTGAGGGGAAGGTATTCTTAAGATTTCTTTTACTTATCCTGCTCTGATCTTGATTGGTAATAAATTTAGGTAATTTCATTCAATTGGTTCTGTTTTGCCCATGATGATATTTGGTGAGTGATCTCTCCCTGCCCTTAACTCATGAACCTTTTGTTATATTTTCTTTCCCCTGCCCAGTTGAGGAGGGGAGTGATAGAGCAGCTTTGGTGGGTAAAGGGCCTCCAACAATGGTCAGCCCTCCACATGCTTGCACCTCTAGGCTTCTGCTTTAGTAAGTTGGTGGTGCTCTAAACTAGAGGAATGATTTTCACAGCAAGGAGCTGTGTCCTGCCTCAGCTTAAGTTCATAATTGTTTTTTTCCACCTCAATAGAGTTTAGTGAAGTTTTCCCAAATTATCAACCAGCCCAAATTTTTCTGTCTTAGAAACCAAACAAAGAAGTTTCGTAAAAATTTCACAGTGTTGGAAATTTTTAAATCCCTTTTCCATCACTGATATTCACTGCAGGTGACTATTTTTCCTTTTTGAAGTTCTACAGCCTCTAAAGAAATTTATGATTTGTTTGACTTACCAAGAATGGTAGCAAAGATCCCAGTGGGGATCCAGACTGCATTCCTATTGGGAGTTGCCAATGTCATGCAGCTACATGGAAAGACAGCAGCAGCTTGAGCAAGAATTTCATGAAAAGAGAGCAAAATTTAAGGAGTTATACCTGGCTAAGGAAGAGGACCTGAGAAGACAAAATGCAGTTCTTCAGGCAGCCCAGGATGATCTGGGCCAGCTGAGGACTCAGCATGAGACTCTCATGCAGAGATGGAGAATAGCAAACCAATAGCTACGGTGTCAGAGACCACCAAGCAGGAGGCCATTGACGAGGTGAAGGTGAAGAGACAGTGGCAAGATGAAGTAATTTCACTACAGGCCATTATGAAAGAGACTATTTGTGACTATGAGCTCCAGTATCACCACAGAGTTGAGATTGTGACTCTCTGAAGGGCAGGAGGAAGAAAACCTAGAAAATGGATGAAAAAGGTACAGGAAGATGCTGCTATTTCTTTTTCTTCTTTTTTTTTTTTTTCCCCACCCTGGCTTGGCTACTCTTGGGAGCCAGCAGGCGAGCAAGGGGCGTTGCCAGGCCCATTTGCAGGTGATTTAAAGAGTCTCTTGGGAGCAATCTGGAGTGGCCAAACAGGGGCGTGGCACGTCAGTGAGGGCGTTTTGCATGGCAGTTTGCACAGGCGCTCTCCTGGGTCTTCCTTGGTTGTGTGGTAGGTGTGTGTGGTTTTATTTGGTGGCTCTGTTTTTTGGGGTTTTTTTGTTTGTTTTTTCTTTTTCTCTCTCCAACTCAACTAGATCCAGCAATTGTTTCCAAACAATCAAAAACCACTGCTGCTGCTGCCAGCAGGAGTGTTCTAACCCAGACAGAACCCCCCCAAGAAGGATGCAGCTGTCCAGCTGTCCAGGTCCCTGGCTGGAGGGCGTGTCTGAACCTGGCGTTAGTACCAGAGGACAGTGGGAAAGACACCTGCATATGGTGTGATCAGGTGAATGATTTGCTCTGTTTAGTGGCAGAGCTTAAGGAGGAAGTGGAGAGGCTAAGGAGTATTAGGGAAAGTGAAAGGGAAATAGACTGGTGGAGTTCTTTTGACCCCAAAAGTAGTTCAACAGGAGTTGGAGAAGCCCTGCCCCTCTTGCCATCAGGCAAATGGAACAGACCAAGTAGATGGGGGAAATAGAAACAGGTCCCTGGTTAGAGAAGTGAAAGAATCCCCTCCCGACTCCCATCACCTCCCCAGGTGCCTTAAGGAATAAGTATGAGGTCCTGAACCTAGAAAGTCAGGCAGATGACACTCAAGAAGAAGATCTGTCTGGAGGGTCTCCTGGTTGCACCCAGTCTATTAGATGGATCACAACCGCAGCTATTCAGAAAAAAAGAATAGTAGTTGTAGTTGGTGATTCTCTTTTGAGTGGAACTAAGGGCCCTGTATGCCGATCAGACCCATCCCACAGGGAAATCTGCTGCCTTCCTGGGGACGGGCTGAGGGATATTAGCAGGAGGCTCCCGGAGCTAAATTGGCACTCTGATTATTACCCACTGTTAGTAGTCCATGTTGGCAGTGATGAGATCGATAAAAGAGATACCAGGGCAATTAAAAAGGACTTTAGGCTTTGGGTCAATTAGTTGATGGGACAGGAGCACAGGTGGTGTTTGCCTCAGTTCCTGCAGTAGCAGGGATGAATGAGGAGAGGAGTAGGAAACCCCATTTTTTCAATAGGTGGCAAAAGGATTGGTGCCACCAGTGGAATTTTAGTTTTTTTGATCTTGGGGAAAAATTTATGGTACCACATCTATCTAGCAAGGGCAAAAGAACCCTAGCTTATAAGTTGGCAGGGCTGATCAAGAGGGCTTTAAACTAGGTTTGAAGGGAGAAGAGGTTGAGACCAGGCTCTCTTGAGAAGAGTCTAAGGGTTAAAAGCCAGGGTTAGGAGTGATACCAGCAGCCCAGCTGAAGTGCATGTGCACTAACGCATGCAGTCTGGGAAACCAGAAAGAGGGATGGAAGGCATTGTGTAGCAGGAAAGATATGCCATAGTTGCCGTCATGGAAATGTGGTGGGATGACTCACATGACTGGAACGCTGCAATGGATGGTTACAAGCTCTTCAGAAGGGATAGGTGAGGTAGGAGAGGTGGAGGGGTAGTTCTATATGTTAGAGAGTCTCTTGACACTCTAGAACTTGAGGTCAGTGATGATAAGGTTGAGTGCATATGGATTAGAATCAGGGGAAGGCCAGCAAGTGTTTTTATAAATACATCTATAGCAAAAGGAAGGGCAAGAAAACATCTGTTCTTTGTGGGCCATGGAGAGGAACATAGTTACCAAAGACGAGGATACGGCTGAGATACTTAACACCTTCTTTGCCTCAGTTTTCAACAAGAAGACAGGTTGTCCTCAGGACAACTGCCTTCTTGGGCTCGTAGACAGAGACGGGGAGCTGAATAGCCCCTCTGTTATCTAGGAGGAAGAAGTTAGTGACCTGCTGAGCCACTTGGATGCTCACAAGTCCGTGGGACCAGATGGGATCCATCCCAGTGTAATGATGGAACTGGCAGAAAGCTTGCCAAGCCTCTTCTATTGTTTCTCACCAGACCTGGCTCACTGGGGATGTCTCAGATGATTGGAAGCTGGCTAATGTGACACACATCCACAAGAAGGGCAGGAAGGAAGGCCCAGGAAACTACAGGCCTGTCAGACTGACCTCAGTGCCTGGCAAGGTTATGGAACAGATCATCCTAGCTGCAATCACACAACACCTCCAGGATGGACAAGGGATCAGAGCCAGCCAGCATGGGTTTAGGAAGGGCAGGTCCTGTCTGACCAACCTGATCTCCTT
>JAWWLV010000088.1:80242517-80264494 GCA_035041135.1 Platyrinchus mystaceus
GAAGGCCAATGGCATCCTGGCCTGTATCAGGAACAGTGTGGCCAGCAGGACCAGGGCAGTGATTCTGCCCCTGTACTTGGCACTAGTTAGGCTGCACCTTGAGTTCTGTGTCCAGTTCTGGACGCCTCAGTTCAGGAAGGATATTGAGGTGCTGGAGAGTGTCCAAAGAAGAGCAATGAGGCTGGTGAAGGGACTGGAGCACAGGCCCTATGAGGAATGGCTGGGGGAGCTGGGGTTGTTTAGCCTGGAGAAGAGGAGGCTCAGGGGAGACCTCATCACTCTCTACAACTATCTGAAAGGAGGTTGTAGCCAGGTGGGGATCAGTCTCTTCTCCCAGGCAACCAGCAGTAGGACAAGAGGGCACAGTCTTATGCTGTGCCAGGGAAGGTTCAGGTTAGACATTGGAAAGAAATTCTTTACAGAGAGAGTGATCAGAAGTTGGAATCGGCTGCCTAGGGAGGTGGTAGAGTCACTGTCCTTGGAAGTATTTAAGAAGAGACTGGATGTGGCACTTAGTGCCATGGTCTAGTTGACAGGGTAGTGTTGGGACTCGATGATCTCAGAGGTGTTTTCCAGCCTGGTTGATTCTGTGATTCTGTATGATTCTGTGATCCTGTGATGCCTCAAAAGGTGTCTCCTGGAGAGACAAAGAACATTTGATCTCATTGCACAAGGTTCTGGGAAGACTTTAAACCATAGTAGTGTGTATTAATCTGTTTATATGTGCTTGAAAAAATTAACTGAAACTAGTTAGAAATGTACAGGACTGCTAGAAGGCAGTTGAAGAGGGTTGGTAGAATTGTAGTGCAGGATAACAAGGGCTGAGCATGTGCACAGTACCTGCCCATAAATCCATCAGCAAGTAAATCTAAGGAAGGAAATAGTGGTATGAGCTATACAGTAGTAGTGTTGGCAGAAAACCAAATCGGTTTAAGTTGGCCAGGGAAATTTAGTCAAGAAACAATGATTTTTATTACATTTTGCTGGGGCGAACAAAATAAGAACAGAAACATTTTGAGATAGAGATCAAAAGGGACATTATTCCATAGTATTTGCCATAGCAGGCAATAACTGGGAAGGTAATTACTAGTCCTATATTGTGAAGATTAGTCTTGCCTATCCAGTTTGGGAAATAAAGGTGGTCTTCTCATGTCTGTGGACATTCTGTGGTTGCTGTGCAAAAATAGATCGTTTACAATTGTATCTGCTCCTCTTTCCCCACCCCCAGCTTCCACCGATTGTCTTTCAGTCCTTGTAAGAAGGTTATCGCTGGTTGATAGTTTTGTTTCTGCAAAACATTCAGTTCTCCTATAGGTCTTGAGCTGGTTAAATTGGAGTTTTGAAGCCTTATTTCAGTTTCTTTACGCCATCTGCAGCAATTCCAACATTACCATTCCAACATTAGTATGTACCTTCAAGTTAATCATCCAATCCATGTTCCCATGAAACTGTATCTTTAAATTTGCCACAGGCATTGTTCTTAATATTCCATACGACCTGGCAGATAAAAATAAATGAGTTGTACAGCGATCTGAAACCTTCTTGGGAATTCATTTGTTTTCTTAAAAAAACCTAACCCATATGGCAGGGCAGAATTTACTTTTATAATTAAGTGGCATCAATGAAGGATTACTCTCAGGGCCTTAGCTCCTCAGTAAGCTCAAGGAAATGAGAGACTGCTTATTTATCTTATTCTGATAAATCCTAATAAAATATTCAGATGAATATTTCTCTGTGTTTTACTTAGTGGACTGACTTAGCATGTAATCAAGTATTATAATAATTTCTGTATTTTGAAATACCAGTAAGCATGGAGATTCATGGATTTCCCCAGTAAAAACCTTGCCTTCTTTTGCTGTGTGAAAGTGCTTTGCCATATGTTTCTTTGGAAAGGTCAATTGAACGGAGAAAAAACCAGATTATGGGAAGGATACAACAGTGTCTGAATTTCTCAGGCAAATTGTGCATTGACTTTTTTTCTCCTTGTTTCTTGGCAATGCACTTAACATGTAGCAGCTCTAGTTTTTATAAACGAGAAATTGCTAAAACTGTTCCAGCCATTTTGATAAAACAAGAATCAAGTAGAAGCATGTCTCAAACCCAGTAGGTTAGGGAAAAATGTTGAGATTCAAAGTAATAAGTTACATTTTCCTTTTAATCTGTTCTTTTTTCCTTAATGGTTTTATTCAAACCATGCAAGAAGCATTATGTCTATTTTTAAAGGGAAAATGAAGTTATCCTCTCTTCCCAAGCCTCTTGTGCTCACAATTACAAAGTGGTAGCCTAGCTTGAGTCCATTCTTAAGATGTGGTAATTTTTAAATTTTTATTAATTCTGGTTGGGCTAGTTCAGCTATGCTTTTAAGTGATATAGTTACTATCAGAAATAGGTTTCAAAGCTATTCAGCTTTCTTTTTAATTGGCTAATATATATTTAGACAATATGACATTATTTTTTTAGACAGAGCATCCTAATAATGGTGTCTCTCTCCTGTATGTTCTCCTGCAAGTTAATTAAACTTGCTTTTTAGGATTATGACTTACTTTGAGGTGGCTTATTGCCTCAGTCCCTCCTTATCTCGCTGATGAAGGATTGTAACAGTATGCCCGCTCACTTAATTAGATGTGTGTTTGGGAACGTTAATTTGAACCATTACCACTACTTTTCATAATAACAAAGGCAAATTAAAGGATTCATTAAGAGTGGCTTAAGAATCTCTAATAAAGGAATAAATAACTGTACAGGTTTGTTTCTTGGTGTTGTCTGTTCCCAGCAGGAAAATATAAGAGCTTCTTGTTAATGAGGTACTCTGAGAGCTTCATATTTGGAGAACATACAGGCACGGGAAAGTAGTGCTATATTCTTTGAACCTCCATCTGGATTTCATTGCTCATTTAACACTTGGTTCAGGGTAGTCAATGTTTGTCCTTCCACTGATTGAACTGGGCTAATCTAAGTATGATTTAATGTTAAATCTATGAGAAATTATCATCCTACCTCTGCAGAAA
The DNA here is from genome assembly GCA_035041135.1 of Platyrinchus mystaceus. NCBI lineage: Eukaryota > Metazoa > Chordata > Aves > Passeriformes > Tyrannidae > Platyrinchus > Platyrinchus mystaceus. The sequence goes on from JAWWLV010000088.1 coordinate 80,245,526, forward strand.
GAGAAAGGTCTTTCTCCCCCTACTGGTTCTGTTTTCTGCCTTGCTAACAGGTTCCTGAATATTTTTAAAAGGTCATGTTTTTTACCTCTTCTGCTCATGCCTGGTTCCACTATGCAATTTTCTCCTCCTTTGCACCAGCACTGGTAATAGTATGGTTGCAGAGTAGCATTAGTCACTTCATTAACTCCACAAAAATCACTAGTTTTCTTGTGCTGATTTAATGTCTCAGCATTTTAATTAGAGTAGCTAATATGATTTATCATCAGAGAAGCCCTGGAGTTGACTCAGGGTAAGATGAATAGAGAAATGTCAGGGGTAAATGGAGCTTCTTTGGCAGATAACACTGCTATTTCAGTGTAAGCCATCTTCAGAAAATATATCAGAGGAGTGGTGTTCTGAAGGTACCTCTATTAAATTGAAGTCATGACGTAATATATACACAGTGATGTGTGCTAGAATTGGTACATGTCCTGCTGCAGAATGTGGCCAGTTATATCTACTGTTGATTCTTTGTTTGACCATGTCCTCATGTCAGTTAGCTGCTCCTTTCTTGCTCAGTGAGTCTTAGTCCAAACACATGGTTTCTGTCCTACACTTCCAGCAGTTTGTTCCTTGCTGAACTTGGCTACTTGTGTGTGCCTGTACAGCACTGAAATGCATGACAGGCAGCTACCAGCTGGCCAGAGGCAGACAGATGTGATACAGAACTCCTAGAGAGGTACCACATGGAGCTGCAGTCAGTTCTCCCCTGCCTCTGAAAATTTGCTGCCTTGCATGAGTTACTCACAGTGCCCTTATGGATTAGCTTGACTTGTCATGTTGTGACAGGACTTCTCGGATTATAAGTAGGTGTGTAGGTCTCAGTCTTCATTTCAAATGTGCAATCAGAAAATTTAATAGTGCAATAATGCATACTGTGCATATGACCTTCACCTCTCAGAGTTTGGTGGGAGTAAGATTGCATTTTACGTAGAGATTTGTTAACATCACGTGCTTACCTTGGTATGAATCCTGCTTCTGTACGTCATGGACAGTGAGCTTTTTCTGAAGAAAAGGGCTTTGTTGGAAACTAACAACTCTGCCAGAGGACTATAGTGGCATCACCGGAGGGAAATTCAAGGCCAGCTTTGAAAATTTGGGCCATCAAGCTTAGATTCTCCTTTCTTTTAGTACCTTTAGCATTAATGTGATCACTTACATAATTTTTGATAATTTTATTGTTGCAGTTTATTTTCTTAATAAAATAAAACTTAAAAAGAATCCAAATGTTTGCTACATTAGCCTCTTAACTTTCTCCCCCGACACTTCTCCCACACAAAAACCCCAAACAATTCAAACAAACTTTATGTGCTAAAGTCAGTTACTGTAGGAGAAGAGACCACAAAAAGTTTGAACTCTAAAATTTCTGGGTTTAAGCCCATTTCCATTTTTTTTTTTTGGAGGAGATATAACAGCTGCCTTTAAATTTAATTTCAAATTAATCTTGAAAAGAAAAAGATTAATATATTGAACAATGAAATGGTAACAACACCACATAGAATTTGCATGGCTCTTAATATGAGTAGGTACTGTGTAGTATATGCAATATCTGCCAGAATGTAAAAACTGGGGGCATGTACTTTGACATATGTCTGGTAGCAGTAAAAAAATATTAACGATTTGGTTAGCCACAGTTATGAAATACAGGATTAAGATTTTGGTTGAGATGATATTTCAGGATAAAGTTGAATCCAACAACAGCTTACTAAATAAATAGCTAAATAATTTCCCAGACTCATCTGTACTAATGTATAGTCTTCAGAAAAGTCCTTGATCTACATGCATTGGAGGCAAATGGGTGACAAATATTCCAAGGCTATTGCCAGCTGGGGAACTTGAGTGCTGTGTGTGAGAAGCTGGGGCCAACAGGAGATGTTAATGCATGTTGGAGATGATGTGGCATGATGGGACTTCAGGAGGAGGGTGAGCTCCAGAGCTGCAGGGGCCACTAGTGCCTTTCTGCTTTTTCTGGAGATGCCCAGGGCAAGAAATACGTAGAAATGATGACTGACTGTTGTTGAAAATCTGTGTGTGACTCCTATGTTCTAGGATTTCCAGTCATTTCTGAGGCTGTATGAAGAGCCACAGGGAAGTGAATATACTAAGATTTGCTAATCCTGAAGAGCAAACATCAAAGAAGGAAATCAGATTTTAGAGTAGATTAATTTAATGTATAATGGGATTCTTTCCTAATTGACTACAGAAGTGTTTTTCTTATTCTCTTTGAAAATCTCGTTGTCTCACTGATCAGCCTATGAGCCTTCCCTTACTAAAACATGGTTTGTCTTCATTCCTCAAGAACACCTGTAATTTTAGAAATTATTCAAGAAGAGCAATAAGAACAAGAAAATCACTACTCCATAATTTTTAGGTTGAATTAGCATGACTTACTAGTCTGAAAATATTTATCTCTGTGCATATGCTGTTTTCACATCTTTAACATTCACCAGTAAGCCGCTCATTTCATTATTCTGATTTGCTGAGGCTTCCATTTCCTTCAAAGTGCAGACAAAATATTACTTTTGACCATTCTTCTTTTTATTATTGTAAATTGACCATTTTCATAAATGGTTCAACTAGACCACTTTGATTAGGTTTCTCTTATTTCCAGTGTTTCATCGCTGGCTTTTTTGGATATTTTTCCTATGGTTTCTTAATATAACCAAGTGAATTTTCTACATCACATTTTTTTATTTATATTGATTATCTCCTTTTGTCCTATTCTTAATTTTTTTTTTTTAAAAATTATTTCTAATTGCTGATTTTACTATACTGCAAAACTAGAATTGGCTGTCACACAGCCAATTCTTAATTCCACCATCTTAACTGTGGAATTGTGACTTTTTGCCTAATAGTTGATTCTTCCAGAGCTCATACTTTTCATTTTCAGTAGTAATATTTTTTTCCTTCCAATAAATTAAATAAAATTTTCTTCTTTCAGGTGAAATAGTTTCTTGAAAGAAGTGAAGAGAAAGGAATCTCTTACTGGTTTATTTCAAGGAGATCTGTCAGCGTGTCTAGTCATACCTTGAGTTTTTGAATTTGTTGCAACCCCTATTTATTGATTCAGGCTTTCAATTGCAGATGCATGTGGGGGCTTAGGATGGGTTTTGTAGGTTTTTATGCTATGTTATGGTATATATTTTGCCATCTTTTTTTTCCAAAGCTTAGTTCTGAATCCATGTTTTCCTGAACTGTGTGTGCCATTTTAATGTTCTTCTAATTCATGTCTGTGTTTAATGCAAGAATATTTATTGTTGTTCCATTCAGCTTTTATAGCTTGCAGTTTCACAGAGAAAAGGGTAAAATGCTGGATTTAACAACCATTACTAAGCTGATATACTTTTGAATCTTTAGGGGTTTTCAGGGTTTTTTTTTGACACAGACTTGTTTAGGAACATACAGAAGATTAGTTTTATACTTTTATCTGTAGTCACAATGCAATAAATTAAAATATATTGTCGTCAAGGAGGTGACTGGAGCATGCTTTTTTGTGTTTTCATTCAGTTCCCACTGATATCAGTGGAAATCTTTGCCCTTGGATTTGACCAGGCTCATGACTAGCAGGTTTTAGTAATCATAGTTGAGCTAGAAAAGTTGTTCAGATTTTTTTGCAAAAGGCTTACTGCCTGTTGGATCTTTGAAGGAGTATAGGATACTGCTTTTTCTCAGTGTTAGTTGTGTTTTGTTCTCATTAAGTGTCCTTCTGTTTGCAGATTTGTGTAACATATTTGCTTTCCAAATTCATTAAGCACCAAATGGAAACAAATTTGCCAATTACCACCAGTGTCAAATCACTTTAATTCCATCGTGCAAAGTTGTATTTGTCTTGCTTATTATCACCATATTTGGAAAAGAGACAGGCCTGTGTGCTAATAAGTCTGTATCTGTGCTTCAAAAATGTAATTTCATTTTTATTTCACATCCTTTGTTGCCTTCAAGCATAAATGCACTAGAATAAAGCTGGCCAGAGGTTGAAAAATGGCAGTCCAAGGCGTAATATCAATAACACATTGCAAAAAGTATTGTCACCTGTGTTACCATAACAGCTCTGCATATATAATGAAAATTGGCATTGACTTTTTTTTTGGACTGACAGATTTATTAAATTCTATGTTTCCATTTTGCTTTTTTTCCTGGCATGCTTAATTTTTTTTTTTTTAAATTTTTTCTCTCATACGTCCTACCTGAATGAGTGAATGAATTCTTGCGTGTTAGAGATGTATGTCTTAGAATGTCAAACTCTCATATTTGTAGAGCTAAATGTAGTCCTGCAAGTTTTACTGAAATGTAAAACATCTAGGTAGCAGTAGCCCTGATTGCTCTCAGAGTGCTAGTTTGCCACTTATCTTAGCATTCATTATTTATGTAGTCACAGCCAGTCTGTGCTGTCCATTTGCCCAGTTTATGTTGCTAAGGTGTAATATTTTATTGTCTCTTGCACATTGCTTTTCTTCCTATTCCATTTTCTTTCTGCTGGTTTAATGAAGCTGAAAATAATATTTTAATTGGTTATTGGCAGTCACAGGAAGTCGAAAAATATGAACTAATTAGCTCTGTGTCTTGACTCGTTCACATGAATATAGACATTTTAGTCTCACTAACACTTTCAGGGTCAATTTTTCTAATTTCACACTGAATATATTAATGTGTAGACGTGTTGTGCTCTACTGAGTAGGATACAAATCTCATTTTCTAGCAAGAAAAAACCAATGAAAATGTTGAATCTCTGTTTTTCTTCAGGCTGACAATATGTTTATGCATTTATTAGTTTAGAATTTTTACAATTTGGGACAATATCTTACTTTTTAATAGGTTGAAATTATGTCAGAATGAAAGACCATATAAAGACATTAATAATTTGATAATCTGTCCTAAAAAGGCCTCATCACGGATAAATTTCAGTAGATATCTGAAGATAAAGTATGCATACAGATGGAAATGACACTACATTAAGTACTGACCCTAAACCTAAAAGTGTGAGCCACACTGTCTGCTCATATATTCTGCAACAGAGACTGCATTTGTAGAGTGAGATGGGGCATTTATGTGCCACTCCTGTGAGTCTGATACCACTGGGTTAAGAAAACAGTTTATACCTGCTGAGGATTCAGTTCAGTTTCTCTGGAAGAAAAAAGTTTTGTTTCTATAGGTGAAAAAAAATATTTGCAACAGCAAAGAGGTTCCTATGATATCTGGAGTGAAAGAAGTACAGTGAGGAGTGATGAAAGTGTATGTGTACTGAGATGAGGCGCAGACTAAGTATTTATGTTCCCTGCGGAATAATTCTGAGCAAGAAATTTTGCAGAAGTGAAGGTATTTTTTTTTTGTCCTTACAGAGAGAGTGGAGATGTGTTAAAAAGACTATAATGCATTGCTTCCTGGTGTTTTGGTGAAAGACTTTCAAGTCCACTTGCATGTAGCTTGTTGGTGAAACGTTGTGTAAAAATTGTTCTACAATGTACTGTTTTCTTTGTTTACCCACTTCAGGTCTCTTCATGACTCAAACCCAAGTATTTTAGTTATTTCTTTGTGGTGATTTATTTGTGCTAATAATAAATATTCTGTCTTTATTTTACGTTATCATGAATTTTTGCCCTTAATAGGCTGATTCCTGCATTTTTAGTAACTCACTTCAACAATACTCCTAGGAAAGACCAGTGACCTGATCCCTGTACAGCCACAATTTAAGTAGACCATATATTGATAAATATATGTTGATAAATAAATACACATAGCTGTTTCCCAAAGTCCACAAATTAAATTTTCTATGACAGTGGTTGTGTTTCTGAGTAAGACACAATTTGGTTTTGTTCCTTTCTGCTTCCTTGCTGTCTCATTAAAAAAAAAAATTAAGAGGGATGTAAATTGCAGGTCCTGACCATCTATGCCCATTAACAATACCTCATACCTCTTTGGAAAGAATTGGAATTTTTATCTCAAAAAATGTGGCTTAATTTTAATTTTGATTACACTTCTACTAGTTGCATGGATGTAATATTGCAGATAATCTGTGAATATTGCAAATATTTAAAGTTTAAATTTACTCATCTTTTTATCGTCTTTTTTTGTTACTTTAAGTAACAAAGGTGAATCTGTTAAAATCTTTTAAATTGGTGTTACATATATGTTATGACTACATTAAAATTGAAGTAATTTATATTATTACTTAAAAATTGTTTAATCTCTAAGACAATCACTCTGTAGTGGCATTGCAAAATCAGAATTGTTTTAAATAACGTAAAATTTAGGCAGATGAGGACTGCAGAATTATTTCTGTGGAAATGTAGTGAAAAAAAAATAATGGAAAGAAAAGGTGTGAGAAGAAACTAAGAAAGAAAAAAAATGGTGCGGGCAGGGTATGGACATGGAACATAGAAAAGCCGTATTCAGACCTAGCAAAAAAGAAAATCTACGCTAGGGAAGGATGTGCTGAAATCAGCTCAAAGATAGTGTGGTATTTGCTCATTTGGACTGTCACACCTGGGCTACCAACACACCTGGTTTATCAGAACATGGGAAATAAGACAGCTGCTTTAACTCAATAGACACAATGTATTAGAAGGAGTTGTGTTAGCACGCACAGATTGCACCAGTATGTGCTCGCGGAAGTGGTTTTGGTCAGTGGGGCACCCTCACCTTTCTGAGTCTCCCAACCCATCCTTTCCTCAGGTTTCAACAGTGCCTTTGTGTAACACCTTGTGGTTTGCCTAAACCTTTCCCAAGTTCTGTAGCTACAATGATATTGCCGTTAAGAAAAAACGGAGTGAGAAATATTTTTGTGATAAACACACAGGCTTTTGAAAACTATGCTTGGTTGGTTTGTGTGTAGTTCCTGCTGTCTGTGGGAATAAAAATCTCAGGTTTCAAAGAAATTAAATCAGGTATGACAGGACTTGATTCAGAATTGTGAAAACTCTGAGGCGTCTACAGATAGTCCATCATACTGGGATCGTTTGCTTCAAACTTTACATATATGTGGCTGAGCTAATTACATACGGTACCCATCTTGGTGGAGAGAAACGGACAACTTTAATCTGCCTGTCCTTTGATTCTCATATTAACATCTAACACTGGTGACATGAATCTGCCAAAGCACAGAGTATTTCTTCCCATTGATTCTAAAGGAAGACTGGAGCAATGAGTCAGATGTATATGTATGCAGAATAAATATCTACATTATTCACATTCAGCCAGTTCTTCAAACTGAAAATCTGTTTTAAAAATTACCTTAGTCCTTAGCCCAAATGGCTATATGTTAAGACAGTCCCTGAAAGAATTTGAAGCCCTGAATACCCATTACTTTTTTTTTCTGTCTTTTACATGCATTAATTTTGCTTTTATTTAAACACTAGTAACATTTTTTAACCGAAACTAGTAATGATTAATTTTTATCTACTTTTTTTTTAACCCCAGAAACTACCTCTTCAGATTGAACCTTGAGGATCTCTCTCTAATACAGGTATGTTTTACTTCTTTCCTTAGTTTCTCTGTATGATGTAGGTAAGCAGATGTTTTAAAGTAGGTAATCAAGATATTTGTAAGCTTCATGGCTACACATAAATATGCATCTGTTTTTGTCCTTTTTGAGGCCTCTTATTATATAAGTCATATTATCCATTTTAATTCCGGATTAGCCTTTGTCCCAGGCCATACAGACCTAATGCTATTCTGCTGTGATTTTTTTAGAGTGGATTTTCATAGTGTTTTCATTAATGCAATTTAAAATTAACTACATTTAGATTCAGTACTGTTCCTTTCAATTCACAAAGTAATAATATATAGTTGAATACAGAAAAGTAAAATGCATTCAGGTAAGGCCATCCTTGTGATTTGTAGAACATCTTGTGTTGATTTAATTAAGTTTGCAGACTTTATCTACCTTCCTAGACTACTAGAAAAGGATATGAAGTTAGCTTATATTTAACCAAAATTGCAGTATTAATAAATATTCAATTCTGTTGCTAATATTTAAGACTGTGACACACCAACCATTTTTAATATACAGAATTCGGGCTGTCTACTTTCACCTTCTGTGCCATACTCAATATCCTGGCAAATACTTTAAGTCCTAAAGATTCTTGTTGCAAGACTGCATTCAGAGGTCTCTGATGATGCCATTATAGTTTATCATGCTAATTCATACATTGAAGTTCATAGCTTTCCTCTGTTAGGATATAAATCAGTAGGCTAAATTCACTAATGAGGAAGAAATCTGTAGATTACAGAGGTTTATAATTGTGCTGACTGACTCAGGCAGATATCCCCTCACCCCAATCAGCAAAACACAAGTGAGCTTGTGTTTTTAAATCAAAATCAAAGTGTGATTTTTTTTTTCTTTCACTGGCATATCTTTACTATCCCTCCACTTAATCTTCCAAGTTTTTTCCCTAATTTTCAAGCCTCTCATTATGACTCCTTCGTATTTTTCCTTCACAGATATTTTCTTCCTCTTGTTTCCCTCTGCTTCCCTTCTGGTTGTGTTAGAGTGCCCCAGAACAGCCAGTATCCAAAAGATATGTTTCCTTGGATGTGCGAGTTCTGGCAGCTTCAAATCAGCTGTGAGGGGGCTGAAGCCTTTGATTTGATTTTTAAGGTGTATTTTTTAGGACTCTCAAATTAAATAACACATTCAGGTGGTTTTGTAATCTGGTATTATGGTTGAAAGAGGTAGGGAAAAAAAGTAAGAAACAAAGTAGAAGTTATATGAAATCCTTGCAAAACAGAATGGTGGAGTTTCAGAGGAGAAATAAAGCATACTGTGGTTTAACTCAATACTCTATGTGCTAGTTAGCATTTTTTTGCTGAGGGACTGAACACTTCGACACTTAATGTATGGACAGAAGCAATTTGCTTTTAGCATTTTTTTTTTCCTTCACACAGTTTTTGTCATAATAATAATAATGCAAAAAAACCCCTATTCTAATTTTTCCACTTGTGTTGCTCGCTTTGATTTTTTTGCGTGAACCTGCCTTTGTAAAAACATGCAGATGTTTTAGAAGCTAATAAACCATCTAAACCATCTTTTTTTTTTTTTATTTATTCATCAGTTGAATCTTTCTTATTGTACTTTTCTTTCTGGAAAATTAAGGGAATGACTCAAACATTTGACGACTGATGCACTTCAGTTATTTTTGTCTAAGCAAGTTTCCTCATCTGTCGTGCCTAAATGTCTCTTAGAATATATTGTTTGTTTTTACATGTGCTGCCAGTGTGAGGACAATAGGCTTCATGTTACATGTAACAAACTGGAACAGTAATAATCTTATAGCAAAAACATCTTTGTAAATATTTTGTTTACAAATTTCTCTGTATTTTTGAAAATAGAGACATTTTATAAATAAAGTATAATTTTGGAATATTATCAGATATTGAAATATTATCAGATATTGTTTTTTAATAGGAAAGCTCTCTAAAGAGGAATAAATTAAAATAATGAGTCCTTGTTTGCAAACTTCTGAAAAAATTACTTTGGGCCAAAGTATGTGTAAGTCCTATTTTTTACAAGTGTATACCTAGAAAATAGTTTGGAAACTCAAGGTAGCCTTCCTTTAAAAATATAAATAAACAAAGAAAAAAACTCCACCAAAACCAAAACCAGGCAGCCATTTGAAATGCAAGTTATCACAAAAGAAATGCAGAACAGAGATTCATGTATTGAAAGGGTACTGATTCCATCAGTTTAGTGAAAGTTAATCCCTTGTAAAAGTGAGGGTTAGAGTGCTACTAGACTGCATGAGACAGGATGTGCATTTAAACGTGAGCTGGGGCCATGCACTGAGACATCATTGCCCATTGTGAGTACATCAAAATTGTCATCCTGCATGTCATGGTTCTGTGCTCTGTACTTTATAGGAAGAGCATGTTGTTTGAATAAGCAGGTTTCATATGATAATATCTTTAGCAAACCAGTATTTGATGTATCTCAGCAATTTTCTTTGTGTAGCAGAATAAAGAAGAGTACAGCAAGTGAAAGCCTTTTAAGCTCTTGACGGAGAAGCCTAAGAGTCAAATTGTTCAAAGCTGACTGTTGGAACAATGCATGCATAATGATTATGGATTAAGAAAGAAGCATTCACTGGGCTGTGGTTGTTGAAGGGCAAGTATTTTATCACTCTAGCTACAGCAATAGTAGGCTTACAGACACAGAAGGCCTGACTCTGCACGGATTTGTTTTGTGAGATTTGCTTTTTTATCACTCACCTCAAGTAACAGTAGAATGATCCATAAAAGTGTTGGCCTAGGTGAAAGCTGGATTTCCTGAAAACTCTGTTGTATTTTTTATAGTATAAAACCAGAAATCTAAATACTAGTGTTTTAATGAATACCTTTTTTTTTTTCAATTTTTTTTTTTTTTAAAAAAGATGATATCTAGCTAAAGTCAGCATTAATAGTGGGCCTTTGACATCATGTGAAGGATGCCTGTCATAAGTGTCTGGTTTTACCTTTCCTTTTTTCCAATTTCTTTGGAAAGAGAGCTTCTAAATTCAAACATTTGTTTGTGTCTACCTGCATGACATTTGCTGATGTGTCTGTAAAGAGTGAAAAGCTATACTTCCTGCCCTTCAAAAGTCTTTATGCCACAATTGCCATAAACACTTTTACATGCCAGCACGCATAAGCTTTTCACAAACCTGATAGAACATGTGCATCTTTTCTTCTTCCATAAGATGAACTTCTTTACAAACTCAGGTGGTTAAGGCATTTACACTGCACATGCTTGAGTTTGCCTTTCTCATCTGAATGATCCATTTGTGAAGCCTTTTTGCAGTTTGAAATGCCCAGAAGGTTGAATATGAACCTATTCCACCTGCTTCTGTATTTACATAGCTCTCCACAGCTTTTATTCTTATCCAGAACCTGCACATCTTTCCGTTTGAGGTACGAATTTTAGCCCACAGTTTACTGCAAGATTCAAATTAAATTCTTTATGCAGGCTAAGAAGATCATAGTTTCATTTTCATGTGTGTTATCCAACTTTAAATTCTGGAATCTTGAGGTTTTGGGTTTGTAGATATGTGTATGGAGGTGTGTATATATATGCAAACCCATTAATGGGACCTCTAAGGCATTAAAGGCAAGATTGGATCTATGAATTTTCTGGGAAAGGAGCTACTTTGGAGAATGACTTTTACCTAAGAGAATTCCTGCTATTGTTTCCATGTGTCAAGGGTGTCTGTAATACAAGTTACATATGAGAGTTCAGTTTTATATGAGTCATTAATGGCTGAATGTTAGGCTAAAAAATTAATTAAGTAAATTATGCTATTCTTTGAATATGTATTTTGTGGTTTGGTTACCTAAATGGAAAAAGAGTGAATTTGATTCCATGACTGAGGTTTTTTAAAAAATCATATATATAACCTGAAGCACTTTTATAATTTTTTCTGAATTTTGATACAGAATATAATTATTAGCAATACTTGATTTTTTTTAATAAATCAAATACTCACCAGAATTGTAATTCCATTTTGAAAATAACAATTGCTTATTATTGTTATAAATGCATCGTATCATATCTTTTGTGACAAGCTTTCATAACTTAATTTGGTTTTTTGTCTAAAGTGCTAGTTGGCCAAGTCTGTAGAAAATGGTGTTTCAATAGAGGCACAAATCACCTTGATGCTCCTTACAGTTAATTTTTTGACAGTGCCCTAGAATTCCCTTTGTTATGACATTTAGAACCAAATCTTTAATTTATGCTGATATTAAACACTTGTAATTATAATCACCAACAACTTACAGAGATAAAGGTAAGGAAGCTTTAATCTTTTAACCTCAATTTTTTGAGCCACCAAATAAATAGAATCCCTTAACAGGCAGCTTAATTCTTTTTCTAAAACTTTCATTCACTGTATTTCAGTCTGCTTATTTTTTGTGTTGTGTATTACTTAGTCACTACACGTGTAACAGATGTCTGAATTGTGCAATACATGAAATGAATCATCATTTTGCTTTGGGGTGAAGCTACCTTTCTGATATCACACTTGAAGGCATAAGGGACCTAACCTGAAGATGTTCTTAACTTGTGACAGCCACAGGTTGGCAATATTGAAATGCCAAGCAGCCTGAGATTTAGCAATCTGAGTCTCTAAGTGAGGAAAAAAAAAAACCCCAAAAACAAATGAAAAAAACCCCTCTCTTGGGTTCTCCTCTGCCTGGTATCTACTTAAGAGTGAAGGGAGCAGAGAGTATTCCTCCCTACTATAGGGATTTTTCTCCCTTCTTTACATGAAAGAACATCAGCTTCCAAAACATTATTTCTGCTTAGGCCCTTCCCTTTTATGTCTAGGGCACACAATGGATAAGCAGAGTCAATAAGTTACTGTTACTTTTGATGCTGTTCCAAGTTCCTCAAAAGCTTGGAAGGAAAGGGAGCAACGAGTGCTCATAAAACTTTTCCAAAGAAGACTGAGGTGACCAAGTTGCGGTGTGACCAAAAGATGATGGAGCAGGTGCAAACTTCTGCTTTGGAACCAGGAATGAGCAAAATGGGCAGAGGTATTTGAAATGTGATCTTAGTCTAAGCTGGTGTTGAAAGCACAGTTTCAAAAAGAAAAAGAAAAATAAAAAAGCAAAGGGCAGTACATCTGCATGTCACAATGACATCTCTACGCAGTACTACCTCTTGTTGATACTTTTCTGGTGGCAGACTGTTGGATTTGATTATATGGCAAGTGTACGAATAATTAAATTAGACAACTGGAAATTTAAAGAAGAGTTAGAAATATTTGTGAGGCCAGATCTAGTTCTTTGTGACAGTTATAGATGGACTTGTTGCTGCTTTAAGTGCATTCCAGTTCTTTTTCTGTGATACTCTTAGTATTTGTATTATGGTGTTTTCTGCTTGCATAACAATAATTTCTGACCAAACTTATAACTTGGTTTACGCCAGAAAAGGATGAATTTGGCTAGCAATGCTTAATTTCACATATGTTTAATCTTTACCCAAATGACCTCTTTTGCATGCAGCTGAAAGCTAGATAAAACACATTAGATCCTCAAGCTAGATAAAATATGTTAGATAACACAAATCCTGATATTCACTTTATGGTGTATTTGTGCAGAGATCAATTACGAGCAGGCAGTGCTCCATTTCTGATTAAAAAAAATTGCTACTGAAACAGCTGGTGCTCACAGATTCACCTATATATTAATCAGAAGATGACTACTGTTCTACAACAATATTTGGTCATATTTGGCCAAGTACCAATCCACTCTGAGTTCTGAGCGTTCATTCCATGCATGGGATTTTTCATCCACAGAGGTGTAGTTACATATATTGGCTAATTGTTTGAGGGGTTTTTCTGATGTGTGATATTCTAGGTTCATATGCAGACCCCCCCCCATTACAAAACTGCAGAGAGGGCATGTGAGGCAGCCAATTTGCTCATTTCTGCTTGTTATTCATTTACACTTGGCTTCTATAAAATTGGAAGGTTTTAATCTCCAGAAATAGTAGTTTCCTACCCTTCAGTACAACTGATATTTTTCACGTAAATTTAGAAAGAGTCTAACAGAAGAAAAAGAATTGTTTGACTGGCAAATCATCAGGGCTTTTCTGCTGCTTTGGCTTATTGGTATGTGTTAGTATTTTGAGAGATGGGGGAAAAGAGAAGAAAAAGAAAGGCAGGCAGAAGTGGAGTTTTTCATTTACTGTGTCTTTCATTGTTTTGTGCTGGTATTGAAATACATGTGCAAGTGCATTTCTAGACAAATTAATCCATTTAGCCAAGAAGCTTAGCTTTTGTTTTCCTGTTTTTTCTTTCTTAACTCTGCTTGTTAGGCTGCATTTTTTGTGTGTTTACAGTAATTTTCTGTTCTGATTTCTCAGTAAAGAAGAAAAATGGGTACTAAAATTTTCACTTCCACTGGAGTAAAGCTCCTCTTTTCTTTAGATATTAAACATTTGTGTTTTGTTTTTAAGATAAAGGGTAAGCCTGGATCACCTGAATATGTAATGTGAGTGCACTTCTTTTCATGAGAAATAGAGGTGATATCAAAAAACATGCATGTACATTTTACAGCATCTTAACCGCTAGGCCACCGGGGGTCTCATGAAACAACTGATCTGGACATTATAGTGGTATGATTTAGTTGTTTGTGTTATTTTTTCCTGGTATGTATGGTGGTCAGCCAGACTGCTTTATATTCACAAAAGGTTATTGTGGAAATGTCTTCTCCTAAGAAGATGACACTCATGTTTCCATTTTCCCAAACATGTTATACTGATATAGTTGCAGAAGAGGAATTGCCAATTAGCATCTGTTTCAAAAGAAATCAGGCTTCTGCTTTCCATATATCTGGACTGTATAGGACCGTGGTGTACTTCAGCTAATTCTGGACAAAAGCAGTATTCTGTGACAACAGGGTGATATCTATGAAGGGATATGGGCTCTCTGTGAGAACCAGCCTCTTTCAATGTAATGAAAAAGTACAAGGATGTTAGCACACTGCAGAAAAAGAAAGTAGAAAATACTAATATAGAGACTGAAAGTAGATTGTCTTAATTCCTATATTGTCTTGCACAGGTGGAGACTCTGCCACAAGCAGTTGCTGATAGAGACTTTGGAACCTAGGTGCTGCAGTGCTGAGCAATTTAGAAAAGAGATGGAATATACATTATGCTTTGGAAGAGATTATATCTGTAATACAACATCAGCGAACAAGTTTATTGATTTTGGCTTATAGATGCTGATATGGAACTTTGTTGTCTGCTTTGACCTGTAACAACTAATTAGCATTCTCAGTCACAGGGAGAATTGTGTTTTCCAGTACTGCTGAGGTTCATTCAACAGTTCTGCTAGGCTAGGTGGGATAGAGCATAGAGTATTTTGGCTAATTCTACCATACAGGAGATGAGTTCAGCTTACACCTGTATGTTAGTGGTCAGCAGTACCTAGCGTAAGGGCTGTAGTATCCTCAGAAATTGGTTGTTGAAATTAAAAAAAAAAAAACAAAAACCAAAAACCAAACCATGAAATTAAAAAGCCCAACATTTAAACCTGAGTAATAGAAAATGGTGGAGCAGCCTCCTGTGCCCTCGACACAGGGCAGAAAAATTTAAGATATACATCCTCTGAGGAGCCTTTGACATAGTGCTGTTAAAGGGTGCATCCAACTGCTGAACTGTGGGAAGAATTGGCTGTTTCCATAAGGCAAAAAATTCTGCTCCCTTCACTCCTAAGGAGGAGGTGGAAAAAGTTTCAAGGTTAGGAGACTAGTTTTTTGCTACTGAAATTAAGGATTTTTCAACATCAAGGAAACAAAACAGCCTACTCTCCTAAATGGTTAGAGAGGGTCTATGTTGCTTCCAGGATTTTACTTGCCTGATCGACACTGCTCTGCCCATTGTAAGAGGTCGATTGTTGCTCCTTAATGTTTGAGAAAGTCACTTCTTAGTCATAGAGTAGGAAACTAATTCTGTTCTGAATTGAGAATAGAGGACTAAAGTTGTTTCAAGTTTTACTCTGATAGGCTTATCCAATATTTTGAGACACATTTTTGCCTTCATTTTACCTATCCTTATTTTTCTATTGGCTTTTCCTGTTAGTTCTTTTCTGCTTTGTCATGTATTGTTTTACCCATCCCAGATGGTACCACAATATGATGTTTCTGCTGTCATGTCTGGGAGAGATAAATCATGTCAAACTATGGAAATCAATCAATTTATTAAAATTGAAAACTAAATGTTCTTTGAAATATCTGGATTTAGACATATATATGAGAGTTTTGTATAAAATTTTTGGTTCAGCTGTTATTTTGGATTTATTTGAAGACAGGCAAACTGAAAACATTATTTATTTAAGTAATATACCAACATCATTAACAACATTATTTCTCTTAATTGCTTTATGGTTAAGATTATGGCCTTTAAAGGGCAATTTGCTCTACTGAGCATTTGGGAATTGCATGTGATCTGTGGAGGTCTGAGAGCAAACACCTCTTGAACTGCATCAAGCTTGGTGCTGTGACCACTTCTCTGGGGAGCTTGTTCCAGTGCCCAACCACCCTCTGGGTGAAGAACCTCTTTCTAATATCCAACCTAAACCTCCCCTGACACAACTTCAAACCATTCCCTTGTGTTCTGTCACTGGTCACAAGAGAGAAGAGATCAGTGCCTGCCCACATTCTTCCCCTCATGAGGAAGTTGTAGACTGCAATGAGGTCTCTCCTGAGTCTCCTCTTTTCCAGGCTGAACAGACCAAGTGACCTCAGCTGCTTCCCCTCAAGGCCCTTCACCGTCTTCATTGCCCTCCTTTGGACACTCTCTAACAGCTTAATATTTTTCTTATATTGTGGTGCCCAAAATTGCACACAATATTCCAGCTGAGGCTGCACCAGTGCAGAGCAGAGCAGGACAATCCCCTCCCTCGACCAGCTGGTGATGCTTTGTCTGATGCCCCCCGGACACAGTTGGCCCTCCTGGCTGCCAGGGCACTGCTGACTCATATCCAACTTGCCATCGACCAGGACCCCCAGGTCCCTTTCCGCAGTACTGCTTTCCAGCATCTCATTCCCCAGTCTGTGTGTACATTCAGGGTTGCCTCATCCCAGGTGCAGAATCCGGCAGTTGCCTTTGTTGAAATTCATAAGGTTGATGATTTCCCAGTCCTTTAATTTGTCCAGGTCTCTTTGCAGGGCCTCCCTGCCATTGAGGGAGTCAACAGCTCCTCCCAGTTTTGTGCCATCTGTGTGCAAAGTTGATTAATATCCCTTCCAGTATTGTGTCCAAGTCATTTATGGAGATGTTCCCCCATTCACTATTACCCTCTGTGCTCGACCCCTGAACCAATTGCTCACCCACTGCATGATGTGTTTATCTGTCTGTGGGCATTTTTTCCAGAAGGACCTTGTGAGAGACAGTATTGAAAGCTTTACTGAAATCCAAAAAGGTTACATCAACTGGCTTCCCTTGATCATCTAGATGGGTTATCTTGTCATAAAAGGATATCAGGTTTGATAAGCAGGACTTTCCTCTCATGAAACCATGCTGGCTGTGACCAATGACTGGATTGTCTTTCAGGTGTTTTTCAATATCTCCCAGAATAATCTTCATCATTACTTTACCATGCGCTGAAGTGAGACTGACAGGCATGTAGTTTCCAGGGTCCTCCTTCCTGCCCTTCTTGAAAAATGGGACAATGTTCGCTAGCTTCCAGCCAGCTGGGACCTCTCTGGATTCCCCAGACCATTCAAAAATCATAGAGAGAACTTTTGTGATGACATCAGCTCACTCTTTGACAATTCTGGGATGAATCCCATAAGGCTCTTTAGATTTTTAGGGATTCAGCTGGAGCAGCAGATCCTGCAAATTTCAGGGTTGACTGGTAGTTGGTCGTTCTCACAGTCATGTCCTCCAGCTCAGGGCACTGACACCCTCTTGGTCTGTCATCCGTGTTAAAGACAGAGGCAAAGAAAGTGTTTAAACACCTCTGCCTTGTCTCTGGCCCTGTTTGTGAGGTGGCCATCCTCATCCTGTAACAGGCTAGGGTCTGTACTTAGGCCTGTTCATGTATCTTGAGATATTTATGATATTTTATCTTGATATAAGTAATGAAAACAATATAGTTCAAAGAAAACAAGTAAATTAATACAAAAAGTTTTACTATAAGTTAATATTTATGCCTGCAGTTATGTGTCTATTCAATTTTGAAAATTACCTCCTTGATGAAAACCTATTAGTCTTTTTCCCAGGGTACAGCTACCATTGTAGTAATCAGAAATAGCCACAAAATTGTTTGTGTTTTGGTTTAGGTTTAAAATTGTCTGATTCAGTTAGGTTTATTAAAAGTGAAATGAAAGACCTGAGAAAATCTCAGAATTCCATACTTATGTGGGTACCCAGGATAAAGCAATGTTATGCAAATCAATTCTAGGAAAAAACAGTAACTGGGTCAGAAGCAAAACAAATTTCTGTTAATTATTAGTTAAATAACAACTTAATTGTTCAGTTGCTTACTTTCTAAATGAAAACTAAGGTGAGCGTGAGTTTTCAGAATTTTGAAATCACCTTGGAGAAAATTTGATTAATTAGTAAATATTTCTAGGGTTGGGATGGATAATAAGTTGAATCTCTCTTTTCCACTGTTTTGGAAAAAAATACAAATTTATTCTGTTATATTTTTATGACTTTATGAGCC
Organism: Platyrinchus mystaceus; assembly: GCA_035041135.1. Lineage (NCBI taxonomy): Eukaryota > Metazoa > Chordata > Aves > Passeriformes > Tyrannidae > Platyrinchus > Platyrinchus mystaceus. The sequence goes on from JAWWLV010000088.1 coordinate 80,263,708, forward strand.
TTTAAATTTAAGTTAAATACAGAATGTGCACTTCACACTGGTCTCTGTTAATTGCATTTAAATATGAATGACAGAATGCATTCATTCTGAGGCCACAGTGGAAAAAGCAGAAGCTGCCCAATATTTGTACATTCCATTGCATTTGTGGGAATCCTGCTTATAAGGGTTATATAGCCCGTAAGCTCCAAGTCTTTGCCTAGATATTTTGACAATTCTGGGCAGTGATTCTATGCCTCCTCCCACTCATCTCAGGGAGATGAAAAGAAGAAAGGTCAAAACTGTTTCTTACTTTTTTCCCCACTTTGTTACTATGAGAAGAAAAGGAGACCTAGTGAGAAGAGTGACACTGTGGGAAGTGGAACTGGAAAGTTCATCTGCATCAATGTTCAGACTTTTGCACACTTTCCACTGATGAGATGAAATCTTTCTCAGTGAAACTCTTTCTGGTTTCTAGGTGCATGGTTATTTTTGTTACACACTAGAATTTTGTGTACTGTTTTGTCTGAATATCTGGGCAATAAAAACACTTGAATGTTTATACTGTCAAACACACACAAAACTTTTGCTTTAATTAGGCTAGGATTTATTAATGAAGCTTCTATAATATGTCAGGACAGGACTGAAGAAACAATAATTCTGTATATTCATTGAAGATTGAAAATATTTCCTCATATATGTATGAAGACTGCTCTAGGCATGATTCCAGTCATGTAGTGCTACTTGTAGAATATTGTGCAGCATGAGAAAATAAAGCTGAATGAGTTGTACTCAAGAAAACTCTGCATAT
>JAWWLV010000088.1:80264594-80300259 GCA_035041135.1 Platyrinchus mystaceus
TAAAAAATCCATTGCGCAGGCTTGAAAGGTAAAAAGACCTTTCCCAGATCTTCGTTCGCGAAGACTGGCCATTATTATTTATTATAATATGTCAGGACAGGACTGAAGAAACAATAATTCTGTATATTCATTGAAGATCGAAAATATGTCCTCATATATGTATGAAGACTGCTCTAGGCATGATTCCAGTCTTTCCTCACACAGCTGTCAGTAGTGCTACTTGTAGAATATTGTGCAGCATGAGAAAATAAAGCTGAATGAGTTGTACTCAAGAAAACTCTGCATATGTATTGACAAAAGCTGGGTGGACAATTTGACATGCTAATATGTATGTAGACAAAATTCTCTGTAAGCTGGCTTTTTTTTTTTTCCGTTTTTTTACATAATATGATCCATACTGAAGAACAGATGGTTCAGCAAAGGCATCAGAAGACCTGCTTGGATGCACAATGAGTTTTCAACTAAACTTATGCAAAAAAGTATTCTAGTGGTGGAAGCAGGGACAGGTGACCCAGGAGGAATATAGAAACCACTGTCCAAGCAAGCTGGGTTGGGATGAGGAAATCCAAGGCACACATGTAGTTGAATCCCGTGAGGGATGGGAAGAGCAACAAGAATATTATTTTAAAAGAAATAGATAAGAATCAGCTACTGTCATGTTTCTCTTGAAGTTGTATTCAGGTTGTTAGACTCTAGCTATCCAGTAAAGGAGGCTGAGAAGTAAAGTTGAAACTTGGGAGCTGGTGCATGAAAATAATGTCCAAATAATATACAAAATCAGGCTTGCTGCATAAACCAGGGATATTATTTCACTAAAATTTGTAGTTTCATTGTTTTTTCTGCTACATGCCCAGCTATGACACACAAAAGGAAGAACTGCTTTCATTTTCAATTGAAGAGGAAGAAAAAAAGTCAAATCATTCTTGTTTCTATAAAATTATATATAAAATATAAGAAATTATTCATTGTATATATGTGTTTTAGTCTAAGCGACATTAAAGTAAGGCAATAAGGAATGATAAATCTACCCAGGTGAATGTTAAAGAAATATTTGTGTTTCCATCACCAAACTTGCCAAAACTTCATTAACATCTGTGATGAAATAATGGGTAGCATGATGAAAAGCTGGTTTCTAGAAGTTACATTCTCTCTGGGACTTGCAAGTTGTAGGGAAGAATAACTAGACAGGATGGAACACAGGTAAAGAATATATTACTGTGAATGAATCTGATCAGACTGAGCCATTGTAAATGCATTTTAGAGTTGATGCGATGTACAAAGCTCATGCACAATGCAGTGCTATGGAAAGCCTGTCTTTGCTAATCACCCTTGTGAATTGGGAAAGAAAATACATCTTTTAGCTCGAGAAACCAGTCATGCTAGGACAAATGCATCTTTGAAATGGAGTCAGGGAGTTCACAGGACGGAATGTTTAATGTTTACTGCAAGAAGTAAGTAAAAATGTATTGTTTGGGTTTTTTTCTGTGAAGAAGAAGTAATATTTACCAGACTTTTTCAGAACAGCAGGTATATGGGCAGTGCAAAACAAAACAGAATGCATTTTGGAGTCCTTGCTGGGAAAGCTAGCCATGCATAAGCTCCCTGCTGATTCTAAGTAGCCAGCTGAAGGAAAAGTACCAGAACACTGGAGGTAACCTTTTGAAAAAAAAAAAAAAAAGGCACAGATTGAATCTGGTTTGGATGGGAAATCAGAGCCAAATAGATGAAAGAGCTTTAGTCAGCGTAGCCCAGGAAATGGAGTCCTGGAAGATAAAATCTGAGGAGAAAAGAGGATTAAACCCAATAATTTCTTCAAGAACATCTGGTCTGGCTGAATACACTGCACGAAAAGCAGCCCTTTTAAAATGACCACAAAATGGTTTCAAAACCAGAGTATCTCTGGAAGCCAGCCAACAAGAAAAAGTTTGAGAGAACAAAACCCGCCCAAAGGACCATGGCAGAGAAGACTCATACAATTCTGGAGCAAGTTGGAGGCAGTGTAAATATATATGAGCAGACTTAAGGAGAAAGGCTAATGCTGTGTTTTCCAGGCTGATATGCTTAATTTTCAGCCAACGTTCTTAAGGAACAGGTGATTGAAACTCTCCAGAAGCACATCTCTATGAAGACCTGCAAATGACTTTGTGGATCCTGGATGTAGCCATTCAAATTTCTTGGCTGAAATATAGTCTGCTGAGAGTTGAGCAAGGCCCAGGGACTATTTGAAGTTATTCACAACTTCTAAATCTGCATTCAGGGTACCGTGCATCCGGGATTACGCAGCCTGACACAATCACTCTGATGCCTGTAGCTGGCCTCTTAAATGATATAAGACTGATGCAGGCAGTGAAATGGAGTGCTTAAATAAAAATAACTCATGCCAAAGATAGGAAAGGAAAAACTGAAACAAAGAGCACCTAAATCAAGTGATTCCCAAATTGCTCCTCCTGTAGGAAAACCATTGTTAATTTTCTTATGCATAGGGGACTTAGTACAGCTGATAAGCCTACATGCTCTTGTTATGCAGGGCAGGGTGTAAAACACAAATATCAAAGCCCATATTTAGAAGTGTTAAATCTACCGGAATGAAACCCATTTTTGTGCCAGCACAACCCCAAAGCAAAATGTAGCTAGAATAAAATTAGGACAATTTAGTTGGAAGATTGGATTGTATCAGTCAATCTCATTCCCAAAAATGACCTTGATTCTGGGATAAAACAGTATAGACATCTTCTCTGGAGATAATAAAAACCTGCCTGGATGTGATGCTGCACACCCTGCTCGAGGTGAACCTGCATTAGCAGGGAAGGTGGACCCGACGATCTCCAAAGGTCCTTTCCAACCCTTCCAATCACCCATTCTGTGATTCTTAAGAGATGGCCACTGAAAACATCTAATGGATTGGAATAATTGAAGAGATTAACAACTATTCTTTTGTCTCATTCAGAGGTAGTTTGTCACATTGCTAATAAACATTTTGGATTTTCTTTGTGAAGTAGAACATCTCAAAGAAGCAAATAAGAGCTGGAAAGTGAAATACAGTCTAGAGTTAATAGATAGTATACTGTCTTAATAAGAGTTTGACTTGTGTCTTTATCTGTCATCTGATTCACAGCATAGATTTGGATCTGTCTCTTCTGTAGCTTAATTGAATTTCCTAAACAGTAGGATTGAGACGACACTTTTTTTTTTTTTTCTCACTTTGCAGATTCAAGCTCTGAGAAACTTTTTTAGTAAATTTGTAATGAAACTTGGAAAAGGTTTTGGGAATGGTGGTGATGGTGAATTTTTTTTTTTTTTGTGACAAATTAGCACTTTCTGTAGACATCATTGTTAATATTGTTAGAAAAGTCCTGGGCAGATTTGAGGTATTTGCGTGGTATAAGATTATGGTTTCAAGGCAGGACTTTTCAAATATTTCTGTATCATGCTTCTGGGGCCACAGGGCAATGTGCTGTTAGTGCTGGCTAGTGTTTGTTATGCTGAGAGTCATGCTGTGTAGCTGAATTTTTGTAACTCTTCAGGTCTTTCCTCTTGAATCACTATTAGTTGAACAAGTGGGTGGATTTGCATAATGTTGGTCTGCTACTCTTACAGTACAATGTAGATCTTTCTAGAAGCACTGTAGTGGCTGTGCATATATGTGGCACACTGGAAGTGCATTTATCTGTCTAGAATTTGGATTAATGGGAGCATTAGCTGTAGGAGCATGGACTTCTACTCAGACTGTGCACCAGAATTCCTAATACCATGGGTACTGGAGTAGCAGATGTTTGTGTTAATTGAAGCATATTGAGATATCCTTTACCTGTCTGTGTTACAGACATTGCTTTAAAATGCCTGTTGAACAGACAGTGTAATTACTGTGTGGAAGTTTATAAATACTGAAATTACAGATTCTGATGTTAATGCACTGTTATGAAAGCCATGGGAATATTGGGTGAGCCCTTTTCCTACTGGAATCTGTTTTCCCTCCTGTTTTGTTTTCAGAAGAGGAGCACAAAGGCCAATTCTGCAACATAGGCTTCACAGCAGTCGGACCGTATTTGTTATATAAATCAGTTCAAAAAAGAGGTATATAAATCTGCTTTTTCTAGTCTTGAAAGTAAATAGACTATAACAGGGACCTACAGCAATTTTTGGAGAAGTGGATTGACTTCTTTTGTATTTGTCATCTGCTTGATTAGTAGAGACCTCTGTAATATGCCTAAGACCATGAAGAGTGTTTAATTCTGGACTGTGGGAAGCAAGGCCCTCTCAGGGAGGGTGTCTTATTTAAGTTCTGCTGCTGTTGCTGTCATAAACGCTAGGATAATTGGACTACAAAAGAAAGTAAGCTTCTTGAAGAAATGACTCAGAGAGCAGCAATGTGTCCCTCTTTGTCTCCCATGTATGCATCATGCAGTGCAACCACTCTGCAAAGCTCTTGAAAGGAAAAGCAAGCAGATATGACACCCTTACAAGACTCCATCTAGGATATATTCTTTCCTTGCCATGCTTTATTGCTAGTACCAACAGGTACTATCAGGTTGAATTCTATGTTTGGTAATAGAGAATCCTAAAAAGAGCTTATAAATATGAGCTGACTGATTGGAAATCTGTTGAATAATCCTGGAGGTAGACAAAGAAAAGCATACCTGAGGTTGCTCTTTCATTGAAGAACAGATGGGGATCTGATTATACACACAAAATTGATTTATAAACTGATTAATGCTGGGAGTTGGTTGCTGCTTTTAATAGGCATAGCTACTTATCTCTTGATATGCTTTAGTATCTACCTAATGAAAAGAAATTTTTCATCACTTTTGCTTCTTTCAAGAGGCTTTTAGCATTATTTTACAGGACCTGAGGATCAATACTTAAAAGAATGGAGGCTTTTCAGCTGTCTCCCTGGATAGCTATTACCTTTTGGAACAGGAGGTATATAACATTGTTCGTATGGAAGCATCCTCCTCACATAAATCAGTGTCAAGCCTAAATGTTTACAGTCTCTACAAATTTTGTGCCTATTGTAAATTATTACTTTTTCCACGTGGAAAGTATGAGACCCCTAATGCCATTTCTGGAATGTTTATCACTCTTGCTATTGCAGGCCTATTTAATATCATGGTCAATTTTATTGTAGTCTTATGCAAGGAATTTTAACAAATTTCCTTTCTTGACTTAACAAACTTAATAATGATAGAGATAATTATAATAATAATAATAATAATTGCTATTACTTAAAAATATTAAGAAATATGCTACAATCTCTGTTCTTGAAGTTCTCTCCAGAATGATTCTTGGCTTCCATGTGTTCTTATAAAACTGAGCTATCTGGTCTGGTTTTGCCATTTTAAACTCTGAGACCGTAGTCATGACTTCAAGCAAGCACAGAGGACATTTGTTCTGGTCTTAGGAAACAAACAGAGGTCTCAGAAGTTTAACTCTGAAATAGATGAGGGCAAACATAATACTGAGAGGACACTAATCTATTACTTACTGTACTGGTTCTCGACAAGACTCCGTGATAGGACTTATTTTTTTGACAAAACTGAGAGTCATGTTTTTATGAACAAATGTCATAACACGCAGCAGAGTACAGCAGCAAATGTACTTTAAACATAAAAGAGAAAAGCCTTAAGTAACATTAAGGATGAGGAGAGCAGACAGTTTGCATTAAAAATACATGGCCTGCCATGAAAAGCTATGTCAAATGTGAGCTGGACTATAGTTTTTTGCTAACTTAGTTGTGTTAAAAACAAGTTGAGAAAATAAATTGTTTTGTGTACAGAGCTTTCCAATATGCACATTTGAAAAAAATCCTTATTGGCATTATTTAATGAGAAGCAGCGTACTGTCCTGAGTATTTGTGTAGAAGAAAGTGCATGCATGATGAGTATGGAGAAGAGACTTAATTAGAGTAATGACTGTACTGACAAGGTGATAATGTCAGAAGTCCACACAGCAGATACCAGAAACTGCATCAAGTTTGTGACCCTTTGTCTACTTTCTGCTTATAAGGGAAACAGAATTAGAGGGGAAAAGTACAAAACTTCTGCAAAATATGAATGCCTCGATTTAAATTCTATTTTAGTAATTCAAAACACAAACTTGACATCTAAAACCTGTTTTTCTAAAAGAGCCACATTAAATGATAAAAGCAATCTTGAGGGGCTTCTCAACAGATTTACATGTAAACAACAAATCAACATAAGCAATATTTATCTATTTCTAGCATTCTTCTTTGTATGGTTCAAGGCTTACTATTTCTGTTCAAATATTTTACATTTCTAATGTTAAAGAAAATTTCATTCAAGAAAGCTTCTTTCATTGGTTTAAGGATATCCAGAGTCTAGATATACCTGGACTGAATGTTTCTCTTCTTACATTACAGTAAGATCTTTCCAGTTTTTGATAGTGTAGAGAAGTTGAAACAGCTAGTGAGAAGATTTCACAGAGCACTAAGTCCAAACATTGAGAAGAATTGTAAAATTAGTATGAGTCCTGCAGTGTATGCTAATAGAAGCAAACTTTCCATAGAAAAGTATAGATTTATTTGATACTGTGTTTGCTATATGTCTGTCCTTCTCACTTGCTCAACTTTCCTTGTGTGCAGGACAGCTGGAGGGGGCATTCGTTGTTTCAAGGTTGCTTATGAAATCTTTTTGCTCAGGTTCTAGACCATTTATTTAATGGAATGATGATATACAAGTACATCAAGTGGCATTATCAGCTGCACCTCTTATAACAAGGCCTTTATGATAAAGTGTTCAGACAGCTTGGTTTCAAGTTTAAATTCTGAAGGTTTGAATCACAAATTGTTATGTCCCATGTGCCTTTTTAAGTTCAATAAATGGGGCATTTATGGCTCCCTAGATATTAGAGTTCAGAGACAAATTCTCTGTTCTCCTGTTTGAAAACTATTATACCCTGACAGTGTGGATGGTAAAGATTAGAGGAATGGTGATGATAGTACTCAAATGTTAAACTTTTTATTCAACAGCTGGATAGCATTTTAGGAGCTGCCACATGCCACTGCCACTCCTTTCCACTGTTCATTAAAATAACTTGCAACATATGAAAGGTTGAGGATAAAAAAGTGTACTGATCTTTTTAACAAACTTCAATCTTTCGTGATATACTGGAGGTTTGAGCATGTAATCCTGATGTGGGCAAAATTCACATTTTTGTCAAAAGAGGCTTTATGTCTGTGGGATCAAGAAGTCTGGCTACTCTGCTGCCAGAGGGGCATATAAAGAACAACCTTACGTTGGATATTTTTGCTTTAACGTTTGGCATTTTCAGATTCTTAGAATCCTAAATCTGTTGTTAGATAGTGAAGAGGTAGCACTCAAGATACTGAGTTCTTAATTCTTCTCTGTTACAAGAAGTAGGAGTTGTGGGGCATGATGCATTTATTTTAAAGTCAGTTTAAATACTTAAATACAGAGTCTTCTCTCTCAGGGATAGATCTGCTGTGGAAACTGGCATAAGAAAGGATTAATTGAAGTAGTTTTTCTTTATCTCCATCCCTCTTATCTGCAAGTTGAGGCTGCATCCATCCAAACAGCAGTTGCCTAATTTTGAGTGTCTGAGCCTCATATTTTCCTCAGGTATAGTAACTTTCTTTAAAGGATCACCAAATATTTTCAAAAGAATTAGGAAATAAAACTCCTTATGGGGGTTAAGAGTGATGGTAGTGTTACACTTACATATCCTCAAGTGGCCAAGCTGCTCAGATTGGGAGTGTGGTCTGGTTTAATTGGGCATGTCAGCATCCTACCTATACTCTCTTGCTCCATTTGTGGCTGAACACTGCCTTCCTCTCCCGCTCATCACTCTCACCTTTCTGGTCTGTAAGGAAAAATTCAGCAGGAGCAAGATGAGTTTGGGTTTAAGGGGAGCACTGAAAGGACTCCCTAAAGGGATTATGGAACAACAGCACTCACATCCTAGAGCAGAATTGGGAATGGAGAGCAGAATCCGCTCTTCAGATCAGCTTCTTACTAGACATGAACTCATCCTTTTTGTCATTTTTTTTGTTTGTTTGTTTGTTTGTTGTTGGTTGGTGTTTTTGTTTGTTTTGTTTTGTTTTTCTGTTTATCCAAAGAGGAAGGGGAATGAGCTGTGATTGATTTATAAGTAGTAGGTAAAAATACAGGGGTTTTGAATGTACATGCTGCTAAAGGAAACCAATCAAATAAAACCCCCAAAAGAATCTACACCCTCTTAAGAACATGTACTCTTTTAAAATTAAATTTAAAAAGAAAACAAAAATCTAAATTTCTGAGCTGCGACTAGTAGGGATGGGGACATCAGCTTGGAAAGTAGTACTATGACAGAACTCCCCTGCCTTTCAGCTGCTTTTTTCAAGTGCTGTTGCTAGAGATTACAGCACAGCCTGAAAGGTCAAAAGCTACAACAGTTTAGAGCTTGAGGGAGAATAAATAGCATTTTTTCTTCTTTACTTATAAGATTCCAAACCCCTACTATCACTTTTACTCTTAAATGTTATCTCCTTGTAAGCATTTTTGTCTCTGCCATTTTGTATAATCCATGTCCCTGAATGCAGCTGGACTGAAAAATGGTATTAAAATAGCTAGTTTCTTTTCAAACAGAGTTACTGCAATTAAAAATCAATTCTGGCAGTTTATAAATCTGTTTTATCCATGTCTTCCTCCCAAGTGAAGTTGTTAAACTACCCTTCAAAGTTTCAGAATTTAATTACTTTGAGGTATCTTGCTCTCTCAAGAATGTAGAAGAGGAATAAAGAAATAAAAAATAATCAGAAATAAAAATAAAGCTCCATGGCACAGTAGAGGAAAAGATTCTCTTAATAAGTTGATGATGCTGGGTAGTTTTGCAGTCAAGTACTGATATTGACACAGGGCTGTTATGCAACTGTCCCCAATCTCACTGTTAAATAATGTTCCATGGATGGCACTTTTCATCATGTGAGTTGTATGCTATGAGCTCCATGAATTTGGAGATTCTCAAAATACCATGTACCTATTATGCTAATGAACAATATATTGCTTGTAAGGGATTTTTTAAATATACAACTAAGGAACAATGACTCAGATCGTGTTTTTGAATGTGTTAAAGAAAGATGAACGAGGAAAGTCACTCTATTTACTCTTATTTCCATTTATTTTACACTGTATCACTTTTATTTTCAAAATAGGTGTGTAATTTCCATCCCCTCTCCTACACATTTTAGATTGATTCCCATCTGCTCCCTACACTGCAATATTTAAGCAGTGTCTTTCAGGTTGTTCAAATTGTATTTTCATGCACTAACTGTAAGATAAGGTACTGTTTTATGTTTGAATTTACACCATGCCTCAATATTTTATGTAGAATGGCTAGCACAGAAGCTGGATAGACACCTAGGAAAATAGTTTTATGCTTAAAAAAAACCCGGTTGCATCTGGTCCTTGGCAAGCTCCTCTGTCATTTTTATTGGTAGAACTTGAAGCTATGTGTGTCTTTGTTCTGTGCCCTACTACTTTTATTTCAAGGACCTACCTGGCAGACTTCTTTCTGATAATAAACTCAGTCCAGAGTGATCCTTATGAGAAACACTGGCTTGATCACGGCAGCATGTTTCTCTCTTTAAATCTGCATTCTGGCTTTCAGTTAGACAAGGTCTCAAATGCAAAGCAAATAGTAACTTGGCTGATCCAAAAAGACACCATCAAAAAAAAAGAAATATATAAAAAATTCAAAACCAAAATGTCATGTTACATAGTTTGTGACTAAATTTTAATAATTTGGCTGTATTTCAGAATTACGACTGCTTCTTAAGCATCTCAGCTGGAACCCTGAAAATATATCATTAAAAACTGTACTCATGTGAGACTCAGACAGAGCATTTCAACAATGCATCATTATATTAGATGTTGTCATGGTTTTGCTTGTTCTGGGAAACTAAGCAGGAATTTTCCCTTCCCCCTGCCCAGTGTGTGAAAGGGATGTTGAATAGGCAGGTTGGCTGTGCCTTAGGCAATGGACTAACACAAGAGAAGTGGCTAGTAGAGCCACATTACAAATCGATGGCCCTCAAGGTCTTGTCTGTGGGGAGGGGTGAGGAGTTACTTTTTACTTTTTTTTTTTTTCCTCTCCTTTGTTGTTGCCGGAGCTGGGAAAAAGTCTGGGTGGCAGGAGCTCTGAGATGGTTTTATTCTCAGCCTGGCTGCCTGGCTGCCTGGCTAGCTCAGTTCTACCCAGCCTGGGAACCTGCTTGGATTTTCATTGGAGAGGAACTATTTGGGAAGGAGGTCACCTTCTTCCCCTCCTCCGTTCCTGTGTTTTTTTTGGCAGCGGTTCTTGTGCACATCAAAGGAGATGGGAAGCCATACAGTCCAACTGGAGACAGAGTGAGTTACCAGTGGGAAGAACTTTTTACTCTTTCCCTCCTTTTTCCCTATTCCTGGTGAGGGGCAGGGAAGACCTCCATTTTCAGCTTCTCCAGCACAGCTGGGGGACCCCCCACATGACAACCACCAATGATCCAACAGCGCCCCCTGCTGGCTGTGGTTAGAATTGCACCAAAGGGCACAAACGGAACTGTTTACTGTTTTTGTTTGTTTGTTTTGAAGGGGATTATTTTTGCATATAGAATTATTGTTTGGTTGTTTTATTTGTGTCCTTTTGTTGTTCTGCCAATACATATATATCTTTTAATAAAGAGCTGTTATTTTTTCCTTTTTTTTCCACACTTTCTCAATTGGAGCCTCTTAATTTTGGATTTACAATTGCTTAGAGGGAGGAGTTTGGGTCTTTCTCATAACTTATCCTCAGAAAAACACTTGTGTCTCATTCAACTGAGACAGATGTGCAGAGCTACTGATGAGAAGAATAAGAAAGATAGGATTCTTTATTTACATTTATGCTTATTCATGTGGGAAAAACTCATCAAGTGTAGTTTTTCCAACTGAGACACTTAGCTATGTACTGGGGTTTTTTGATACTTATTTCAGCAAGTAGTCATTCATCCAATTTCATGTAATTTTAGTTGTCTCATTTTACATTGGCATTAATAACAATGTCACATAATGTAATTTGGGGTAATGTTGTTAAAGGAAGAAAATGGGAAAGACCTGCTTGTGTTATAAAACCAGTATTAGACTGGTTGTTCCAACCAGTCTAATAACCACAGGACAAAATTTTGCTTTATATCTCTTTAAATCTCCTTCAGAGTCTCTTTCCTTGGCTTTCCCTTGGTGACAGTGGAATCACAGTGAGCAGACATTAATGTTTGCTTTTTGGACCAAAGAGAAATCCTTCTTCTGTTTGGCATTATGTAAACTTTGTTATGAATGGAAGACTAACAAGATGGCTTAGTCTATTCAGAAACAACATCTCCAAAAGAAAAGTTTAACTCTGTTCCTAAACATACAAGGCAGAGTTGAAGCTAAAAACAGTAAAAAGGCATTTAATCATGAATAAATTTTTATTGTAACCTCAGGTTTTTTCTGTAATTATTTGTTTATTCCTTTTTCTCCAGCTAACTTCCAGTTGTAGATTACCTGGATTCCTGAGGGATCTCTTAATCTGTATGTCTCCTTTCTTGCCTGATAGGACTTACTGACTCTGAGCAGTCTCTAATTTCCCACTTGTCTGTCTGTTTTTAGAAAAGCAGATCTTCAATATTTTCAGAAGGATTTCCAATCCAGGGCTTAGCCATGAAAAGGATAAATCATTCTCTGCCTGATTGGAGATTGATAAGGGATATTTTCCAGTACACATCCCCTTTATTTTTATTCTCAAATTGGTCTATGGCTTTTTCTCCTTGCTTGTTCTCTGGTTTTTTACTTCTTTTGTCATGGGCTGTCAGGGGTTGAAAATTGTTCACTCTATATTTTAGTTATTGTGTATTATACGTATTATGTTTTATTCCTTATGTATGTAAATCTTGTGTTCCCATTGGTTCCCATGGTCCCTATACCATCTCCTTGCATTGGCTAGCCGAGTGGCCAAACCCCTCCCTCCCTGCAGCCTTATAAACTGCAGGAATTTTGAATAAACCCTCTCTTTGCTGCTGGACTCCTGCGTGCTCTCTGTCTCTTGGTACTGGAGCCTCTGCCGCCTCTCTCAGCCCTTTGAGAGATGGGCGGCGGCGGGGGGTGGGAGGGCGACCCTCACCCCAAAACCCTCACAATGGGCCTGCAGGCTATATTGATAAAAAGAAACTTTCTGAAAATTGTGGAGTTCATCTTAAATTCAGATATGATGGTCACAGGACCTTCAGGGTAGATAGGAGACTATTGGAAGCCTAAGAAAAATAGTTTAAAGGTGATAGAAAGGTTCAGAACTAGGTGAAGACTGCTACCTGATAATTTTTGAGGCTAGATGAGAATTCTGTCCAATCTTAGTGAGCTGTACTAGCCAAAGTAGGGGAATCTAGCATATTTTAACATTCTTGAATGAAGCATTTTGAATTTTTCTTCTACAATAGTTTGATTTCGAATAACCTTCGGTTTATACTGAGAGGGAAAACAGCTTTAGAAACTCAAACAAGGAATAGTCTAAATGTTTTGGATTAAATTAGACATTAAGTTGATACTGAATTATTTAGAAGAATAAACAAGAAAAATTTTGTATTTGCTTTGAAAGAGAAAGTGAAATATCCATTTTTTTTACAGCTCTGTCCTGCTGGTTGTTGTGGTGTTGTGCTGGCAACTAGAAATGCTTTGATCAGGACAGGAAGAGTGGAAGTGCAGTAGTTTATAGACTTTAGATAGACACTGATAAACTTATACAGGTGTAAGCTTTCAGGTAAAAATTGGTAGACACAACTGCAGCTAGATTGGCTCACGTCATGTGAAAAGAAACAGAAAAGAAGAACTTTCTGTCCAACCTGTATTTATTTTTTTTTTTTATTTATTTTACTACCAGTGTCCCCGCAGGAGATCAAAGCCTTTTAATGTCCAAAATAGTCTGTTAGCATCTCCTTAGATGAGGCTCTTTGCTTAAAAGATTCACTGAAATGGACAGGACATTTCATACCAGTTATATAGGGGCAATACTTAATAGCAAAAGGGAAACCCCTTAACCAGTTTCTCCTATGAGTTATTCTGCCATCAACGAAACTGTCAATGCCTAAAAATTGACTCTAATAGTTCACGTAATAACATGTTTATTAATACAAATTTTTGACAAAGGGTTCATTTCATTGGTGATAATGTTTAACTGCAAAAATTATACTGAAACCATGAGCATCAACAGCAAGGCCGGGCATAAGCAAATGCTCTAAGGTAAATTGACATAGAAAGAATACTGATGCCACAAAACCTAAGCAAAAACTCTAAACCGTGTGCTTTGTAAATGGCTCTGTTTAAAGCAACTTAAAACAACTTACAAACTCTAAAGCAAAAGCAACTTACAAATAAGTAAGACAACTTACAAAGAGTAAGTAAAGCAAAAACTCAAGCATACACACTAAAGCAAAAGCAATTTAGAAATAATTATGAAGCAAAATTAGTATATATATATGTATATATATGTACATATATATAGGTTTATACATATATGTATAAAGCGATCGCTCACCCCAAGACATCCTGAGAGTGGAGGGAGAAAAAGTAGCCCGTCAGGTACCTCCACATAGTTGATGGAACTTCTCCCCAGTTTTTGCTTGGGTTCAATCTCTTTTTATACCTTCTTTTTCTCTTTAGCAGTTTGAGTGGCTGTAGTCAATAAATTAATTTTGGGGTGATAGATGACAGAGGCCCAAAGATCCACTTCCTGAGTTCTTGGCAGGCAGAATGGTTTCAAGAAAAGGACATGTTATCTCCATATCACTCCTTTCCTCATTTAGTTCTTTTATCAGTTTCTGGGCATGACTCCCAAGGTGCAGGGGTTTTTACAGGAAACCATCAGGAGCCTTTTTCTCCTTTTGTGTGGTCTTATCTATCACCTTATGGCTCAAATATGTTAGCTAGATAAAAAAAGCTCTGTAACTATTGAAGAGTTGAATTTATAATTCCATTTGGACTTTCAAATGCTAACTCCTATTTCTCCGGGAGACTTTTTAGGTATTGATTGCCTTTACCTTCAGGGTTTGGATTTGCTAACATCACAATTCGATTAGGTTCAGAAACAAATCCTTTCCTTTTTTATTTGACGTGTGCTTTGAAAAGTGGGACGTTACTTTCATTATTCGTTCAGAGGAATTAAAAGCTCTGACTTTGGCATCTATTTCAAACATGGTGCTTTTGCCTGGCAGGTCCATAGCTAGTTCCTTGAGACAGTGAACCTATTTATTATACACAACGAGGACAAGGCACAGCAATGGCTTAAACAGAAACAACATGGTGATGTGATTCCTGGACTGGTGCCGTGTAAATGGAGGTAGGTGGCTAGCAATGCAATCAATGCAGTGCCAAGGTACTCAAGCACCAGAAACTGAATACCAAAACCCTAAGACAGTTACTAATTCGAAATAGCTGGGGGTGGTTTTTTTTTTTTTTTTTTTTTTTGTTTGTTTTGTTTTTTTTTGTTTTGTTTTGTTTGGGTTCTGTTGTTGTAGTTGTTGTTTGGTTGGTTGATTTGGTTTTGGTTTGGTTTTCCCAAAAAGTAGTGTAGTTGGATTTTTACTACAGATCAACCAAAAATATGTATGGCAAGTCGAAATGGATGTGCAGGGAAGCACATGGATGTGCAAGGAGCTCCTAATCGAACTCAGAATACTTGAAAATGAATTCTACAGAAGATGAAAGATGGGGCAGATGACCCAGGAGAAGCATAGGATAGTTGCCTGATCTTGCAGGGATAGGCTTACGAAAGCCTAGGTTGATCTTGAGTTGAATCTGGGAAGGGATGTTAAGAGCAGCAAAAGATTCTACAAGCACCTCAGCAGCAAAAGGGAGACTGGGGCAAATGTGGTCCTGCTGCTGAATGGGCATGGGAAACTGGTGAAAAATTACATGGAATAGGCCAAGGTACTCAGTTCTGCCTTTACCTCAGAATTTGCTAGTAAGACCAGACTTCAGGAATCCCTAGCCCCCAAGACCCAGGGGAAAGTCCAATCTCTTCTTTCTGTGATGTCTTGTCTCACTGTCTTTGTGGGAAAGCATCCAGCATATCTCATCCTTGGCATTTTCCCTCCTCCGGTTGCAAACAACAGCCTGCTCCAACCAGATCTAAATGTCAGCAGTGAATGTGTATTACATTTCCCTGACTTCTCCGAGCAGGAGTGGCAAACTAAAGAAGGCCAGTGAAGATAGCAAGAATGTGTTAATTGCACTGGCACCAGCATGGACACAGAGGGTAGCCAGGCAACAAGCAAACAGGGCTTTTATTTATCAGACAGGACACAGAACAATCTCTAGATGTTCTTCCCTGTGCTTTGAATCAGAGAAAGCAATTTGAAAAGGAAAATGTGCAGAATATGCAAAATTTTGTACAGGGGAAATTTCTGTAGAAAGAAAAAATCAAATGGGGAGTACAGAGATAGAAACACGTATTTGGATTCAGGTAACATGATTATGAGCTCTAAGTCATTATCTACCTAGAAACAGATTGTAAGTCACTGGAAAAGTGCTTCCAGTGTAAAATAAATAAAATGCTTCCAGCGAAAATATGAAGGAAGAAGAGGCTGTGTGTGCTGCTTGAACCTGGATGTTATGATAAAAACAGAACACACCTTGGATGTGGTCAAGGCTTAAGATAGGATTTTGATTGTAGATTTTATTATTTTAGTTTAACCCTCCCCCCCAAACTTGGTCCATATTTGACAAGCATTTCGTATTATTTCCCTTGCTATGAAGAATAACCTTAATGATGTTAATTATAAATGATGTTCGATTTTCTTCCATTTTTGCTGAATTTTTTTTAAGAACATTGAAAATATATAATTTTGATGGAAGTTTATTGCTCATTTGAAGTAACTTAAGCTAAATACTGGGTGATATCTCTGTATCTGGAGTTATTATACTTAGAAGGTTATTTTAATTCCTGTACAAGGTCAGATCACACCTGCTGTACCATCTTGTCTGCTGCCTGCAGCAGGTGCCTGGGAAAAGCCTAAACTTGTAATGATAGTTTCTTAGAAAACTTTCTCAACTATTTGAACCCAGGAGCTTTCTGAGATGAAGGTAGTGTCTTGAATTTTTATGCAGTCAGTTCTTTTGCTGTCACAATGGACTTGCAAAGTGCAATAACCACAGAAACAAAATGACACTACACAGTGGCAGAAATGTTAATAATAATTAAACAATATTCTGTGTTTGATTTGGTTTTGTAGCACAAAATAGAATAATGTACTGAGAGCAGGGCGGATTTAATCTAGAGCTTACTTACCTGAAGGATATTTTCATATCAACTTTCACCCTTTGACATTTAACTCACTTTTTGTGGTTTTGTTGTCCTATAGAAGAGAGTTCTGCAGTTCTTCATGTGAAGAACTTCTGGGTTTTGTACACTTATATATTTTTTACTATTCAAAAAAATGATGAATACACTTTTAATTCACTGTTAAAAATAAGTGAACAATATTCGCTGTGCACCTTTCTCATGATTGTATATCTGTCTATAACCTCTCTCCTCAGATGCCTGATTTATTTCTAGGTTGAGGAATCAGTCTATTTAATCCAAATTGGTAGAGAAAATACAAAATGCCGGAAGTCTTTTGTCCTCTTTCTGTGAATCTTACCTAGTTTTACTTTGACATTTCAAATTACTGGTTGGGACAGAAATGCACAAACTATTCAAAAAGGGGGTAAATGAATTTGTTCCATGGTACAATGATGTTCTCTAGTGTTTTGTACTTCTCATAATTTATTGTTAATTACATTTTTTTATTATTGTAATTCAAGATCTTATTTTTGAATAGTAATGTTCAGTTCAGAGCTCATCAGTGAATACATGAAATTAAAGAATTTCACTAGTTAAAGTACTTTTTCCTGGTGTGCAACACTTCATTTGTTAAGACTGCAAATTAAATTCAATAAAGATAGCTAGCCATTCAGATTTGTAAGGGTTTCCTAGAACTCTATGCAGTGAGTTCTTTGCTAATCTCAATTACTTGGTGTCTTTATCAAGTACTATCAGTTCACTGTTCATTCTCTTTTCTGTATCACCTCAGGATATGTTCAGCATTTATGAATTCTTCCATAGATTACTGTGTATCTCACCTGCTGACCTCCTCCCCTCTGAAATTTGACTATATACCTACTCACCTACTTTTTAAATTCTTTATCCATTGAAGAACGTTCCCTCATGCTGTGATTTTCCTGAAGAGGTTCTTTAAGGTCCTTTGGTAAGAGAACTTGTCCAATGCCTGTTGCAAATCCAAACACAATGTATCAATGTATCTTTTGGATATCCTTTAATCATACTTTGTCCATATCCGTATCTATTTTTCTATCCTTTTTTTGAGGTTATTCCATTTCTGATGCATAACTTGACCTTTATTGTGCTTAATGAGACTCCTGTCGGCATATTTCTCCAATCTGTTGAGGTACCTCTGAAAAAACAGAGCATTTTGGGCTCTCCAGCATTTTGGTCTCCCATTTTCTCTGATTTTTCTGTAATTTATGAACCCACTGACACTGCATTCTGTCCCATTTTCTGGGTTAATAATAAACACATTAAATAGTATTGGCCCAAGTATCAGTCTTCAACTGACTGACAACTCATTACAAGTTGGATTCTGTGCTACTGAATTCAACCCTTTAAGCCTCATAATTCAGACAGCTTTTCATTTGTGTTATCATCTATTAATCCAGTCAATAACTCAATAGCTGCAATGTAAGGATACTACGGGAGGCAGTGGCAAAAATATTGCTAAAGGTAAGGTAAAATAGTGCCCTCTGCTCTGATCAAATAAGGCAATCAGGTTGCTAAGGAGTGACTTTCCCTTGTCAGATTCCTGCTGGTTGTTTCCTTGCAAATTTGATAAAGAATGGCTTTGCAATGGCTTCAGTCAAATCCTTCAGTACACTTACATGTTTCTAATCTGGTCCCATGGACTTATATAGTTAGTTTAGTTTTATTCAGTTAGTTTAGATGTCTCCTAACTCTGATCTCTGATCTTCCTTTGTATTAGTAATGCTTTGCTTCCACAAACTATGCTAGTAGACTCAGGGACCTGACAGACCTGTAGGCAGGGCTTATCAGTGAAAACCAAGTCAAAGAAGGCACTAAGTACCTCAGTGTTTTCTTGTGTGTTTTGTTTGTTTGTTTGTCTGTTTGTTTGGTTTTGTTGGTTTTTTTTTTGGTTGTTGGTTGTTTTTGGTTTTGTTTTTGTTTTTTTGGTTTGGTTTGGGGTTTTTTTGTGTGTCACTTTTAATTATCTCCCCTACCCACTGAGCCACACATACTTAACACATGTTTTTTCTGGTTCTATTCACTTTCCACCCTGGTTTCTGTTGAGCTATGTCTTTCCTAGCTTCATGCCTACATATTCAGGCAATGCCTCTGGTTTTTTTCATGGAGAACTTACACCTTCTTCCACCCTCTGTATATTCCTTTTTTGTGTTTCATCTCCATACAGCATCTCCACATGTTCACATGTGCTGACCTTCTGCTGTGCCTGCTCAGATATCTGTATGTTGAAATGGACCAGTCTTATGATTCCTGAGCATCAACCAGCTATCTTGATGCCCTATGCCTTTTGGAGCAATCTCACATGGGACAGAGCCAAGAATATCCCTAAACAAGCTGATATCTGCTATTCTGAAGTCCATGACTCTAGTTCTACTATATTTTTCACTTAATTTTCTCAAAATTGTCAACCCCACTCTGATCACTGCAGCCAGGGCAGACCTCATCTTTCACATGCCTGCTTCATAAAAACAAATCCATAAGATCATCTTCTCTGGTTGGGCTGACACCTTTATCAAGGAATTGCCATCGGTATATTTCAGAAATCTCCTGGATGGCTTATACCCAGAAGCCAGGGTGGTTGAATTCACATAACAGGGCTTGCATCTTTGTTCACTATATTTATTACTTATTATATAATTTTTTACAATTTGCTTGATACAGATATCAGTGCTGCCAGTTTCTTGTATCTTGCCCATTTTAGAAATATATATTAAATTTGCTATCTTTCAGACCTCAGGTACCAAAGCAGTTGTAAGGTTATACATCGCTTAATAGTTCAGAGCTTTCATCTCTGGATTACTTTTAAAATTCTTGCATAAATAGCCATCCTGAAAATGTGTTGCTTTTAATTTTATCTATATTCTATAGCCCTTTGTAACAACACTATGGTTTGAGATTAGAGTTTTTCATGAGCAGCCCCACCCATTCTAGGATGAGAACTTCCTTGAGCTCTGCCATGATTAACTTGGTCAGGGGGAGAAATATGATTTTTCCTCGTATGGTTTTATCTTCTTAATCACTTCTTTGATCATTTAGTCCTTCTTTGAACTGTCAAGATTCATGCTTTTAATGTGTTTGAAGAAGGATTTATTCATATTATTAATGGCTTTTACAAATTATTCTTCAAGTTCTTTGTTTTCTTCATTTTGACACTGCTTTAGTTTTTGAAAGATGCTTACTTCCGTTTGTTAACTACTTCTGTGCTGTTTTTAATCTATGTCAAGCTAATTGTTGCCCTTTCCCTCATGTCTTTTTTTTGATTTTTTTGGATGGGTAGTATTAATTTGTCCTGTGTCTCCAGCTTGGTACTGTTGAATGCTGCCTGCAAAACTTTTAACTCGCAGCTGCCTCAGTTAACTCCTTTTTATCAATCTGCTTCATCCTGAAGTTCCCTATAATGAAGCAGAACATTCTGTAGTGGATTTGTGTATTCAGTTGCTTCTGCAGTGATGCTGAATCTAAGCTCATGTTGGTTGCTATTACGTTGCTATTCCTTCATGCTACTCAGAAAAGAAGTTAAGAGTTGCTTCTTCACTCTTTGGCCTCATGTTAAGTTGCTTCATAAAAACCTTGATTTGTGTCTAAAAGTTTACTCTTGCTGCCAAGCTCATTTTCCTCTCCTTCTGCTCACTCACCTGCTACCACATCACTGAGTGACCTTTCTTGGGCATAGCACTGTTCTGGAGTGTCCCTGAAGGTCATCTCAATAGATTAGATTACTAAACACCTAACTCTTCAACAGTTCAGTGCTTCCACTGTCCCTTTGTAGGCATTTAAAGTGAATCCAACTGCAGCATGTAATTTTCTCAGAAAAGACCGAAGAATGCTTGTTCTATCTGCTCACTAGGTCACATATGTGATAATGAGATATTCTGCCCTTTAAGAGACACTGCCAGTAATATTAGCTAGTACCCTCAGTTCATCCAGTCCTGTTTCCATTTGTGGTGTTTCTGTTGAGGAGCATGCATGAGGCATGTAATGTGGGAAGACAAATTAAAATTGCCTTGCCTTGCTTTGCTAAGATATGAAAGATATTCCTTCTGTACTCCCTGTGCAGCAAAATACATCTGTGTCTTGTGTGCAGAAAGTAGCCAACCTATTGACATTTTTGTTTTGTTCTGTTGTTTTGGTTTATACAAGTGCATGTTGCAGTTTGGAATTCAATCAGAACAGATTAGCATTTGTGGAGAACTGACCTCCTAAAATAGACAAAACTTTGATAAAAGATGTTATTGTGGTGGCAACAGTGGGAGGGATTTGCAAGCATGCATTTTAAGTATGTTCAGTCTGTTACCATGTCAGAATGGTTATCTGTACTCTGCCTTGCATCACATCTCATTATCCCCCCAGGATTCTTGAGATAACAATCTCTCTTCATTAAAACAAGAACAACAGCCAAATGATTGAGATTCCTGCTTGGCTTATCACATTTGGAAAACCAACATTCTTTTGACAGTAAGACATGACAAGCTACATCTATACTAGAAAAATAATGTATGTTAAAGAATAACTTTCAGCTAGCACAACATCAAACATGATTTGGTATTTAATTTAGATTGAGATTAAAAACTTTGCAGATGCATTACTCCATTTATTGAGACAAGTTTTTATTTATTGATGTTATGACTTCTGTATACTAGAAATTTCTCCTGTTAGCATTAGGAGACCTTTGGGGGGTTACTGGACTGAAAGGTAAAATGTACTAATTTAGTTAGCAAATTTATTGAGTTAATTCACTATAGAGGACTTAGCAGGTATGTGTAGAAGGAAGGAATTGGATCGAGGAGTAAAGAATTAAATTCTCACTGCCACTAATCAACGCAGCAGTTTGTTGTCAGTGGATTTGGGACTGTGAAGAGTAGATGAAAACTAGCAAAGAAACCCTTATGCCTTCTTCTTGCTCTTCCTGTTTTTGTTCATTGGTATGATAGCTTTTATTTTGCATTACCTTTAGTTTAGGTTCTTTAATATTCTGTTAATTCAGCTGTGCTTCAAGTCTTCTCCTGCTCTAGCAGTTAGTTCCAGCTGTAAAGGGGTCAGTCAATGCTCTAAAATGAAGCATATACCCATTTCATTTTGGAGCACCCCTTTTTTTGTTGTATCATTGACTCATGTGCTTCAATATTGCTATGGTAGGCTTTATTGTTACTGCAGTTACTAGTACTAGCAGTTTTTCTTTTAGGGAATGCATGATGTTCTTGCCAAGGGCATTTTTCTTTTTTTTAGTATACAGAAGAATTTACTTTGAACAATTGAATTTTCTTGCCTGAGGACATCTGCCATCACTATAAAGTTATTGAGATGTTTTTTAATTGTTCCAGAAAAATGAGCAAAAAAAAATGCAAGATCCAACTCACGTATGTTCAAAATTTTAATTCTGTTCTGCTACCCTAGTAACTTTGTAAAATTAGAAGTTTTTTCCAGTCATGCACAGAATAGAATTTCTGTGTTCTCTTGTTTTCATCCCAATTACCTTGTGGTAGTGTGTGTGGAAGAAAGGGACAGAAAAGTTTTGCAAATAGAACAACTAAAAAAGTTTATTTTCCTGTTCTCTCATTTTTACAAGAAAACTTATTTTGCTCATATTTCTCTCTCTAGCTAAATGGTGGAGGTTTCAGAAAGGTATGAAGTAGCAAGAAGAGTTTGAAGCGGATTATTTTAGTAAAGATCTATTTATTAGTCTAATCCATTCTGTTCTGTAAAAATAGGAACAGGCATACATTTTTGGAAGAGCAATTAAAAACAAAAAGATGTACAAGAAGGTACAGGAAAGTATACATCAGAATAAATACTTTTAAGACCTAAAGTGGCTGTGAGAACTTTTTTTCCCCCAAAAACCTGATTCTTGACAAAGGGAGAGCATCATGAATGAAGATATTCACATAGGATTTTAGGTGATTTGAAGACAACAATATGCAAACTATTACCAAAAAAGTGCAGAATGGAAGCAAAAATAGGCAAATATACATATAATAGCTCCATAACAAAAATTATATATATTTTATATATAATATATTTTTATAGTATATAAAACCATGTGATAACTTCAATATGAAATAACATAAAACATTTTAGGGGTTTTGTTTCTTTTGTTTCTTCTGTTTCTCAGTGGAGTGTCATGCATACAACTCACATTGAAATTTATCTGCCACATCTCACTGCAGTATAGATTTTGTTGGAAGAATGGAAACTGTTTTCTAAGAGAACTGCAACTTTCAAAATCATTTTGGCTTAAAACAAGAAGAGTTTTATGAATGTTGTGTGGAGTAGGGAAAAGTGTGAGGAGGACAGAGTGGCAGGTTATGGGTCCCCATTCCCTGTACCCCTGTACTGCTGGCGTGGAGGAGGTACAGGATTCCAGAGTGAAGGATGAATTTGTTCCTGTGAAAAGGTGGTGGTGGTGGTGGTGGGGAAGTGTTTCAGATTTGTCTGTTTCTGACCATCAGACTCTATTTTTAATTGGCAATAAAATGTCCTTCCTGCCCTCCCTCTGCTTTCTCCAGAAACTGACAGATTAATATTGGAAGTATCTGAATTCAAAGCACCATGTTTAACACAGAACTACTGATGGTCTGGATGAATGTAGCCAAAAAATGTGCTATTTTTAGGAACATGGGTAGGGAAGAATGCATTGTTTTAATCCATCTCAAAAGTTATGTTTGTAGTGTCCTTGAAAAGATCTGCTAGTGGACAGGACTTGTCTTATGTTTCTGACGTGAAATTTCTGTTCTGCTTGAGGAAATTGTTATGTAAGTTCTCAGTCATAGTTAACATGAAGGCCAAAAGGATGTCTCTACTCAGGTTTTTCTTTGCCACACAGGGCAAGCAAGATTCACTGACATGCTTGCTTCTTTTTTTTTGTAGGAGAGTTTGTCTATTGCAAAATTAAAATGCAGCTATTCATCTCTTTCCTTTAACATAGGCTCATATCTTAGTCCTACAGGTAACTTCATGTAAAGCCTTATTCTCTCCTTGAAGATCCCAGGTAGTATAAGACTCTGTGTGCTGTGAAACAGTTGAAAATTCAGGGCTGAAGTGTGCTTCAGGAAAAATCATTGCAGGAAAATTTGATTTGGTTCTGTCTGAGTTTAGACATCAAATATCCTCCCCGAGGAGGCAATAGTCTTGCTTGCATTGCAGATTCATTTTAAGTACACGAGTTCCTTCTTCTTCTTTAAATCTTTTTGTTCTTTAAGTTTGCTTTTTTCTCCCAATTCTTTTTAATTTGTAGTCATTCTGCTTTCAGAGTGAAAGAGACATATCTATAGGTGCAAGCTTTGCCTGAGGTCTCTGTGAGAGCTTGAATTTCCCATAATTTGGGTAAAAGAACTGCATAATTTAAGTAGGCATTGAAAAATTTTAGTAGGTGTTTTCCGTGGGTAAAAGACCTCCACTGCAAGAAGAGATTACAGAATCTGCAAGGAGACTGACAGGCTATTCAGAATGTTGCTATTAAAATCTCAAAGTACCTTTTAAAGGCATGAGCCTTATTTCCTGAACTTTGTGAATTTTAATTTGGCTGTTATTAATACCTAGATATTCCTAACTGAGCATCACACTGGATGTTTTGGAGAAATGCTAAACGAATATTTGTGGCATTGAATTATTTTGAAATTAACCATATTCCTCCCTGCAGTTTAGGGCAGATAAAAATCCAGTGGTGTTTTTCCTATGAAGTTTTGTTTATTGTTGTTTTTCCTAACAAAGATAAAGATTATCCTTTATTTTTTTCCCTCAAGAGCACTGAGAAATTTTTGTTTTTATATATCTTGCACTTAAAATAGGAAATTATTTTTGAGTATTCGGAGCTTTTCAACTTTGCTGTTTTGTAGTGTTGCTCTTAGAATAGCCTGAGCTGAGTTTCAAATCCATTCCACTCTTCACAGTAAAAGCTAAAATGAGTGGATTTTGGTCTAATTCTCAAGTTCTTCAGTACTCCAGACATATGCTAAGGGGGTTTCCTATTATGAACTACTGTGCAGAAGCTGTCCCTTTTCTGTTGTGGATACTGAAAATGTTTACAATGTCTTGCCTTTCTTCTGTTCTTAGACAAAACTCGCTTTGATTTTGGAGTGCTTTGCTATAGTAAAAGCTCTGGAATTTGGAACAGTGACTTCAAAGGACTCATTTTAGCAGAAAAAGCACAGGAGAATTTTTTAAGAAATAATTTCCAGTAATGAAATAGGTTTTGTTACTTTCCGTTTATAATTATAAACTAGCATCCAGTATAAACTGCTGTTTAAAGGCTAAGAGCTATAGTATTCCCATCAGGGGACAAATTGCTAATAAGGTGTAATTTGAAAGGGGAAAGCTGGTGATATCTGCAAGAAGAAATAAGAGCCTCAAGGCTGCATAGAAGTGCCTTATTAACAGTTGCACTGGGCAACCTGTTGAATGAGCTTTATTTATCATGTTTTTATAGTTACTTCCACTCAGCTTTCAGCTACAGTGGGAGGAAAATACCAAAGTACAATATTGTTCTTCCAGTGTAGCAATCAAATCAAGAAAAATGGAAAAGAGGCAACAGGAGGAGGAAAAACATTACACAGCTAGTTCATAAATAAATTTCTTCAGTTGGGCTCCCTGTGTAAGATATTTACTGAAGTTTCTGCGTGTCACTGAAATTTAGGAGATGCTTTTCTCAACCGTCGAAGGTTTCTGAATCTGAAGGTTGGGTAGAGCTTCCCACAAGTCTGTGTCTGCTAAAATATAAGTTTGACAGGGTGGGAAATATGAGGGAAAAGTTGGAGGCAAATTGTTAAGATACGATAATGATGATGATTTCAGTGACTGCATTCCCAAGTTACCTATTCAATGTAGAACAAGCTAAACACCTTCATAGGGGTATGTTTTCCCTCTAAGCAGTGTGTTCTGTTGTCTCTGCAAAAATGGCCAATTTGGATCTGAGTGTTTGTCTTATAGAAATTGGATAGAAATTACTCACCCATTTAATGTCACTAATACTAGATTGCCAGATGTCACTGACCTCCACTAATTAATAATTTGAATGATGTTCAATATGTAACCTAGAGGTGCAAAGTTCCATGAATCATTGACATTACTGCAGACCTTTCACTTGTGTCAAAACAAAAAAAAAAGAAATAACACTCGAGCTTTTTCATAGCCTTGCTGTTATCTCAAATCTTCACAATGAAGTGGTGATTTAAAGTTGGGTTATGGGCCCCCTTGTTCCCACTGCTCCTTCCATGGTGATTAGTGTACATGACGTTCCCTTGAAGACATTTTCATACCTGAGCAGATATTCTCCTTAATCCTGAGGCTCCTGTTCATATTTCTCACCTTTGATTTCTGTGTAATTTAATAGCACATCTGTACTCCAGTAATCTTCCTAGTAGCTATAGGTTCAAGATTTCTGATTTTAATAAGCATCTTTTGCACTTTGAGTTTAGTGAGAATTATTTTCAGCCTGCTGTTCTTTTTTTTTGTCTTGTTGGTTTCAAAATGTCTTGGAGTCTACTAAAAAGTCAATCTTATTTGCCAAAAATCAGGAAACACTTCAAAACTCAGTGGGCTAACACAGATGCTAAATCTTAAAGGATTCATATGTAATTTATTCAATACATAAAATTTACTATATGTAGTATAATTTCAGAATGTGCATTAAAAATATGTTGTGAAATCTCATTCCTACCTGCTGAATGACTGCCAAGTTTGGTACTGCAAGAACATTTTGTTGTTTCACCCCTTCGGCACAATCCCTCATTCAATTTTTAAATGTCCATAAAACTGTAAAAGCCTCAAAATGCCAGATTGGAACGATAAAAACTTTGAAAGTCACAGTGCAACAGTTTCAGTTTTTTGAATAACTCCCTGGGAGCAAGACTGAAAACCCTAGTTTCAAATGTGCTCAAGTTTTGAGTTGCTAATTTCTGGATTTGGAACTTCATTTTCCTTTACAAACCTGTCCCCGTTAAAGGTAAACCAAATAGATATTTTGTGACATTTAGAAATCTTTGCAGAAGACCAAGCAGGGAATGCACAGTTGGATGAGTAGGTGGCATTTGTGAAAGTTCAGCCTTGGGCTGAGTCCTGTGTCATTAAAGTCAGTGAAGTAGCCCAATATTGAGGGTTTGAGAAAGTCTTAGTAACTCTAAATTCTTCTATAATATTCTGAACTTTTTCTTCTAAATGTGTCATATTAACTCTGACAATTTTCAACAACTTTATTTGCGTAGTCAATAAAATCAGCTGATTAAAACTTAGGCTGCTTCTTGAATTATTATTAGGGTATGTACTTCTCACTTTTTTATATACTTCAGGCTAGTATATTTGGAATAAAATTAAGTTGACATCAGCTCCTTGAAGTCATATAAAGCTTCATATATTACTTGGTTTAAGTACAAAATTGTATATCTATCAGGGGATCTCAGTTCTAACTGAATTCCAAACCCTGAAAAATGCAAGCATGATTTAATGTTTATTTCCTTGTATTTCACAGTGCTTACTTTATAAGAAACTGGAATTTTTAACTGTGGATGAACAGTAAAAGCTGGTTCTGAACAAATGAAAACACACATGATGTTATTCTCAGGCTGTTTCATGTGGCAACAAAATTGGTGGCAAAATACTGCAGTGACTGTAGCCAATTAGTAAAGTTGTCCATATGGTGTTGGTCTTCTTGTATAAGCTGCTGGCCTATCACTTCATGTGAAAGCCTAACCAGGATGTCTTAAACTCCCAGAAGCCAGCTTTTCCCTTTTTTGGGGGAAAGCTGTGTTAAAGGGAAGGTCCTTTTTAATACTTTACTCCAGTTTTTCACTCAGAGGATGATCACTCTCTAAAGTTACTTGTCAGGAGCCTATTGGCAAGATAGACAGCTCCAGCAATAATGGCTGCAAGGATGAGGGGTCATGACTTCGTGGAAAGCAAGGAAAATGGTTCCTCTGAAGTAGAGAGAGGTATAAATCTTCCTTAAGTGGTTTTACATATTTGCTGGAAGCAAGGATGTCATTATACCAAAGCATGCCTTAAAATTTCTGGTAACCATCAAAACCACCACTAACTCTGTGGCTGCTAATTTGCTGCTAATGTCTTGCTGGTATACTTCTCTGTGGCTACATTCTTTCTTTGGGTTTATGATCCTGACACTTTTTTTTTATGGCCTCTTTAAATTCAGCTTTTGGAATCCAGCATACATGTTCATTGAGAGCTAATTAGGCAGGCTGCAAGACACCCTTGCCAAACAAGTCAAAACATTTTGAAGCCATTCCATTGCTGGGCCGATGTGAACAGTAAGGCAATATTACTAATGTTTGTTGACATATATTATTATGGTTATTGCCATTATACCCCAACTCCCCAGAGTATTGTTTAAATACATTATATGGGAGATGAAAGCAAGCAGATAATGAAAAAAAGAAAAAAGGAGATATCATGTAGTTGTTAGTTTTTGGCATAGTGTAATTGAACCGTCTTCTTTAATGTTATTTTTGCCAGTATCTCATTAGCAGAGCCATCTGCCTAAGAAGTGCTGGACCATCTGTCTGCAATATTGTTCTGTTCGTTTCTTGGTTCTTGACTAATTAACTTCTTTCTATATGAAATTAAATAGTACTTTCTGTTTCTACAGAAATATATAATTTATGATATAGAATTATATATATAATATATATAATTCTATATATCTATAGAATATAATAATATATATAATAGATGTCAACTCCAAGTATGTTCATATATAAAAATATATATGGATACATACCTGTCTACTTGTATATCTTTTGACTATCTGTGTAGCTATGGGAGCATAGTTCTTCTAGGAGATATGATTTTACTCAGTTATGTGTGCAGCTCCCACTGTAGCTGAAAGTCAATTTTTTTTTCTTGACCTGTCAGTAAAATTAATACATCTCTAACTTAAATCATTCTTATTGACCAGACCTTTCTTGACTGTGTTCAAATTTCCAATTTCCTATCTACATTTACTAATTAAAGTTAGAATTATAGGAACAGACTATGTTAAAGCAAATTACTTAGGGCTTTGATTCCCCCCCCCCCGTTGTATTTTGTAATTTTTCTGGAAAATTATATAGTAATTTAGGTTGGAAAGGACCTCCAGATGTCTTGCCTGGGGACTTCATTTGTTCCTGCATGTTGGGCATGTAAGAGAAGCCCTTGACAATTACTTCTGTGAATATTATTTACTGTTTCTACCCTTTTCATGTTTCTCTTTTAGTGTTCTTCAAATGTATTTGGATAAATCAGTTTAGATTGGAGATTGTCTTTCAGTTTTCATTGGAGTTAATTTATTTTCAGATACTTAGTTTGCCTGCTGAAGTATGGCAGTTCAACTTCTAAGAGAGACTCACTGCTCATCCACTGAATTTATTGAAATATATTTGTTGTTCCAAAGAATTTTAGTAATTTCAATAGTGTAATTCTTAACTTAACATATACAAGTGTTAGTTGTATATTTTTCTTCATTTTGAAGATAACAGTTTCATTGTATATCTTGAGTTGGAATTTGTTTCTTCTCTGGCTGGAATTTCTCTCCTCCTACTACCCCTTGAAAATGCCAGGAGAGATTCCATCTGAAATTTCTGAAGTTCTTTACAAACATCAATGATGTAATGTTTAAAACACTGATACAGTTATTTGCAATTGAGGTTTTAAAAAAAAGCTGCCTGCAATGGGTTTGAAACTCGAGTTCAAGCTTAAAGTTAAGTGAGCACCAAAGCCTTGGTTTTGTTCAGCCTGATTTTATGTCAAATCATATATATGAAGCTTTGTAGTTCATGTATTTATTTTAATTGAAGAAAACAATATGTGTTCCAAAGTGAATGTGACATCCTCATCAGAGTACACTGGGTTAAGTTCAAGTTGTATCTTTCAAGTTGGGTCTTTAAAGTTGGCACACTGGCTTTCACAGTGCTAAAAATCTCACTACATTACATAATTAAGGTTTATTTATATATACTAAAATGTAGTTGAACTGAAGACTGGGAAAGTAGGAGCAAACTAAGTAAGGCATGACATTTATAGAGGTGTTTGAAAGAATATATTGCAGGATTTATAAAAGCCATGTCACTGTAAATACTGTCACCTTACTATCAGAAACAGACTGATGTGCCAACTTAAACCCTACTCTTTAACCTGTGTTCTTAGTGGAGATGCGTAGCAGCAGCTGTGTATAACCTATCCTTATTTTCTCTGACATTGACTTTCAAATCCCTGTTTCCTCTTTCCCCAAAGCAAACAAACTTTAGTGTCTATGTTTTGGTTCAATAAATTTTGTTGCCAGCTCAAGTAGAATTATAATGTTAATTAAAACCAGTACATGGAATGCTGCAGGTTGTATTTTGCATGTGAAAATTGGAGCTTCTTATTAAGAAATGTAGAAAAGAAAATATCCTAATAGGATACACATCAGCTGTGTAGACCGTCACAGTAAGTCAAATATCCAACATAATATGTGTGTCATATTTGCGCTACTCATCAGAACTTCATGGAAATGTCAGCAATCAGTATTAAGCAGGAGAATATGTCCATTTAATGGAAGCAGTGGACAACAGTAACATCCGTAAACATGGTTTTTCATTTGCTTTCTAAAATAATGCAATCCATGTGTCCATCCCGTCTTTCTGAATGAAAACTTCAAAGTCTTAATCTTCTGCTGGCAAAACCCACATTGTTATTATTCTGTTGGGACATTTATTTTATGTGTTGAAGATTCAGGACACATTTTTCTCCTATTTTTTTCCACATTGAAATGACATTTAGCTTGAGGAGTTTTCTACCTGTCTTCCCCCTGTATATAACCAGTAGACTGTGTTGAATATCTAAATTTCCATTTTGTGGAAAATTCCCCCAAATTTTCTGGAGTTTAGGAAAAAAAAGCCTCTTTATACAGAAATGTTTGTATGTATTGCTGAACTGTGTGGAAGCCTTAGGGACCAAAGTACAACAGTTTAAAGTTCTCAGCTCTCTGCAGACGCCTTTGTGCTATATTTCATTTGCAGTCTGCTCGATTATTATTCTCTCCTCTAGCAGTGGAACCCAGGGCTCTAGGACTGTAAGTACACTTGATTTCAAAGATGGAACTTAGCTTTGTCACCAGTGTGTCTGTACTTATTTCTTGTCCAGACACTATTACTTCTTTTTAGCATATATTGTCATTAATAGGGTTTTCCCAGCGTTTGCCATTTGGTTAGATTACAAGCATTTGGGTTCTTATGTGTGCTATTAACTATGATATCCAGAAACGTTACATAATGTTTAAATATTTAATATCTTTATTTAAATCCACGTGTTTTGTGGATGTCAAAGGAAGAGAAGGAAGTTCACTTTTGGTTTATGCTATTAATGGTATTAAGTGGTGGTAAAATTTTTATTAATATTTAAGACTTGAGAGGTCCAGCCAAGATGTTTATCCTAACTAAAAGAGTGTTTAACTAAAAGCTAACAGTCTGTGATTGTTTCCAACTCTCCACTTCTGAGCTAAGGTTAATTCTGGGTGTGCCCCTCCTACAGGCTCCACCAAGAGCCCCTCACCTCTCTATTGCCGCGGTTTAATGTTTGATTCCTTCTTAGAAGTGTGGCAGTTAGCAAGCTCCTTAAAGAGTCCATCTCTCCAGGGATAGATACCAGGCTTTGCTAACATTGAAATGTTTGTTTTTCTTCACCTCTTTATTTTTTTACAAAATGTATGTATGCAGGCTCTCTATAATTGCCTGGCGGAGAACAGGAGAGTGAGGGGGAGATGCTGTCCCAATGTTCTCTCACTGTGGTCAGAGTTAATAAAGCCTTGCATTATTGTGCACTTGGGGTTCCCTGATTCTCCAACTGTGACCTGCTTGCAGAGATGTGTTGTATGCTTTTCTCAGATTTCAAAACGTGAAGAACTGTCA
Source organism: Platyrinchus mystaceus (assembly GCA_035041135.1). Taxonomy (NCBI): domain Eukaryota; kingdom Metazoa; phylum Chordata; class Aves; order Passeriformes; family Tyrannidae; genus Platyrinchus; species Platyrinchus mystaceus. The sequence goes on from JAWWLV010000088.1 coordinate 80,295,776, forward strand.
CTTGTGGCTTCTGAATTTCCTATCTCCAAAGTCTATTCATTTTCATTTCCAAAATTTTCAGTGCTTGACAATTGTACTTAAATAATTTGATTTGTGACATGTAATTTTTACATTTCATATCATTCTCCTTCAAATTACTTTTACTTTGGACTTAGAGCCAGTTAAAAGCTGAGTATTTTGTCAATGAAAATTGATTAATTGATAAACATTTTACATTTAATCCAACCTTTTTCCCACTGTTCGTGCTTGGTGTATTCTTCTCAGTTCAGTTTTGTCAAGAACTTTCCTTCGAACCTTCATTTTAAGCACCCATATTTCACTAAGCCTTTCTACTCTGACCACCTGCTGGCAATTAACTCTTGCATTTCTCCAGGTTTTTGAATTTTTTTGTGTTGTTTAGAGATAATATATTCAGTATTAGATACCTGTATCTAGTGCCATATAACATATAGATTCAATGCCATATAACATATAGATTCAGCATGTCCTAATGGATTAGGAACTTACTTGCTCATCCAAGAGCAGTCTTTTGTACTGTCATCTCTGTTATGGACATAAATTGCTTTTTGCATTACAAAGTCAAAAGAGTTAGTTGATCCTTTTTTGTCTAACTCCATATGACATTTCTTTCATGCTACTAGATACAGCTTGTTATAAATGCTAGGATCATTCACAAATGGATTCTTTCAGAAGTTTTCAATATATTCCCCAATATGCTGTAGTCGTTTAACATTTCATAAGCAAATAACTGTAAATAAGAAGATTTGGTATGGAGGAAGGGAAGTAATAGCATTAGTTTTCATATGTCTTTTTTTTCCCCCTGAAATGAAAAAAAGCTCATTCTAGGGCTTGTTGAAACACAAATGCTTTGAAGGCATTTCCCCCCTTAGTTTAAATAGGCTTGCACCCTTTTGTTAATTATAGAGTCTGCTTGCTATTAATATAGTCTCCATTAAAAGACAGGTACAAAACATTTCCTGTATTAAAACTGAATATGGTCTTTCATTATTTCCTCGTACATAAAAATGAAAAGGCTGTGATTTCAATAATTAAGCAGCAGTGGTTACTTCAGAAATCTCAGTTCTTCTTGATAAAATGTGAAGTGCTTTGTGGCATTTTTATCTAAAGAACATACGGATGTGCACTGTTGAGAGGAAAGAATGCAGACTGATTTAAAATGTGCTTTGACTACACATCATATACAGGCATTCAAATATGTACATGTATTGGTACATAAACACCAAGCATACAACCAGCGCCACTGAACAATAAAGTTCATAAGTCATAGGTCCTGAATGTTAAATACAGAAATAATTGGAATTAACTCATGCAGTGAAACTGTAGTAATGTAGACTAGGCATTACAGTCCTGACATAAATCTGTTGAAGCAGTGAGACAGCTCAAAAAATGAGGATAAATTGCTTCTGCTTTGCAATGCTCTGTTTCACTGTTGTCTTGTATGCCTCTGCCCATTGCTTCTTTCTCTGAATGAAAGTTTTAGTGCTTCTGGTTAGTGCTGCAGTCATACCTTTAGAGACTAAAATCTCCATTTGATGCCTGAGATAAATACTTCAAAAACTGCAATAGGGCACACTTTCTCCTGGCACAAGGTTTCTCAGCAGAGCTGACCTCAGATGCTGTGGTGATGCAACCCACCTATGCTGGGGGGAGAGTTTCTGCCTTTCTGTGTGTTCCTATCTGCTTTCCTTAAAAAACTCACAAAAAAGTGGCTAAATAGCATGAAGTGTAGCTGGTTATTTCTGCTGTAGTGATCAGTACAGTGATTCATGAGGCTGGCCAGCTTCCTTTTGGGTTAAAACACTGAAAACCCCTCATCAGCAAAACTACAGTTCCAAGGAGGAAAAGCTTATAAGGCATATTTGGATAGAATCACCCACAGGTAATTATCACTATACCTGAAACGCATATCACAACCATGGGCTTAGGTAGCTCTGAGGTTTATACTTCTGTGTTCCCAGCATTTCTAACTAATCCCTGTTGGTTGCAGGCAGTGGAGTGGCAATGTGATGAAGCTACTAAAAGAGCCTGTTACAGTAAAGGCAAATCAAAGGTAAGCATGAGATAGCTGTTCTACTTTAATAAAATTTATATGTCATAGGAGGTGTAATTCAGTGTATAAATCACTACCATATGCATTTTTACTGTCTCTTTTTCTAAAGAGAGTTGAATAAAAGGAGTTTGACACTGATGTATAACCGAAGGATTAAAAAAGAATATAGGGATTGTGAGGTTAGAGATACAGTCATGTGATTCTTTTCTGAAATGATCACTAGCTTTAGCCTCCAACAATTTACTATTTTGACTCCACAGGTTAAACAATGACACGTCATGTGCAGTGGACTGCACTCTCACTTCATTTTCAGTGCTGTAAATCCCGCATAACTGTGTAATTACTTTGTAAAATCCTCAATTTATGTTCTTGTGTATTAGATGCAATTTTATGAAGTTTTATATTTCCTTTCTACTGGTGCTATAAAGAAAATTGTATTAAATTCACTAACCTCTCTAGACATAGGACTTGAGATATTTTTATCTGGCCTACTGCAATTTCTTTTATTCAGCACAGGTAAATGTAATGCTAAGATGGAACCTCTATCAGTGCTGTGTTCTTTTGTGGCTGTCCCAGCCTGAAGCTAATTGTCAAATTATAAAAGCAGTTAGAATTGTGTGCAGTCTATGTTTGTAATTATTATACTGTATAATGATTGAAGTTAATTCAGTTAAAACATAAAGGGAAAACACATCAAGAGTGATAACTGCAAAAGAGCACACCTGCTTTTACTCAGCAGAACATGTCAGCATACATCGTTGTTGTGCAAAACTCAAAGAACTCCAAGCTTCAGAAACATATTCCTAAAGCTCTGCCATCTAGTAGAGGATGAGTCTCTTCTGCATAGTTATTTAATCACTGACTTTTTAACTTCTCACATTAAATAGTTCATTTCCAGCTCTTTTTTATGGAATGCTGGAGAAAAAAAATCCAATGTACAGTTGTACACTGCTGTACACTCTAAATTTGAGATTAAAGAGGAAGAATGGCCTCACTTCAAAAGCAGGGCCATGTTATACCATTAGGTATAGAAAAGAAAAAACTTTTGGGACCTCATATTTTAAGCAAATGTTTAATTTTTTAAGTTGTTATTTCTCCCTAGAAAATTTATGCTTCTACATTTAATATATCCCTCAAGCTTTCATCCTTAGCTTTCAGATGACAATACGTGGAAGTAAGGGAATATGCTCAAGTGACAATAGAATATGACAGATTGCGCTGATCAAGGGCCTTATACAGTAGAACCTATTCTAGTAGGAATGCAATGTGTAACTAAACATTTATGGCTTTGTTTTACAGTGATTTTCCAAGTTTAAAGCTGTGAGAATAACATTCAACTTGTCTGAAAGTCACAGTGCAGTGATGGATGAAAGTAATTGTAAATTCGAGGCTATAGTAGTGTACTTTTGAATAATATGTTGACAACAATGTTGCCACACGTTTGCTTCAACAGTGTAAAGCATACGCTGCTATTAAATACTTTTGCTAGAAGAAATACTCAACACTGGTTAAACACATTTAAGAATGGACCTTAGTCTAGTTTTTCATTCATGCAGAGTTTCGTTCACATTCATCACACCCTTTTGTAGAATCTGGTGATTAGAAGTTAGGCTGTCACTGTAAAATAGCGTACATGCTATTCTAATAATAACCTCTGAGATTGTTTCTTAGTATTGTTATTTTTTTTGATGAAGATTTCCTTTGTACCCATACCCATGTTCCTCATTCACAATCTAGAAGAGGAGTACAATCCTGATTCTTCTTTACATTCAAAAATAATTCTGGAAGTAAATAGGTATTGTTAGCACGGGTTTTTTTGTTTTGTTTTGTTTTGGGTTTTTTTTGGTGTGCAGACTTTATGGCCTGAAAGCTTCGTGTGGGAGTTGCTGGACAATGCAGAGGTATTGACTGAGGCAACCTACCCAGTTGGAACAACAACTCTTTTTTGAACTTTTCATGCCTCTTTTGTTTTTACTGATGTGCTTGAGATTAAAATCAAAGGATAAATTTATGACCAGAGAAAGGATAGCCTAATGATGTCTTGGAGGTTCCACCGAGATAAGAAGCATGATGTTTGTTATAACAGAAAGAGTTTCCAGACAAAACACAGACTGTACCATTGTAGAGAAAGTAAAGCTATAGTAAAGTAAGTACTTAGAGTAAAGTTAAGTTTGTGATAATGCTATAGTGATGTGTAGTAGTAAAATTTTGATTATATTTTTAGTTTGCTAAAGATTACATGTTGATTAGAATTTTTCAAATTGTTGTGATATGTTTGCATTTCGCAGAGCGAGGGGGTGGAGAGTTGTGGTGGGGGAAAACAGTTTTCCCCCCCCGAAGGTGAGAAAATGGTAAACCCCCAGGGGGTGGTGATCTTTAGAATTAATCCAATGAGCGCTCTGTCGAAATGTAA